>OX578138.1:72423536-73623536 GCA_951213105.1 Amaurobius ferox | reverse complement strand
AAACTGATAAGAGCATCAAACAATGTTAACTGACCCAGACCTTCAAGTTAAGACAATGGTTTTATGTTAGGTATTCGTAACAATATGATGTCACTTCTGTTTCATCTATGTCACATTTCTTTCAAGATGTCCTCTGGCGCACATCCTAAGATGTTTCACATCAAGAACAATCTTTACTGCTGATACATATTCTAATAACAAGAAAGATCAATCATGCATAAGCATTGATTATGAAACACTTTCCAACTGAAATGTAATTTCATTTAAAAATTTCTAAAATGTGATTCATTCAGTGGTAATATCTTTTACATTATCACAGTACTACAGTAATTTATTATACTTAAATATTTAAAACTGTATCGAAATATAAATCATCTGATTCTTTATGCAAAATCAATGAATATTTCATTCATATAATTTGTATTCCAGACTCCAGAGCTAAATAATTTTGTGTGAAAAAAATTCAGCAATTCTTATGTAATTCATCTTGCAATCGCTTGAGATATTTGCATTCTGCATATGTTAAAATTAGGCTTCCTTGAAGAAATAATAAAAGTTTAGGGATCATTTAAAATCACAACTATTGTAATTGCAAAGGCACGGAATTTAGATACACAGATAATATATATGTGTATGTGTATGTACTCAAAGTATTGGAATCGTGCCGAAGATCGGAACTCGAATTTTCAAAGGATCTACACGTTTTGGGACCTCTAGAACACGAAAAAACTACTTTTAGGAAGACGTCTGTGTGTGTAAGGGTGTATCTGTGTATGTTTCTGTGTGTCTGTGTGGATATTACATCCACTCTAATTGAAAAACTAATGAACCGAATTTCATACAATTTGGTAGGTATGTTTTTTGTGGGAAATCCTGATGTTCATTAGATTATAGTACGATTCGTAATAAAAGAATCTGCCTTCTTTGCGAAATGGCCGCAGAAATTGCCTTTATCCACTCTAGCTAAAAACTAATGAACCAAATTTAACAAAATTTGGTGTATAATATTTCAATAACCGACAAGTGATTTATATACCAAATTTAACAAAATTTTGTATATAAATCATTTGTAGGTTATTCTAGTACGATTCGGGAAAAAGGAATGGGCTATTTTTGCGAAATGTCCAGCAAAAATCGTTATATATAAAAATAAAAGACTACGTTTGCTCAATTATATCAATTACATTCCTATTTTATATGTGATTTTTGACAACAAAAAGAATAAGACTAACCCCATTACTCTAGGTCTAGCCGTTCTTGAGATATTCTAGTTTTTTCGCGTTTTCGCTACGCCACCTTTGATAATAAGTCCAGCTATCAAATGAGAACCAAATTTAAGTTTAACGTGTAAATTCAATGTCATTTAAAATACTTATGTTGTGCAGATAAACTCAAATTATCATTGAATAAATAAAGAGAACGAATATGAGTCTGCAGAGAAAGACATGTGCTGTCCACATCAGAATTTTTAACAATATTACAACAATGATTTATAGAAGTGAACGGGGATTATTTTCAGGCCATTTCGAAAAAAATGTATGATCTATATTTAAAGATCCATCAAATTTTTGTCGAATAAAATGTTCAACAAATTTAAGCTGTGTACCAAATTTTAACTCTCTAGGACGTAGGGAAGTGCATTTAAAATGCCATCAAATAAATATATCATGAAGAGTTATATAAAATTTAAAAAAAAAGAAAAATTGTTATCTACCAAATTTACTTTAAAATATGAAGCCACTCCCATATGCAAAACGTTTAAACAAATGGAGAGATATTTATTATATAATATCTCTTTCTTTTCTTTCTGGAAGATATCCCAAAGTCAGAATTTAATTGAATTTGTTTTTTTCCCTATATTAAATATTTTTTTTAATTAAAAAACTACTTAACATATTTTACTGAATTTTTTTTTATATATTCTATGGGATAATGTGAATATTTCCTAAAAATTTCGAAGCAATTCGTGAATTTTAAATTTACTTAAAAAATGTTTGAAAAATTAGGTCCCATAGAGTTCAATGTATTTCATTTTTTCAACCCGGGTTCAATAAAAAACTAATTGGGTGATATTATTTATTTATATTCCCATAGGTCCTACAGACCGACTGAACAACATACTAAAATTTCATTTTGATAAACTCATTTTTACGGCAGTTATCGTGCTAACGGACAGACAGACAGACAGAATGAACAAAGTCATAAACACTTTTCAACTTTGTTGTAAAGTGTTAATAAAATGGTAAAAAGTTTAAATTTAGAAATATCTATTATTATTTTGGGAACAAAATTTTCTAATAAATATATATTGAAGTCAGTGGATGTAATTTAATATTTCCATTGAGTACCTGTGCTTTTAAAAAATAATACAAGAAAGATCAATCATGCATAAGCATGGATTATGAAACACTTTCCAACTGAAATGTAATTTCATTTAAAAATTTCTAAAATGTGATTCATTCAGTGGTAATATCTTTTACATTATCACAGTACTACAGTAATTTATTATACTTAAATATTTAAAACTGTATCGAAATATAAATCATCTGATTCTTTATGCAAAATCAATGAATATTTCATTCATATAACTTGTATTCCAGACTCCAGAGCTAAATAATTTTGTGTGAAAAAAATTCAGCAATTCTTATGTAATTCATCTTACAATCGCTTGAGATATTTGCATTCTGCATATGTTAAAATTAGGCTTCCTTGAAGAAATAATAAAAGTTTAGGGATCATTTAAAATCACAACTATTGTAATTGCATAGGCACGGAATTTAGATACACAGATAATATATATGTGTATGTGTATGTACTCAAAGTATTGGGATCGTGCCGAAGATCGGAACTCGAATTTTCGAAGGATCTACACGTTTTGGGACTTCTAGAACACGAAAAAACTAGTTTTAGGAAGACGTCTGTGTGTGTAAGGGTGTATCTGTATATGTTTCTGTGTGTCTGTGTGGATATTACATCCACTCTAATTGAAAAACTAATGGACCGAATTTCATACAATTTGGTAGGTATGTTTTTTGTGGGAAATCCTGATGTTCATTAGATTATAGTACGATTCGTAATAAAAGAATCTGCCTTCTTTGCGAAATGGCCGCAGAAATTGCCTTTATCCACTCTAGCTAAAAACTAATGAACCAAATTTAACAAAATTTGGTGTATAATATTTCAATAACCTACAAGTGATTTATATACCAAATTTAACAAAATTTTGTATATAAATCATTTGTAGGTTATTCTACTACGATTCGGGAAGAAGGAACGGGCTATTTTTGCGAAATGGCCAGCAAAAATCGTTATATATAAAAATAAAAGACTACGTGTGCTCAATTATATCAATTAAATTCCTATTTTATATGTGATTTTTGACAACAAAAAGAATAAGACTAACCCCATTACTCTAGGACTAGCCGTTCTTGAGATATTCTAGTTTTTTCGCGTTTTCGCTACGCCACCTTTGACAATAAGTCCAGCTATCAAATGAGAACCAAATTTAAGTTTAACGTGTAAATTCAATGTCATTTAAAATACTTATGTTGTGCAGATAAACTCAAATTATCACTGAATAAATAAAGAGAACGAATATGAGTCTGCAGAGAAAGACATGTGCTGTCCACATCAGAATTTTTAACAATATTACAACAATGATTTATAGAAGTGAACGGGGATTATTTTCAGGCCATTTCGAAAAAAATGTATGATCTATATTTAAAGATCCATCAAATTTTTGTCGAATAAAATGTTCAACAAATTTAAGCTGTGTACCAAATTTTAACTCTCTAGGACGTAGGAAAGTGCATTTAAAATGCCATCAATTAAATTTATCATGAAGAGTTATATAAAATTAAAAAAAAAATGAAAAATTGTTATTTACCAAATTATTTTAAAATATGAAGCCACTCCCATATGCAAAACGTTTAAACAAATGGAGAGATATTTATTATATAATATCTCTCTCTTTTCTTTCTGGAAGATATCCCAAAGTCAGAATTTAATTGAATTTGTTTTTTTCCCTATATTAAATAATTTTTTTAATTAAAAAACTACTTAGCATATTTTACTGAATTTTTTTTTATATATTCTATGGGATAATGTGAATATTTCCTAAAAATTTCGAAGCAATTCGTGAATTTTAAATTTACTTAAAAAATGTTTGAAAAATTAGGTCCCATAGGGTTCAATGTATTTCATTTTTTCAACCCGGGTTCAATAAAAAACTAATTGGGTGATATTATTTATTTATATTCCCATAGGTCCTACAGACCGTCTGAACAACATACTAAAATTTCATTTTGATAAACTCATTTTTACGGCAGTTATCGTGCTAACGGACAGACAGACAGACAGACAGACAGACAGACAGACAGACAGACAGAATGAACAAAGTCATAAACACTTTTCAACTTTGTTGTAAAGTGTTAAAAATGAGTAAAATAATTTGCATATATTATGAATTGCGATATGAAACTGTTAAATAAAAGGATTTCAGCTAATAAATTTAAATGCTTCAAAAACTAACTATATGTTGATCTCCTTGTCAACTACGTGTTGTTTTCTTATCAACTAGTAATATATCCCTATAAATTAGATATTATTTGTATGACACATAATCCTTGTTTCGTTTTCCACTAATTATGTTAAAACAAAAATACACTTGGGTGTGTATATTGACAATAATCCTATATGGCATTCTTATTTAATTCATATTGTATCTAAACTACGTTATCTGTTATATAATTTTTATCAATTACGATCTATTGTGTACCACAGACATTTTTAAAAAATCCTATGTAACTAACTCCTTTGTTCCTACCTTATTTCTTGTTTTGTTCTTTTATATGTGATAGATTATTTTTCTGATATTTATTCTTTGATTGAAATTCAATCGATGTTGTTTCAAGTGATTTTGCATAACAGTAATGTTGAAGCGCTAACTGTGTTAAGGAAGCTATGTTACTTGTCAACTATTCATCAATACTATACCTTTTTAAATGTATTTCTTTTTAATTTAACCCCCCCCCCCCCAACTATGTACTTAGTTCTGTACTTAATTATGTACTTAATTAAATTTTCATTCTGATTTAGTAACTGGACTTATTTTCAACGGTGGCGTAGCGGGAATGAGAAAAAAACTAAAATATCTCAAGAACGTTTAGCCCTAGTGTAATAGGGTTGGTCTTATTCCTTTCATCGTTAAAAATTACGTATAAAAAAGAATTTAATTAATATATTTGTGCATACGTAGTTTTTATTTTAGATTTCGACGATTTTTGCGGGTCATTTCGCAGAAAAGGGCAGGTTATTTTTTTCCGAATCGTACTAAAATCTAACCCACAACGTGACTTATCTACCGAATGTTGTGAAATTTGATATATTAGTTTTTCAGCTAGAATGGATAGAGGTAATTTTTGCGGTTCATTTCGCAATAAAAGGAGGGTTGTTTTTTTTTCCAAATCGTACCAAAAATTAAGCATCATCAGGGTCACCCACAAGTGACTTACCAAATTTTATGATATTCGGTTCATTAGCTTTTGAGTTAGAGTGGATAAATACCACTCTAACTCAAAAGGGGTTTTAAGGGGGTCTCGCAAAGGGATTTTCTTTCATTATTTTATTAAAATCTATTATTTTTTAAGATGTGAATTTATTTAATATATCGATTACAATTATTAAAAAGGATATAATCGATTGCGATGTTGAATGAATTGTTTATTTTTTATCGGATGTGTGCATAATTACATTCGTGTGTTGCAAGTTTAACGGTAACCGTGATATAACTATCACGTGACCTTGACATACCCTTGGCGGATGGATACACGAAGAACTCTTTAGGAATAACCTTGGGGTCATCTTGGCGGAAGGATACACCGAGAACTATTTTTTTTATGAATGGGTGTAGGTGGTCTTTAAGCAGCGATTTTATCATTTCTGCTGTGGATTTCGTGTTGTTAAGACGCGTTTCAAGTTCTTCTGCGAGTATGTTTGCCTTAGAAAGTAATATCGGAGGTACTATCCCTACCGTTACTGACGTTCCTATGCGTAATGCGCCCTCTTTGAACAGGATTGGACATGTAAGTACTTGTTTTAATGTGATTTTATTCTCTCATTTTATTAAACTTTGTATTTTTATGATGCGTAACAACTTTTTTTAATGAGTGTTTTTATGAATTTAATGAAATGTATTGGGGTTTTACATGAAATGTCTTGTATATGGATATATTCTTTAATTTAGGAATTTTATTATTTCTAATGGGGATAGTATAATGGGTTAGCAATTACTTTATATACATCTTGAGGCATGTATTGCATTGTTCCCGAGAATAGCGTGTTTATACTAAAGTCTTGTATTTTTTTATCTATTACAGGTGTGTCCTACTTGCGCGAAGAGCTTCATGGCAAAACGAAGCTTAGTGCGGCATATGAGGGTTCATTCTGACGATGATGTCCTGACTTATCGATGTAAAGTATGCGAACGTGCATTTGTTCGTAAGGAAGACTTGGCTAGACATGCGAATACGCATTCTCCCGTTAAAGTGTTTGAATGCACTCAATGCTCCATACAGTTTACTAGACGAGATAACCTGAAGCGCCACCTGTTACTTCATCTGAAGGATGGTGTGAAATGCAAGCATTGTGAACTTATATTCAGCAAGAAAAGTGATGCCCTGCGCCATCAGCGTATTGAACATGGTTCTAAAAAGAGAAAAGCTCCTGTTTTACCCTCAACTTCTAATAAGCGTCCCAAGATTGCAGCGAAGAAGAAGAAGGGTTTAGATGTATTCTCTGTACACACTCTGGAACCCACTGAAAGTGTAGAGAGGGATCTTATGCTATGTTTTGATGAGATTCGCCCTCAGCTATTGAAGATATTAAAAGACGAACTTGATGCATACAGATCTATTAAGTGGTATCTTATTGCGGATGTGCAATTTATTCGTGACATTGCAAATGGCCAAGAGGTATCCAGCTCATATTTTAGAACAGATGTTGTGACAGAACTTCGTGATGATACCCCTCCCAACAATGTTGAAGAAGCCTTTTCTCAAATATTGAAGTTATTCGAAGAATTTGTTAGTCGAGGATCTGGATGGACTTTACAAAAGATGCGAAAGATAGATGTTTTCTGTGCAAAGTATAAGCCTCTTGCAGCTTCTAGCTATATACCTTTGCCAACAAAACTTGCAGCCAAGAAAGCTTTACTCAATATTCGAAATGAAGACGAGAAATGTCTGGTGTGGTGCCTATTAGCCCACAAATACTATATATCCCGTGAAGGTCATCCTGAAAGAGTGTCACATTACAAAAGTTTTGAAAATGACATTAAACTTGGAGATATTCAATACCCTATCTCAGTTGTGAAGATTCCCCAGATTGAAAAATTGAATAATATACGAATAAATGTATATGGATACGAAGATGAAGATATTTTTCCTTTGCATATATCCAAACGTGAAGATGAAGACTGTGTGAATCTCCTGTTGATTAGTGATGAAGATAAGCAACACTATACTCTCATAAGAAATATGTCACGCTTGCTGGGAGATATAACTAAGCACAATGGAGCCCAATATATATGTTATAGATGTTTACATCGTTACAGCAGAGACGATCTTTTGCAAGATCATGCTCAATATTGTAAAGAACATGCACCTCAGCGCATTAAAATGCCCTCGGAAGATCAGAAATATCTCCAATTCACGAATAAACAGTATCAGCATTCCATCCCTTTCATCATTTATGCTGACTTTGAAGCCCTGATCGTTAAAGAAGACACTACTAAACCCTCGAATATTAGATCTTACACGCATAGACTAGCGATTCATGAACCTTGTGGATATGCTTATGTTATTATAGGGCCTGATGGAAAATGCCTGAAACAAGCTACTGTGTATCGAGGTATCGACCCTGTGAATCATTTTCTTAACAACTTGATAATGGAGAAACAGTATCTTGGAGAAAAATTACGTTATGTTAAACCACTACGAATGACTAAAGAGAATGAAGTTGACTTTGAAAGAGCTACCCATTGTAACGTGTGCCATCGTGAACTGAAAACAGATCGTGTGCGTGATCACAATCACGTGACTGGAGCCTATAGAGGTGCCCTGCATAATGCCTGTAATCTTAATCCAATACCATTCCACAGATAGACACACAGACAGAGAAACAGATAGACAAACGGACAGACGTCTCGCTAAAAATAGTGTTTCCGTGTTCTAGAGGTCCCAAAACGTGTAAATCCGTTGAAAACTGAAGTTGCGATTTTCGACATGATTCCAATACTTTCCCTATACATTACCATGTATTGCAGGGAAAATAAAAATCGATGTTAACTTCAAAACGCTAGCATGATCCATTCTCTAGATATTACATATTTTTCAAATAAATTTATCAAAAAATCACACAAAAATAAAAAAAGTATTAACTGATGTGAAATATGTTCACAATACATATGTAATATTATGGGAAACATTTGACATCACCATTCTCGGGGAACTAGATCGTTCCATTCACAAGAGAAGATACTTGGGAAATAGTTTTGCTATTGGGAGCCATTATTCTTAATATATCAGAATAACCTATTTCTCCGTACATAACGCTTGACGACATTTTGGAATCGGATTTTGTGAAATATCGCCAACTTGCAGGGCTTTTTCAAATCTTGTCAAATTGACGAAAATATCGACAAATTGCTAAAATGTCACTGAATGGATAAAACTGATGCCAAATTAATGAAATGGCGACTACTTAATGAAAATTCAATATCTTGGAAATAATATAAGAATCTACCATAAGAGAATATACTTTGGGAAATAGTTTTGTATTTCGACACCATTTGTCGTTTATTTACTACTAGCAGCATACCCTTTCTTCGTACGGAGTATATAATATAAAAAAACTTATAATTCGCAATCATGTGCAAATTCTGTTAAAATATTAAATTTATAACTCATAAAGAGAAGTTTAAGAATATCTGTTCTCACTATGCAAAATTATCTTCACGGGCAGATCTGAAGAATAAAACATCGTGGCCCCTTTTGTAAGCAAATTTACAATAAAAAAAGGAATTGAATCAATATATGCAACCCCGTACTACCTATATTGTCGCAGATTAGAAAATATGCCAGTGTGTTAATAGAAGCTTACCCGTATTGCAATATGAGTCTCAAAATTATTTGCCAAAATAGAAGAGGTGACGTAATAAATTGAAAGTATTAAAAATCCCCGTAATCTTAATACCAGAAGGTCGTAATTGATTCCAATATATGCTAATATATATCAAAATATATGCCAATATACCTGTACTACTTATATTCTCGTAGATTAGAAGATATACCAGTGCATTTGTAGATGATTACTCGTACAACGTACTATATACGAGTTTCAACAATTTTCGTCATAATAAAACAATGGCATAATAATTAGAAAATATCAATAATCCCTGAATCAACAGTCCCCGAAAATATCAATGGTAATGATATTTAAACCTGAAGACCGTAATTGATATTATCCAGTCAAAAGTGCAATGTCAATGAAATTTATTTTATATACATATTTTTATTAGTCAAATCTGAAAAGATTTAATAAAAATCGTATGGCGCATAACACATTGGATCCGTTGCTAAGCGACATGATATCATTTGCTTCAAATAAATTGATGGTAATCATATCGTCTGAATAATGCGATCTCCATGGAAGGTTTGGCGACATTTTCGTCAATTTAGCGATAACTTAAAAAATCGCCAAATGTATCGCCAAGTGGGACTGTAGAACTCATAGTCCCATTTTGCGACAAATTGACGAAATATCATCAAAATACTATCCCCTAACAAAACACAATAAATTTCATTTATTAAGCGCGATTTTATCAATTCCATGATATTGTTATGGATTTATAAATATTTTTATCAATTTGGTGATATTAAAAAAAAAATCGTTAAATGTGTTACTATGTAGGATGGCTGGACTGACCGACAAATGCTACAGCAACATCATTTCAGTACTCTATTCTAAAAAAACAAATTTAATTTCATTGATTTGGGTCATTTTTATCAATTTGGAGACATTTCCGCTAATTTGGTAAAGTTTAAGAAAAATTACCAAGTTATTTAGAGATATTCCGCTAAATTCGTAGCTCTGAATTTTCAGATCTGAAGAATAAAATATTCTGATCCCGTTTGTATATACTAAATGAAAATATTAAAATTATATTAGAAGATATATATAACCGTTCTACTCTTTTTCTGCTTCAACAATCGGCTAAATGAATTTATTGGCTAAACACAATATATGAGTTTATTAGCTAAACACAATATATCAGCTTGAAACCTCTTTTCTAAAATAAATGAAAGTGATGTACGTAGCCCGCAATTTATATAATTAAAAGAACAATTAAACCGTTCATTTATAAAATATATTTTTACATCCATTTATTTATTATTTAAATAGAAAAAATAATAATAAATATTAACAACACATTTAATTTCATCCCCTTGCCGAGCAACATGATATAAGATAGAATCTTCCTCATAAAATGAAAAATTAAATAGCCATTTCGATTTCCTTATACTTTTCATCGTTTACGTAAAAGCTTGTGAAAGATGAACCATGGAGGTAGATTTTTCCATTTAAATTCATGTTTCAAACAATTCATGTTTTCCTATAGTGACTAATTAATGCAAAAATCCTGCACCAAACTCGGAAATAAAGTTTTATTTCATTTTGACGTTTTAAACAAACGATTTTCATCCTTTCCATTTGGATAAACCACGGAGTTGGAGAGAAAAACTCCTAGGAAAAAGTTCGGTTTTTCATTAATTTGTCAACAACCCCTGGTCTTAGAAACTCGAAACTTAGACTAAATTTTTGGGGGACTATTTCAAGGCTATTCACAAAATTTCATTAAATTCGGTTTAGCCGTTTTCTCGTGATGATGAGACAAACACAAATTTTGTTTTTTAATAATATCTCGAGAACCACTGCTCGTAAAAATTCAAAGCATAGACTAAATTTTAAGTGGGACTATTTCTAGGCCACCCACAAAATTTCATCAAATTCGGTTCAGCCGTTCTCTCGTGATGATGGGACAAACAGACTGACAGACAGACAGACAGATTTTCAATTTTATTTATATAGATAAGACTAACCTATTTCTCCCTCCATAAAGCTTGGCGAAAATTTGGCATCAAATTTATCGGAATTTCGCCAACTTGGCGAGTTTTTTAATTTAGCCAAAGTGACGAAAATGTCGTCAAATTGATAAAAACGTCGCTAAATTGATAGAAATATCCCCAAATTGATAGAAATGACGCCAAATTAGCCAAAATGACGACTAACTGATAAAAATTCAATATCTTGGAAAGAACATAAAAAAAACCAACTATAAGAATAATCCATTTCTCCGTCCGTACGTAAAACGTGGTGAAACATTTGGGGGCATGACGCAATTTTGGCGACTTTTAAAAAATTATTAATTGACCAAAATGTCGCCAAATTGATAAAAATGCCACCAAATTGATAAAAACAATACTAAATAGGAGGCAATGCTTTTCAAATGTTTAATTCCGTCATATGACGGACATATTTTCTAGTATATAGGAAATGCTCTTCTCTCCGTTTGTTTGTAACACTTAACGATACATATGGTGAATTTGGTTAATAAACTAGCGATATATCGCCAATTTGGCAATGTTTAGCCCCAGATAGACGAAAATATCATCGAAGTTACAAAAATGACACCAAGTTAATACAAATTACATTGAATTGATGAATTAATTATTAAATACTTCAATGTATAAACTATATTGCTTATTGAGCATGCTATCAGTATTGATAACTGTTAATTTAAAGTTTCTTGAAATATAAGTTAATTGGGTACAAAATAGCTTTATATGTTGCCATCCGGAAAAAGAGCAATGTATAAGACAACGTTTCAATCACTGTTCCGTGGATCTTTTCATCATTTCATTGCATTATATAAGTAAGGCCATGTGTTGCACACTTCAGATTCTTCCCAAAACTGTCGCCGTGTTCACGCGGAGTATGATTATGTTAAGCATGTGGGTCCGGAAGTCCTTCCGAGAGTTTGGTGGTAGGGGAAGGAGGGTACGGTCCCTGTGCATGCATCCCCCACTGGGTTCCGGTTTAAATTGGGTGGCTCTTCCCATCCGTCAAAACAGTTACTTTACACCTTTCTGGTAGGTCGGACGGTCTGGGCCTCAACAACAACTTCTTCTCATGGCGATGGCAACGCATTTTCTCCTACTTTCAGGCATGTTTCTTATTCCTATTGCAGCTGCTGATCTGACTGGAATACGCGAGATTGCGCTTCTTGTCGTTCCTGAAGAAGAGTAACTATGTTTTGTGTTTTTGAAATCAGTTTCGGGCAGTGATTTTAAGGGGTATTTGAGAAAAGGTTATCATGTCAATGATTTTGTTGAGACATATTGTGAACCATCAGACTAAAATGTTGTCCTCTCATCTTGCGTTTGGCTTCTTTAACCGCTATCCCATTATAGAATCAATTTTTAAGGGGTATTTGATAAATAACTAGCAAGGTTAGGGATACGTTAAGAAAAGGTTAAAAACGACCTATCTCGAGTTCTTCTCATCGACTACTCGGACTGTCTGACATACCCGAAGGTGTAGGGGGCGGCCTCCACGAGGTACGTACCCTCCTTCAACTACCTCTAAATTCTCTGAAGAACTTACCCATATATTTTGCCCCTTTCGCGTGAATACGGGGAGAGTTCATATTGAACTCGGTTCGTCCATGAGCAATCACCCTGCGCAAACCACTGGACTGCCCCAGTCATTATCCAAAATTTTGATAATTTATTTTGAAGCGTTTATTCTCTGACAAATTAGTAGCTATGATTTTAAGGGTATTTAAAAATTATCTAGCACACCAATATATATTTTGAGGAAAAAGCTGAAGACCACTGATCTCGTTTACATTTTGAACATTTATCTTGTGAAGACTTTTATTACTGTCCAATTTGTGAAATATCAAATGTTATTATATTTGATTTAAAAATACCCTTTGGCTTTCGCAGCAGACTTTTTACTGTGAGTTGTTATTATGTACGAAATTCCGTTTCTGCCTATACTTCAGAAGGAGGAACATCTTGATAGTAGCTTTAATAAGACAATTGCACTTATTTCACTGCATTAAGTTATAAGCATGCCTGATAGCTCTAAAACCTTATTGTCCTCACAAAATATTCGAATATTTCACATCTCAAAACTAATGTATCAAAGCTTCTGGTAAGTTGTTTTATCGCAGCAAAAATCACTTTCATAAGAGCAACGCCATAAATAAAATTATGTATTTCAAAAACGTGGTAAGAATCTTGAAATGCTTTTTGTATTCAAAGCAGAAAGCGTTTGAATGCGAACTCTACGTTTCACATTCACAGGGACAGAGCAAAATATTTCTCTTTGGCACATATAGTGTGTGGAATTTAATAATGCTACCATTTTACACTTCGAAAATAAAATAAAATGAGATGCAAATTTTCATTCTGCACGTATGCAGTTTGTACAAACTAATACATGCACAAATATTTTATAACTTGTAAATAAAGATATTGAAACGTCAAAAGCGCGCGCTTTGCTAATTTTTATTTATTTATTTATTTTTTTTCTACTTTCTCATACTTAGTGTTGAGGAAGTATTGTTTTCACTAACATTTTCGGTTTCTCGATTTTGATTTCAATATATATTTCAATACCTCTTGAACACGTTTTGACTATTTATGCAGTGCTGTTTCTCTGTCTGTCTGTCAGTCTGTCTGTCTATGTGTCTGTGGTCGATTTCTTGTGTACACAATAGCGACCATAAATGGTAATAAATTTTCACGAAACTTTATATCCAGCTTTGTTATAAAAACAAATCTAGAACTGGATAGATTTTTTTAAAATTCGAGTGAGAACTTCGAAATTTATTTGATAATTTATATTTTACTTTCCCTGCAATACATGATAATGCATAGGGAAAGTATTGGAATCATGCCGAAAATCGCAACTCGAGTTTTCGACGGATCTACAAGTTTCGAGACCTCTAGAATACGAAAAAACTATTTTTAGCGTGACGTCTGTGTGTGTGTGTCTGTGTGTCTGTCTATCTGTGTGTCTGTCTGTCTGTATGTGCAGATTTTGTATCCATTCTAACTAAAAACCTAATTGACCGAATTTCATAAAATTTGGTAGGTAAGTCACTTATAGACCAATCTGGTGCTGATTAGTTTTGGGTACGATTCGGGATAAAAGAACCCGCCTTTTTTCCGAAATGGCCTGCAAAGGATTGTATCCACTCTAGCTGAAAATCTAATAGACCGAATTTCACAAAATTTGGTTAATAAGTCGTATGTGGGTCACCCTGGTGCTAATTAGGTTTTTGTATGATTCGGAAAAAAATAACCTGCCTTTTTTTGCAAAATAGCCCTCAAAAATCGACAAAATCTAAAATAAAAAATTATATATGCTGAGATATATCCATTAAATGCTTATCTTATGCGTAATTTTTAACGAAAAAAAGAATAAGACCAACCCCATTTCACTAGAACTAGCCGTTCTCGAGATATTTTTTTTTTCGTTTTTTCTCTACGCCACCTTTGAAAATGAGTCCAGTTACCAAATGAGAATGAAAATTGAATTAATAGTGAATTAAATTTAATTAAAGTAAAGAGAATGTGTATATAAGTCTGCAGGAAAAGTCATGTGCTGCCCACACCAGATTTTTTAACTTGGTAGCATAGGACAAAATTTAAGCTAATCATGCATAAAAGGACTTCATAGTTTCAATCATGGTTGTGAACTTTTTTATTCTTGATGTCATTAGACCCTTATTTGGGGGCAAATTACCCCCTGGGGGGTTACATTGTCAAATATGGTATCAATGGAAAGCCTTTAAAGTGAAGGGTAACAAGCTATAGTTCTAATTGTTTTTCTTCATAAGGAATGGTATAATTAATAAGAACAACTCTACCAAAAGCTATCGATGATGATGTATTGATAGTAACATTCAATATAAACTACACCCACCATTCAGTAGCTTGCAAAGATCAGAATTAATGCATATCTTTCAAAATATGTCTCGAAAACACACCCCATCGTTGTGCCGGCGACAATGGCACAATGGTGTATTGTTTAAAAATAATGAAATAATAATAAATAATAATGAAATCGATGGAAATAATAAAATACAAAACCTTTCACTTATTATCAAATGAGTCGATATTTCAAAACGACTCAAATTTCCAGACTTCAATTCTCTTATATTGATTTTAATTCTCCAAATCTATCAGCACTTGCACGTGAGGTATTAATAATGCTTCTTTTCCGGCATTGAGCGTCATCCCTTGAAAGTTTTGCATGATTTGGATGAAATTTTGCCTGGTTATTACAAAAGGCAATTTCAAGAAACTTATCGATTTTCAATGATATCGATTTATAAAACCATTTATTTTTCGTTTTATTAGATCTAAATGTTGTTAGTTTGTGTAGAATTCCGTGTGTTTTGCAAATAAGTTCATTTGATTTTTATATATCTGCTGTTATTAACAATGTGATAACCGTTACTACGGTGGGATCGTAGAAAATAAAAATTGCAGTATTTTCGATTTTTACTTTCTCATGATTAGTAAGAAATTTCTCATGAGTAGTAAGAATTATGATTTTTACTTTCTCATGAGTAGTAAGAAAGTAACGTTTTCACGAAAATCTTCGATTTCGAGATTTTGAGGCCAATATATGTTTTAAGACCTCCTGAATACGGTTTGACTATTTTTGAAGTGATGTCCGTCTGTTTGTCTGACGTCTGTGGTCGATACATTTGTGTGTATAATAGCAGCCACAAATATTAATGGATTTACGCGAAACTTTATTTCCGGCTTTGTTATCAAAACATTTAGAATTAGATAGAATTTTTTTTTTAAATGCAAGCGAAAACTTTGAATTTTATTCGGCATTTTATAAGATTTTAACATGGCAGCACAGGATAACATTTGATATAATCATGCATAAAAGGATTTATTTATTGTTTAATGTAGTTTCCTAATGTATTGTAATCTTGTATTGCTTAATGTAGTGTTGTTATAGTTTCAATTATTGTTGTGAAAAATAGGCTCGATACAATGATACAATGTTGTTTGTTCGTGGCGTCAATACCTCCCCTCCCTTAGGTGGCAAGTTAGTCCCGGAGGGGGGGGGGTACATTGTGATGCATAGTATCGATCAAAATATTTTTTTAAGCGTTTTAAAGTGAAGGGTAACAAGCTATAATTGCAATCATTTGATCACACGATATCAATTTTTCAAATATTTTGAAGTAAAATTTGAAAGAAAAAAATATTCTGGTATGAAAAAGTCGAGTTGAACCATATTTCAGTTAATTGTATTAGAGATACATCGAAAGGTGTTGAAGAGGCTTCACATCATACTTGCAGAATTTAAAGTTAGCAAAGTGCTGTTGAAATTGTTTTCCTATAACCGGATCTTGACAGCACGAATATTTCTCTTCAGATTAAAGTTATATTTACTGATTTTTTGTTATTTATATTCAATCAATTAAGATTGTTATTTTAGACAAAATATTACAAAAATTATTTGGTATTTTAAATTATGTCAGATTATTAGTTTTGTTAAACAATTGGCGGCAATAAAATTTACCATCTGTGTTTTTACTAAAAATTGTTTAAAGCATCTGTTTCTCAGAATCTACTATAAAGTTTAGACGATGATTGATTAAGCACCGGATTTCAAAGGAGGCCTCAGATACTTCACTAAGGATTCCCACTTCCGCTTTATTCCCCATTTCCGGTTCAAAATTTCTTAATTTAAATATACAAAATATTACAACAATTTTTTTTGTATTTAAAATTGCATCGGAAGTGTAGTTTTATTAAATAGTTTTGTTTGTTATTTGGCGGGAGAGAACATTTTAAAAACGACGCCAACTCGTCAATATTAATATACTAGCCTATTGTAAAACAGTTTATCTTAGTATAATGGGAATAGATTTTTCATGAAACTAGTTTCTATAAAAAACAAAGCTGCATATTACCTAAAATATTATGTAATATACTTTTAAAATATTAATTTAATTTTCTTAGGTAAATGTCATTTCTGGTTTGTGCTTGAACTAATTCTCTCTTTCTACATGCTGAATATAGTTTTGTGAAAATTAGTTGAATATTTTCAGCTTTCAAAATTCAAAATATTCCGTTTTTCAAGTTTTAATGCTTATATCTCAAAAACTAAAAGAGCCAACTTTGAACAGTAAGCATAATTTGTAGCTCTTTAAAAGTCCTATAAGTGTATTTAATTAAATTTTGGATAGAGCATCAATTTTTAAAAAATAAACTTTAAAAATATCTGTCCAAATTTTTGTCTTCATTTTTCATAATTTTACTCGAAATATCTTTGAAACTAATAGTAAGCGGCTAAGTATGAACAGTAAGCGACAAAAATATGTACGAGGCGCTTTAGATTCTAAATCTATATGTAAAGCTGATAGATTTTGAATATAGTTTTTTGGATATTCTCAGCTTTAAAATTCAAAATTTGAAGACTTTGCTCAAACTTCTAAAGTTTAGCTATTTAACGTAGGTCCGGAATTTATCCAAATTAACAATGACGAAGAAAGATCAATTATGTACAAAGTATTGATTATGAAATACTTTCCAACTGAAATGCAATTTTATTTTAATATCGCTAAAATGCGATACGTTCAGCGGAGATATATTTCAAATTATCACAATACTACAATAATTTATCATATTTAAACGTCATCGAAGAAAAAATGAAATTTATTCAAATGACGTCATCGAAATATAAATCGTATGGCTCTCTATGTAAATGCAATAAACCTTTCATTCATATCACTTTTATTCCAGACTCCAAAACTAAATAATTTTGCGCTAAAAAATTTAGCAATTCCTATACAACTTATCTTATAATCACTTGTTTACACTCTACATTCATTTAAATAAGGCTTCGTTTTAGAAATAATCAAAGTTTGATGACCATTTATATATTGTAATAGCGTTGAAAAATATTGTAATTGCGTTGGTACAGAATGTAGATGCACAGCAAATAAGCAAAAATAAATAAGTTTTAGGACGGATGCAACACTAAATATAAATTTAAAAAAACTTTAAAAATCACGATTTTTACACTTAGAGAAAAAGATGGATGCCTATCCATATAATATGGGTGATCTATCCATATAATATGGGTGCAAATATTCAATTTTTATTTTTATTTTCAATTTTTATTTAAAAAACTACCGAACAAATTTTGCTGATTTTTTTTTATATATTTCATGGGATAATTGGAATATTTTCTAAAATCTACAAAGCAATTTGTAAATTTTAAATTTGCATAAAAATGTATGAAAAATTAGATCCCATAGAGTTCAATGTATTTCACTTTTTCAACCCGCGTTTAATCCAAAATCAAATAGGTGATATTATTCATTTACATTACCGCATGTTCCACAGACAGTATCAACAACATACTAAACTTTCATTCTGATAAAGTCATTTTTACGGCAGTTATCGTGCGAACGAATAGATAGACAGAAAAACGGACAAACAGACAGGATGAACAAAGTCATAAACACTTTGTAATTAGGTTGGAAAGTGTAAAATATGGTAGATGCTGAATATAATTTTGTGGAAATTGGTTGAAAATTTTCGGCTTGTAAAATTCAAAATTCAAAGAATTTACTCAAATTTCTTTTAGCTGTTTTACTCAGGTTTGGAATTCATTTAAACTAACAATAAACAAGAAAGATCAATCATGCATAAGGCATTGGTTAGGAAACTCTTTCTAACTGAAAATCAATTTTATTTAAACATCTTTTAAAAGCGATACATTCAGCGGTAATAATTTTTAAATTATCACATTACTTCCATAATTTTTTTATTTTATTTAAAAATTTTAAACCATGGAGGTAAAAGTACTTTCTAACTCCACGCTTAAAACTTCATCGAAAAAAGAAATGCTATAAAGTCGTCAGCTTCTCTATGTGCAATCTATAAATATTTCATTCATACGGCCTATATTCCATACTCCAGAGCTAAATAATTTTTGCGCTAAAAAAATTCAGCAATCTTTAAACAACTTATATTACAACTTGATTTGTTTGCATTCTACATACTTTAAAATTAGGCTTCCTTGTATGTATAATCAAAGTTTGATTATTTAAACTTAAAAATATTGTAATTGCATTGGCGCAGAATATAAATGGGCAGAAAATACGCAATAATATAGAGTTTTAGGACGAATGCAACATTAAATATAAATTTAAAAGAACTTTAAAAATCATGATTTGGATACTGGGAAAAAATATGGGTGTCATATTTTATTTTGAAGTGGGTCATGTGATCTCTTTATACAATTTGGGTGTAATTGATATTTAAATTTTTATTTAAAAAACTACCGAACATATTTGGCTCAAATTTGTTTTATATATTTTATGGGATAATTTAATTATTTCCTAAAATTTTAAAAACAATTTGCGAATTTTAACTTTGCTTAATAAATGTTTGAAAAATCAGGACCCATGGGATTCAATATATTTCACTTTTTCAACCAGATTTCAATCCAAAAATAATCGAGTGATATTATTCATTTACATTATTGTATGTGTCACTGACCGTCTCAACAACATACTGAAATTTCTTTTTGATAAAGTCATTTTTATGGCAGTTTTCGTGCAAACGGACGGAAAGACAGACAGAATGACCACAGTCATAAACACTTTTCAACTATGTTAGAAAATGTTAAAAATCGTAAAACAGTTAACTATTCTGTTCTATTTATTGATTTTCACTTGGCTTTTGTTACTATTCTTAATTAAACTAATATTAAGATTTAGTATCCTCTGAAATATAAAATACAAAACGTAGTAGAATATACAATATATAAATAAATGTTGAACACTATTGCAATATTTTTTATTTCAGATTTATCACATTATTAATAGCATTTGCTTTCTTTCAAGAAATTCGAGAAATTCTTGTATGACAGAATCTACCGAAATTCACTGAGCTACAAAAAATATGTTTTATCTTTCTACTTTTGTGATTTCGTTACGCTTCCCATACCAACTTCCTTTTAGAAACTGAGTTATAACCTATTTGAAATGGAAAATGCATTAAACAGCATAAACTCTAATTTTTCGTTCGCATTTCGCGTCATGTAAAAAGTTTTTAAGAGAGTTTATAAGACAAAAATAAACTTCTAAGATGTCTTTAATACATATCGATTAATGCAAACTTGTTTTGTGTATGTGTGTGTTTGTCTTTAAGGTGTGGATAAAAAATCTGATTAAAGAATACATACATTCAATTGTATCTACTTAAAACTAAAAAATCTGATGTGGGCAACACATGATTTTCCTTATATAATGCAATGCATTTACTACGTTTACAGTTAAAAAAAATGTTATTCTTATAGTAGATACTTATATTCTTTCCAAGGTATTGAATTTTCTTCAATTAGTCGTTATTTTCATTGATTTAGCGTCATTTTTATCAATTTGGTGAGATTTTTGTTAATTTGGCAACAATTAAAAATGTCTCTAAGTTGGCGATATTCCGCCAAATTCGTCGCCAAAATCTCGCCAAGCCTTATGGACAGAGAAATAAGTTATTCTTACAGCAGATAAATGACTATTGGCGTTCAAATACAAAAGTAATACTCAAAGTATCTTTTTTCATGAATGGAACGAGCTAGATCCACGAGAATAATGTCACCAAATGGTATTACATAAGAAAAGTGAACATGTTTCTCAATAGGAAATATATATTTTTTATTTTATATAACTTTTAGATAATATTCATTTATATCTTATCATCATTATCTTATATTCATTTTATCTTATATATCTTATATTCATTTAACTTTTGATAATATTCATTTATTGGTGATATTATTCATTTATATTCCGATAGATCTCACAGACTCTCTGAACAACAGACTGAAATTTCATTTTGATAAAGTCATTTTTACGGCAGTTATCGTGCTAACGGACATATAGACTGACATACAGAATGAATGAATGAACAAAGTCATAAACACTTTTCAACTATGTTGTAAAGTGTTAAAAATAGGTGGCGAACATGAGCTTCAATGTACAGGTCACATCCGCGAGACAAAATTTGCATATTAATCATTTTTAACACTTTACAACAAAGTTGAAAAGTGTTTATGACTTTGCTCATTCTGTCTTTCTGTCTGTCCTTCAGCCTGTCAGTCTGCCCGTTGCCACGATAACTTCTGTAAAAATGACTTAATCAAAATGAAATTTTAGTATGTTGTTCAGACACTCTGTAGGATCTATGGGAATATAAATGAATAATATCACCCAATTAGTTTTGAATTGAACCCGGGTTGAAAAAGTGAAATACATTAAGCCCTATGGGACCTAATTTTTCAAACATTTTTTAAGCGGATTTAAAATTCACTAATTG
The DNA here is from genome assembly GCA_951213105.1 of Amaurobius ferox. Classification (NCBI taxonomy): domain Eukaryota; kingdom Metazoa; phylum Arthropoda; class Arachnida; order Araneae; family Amaurobiidae; genus Amaurobius; species Amaurobius ferox. Next base: position 73,602,042 of record OX578138.1, on the reverse strand, counting down.
CTTCGCAAATTTTAGGTAATATTCAAATTGTTCCATAAAATATATAAAAAAAAATCAGCGAAATATATTCAGTAGTTTTTAAATCAAAATTAAAATAATAATTACACCTCTTATATGAAGCGATCACTTGACCATGATATGAAAAGATCACATGACCCACTTCAAAATGATATATGGCATCCATATTGTCTCAAAATCGTGATTTTTTAAGTTCTTTTTAATTCATATTGAGTGTTGTATCCATCCTAAAACCACTTTATTTTTGCTTAAATTCTGTGCATCTACATTCTGAAACAACGCAATTACAATATATTTGAGTTTAAATGATCATCCAAATTTAATTATTTCTACAACGAAGCCTATTTTTCACCTATGTAAAATGTAAAAATCAAAGTATGTAGAATTAGTTGTATTAGAATTGCTGTATTTTTTTAACACAAAATTATTTAGCCCATGGAGTCTGCATTGCTGATATGAATGAAATATTCATTGATTTCACAAAGAGAAGGACAATTTTCTTCGATGAAGTTTTAAGCATAGAGTTTAATTACTTGTAGCTCCATGGTCTTAATTTTTAAATAAAATAAATTATTGTAGTATTGTGATGAATAAAATGAATGGAAAAATGTTATGAATGAAATGCTGTTTTTATAGAGAGATCCAGGCGTATTATTTTTCTATGACGTCATTTGAATGAATTTCAGTTGTTTTCGATGAAGTTTTCAAATATAATAAATTATCGTAGTATCATGATAGTTTTAAAAATATTACACCGACGAATGTATCGCATTTTAGAGATGTTTAAACCAGACAATTTATATTTTAATGCCATCATTTGAATGAAGTTCATTTTTTTCCGATGAAGGTTTAAGTTTTCAAATATAATAAATTAATGTATTATTGTGATAAGTTTTAAAATATTACCGAGGAATGTATTGCATTTTAGACTTGTTTAAATAAAATTTCATTGAAGTTGGAAAGTGTTTCATAATCAATGCTTTAAGCATGATTTATCTTTCTTGTTAAAACATTGATATATTTAAAAAAAAAAACATAATTTTATTACAAAATTCCTAAAATACATATATTTAACATGTTTCTAACTTACGTATAATACGTATTTAAATGTATAACTTATATTTTACCATCATTAAATGATAATAATAGTTTTTCACTAATCACAGTATAAAATCAGAACTCAATATAAAATAATCGACTTAAGAGAGAGAGAGAGAGAAAAACCAATTCATTGTAAAAATTGCAAAATTGAAACACCAAATCAAATGATAAACATTTTATTTATTTGGTCTTTAAATATATGGATTACACAAATGAAGTGAAAAGAGAGATGGTTAGCTAAGCCATGATGGTAAGCCTTTGAGAAACGGGGGCCTGAAGCTGCTGTTTCATTCATCTCATGGTAGCTACGTCATTGTTTTTACTTTTACATATTATATATGTTTTTCGCACTTTTATGAGTACATTCTCGAAATAACAAGTCCGAAATAACATTCTCGAAATAACAAGTTTATATCATGCCATGTGCTCTTCTGTTAACACATGACAGGAAAAATATTTTAAATTCCTTTTCGGAAGCCTCTAAAATAGACTGTTTTCCTGTAGGTTTTAGAAAACTCAAATTTTGCATTAAATTAGAAAGTGGAACATGATATATGCTTATACTGTTTATACATGATGACCTTTCCCACCGTATGTAGTGAAAATTTTGCATAATTTACTAGTTTTGTTGTTTTCTTTTGTGTGTTCTTATATACTGTGAAAGAACCTTGTTATATATATACTGTGAAAGAACATTGTTACTGTAAAGAGCCTTGTTGCTCCTACCGGGAATCGAACCCTGGATCTTCGAATTAGCTATCCAACGCTCTACCGTTAAACCACTGGAACGGAATTGCAACGGAATTGCATATCATCGACTCTGCATTCCGCACTTTCAAATGTCAGATTGGGTGCAACTGACTCTAACTGACCACCTCCTGCTATTTTTACCTCAGTTTAGTCTCCTGACATTATTGTTATCCTCCAGGTAAGCTTCCTACGTAGTCATTATCTTCCCAATTTGAAATAAGCGCTCTTTACCCTAGAGTCCACAGAATCCTTGCTACTCATACCAAAGTCACTTTGAGATGTCAGACATATTTGCACTAACCTACACAGTTGATTTGCTCGGGCTCCATAGTGAAGAACCTTGCTGCTCCAACCGGAAACCGAACGATGGATCTTCGAACTGGCCAGCAGGCGCTCTACCATTGGGCTACTGCAGCGGAATTGCAAATTCTCATCGCTGAAGTGATTTTGGACAAATTTTGGACATTTTAGACATTCAAATTTTGGACATTCATATTGCATGCATTTAGTGCCCTTATTTACTGTAAAATTAGTAGTAACGTGATTTTTATGTGGTATAGAAATTTTTATGTGGTATAGTGTGTAAAGAAACAGGTAGCAAGCGAAGGAGTACGAAGAAAAAATGTTTAAAAATTCTGAGCTCATTTAAATTTTAGACATTTATATTGTGAAAAATTATGTCGCTGTTGAACTAGCAAAACAATTGAAATTTTATTAAATTTCTTTTAGTTTAATTATTCTTTAGTTTAATTTCTTTATCACCTCTTGAATTTCGCAGCATATTTTTACTTTCCTTATATACATAATGGATAAGGAAAGTATTGTGACGGGGTCGAAAATTCGAACTCGAGTTTTCGACGGGAGAGCACGTTTCAAGCATCCCTGATCACGAATCAAACATTTTTGAAATTATGTCTGCGTGTGTGTGTGAAAGTATGTGTGTGTGGTGTGTGTGTGTGTGTGGAAACGATAACTGAGGAACGAATAAACCGATTCGAACAAAATTTAGTACAAAAATCACAATCCTCAAACACTGGAAGCCTGTTGTTTTTAAACGTAATAGAGTGTTCAGAACCCACCTAAAATTTCGAGTGAAATTTTGAAAAATCGTCAAAAAATCAAAACCGCTAATAAAGTTACGCAAATAGACATTTCTTATGTAATTTTTCATTAGAAAACGATTAACATAAATTTTAGAACGCTAACATGAACCATTCTCGAGATATTGCACATTTTTCAAAAACATTATCAAAAAGTCATATAAAATAAAAAAAATATATATTTCCTATTGAGAAACATGTTAACTTTTCATATGTAATACCATGCGATAAATTTGGTGACATCATTCTCGTGGATCTAGCTCTTTCCATTCATGAAAAAAGATACTTCTAGTAATACTTTTGTATTTGAACGCCAATAGTCATTTATCTGCTATAAGAATAACTTATTACTCCGTCAGTAAAGCTTGGCCAAATATTGGCGACGAATTTAACGGAAAGTCGCCAACTTGGCGACTTTTTGAAATGTTGTCAAATTAACAAAAGATCTCGACAAATGGATTAAAATGACGCTAAATCCATGAAAATGAAGACTAATTGTCGAAAATTCAATATCTTTGAAAGAATATAAGTATCTACTGTAAGAAAAACCTATATTTTTACTGTAAAAGTAGTAAATTCATTGCATTATATAAGGAAAGTCATGTGTTGTCCACATCAGATTTTTTGTCTTTATATCGAAAATACTATCACTCACTATTCCAAGAAACAGAAACTTTCTACCAGTAGCTTTAAAAGAAAAATATATCTACCTCGCTGCATTAAATCTTGTGCATATTTAATTGTTAAAAGTCCTTATTGTCCTGATAAAACATTCGAATATACTAAAGTCTGAGAAAAGCAGCATTAAAACTTCTGGTAAGTTGTTTATTCGTAATAACTTTCGCAAGAGCAACTGCATAAATATAAATATGTATCTTAGAAACCCGTTTAGAAGCTGCATTTTGTATTCAAAGCAGAAGGGTATTTGAATGGGAACTCTGCGTTTTGTATTCTTAGGGCTAAAAAAAATATTCCTCTTCTCCATATTGAGAGCGAAATTTCAATCTACTACCATTTTACATTTGAAAAGAAATCTCGATGTACTACAGAGTTTTTGAGTTAGAGAACATTTGTAATTTATAGAAACATAAATATATTATATACAAATAGCTCTAAAATTTGTAAATAAATAAGAAATCGCAACACATAAAGTTCTACGCATTGTTTTTTAAAAATGATATAAAGCGCGATGTGAGGTATAATGACTAAACATTGCCTTTCTGTTGCAAATATCTACCATTTTACATTTGAAAAGAAAATTTTGTATTCTTAGGGCTAAAGAAAATATTCCTCTTCTCCATATTGAGAGCGAAATTTCATTCTACTACCATTTTACATTTGAAAAGAAATCTCGATGTACTACAGAGTTTTTGATTTAGAGAACATTTGTAATTTATAGAAACATAAATATATTATATACAAATAGCTCTAAAATTTGTAAATAAATAAGAAATCGCAACACATAAAGTTCTACGCATTGTTTTTTTAAAATGATATAAAGCGCGATGTGAGGTATAATGACTAAACATTGCCTTTCTGTTGCATATATCTACCATTTTACATTTGAAAATAAAACTTGATGTACTATAGAGTTCTTGATTTAGAGAACATTTGTAATTTATCGAAACATGAATTGTGCATTAAAATATACAAATAACTCTTAATTTGTAAATACAGAAGAAATCGCAACATCAAGTCCTTCGCATTGTTTTTAAAATGATATAAAGCGCGATATGAGGTATAATGGCTAAACATTGCCTTTATGTTGCATATATCTACCATTTTACATTTGAAAATAAAACTTGATGTACTATAGAGTTCTTGATTTAGAGAACATTTGTAATTTATCGAAACATGAATTGTGTATTATACTATACAAATAACTTTTAATTTGTAAATAAAGAAGAAATCGCAACATAAAGTCCTACGCATTGTTTTTTTGAAAATGATATAAAGCGCGATGTGAGGTATAATGGCTACACATTGCCTTTCTGTTGCATATATCTACCATTTTACATTTGAAAAGAAAACTTAGATGTACTATAGCGTTCTTGATTTAGAGAACATTTGTAATTTATCGAAACATGAATTGTCTATTATACTATACAAATGACTCTTAATTTGTAAATAAAGAAGAAACCGCAACATCAAGTCCTTCGCATTGTTTTTAAAAATGATATAACGCGCGATGTGAGGTATAATGGCTACACATTGCCTTTCTGTTGCATATATCTACCATTTTACATTTGAAAAGAAAACTTGATGTACTATAGAGTTCTTGATTTAGAGAGCATTTGGAATTTATCGAAACATGAATTATGTTTTATACTATACAAATAACTCTTAATTAGCAAATAAAGAAGAAATCGCAACATCAAGTCCTGCGCATTGTTTTTAAAAATGATATAGAGTGCGATATGAGGCATATTGATTTAACATTTCCTTTAGGTTTCATATATCTTTCTGTACAAATCTATAAACATTTACAGAGATACTGGCATAGGCGTGCGCAGACATTTTTATTAGGGTATGTGCTGCACATAAAAAAAATGTATGCGCATATTAGGGAACGTCCATATATTACGTCATCAGTTTTTAAAGATTTTTCGACCCCCCTCCCCCTGTGTCATCAACCTTCATCATTGGCCTACTTCCTCCCCCCCTCTCGTCATCCGTCATCAGACCTTAATTAATATTTTTTTTGTAATTGTGTACATTACCCTTGATTACGTCATCATTAACAGAACCCCCTCCTCCCCCTCAGTCATCAGACCGTCATCATTCCACCCCCCTCCCCCCAAAATGATGACGTAATATATGGACGTTCCCTTACAAGCTAAGCGAAGCTGTTTGATAGTTAATTAAAAAATTTATATATATATATATAATTATAGAAAATAAATATAGAACAAATTATAGAAAAACATTAATTTAAAGACGGCCGCAATTTTTAAAAGAAAGCAAGTAAAAAAAAAATAGTGGTTTTAAACTATTGGTGCATAGGAGTAACAACAAACAAATTATTTTTTTTATTAAATGGTCGAGCCGCCAACTGAAATTTTGTCACCGAACCAGAAATTTTGTAATTGGACCACTTGAGATGGATTGACCCTATTCACAACCCAAGATAATATAATAGTGAAAGCGAGCACATTATTCATAATAATCAATCTGAATTTATTTATCTACCACAATGAATTAAAACATGTTGGTACTGAAAATCGCAGATTGCAAGATGAAATAACCGTAAAATTTCAGCGACTAACTGCAAAAATTAAAGAGAATGTCAAAGATTGTCGCAATGAAGATATTTCCGAGCACAAATAAGAATTATGAAGTACAATTTCAAAATTCCAGTGATAACAAGATCAAGATGAATTAGGAAAAAATAAAAAAAAAACATTTTGGCTTTCACCTCTTGAAGCTATGATTCAAGAACTTAATAGTTTATTCAGCAGCTATTTTAAGTACTTATAGGTTGTGCAGGCGAAGTAACTTTAAAAGCTAATGGAAGTCCATGTGTGGATCCGCTATTTGAAAAGAAGGTATTTGAATTAATGGCCTGGAATTTTAGCAGCTCAACATAGTACAGTCTTTTCTTTTTACCCGAAGGATATATTGAAGGGCATAGATTTTCCAGAAAATATAAAAATTAATGTGGTGACCAATGCTCCAGGTTCAAGGAAGTGCATCCAGACATGGTGGCTGCTCCATCAAAACATACAGATAACACCAAGGACCAATCAAGTTTAAGAGTGATAAGAACGTCGTTTAACTTATCAAAAATAGACTTTTATACCATCAACTTTTATAAGTCTTTGAATGGATAAGAAATGTTCTACTGGACTGTTTTCTCCATCGTCGAAATACCGCACTATAATGGACATCTGTTCATGGTGTCCGCAGTCATTAGTATCGTCAGCGCTTACTGAGATTAACTTTCCATTTAACGAAGAAACAATGTTTCGTTGAACAACGTTGTGCAATGAAGCAATTATATCATTTTGAATGCGATTACTTACATACGTAGCATTTCGAGGAGATTCTTGCATATGCTTTGCCATTACAGGATCATACTTTTGCAGCATTTTAACAAGATCTAAAAATAAGCCTTGTTCAGAACTGTCAGCTTTTTCATTGTGACCCCTGAATGGTCTGCCACCTTTTGCCAAGCACAAAACAATGTCAATTAATCGCCCCATTATACGTCGATTATGAAGTCGTTGTTGTTCTTGTTTTGATAGATATGCCTGTTTTCCTCTATCTAAAAAAAAATTCGAGCATTAGAGTGTGCTGTAGTACACCCAGCACACCCCGTGCGCACGCCTATGGGTACTGGTAAGTTTCAACTTTGTTACGGAAGTTCCTAGGATTAAATAGAGCTTGCTTGTATATTATTGCTTTAGATAAAAACAATTTTATTTAAAATATATATGTAACTTCATAATGATAGTATGAGTTTTTATAAAATACAAGTAATTCGGATTTATTTAATAAAAGCAGAAATGGAATATAGATTATTTAATTTCCATATGTCTGTTCTTGTTATGGATCAATATATGGAATCAGTATATATAAAAACACCCAAGTGCCTTGTTTTCTCTGTGAAAGAGGAGACCCTGCAAAACATCTTATTCTTCTGTATTGGAGAGTAATTTTTAGAACTATTTTAACCAAAAATTGTGTTCCTATGTCTATTTTATCTGTCTTGTCAAATGTACATTTTATGTGCTTTGCTTTTTTAGTCTAAAGGCAATGTGAAATCGGTCGCTAGTGCCCCGGATTTACATATCAAGCTATATTGTTCTTGTTATGGATGTAGAAATCGTTGGAATGGAGATAAACATAAAATTCCAATGTTTTTTTACTTACTTGGTGTTTTTGTGCTGGAAATGTAACTAACTTAAGCCAGACCTCTCATCATATACTTATGTTCTGTTGAAATATTTTTGCTAGAACGGGTTGATGGTAACACACGAATTTTCATAGAGATTAAAATTATATTATCTATTTTTAATTCCCCTACATACATAATAAAATGTATAGAAAAAGTATCGCAATGGGGTCAAAAATTCGCAATCGAGTTTTTGATAGATTTTGACCAAGTTTTAAGATTTTCTGAACTTGAACGTCTGTAAAGTGATGTCTGTGTATGCATGTATGTTAGTGTATGTGTGTGTGTGTTAATGCTTGTGTCCACGAATCTGTGGATGCGATATCTTACCAACAAAAGGAGCATTTCAATCAGCATTTGATATATATATTACAATTGTAGAATACTGGAACCTAATTGAGTTAAATTCAAACGAATGTTCGAAGGAACCACACACACTCAATTTTGAATGAAATTTTGAAAAAAAAATCATTCCAAAATCACAACCTTCAATGATGACACCTAATTATTCGTTTCTTATGTATATTTTCATTAGAAAACGAATGATACAAGCACAAACTGAATAACGCTTTCATGAATCGTTCTCGATATGCTGCGCGTTTTTCAAAAATGATATAAAGCGTGTTTTATGAAAGAATTTGAAAAAGCAAGCTTAAACTTATCAAAAAATTACACAATTTTACATTGCAAATAATCGGATAGAAATTTCATCAAAATTATCACATAATTTTCCATTTTTTAAAAATTTACATCATGTTTTATGGCAACTAATCGGAGATTAAGAGGTGTTAGAAAAGTTACCACACGGATAACTGACTAGCGGCGGATAAACGTCCAAAGGTGAAAACCACGGGATATCAAAAATGGTAGATTACAGAAGTAGACAACACTTAATATAAGACAAAGAGCAAAAAATTAAACATGTATGTGCTTTAATGTAGAGAAACTATGTATCACAGAAAAATCAAATTATTTATAATTTTGTTTGAAATTTTATTGATATAAAGATTTAAAAAAAAATTCAAATCAAAAATTGATCTTAATTTATTCGTTATCAAAAGCAGTAATTGTGATGTTTTTGTCGGAAGTAAAACATTGCATTTCAGTTTATATCTAGTTGTACAAATTTATAAATATTTAGATTGGTTATTGCGTGTTTTAACTTTGATCCGGAAATTTCCAAAATCAGATAGTGCTTGTTTTATTTTAAGTCCTATAATATTCATTTTGATAAAAATAATTTTAGTTAAAACATACAGGGTGTATCGTATTGAATGGGAGAAAAAGAATAACATAGTACAAATTCTGTAATTGATTTATTTAGCCAAAACAAATTAATTCTGGAACTACAATTATAAAGTTTTATCTGGCAACATCGAAAAATCTCCCAGTTACCGTAAAATTGACTTTATAAAAATGAAATTTTAGTATGTTGTTGGGACGGTCTGTGGAACATATGGGATTGTAAATGAATAATATCACCCAATTAGTTTTGGATGGAACCCTGGGAAAGAAATGAAATACATTGAACCCTGTGGAACATAATTTTTCAAACATTTTTAAGAAAAGTTAATATTCACAAATTACTCCGAAAGTCTTAGGAAAAATACAAATTAAGTATTTGGAAAATATTTAAATTATGGCATAAAATAAAGAAAAATTCAGCAAAATATGTTCGGTAGTTTTTTAAATATAAATTAAAATAGTAATGATACCCATATTATATGAAGAAATCACGTGACCCACTTCAAAATAAAATGTGGCACCCATCTTTTTTACCAGTGTTAAAATCGTGATTTTTAAAGTTCTGTTAAATTTATATTTAGTGTTGCATCCGTCCTTAAACCGCTTTATTTTTGTGGATCTTTATTATGTGCCAACGCAAATGCAATATTTTTTAGTTTAAATGATCATCAAACTTTGATTATTTCTACCTAAGCCTAATTTTTTTAGATGCAGAATGTAAAGAAGTGATTGTAAAATGAGTTATAATAGAAATGCTGAATTTTCTTCACGAGAAATTATTTAGCTCTGGAGTCTGGATTAAAAGCGATACCAATGAAATATTCATTGCTTTTACATAGAGAGTCAGACGATTTGTATTTCGATGACGTCATTTGAATAAAGTTCATTGTTTTCGCTGAAGTTTTAAGTTTTCAAATATAATAAATTACTGTAGCACTGTGATAATTTAAAATATATCAGCGGTGAATGTATCGCATTTTAGAGATGTTTAAATAAAATTGCATTTCAGTTGGAAAGTGTTTCATAATCAATGCTTTATTCATGATTGATCTTTCTAGTTTTTTATTTAGCTATTTTACGCAGATACGAACCCATTTAAATTCTTAAAATAGAAAGTTTAAAAAATAGCTATTGTAATCTATCTATTGGTTTTGGTTTTGCTTTTTATAATTCGGACATACGAATGTTTAGATCTCGCAGCCTCTGAAATAAAAAAAATTTGATGTGGGCAACACATGACTTTCCTTATATAATGCAATGAATTTATTACTTTATCAATAAAATCAATAGGCTATTCTTATAGTAGATATATTCTTTCTAAGATATTGAATTTTCGTCAATTAGTCGTCATTTTCATTGATTTAGCCTCATTTTTATCCATTTGGCGAGTTTTTCCTTAATTTAGCAACAAGTCGCCAAGATGGCGACATTCCACCAAATTCGTCGCCAAAATCTCGCCAAGAGTTATTTATGGAGAAATAAGTTATTCCTACAGCAGATAAATGACTATTGGCGTTCAAATACAAAAGTATTACACAAAGTATCTTTTTTCATGAATGAAATGAGCTAGATCCATGAGAATGATGTCACCAAATTTATCGCATGATATTACATATGAAAAGTTAACCTGTTTCTCAATAGGTAGGGGAAAGGAGGGTAAGAGTACGCAGTCGGGTAAGAGTACGCAGGGATTTTTTCCCTGTTGGCAACAGTGCAAGCAAAAGCGAGAGTGATCATATCAACACTTGCGTATTCAGCTCTCTCAAAAGACCGCCATTATTATTTTCATCCTTGCTGTCTTTTATTTACGAGATAAGATTTTCTTATGTTAGCATGTAATTTTTCTGTTAAGAAATCTTAATTTTTTGTAAATAAAGGACTAATGCTGGCTTTCTAAGAAAATGTTAGTATGAGGATTGTTCCCTTCCGAACAACGTGGCCACGTTAGAATTTAACTGTAGTAAATGTTGCTGTTATTAATGAACGATTTAGAGAAGCAATACATCGGCGGCTAAGAGTACGCACAGACCAGATATGCGTACTCTTATCCGAAGCAGTCATTACAATAAAACTTTACATTTTAGTTTATCATTATTATTATTATAAAAAAACTTTTGAGATTAGAAACACTATTTCATGAATTATGGGTTTAAATTTTATAATTTTGACCATTTTTAAATACTAAAAATTATGATTTCTTAATTTTAGAAATAACAATATTTGAATTAAGCGATTTGTTCATGGACTGGCTGCAACATTTTGTCAAGCATGCTAAACCGTCTGCAGAAGACCCTGTGCTGTTTATAGCAGATAATCACACATCCCCCTGTTCTCTACCTGCAGTTCTGTTTTGTTGATAGAATCATAGTATACCGTTCCTTACTCTTCTCACCACATGCGAGTCATGTGCTATAGCCATTGGATAAAGGTTTCTTTGACCCTTTGAAAGCTAGATGCTCATATGAAGCTGAAAAGTGGCTCTTACAAAATCCAGGAAAAGGAATTACCCTGTACGAAGTTTCAGGGATTTTTCAAAAAGCTTATAGCGCCACAGCCAGGGTTCAACTCGCAGATAAAGCTTTCCGAGTTACAGGTATTAAGCCATGCAACCCTGTCATTAGAAGTGAGGATTGTTAGTCTCCTTCGCTAGTAACTTCAGCACCTTTGAATAACGATTGCACAGTTGCAGTTGCACCTGAAGAGAACGAAGAGAGAGAAGCGGAAGTCTCACCTTCCATTTCTCAGATAGATGTCAGTATCCAGTCAATCGCGCCATTTCCTCGCCATGAACAACAAGGAGCTAATAGGAAAAGAACATCTCAAAAATCTGAGATTATGACTTTGTCTCCATTAAAAAATTTGTTAGAGAAAAAAGAAAAGGGAAAGGTAGAATTAGAGGGAGCAAAGGCCAATCGAGCTTTTAATAAAAATAAAAATGGGGCAAAATTGAAAAAGGAAAAACCCTGAAAGCAAAGAAAAAGCTCATTTTCAATTTTATCGGAAATCCAGTTCCCTCAACAAGCTCGGCAAACAATGAGGATACGATATGTCCAGCTTGCGAACAATCATATGATGAAGATTGGATCCAGTGTGGATTATGCAAGGACTGGTGGCACTAGGAATGTTCCTGTTAGGAAGGCACTGGATCATTTATATGCGACTACTGCTAAAATTTCAGGGTGCGTACTCTTGGCCTCCAGTCCTGCGTACTCTTACCCGCCACGTCGGGTAAGAGTACGCATTTGTCATTTTTTTTTTCATTTCGTAATACACTTTTTTATGAAGTTACGATTTTCATTTTTTGTACCCTTCTTTCTAAGTTAATAAACTATGATTCCGTATATTTTAGAGACTCTATCTTTTCAACTCTCATTTTTATAATGGAAAATCCACTAGGTGCGTTCTCTTACCCTCCTTCCCCCTAATACTTTTTTTATTTTGCATGAGTTTTTGATAATTTTTTTAAAAATGTGCAATATCTCAAGAACGGTTTATGTTAGCGTTCTAAAATTTGTGTCAATCGTTTTCTAATGAAAAATTACATAAGAAAAGTCTATTGGCGTAAATTTATAAAATGTTTTGATTTTTTAAGGATTTTTTCAAAATTTCACTCGAAAATTTGCTCGGGGTTCTGAACATTCGATTGCGTATAAAAACAACAGGCTTCCAGTATTCACGGATTGTGATTTTTGTACCGTTTTTCGTTTGAATCGGTCCATTCATTCGTCAGTTATCGTCTCCACAGGCTCACTGACACACAAACACACACAGACATCATCTCAAAAATGTTTGATTCGTGATCAGAGATACTTGAAACGTGCTCTCCCGTCGAAAACTTGAATTAGAATTTTCGATCCCATAACAATACTTTCCTTTCCCATTACGTATATAAGGGAAGTAAAAATGGAAAACATAGTAGATTGTCAAATATATAACTAAATGTTGCATTGCTATTATAATAAATTTACATTTCTGATTTATCAATTTGTGAAGGTAGTTCCAACCGAGGATTGAACCCAAGATTTTTGAATTGACTAGTCAATGCTCTAACCGTTCAGCCACTGTGACAAGATATAACTTTTTCCTGTTAAATGAAGCCATTGAATCTCCTCCTTCTGATGTCAGATCGGCATGTAACTGTCAATCTGAACGAACACCCCAATTTCTCTACATTTTATACAGGCTTGAATCCTGTGTTGTTGCAATTTTGAAACTGTCGTCATATTTCGTGGATAGCACTGAAAGTACTCAACTAGGTCTTTTTCAGACCTCAATCAGCATTGCATTCAATTTGTAAAGTTAATCTGTTGACTTTGTCCTATCCGAGGATCTTCTAACTGACCAATCTATATCCTAACCATCGAGCTACTAGGACGATTTCAAGTTATTCCCGTTGACGTGGACTATATATTGGTATTTAATAGTATTTGTTTCCTTTCCAGAATTTCTTGAATGATATATATCGCCAAAATTCACCGAATTACAAGTTTTTGTTATCCTCTTTCTAATCATTAGATTTCCTAAAGCAGTCGCTACCAACTTTATTATAAACTGAGCTATAACCTATTTGAAACAGAAAATTATTTGAACCGTTTTAAGATGTAACTTTTCTTTCACATTCCACAGTATAACCAGAAAGTATTTCACGAGACAGTAAATTATTTGCGGCTAAACACATAAATGTGTCTTATTACCGTCTCATGCACTTGTACAGAAAAATGTATTGTCTCTTTCAAAATTTTCGAATGCAAAATTTTCACTGATAAGCGTTTTCTATGACCTTTTGATTCCATTACACATAGACACATATACCAACCGGCCGTCCAAATAGCTGCTCTTAGTCCTCTGGACGAGTCGGACGGTCTGGGTCTTCAACATAGACACATATACGTAACTGAATATATTTCCTAAAATATTCGAAATGGGCTTAGGATGCTTTAAGCATGCTTATCCATTAAAATATGGAAATCAAAAATTCAAAAATTAAATAAATAAATAAAAATAATATTTTTTATCAATCTGTTCGTCTTCATTCTCAAATTCCTTTCCAATCCAACAATGATTGTTTTTTTTTTATCTTCCATCTTGATTTTGAATATTTCGAACTCAACTCCAACTTGCTTTTCCCCAGAAAAGATAGGAACTTTCAATTTCATATCTATCTGGTCGTGTTTGATAGAAGAATTTCCAGAAAAGGATATCTTTCATCAAAAATAGAGAATACTGTAAATAGAATTATTACACTCCCATGGGTAAACTGTGCTTATACGAGATTTGATGGCTGGATTTGGCTGCCATTTTTGGAACAGATTATATTTCGTTGAGGTAAAAACAGATGTGATAAGGAATATTTATTTTGACGTTGAAATATGTCCTATGTTGAAAGGGTATGAAGAATTATTCATTTTTCTTTTCAATTTACAGTTTTATATTACTGATTATACAGATATCTGTACCTTGATATCCCTTAGACTAAGGGATGAACTGTACAGCTCAAACTGCAGAAGGTAGAAACTTCAAATTTTCATACACGTGAAATTTGACCCACAATTAATGAGAAAAATTTAAAATTTAAATATTGTTCGATAAATTTATAAATCGATAAACTTATAAATTTATATTTTTTTGTTCGGGCATGCATTCAGCTATCACTCGAGAACAATTGGACACACAGAATTCGTTTTATACCATCATGTACAAAAAACAAAAAAAATATCCCAAATTTTCTTAATTTACTCATTGGTGTAAACCAATTGCCCTTGAGATATTTTAAGTTATAGTAACGGCAGGCGATTTTGTTTTATATTTTGTCAATGAATTTGTTTATAGCATTGAAGTAAAAGTAAAGAGTTAGAATTTCATATAAGGACAACGCTAATATCGTTTGTCACAATAATTCAGGTGACGCTGGAATAATATAAATAGCCCTGCATTGTATGCATTTCTATGGTGAAAAGCCTAAACTATTTATTTAATCTGTCTATTTTGCTGAGATAAATTAGTAGCGCAATGCAAAGTAGAACGGAAGCAATAAAGAATATTTAAAATTATAATTTACTACATATTTAAAATTATTTTAGCTTTCAATGTATTTGTATCTCCATATATTCTGTACTCTATCGTACAACTATGACAAAATACTGGTTAATATTACTCATAATTAGGGAATTTAAAAATAAATGAATTTTTAATTGAATTTAAAAATAATCGAAAATATATATACTAAATACTATGATTTTCTGTTGTGTCAACTAACAATTACCTGAATTTAAAACTAATCAAAAATATATATACTAAATACTATGATTTTCTGTTGTGTCAACTAACAATTACCTGAATTTAAAACTAATCAAAAATATATATACTAAATACTATGATTTTCTGTTGTGTCAACTAACAATTACCTGAATTTAAAACTAATCAAAAATATATATACTAAATACTATGATTTTCTGTTGTGTCAACTAACAATTACCTGAATTTAAAACTAATCAAAAATATATATACTAAATACTATGATTTTCTGTTGTGTCAACTAACAATTACCTGAATTTAAAACTAATCAAAAATATATATACTAAATACTATGATTCTCTGTTGTGTCAACTAACAATAGCGGCTAGTTTACTAACACTAGAGACAACTAGAATTAATTCTCAAAGCATTATGGAACTTCTAAGCGCTTCATCTATAGGAGTTTCATCCTCTTCTTTCTAACTCCATGGTTTATAGATTAGGATTCCATTGCGGTAACCATGGTAACCCAGTTTCGTCTCAAATGCAGAAATCGTCTGCTGCCTATTCGTCTAATCAAACTATTGAAAATATATTTCACTAATAATAATTTCTATTTTGCTTAATAAAGAATAAGGCAATATTGGCAGCATCAGAGTTTAAATATTGTTTTACGTTCCTCAATTTCCATGTCAGCAGTACTGTAAAATACATGCATTTTTTATGTTTAAATTTGAAAAGGTTTTTAATATTTGGAACTCTTAGTGCGTACGTGTCACATTTAATGTAGTGTATGCAGTGCATGTAGTTGTTGTTGTTGAGACCCAGACCGTCCGACCTACCAGAAAGGTGTAAGGTCCTTTGCATCCAACAATGGAAAATTAACACAATTCTATCCCATGGAATGGATATCGATTTATATCTCTTCATTCTAATATATTGTTCTTAATCTTTCCGTTTTAAAATTTTCTATAAATTATTAAACAAAAGATGTTGTTGAGACCCAGACCGTCAGACCTACCAGAAAGGTGTAAGGTAACCGTTTGGACGGCCGGGAAGTGCCACCCAATTTGGACCGGAACCCAGTGGGGGGAGGCATCCACAGGGACCGTACGTCCTTCCCCTACCACCAACCTCTCGGAAGGACTTACGAACCCACATGTTTAACGTGTCGCGAACGTTTTGGCATACTCGACAGAGAAGACAAAGTTTTGAAATCAAACACATTTATTAAACATGAAATAACAAGGCAGTTGATCGAAAACAGTGGAGTACAAGCATTTCTCGCAATAACTCAGAGTTACACTCGGTAGGGTGACCATTAAGAACACCCCTGGAGGAAGAGGAACCAAGAGAATACACATATTTTCTGATACATAAAATAAACACAATATTCCTCACATTATACTTGACATTTATATATCACATTTGTATACTTTAAACATATACGACATTTTCATATAACATCATCAATGATTCGATGCTCACGAGGATTTGACAATTAACACTCTATTCGTTAGGTGGAACACTAAATATATATAAAACTTTACCTCGTCTCTTTTAAATATAACATTTACAATTCTGTACCATGGGAAAGGATATCAGGATGGACTCTCGGCATAAACTCATCGAGATTCTTGCGCAGAACAAAATCCATAATGGTCGGGAAACTTGACTACACAACATCATGCTGGCGGAATTCGACATCTTGGTTGGTTACGGAGATTGGTTGATTCGTACCTTAGGACACAAGGAGGAGTCAGGCAAATACAAATCGCTGTAAAATGAGCTTTCCCTCTAGCCCTATTAGCGATTCAAGCCGACCAGTGAAAGAACCATTTTCTCTTTTCACAAGACTCATTATTCCATTACTACCAGGCTGATTCATTTAAAAACACGAGTGACTCATCTCTGAACCGAGCCAAACGACTCTACGCACAACTTGTCGAACTATGTTACATATTTTAATCACATCCTTCCACTTTCAAAATTAATCCACCTTTTCTTAAAATTCGCGATCATACGCGAATCAAACACACACGTCTACATTTTTCCACGACTCCTTCCAATCTGCTTCCAAAATCCTTTTTCAAACGCGCGCGTGCGCAAAACCTGCAAGTTCCCAACTAGCGACTGAGAAGCGAAAATACAAAACTATTACTATTTTTCTGGAACATAAACACTTTTGCGATTTTAGAGTTCACTTCCCTTAAAAGTCAATGTAATTGAAAACATGTAGAAAAGACATTTACATTTCGAAATTGACACTTTCAATCACACAGAAATAAAACAATACTTTAATATACAATTTTAACACAGAGGTGTGAAAGCCTTATCACACTCCTTCGGGGCCCGGGAGAAAAATTTCCTGCAAAGCGGGGAATTTTTCCACACAATACTAGGAAAATACCTGCATTAAGTTCCCAATGACATATGTTCCATTGAGAGGAATTTAGTGTAAATTTTGAGCGATGTACATGTACATCAAAGAAAAAAACAAAAACAAACAAGATCATGACCAGCATAATAACCAAAATCCAAGAGTGGCCTAAAGTTTGACTCGTGAGTCAAAAAAAAAAAATAAGTCTCAATACAAGCACAGACCTTTACAAGACAACACCAAATTAACAAGACACAAATGATGAAATTGCCCCTTTTAAAATCTAAACACTAATACATTTTCTGGTGAGTACCACAGAGACATGAAAATTTAATTTACTCAACTCACAAAAAGTTTAACTAAACAAAAAGTTTTCTTTCTTCAAAAATTTTACAATTAAAATTCTATAAATTTACTTTTCACAGAAATCAATTTATTAACTATTATCCAACCTTGCCAACAAATTACTTTAAAAGACATTTAAAAAAAATTACTAATTTAGAAAATGAGACAAATTTTCAAACCAAGAATGTTGATCAGGCACCCAGGCAAGAAACAAGTCCATTAGAAAGTTGCAAACCTAGAGGTGGCGGTACCCCCAACCAATAAGTCAACAAACACCAAATGACAAAAAAAATTTCTAAAATTTACTAGACCTTTAAATTAAAAAAAAAAATCATTCACACATTCATAAAATAAAACAGAGATAAAAATTATCAGTTATCCTTAAAAATCCTTACCAAAACTCTAATCCATCAAGTACTTAATTATCTTAAAATTACTTTAAAACATTACTGCTTATCATTAAAGTAAAGCAAAAAAAATTATTATTTAAGTATTTAGAATTTTAAAACACTACTTCAACCTGATTAACATGGCACTCACATTCAGAAAGCTGCACTGGCACAGAACTTGCAGTACAGAACATTCAGCTGACTGACACATAAAGCAAATTACACAGAAGTTCAGAAATATCGGATCCATTTTAACATAGCATACAGTTTTGCAAAACATTTTGTGAAACAATTGAAAATATAATATTATGAAACATAATTGTCCATCTCACAACAATATCAGTCTTTTTTTTTTTTTTTGAAAATGTGAGAATTTCATAATCTAAACATTTTACTTTACTTTTGAGCCAATTGCTCTCTTGACATATTGCCTTAATTGACAAGTAACTTTAATGAATAAATTGGCCTCTTGGGCGCAAGTCATACTTGTGTGAATTAGGAACATTTTGAGTTTTAACCCTATTTTGATGGTTTAGAAAATATCTACTTTTAAATTGTCTTGTTTCTTGAGTTGAAGAATTATCAATGTTATCATTATATGTGCTAGAAATCAATTCAGTACGTCTAGGAGGTAAAGGAGTTAATCTATTAACGTGGACCAATTGCTGATTACATGGATTGTTTTTGTGTTGAATGACAAAGTTAACTTCAGTACCACCTCTAACATGATTTTGCTTTTCCCCCATATGCAAAGTAACATTCTGTGCATTTACTACCAAATCTCTAAAAGATTTGCTTCCATTTTCCAAATCGTTAATATGTACCTCTTCACTACCCAAATGTGGCACTACATTATTTTCCGAAAAATTTCTGCTCACATACTCTTCCCGAATGACCTGAGACTCATTCACTACCGGTGCCAGATCTGCTTTGCATTTGGCACATGCATTCGTATGGAACTCTTTCGGTTTACAGTCCTCTACCACACGAACATTTTTTCCACTACTCATCTGCGAGTCAGGCACAGCAATACGCTTTGCGACACTACTTAGGTTTGAGTCTGCAATTTCCGACTCATTTGCCGGTTCATGATTTGAAATCGAAAGTAAATTATTCGTACATTGATAACCAACAAAAGGAATGGAAGAGTTTGAAAACTTAAAACAGAAGTGATTATAATCTATAATAGCATTATGTTTATGTAAAAACTTGTTACCAAGGATTACATTATATGAAATAGGAGCTGGTGATTTTAACACAAAAAATTCGGTAGGGAATCTTTCTTTTCCCAAATTTAGCGAAATAGTGGCTAAACATTCAACTTTAGTATCTTGTGAACTAAAGCTACGCAAAATTGTTGGTTTGTATGTTAGCAACATATGTGCAATGGGTACAGTATTTAAAGCTTCCTCATACACTAAATTAATTGAACTACCCGTATCAATCAATATTGACACTTCACTGCTCACTAATTTTCCTTTTATAATAGAAGAAGATGACAAAGAATTTGTAATATTATGACAAATATTATTTTCCTCAAAATGTGATGTTTGCCTATCAAAAGTTTTTCTATTATTATAATTGTGCATGGGATATCTACTCTGATTCCCAGAAGAATGATTTTTGGAATTTTGCAAAGATTTATATGACTCCTTATTTTTATAATTTTGCGTTCCTTGCTTTCTATACTTCCACTCATTTGCAGACATTTGCCCTCTGTGTCTTTCACCCTGGTGATACCTAGTTCCAGGACTGGTATAAATTTTCCTACATTTTATACCGTACGCATCTCTTTTTTGAAAAACCTTTTTCCAACACTGTTCTTGAACGTGACCTAATTTACCACATTTGTCACACTTTGGACGCGGTGAACGCTTTTCGTTAACTTTATCTGAATTAAACTTAAATTTTTCTATTTTACCCCTAAGAAATTCAATGTCCCTTTCCTGTTCTAACACTTTTCTTTTTAAATCTGACATACTTTCACTTTGATCTGGTGTGAGAACATATTTTTCTGGTGTGAGAACACCTTTTTTTGTAAGTACCGGATTAGTCAAGTACATAGCATTATTTTCATTTAAAATAGATTCCTCAAGAATTGCAAGTTTTCTAGCCGAATAAAAATCTCTAGGGTTTTGTGACAACACCAATCTTTTTAGTTCCGGATATAAACCATTAATAAATGAAGTTTTCAAAAGTGTTTGCCTGATTTTATTCTCACTTTCGGAATCTACATCTTCCGGAACAACCTTAAATGAAGCAGCTTCGATTCTCATCGAAAACTGTTTAACCGACTCATTTGGTCTCTGTGTAAAGTTCACGAGTGAAATTATGTTTTTAGTAACATTTTCGGTCACTTCAAAATGATCTTTCAAAATGTGAATAATTTCCTGCAAATTTTTACAATTTCTGTGCTTTGGATTCTCTTCAATCAATCTATTTGCTTCCCCCTCTAAATTCAATCTCAAACAAACTAATTTGTCACACTCACTCCAGTTTGCATGAGTGGCTACTAAATTTAACTTTTCCAAAAACTGTGACAACGAAAGCTCTGAATTTCCCGAGAATTTTGGAATATGATGTGCGAACTTAGGTGTGAAAATATGGAATGATTTTAACATGTTATCATTTACTGATGAAGCACTGTTTTGATTTGGCAAAGTGCCAGAAGAAGAATTCAGACATACCGGCGATTTATCTGATATATTTTCCTCATTAGATTTAGCTTTGTGGCTAACATTTTTAATTTTACTTTTAGAATTAACAGTATCCCACTCAGTAGCAATATCAAGCGACAAATTCAAGGAGGAATTTAATTTTTTACTTGAATTTTTACTCATCTTACCGACATTTACTTTTTTGTTTCTAGTAATTGGAGCCATTTTGCATAACAATCAAATATACTCGTATAGTTTAACACAATATGCAATTGCAATGTTCTTAAACAGCATTTACAATAAAACCAGTTTTTATCAAATCAAATGACATAAATATGCAAACAAATCAATTTTTTTTATCAAATGGCACATATCAAATTCCAAGAACACTCGTTTTTGAGAACACCGAAAGCAGAACATGGAACTCTGTTTACTTAAGAAAACACTCATTTTAGCACAACGGTAATTTTTAACCTTCAAAATTTCAATTCTTAAGAAAATTTTTAAAAATTTTAATTCTCTCAGCTCTTCCCCACTCACCGAGAAAAGTAACGGCACCAATTCTGTCGCGAACGTTTTGGCATACTCGACAGAGAAGACAAAGTTTTGAAATCAAACACATTTATTAAACATGAAATAACAAGGCAGTTGATCGAAAACAGTGGAGTACAAGCATTTCTCGCAATAACTCAGAGTTACACTCGGTAGGGTGACCATTAAGAACACCCCTGGAGGAAGAGGAACCAAGAGAATACACATATTTTCTGATACATAAAATAAACACAATATTCCTCACATTATACTTGACATTTATATATCACATTTGTATACTTTAAACATATACGACATTTTCATATAACATCATCAATGATTCGATGCTCACGAGGATTTGACAATTAACACTCTATTCGTTAGGTGGAACACTAAATATATATAAAACTTTACCTCGTCTCTTTTAAATATAACATTTACAATTCTGTACCATGGGAAAGGATATCAGGATGGACTCTCGGCATAAACTCATCGAGATTCTTGCGCAGAACAAAATCCATAATGGTCGGGAAACTTGACTACACAACATCATGCTGGCGGAATTCGACATCTTGGTTGGTTACGGAGATTGGTTGATTCGTACCTTAGGACACAAGGAGGAGTCAGGCAAATACAAATCGCTGTAAAATGAGCTTTCCCTCTAGCCCTATTAGCGATTCAAGCCGACCAGTGAAAGAACCATTTTCTCTTTTCACAAGACTCATTATTCCATTACTACCAGGCTGATTCATTTAAAAACACGAGTGACTCATCTCTGAACCGAGCCAAACGACTCTACGCACAACTTGTCGAACTATGTTACATATTTTAATCACATCCTTCCACTTTCAAAATTAATCCACCTTTTCTTAAAATTCGCGATCATACGCGAATCAAACACACACGTCTACATTTTTCCACGACTCCTTCCAATCTGCTTCCAAAATCCTTTTTCAAACGCGCGCGTGCGCAAAACCTGCAAGTTCCCAACTAGCGACTGAGAAGCGAAAATACAAAACTATTACTATTTTTCTGGAACATAAACACTTTTGCGATTTTAGAGTTCACTTCCCTTAAAAGTCAATGTAATTGAAAACATGTAGAAAAGACATTTACATTTCGAAATTGACACTTTCAATCACACAGAAATAAAACAATACTTTAATATACAATTTTAACACAGAGGTGTGAAAGCCTTATCACAAACGTGATCGTACTCCGCATAAACACGGCGGCAGTTGTGGCAGCCTGCAAATCTAGCGCGCAAACCACCTGGCTACCTCGCCCGAAATGTGCCAACAGCACGCGGTGTTACCAGGTTGTCACCCACCCAAGTACTAACCGCGCCTGATGCTGCTTCAGTGCATGTAGTGTAATATTGAAGAAAATAAAAGATTGCAATATTTCGATATGTTGGATCAATATAAAGAATATCAAGTAATATAGAAACTTCCCATGATTTTATAATATACCCATCTATAACGACCATTATAATTATCTTATATGTAATAAAAGTTCTTATATGTATTGAAAGTGAATTTTTTTTTTTGAAAAAACATTGCAGACTTCTTGGGGCAAAATAAGCAAAATCTATTTCAATATTCCTATTGGAAATAAATAATATCCGAAATAGATTGGTGAAGATATATTTTCAAAGCGACGATTTTTTCATTTAAAAAAATAAAAATGGAAAATTTATCATACAATCTTTCTTCAAATTGAGATATTTTATACATGAAGCAAGAAAGATCAGTCATGCATATTTGACTATGAAACACTTTCCAACTGAAATGAAATTTTATTTAAACATCTTTGAAATGGGATACATTCAGCGGTGATACTTTTTAAATTATCGCAGTACTGCAGGAATTTATTGTACTACTTGAAACTTCATCAGAATATAAATCGTCTGCTTCTTTATGTAAAATCAATGAATATTTCATTCATATCACTTTTATTCCAGACTCTACTAGAGCTAAATAATTTTGCGTGAAAAAAAATTCAGTAACTCCTATGCAAGTCACCTTCTAATTGCTTGCATTGTTTACATTCTTCATACGTTAAAATTAGGTTGTGTTGTAGAAATGATCAAAGTTTAGTGTTCATTTAAAATAAAAAATATTTTAATTGCGTAAGAACGGATTTTAGATATACAGATAATACGCATAAAAGTAAAGCAGTTTTGTGACGGATGTAACACTAAATATAAATTTTAAATATCCTTAAATATCACATTCTTTACGTACGGAAAAAAAATTGATGATATATTTTATTTTGCAACGAGTCACGTGATCTCTTCATATAATATGGGTATAATTATTATTTCAATTCTTATTTCATAAAACTACCTTACTTATTTTGCCGAAGTTTTTTCACCACATTTTATGTCATAATTTAAATATATCCTAAAATTTTCGAAGCAATTTGTGAATTCAACTTCGCTAAAAATATGTTAGAAAAATTAGGTCCCATGGGGTTCAATGTATTTAATTCTTTAACCCAGCTTAAGTGCGAAACTAATTCGGGTGATATTATTCATGATTATTCCCATAAATACCACAGACCGTCTCAACAACATACTAAAATTTTATTTTTTATAAAATTTCACTTTTACGGCAGTTATCGCGGGAGCGGACAGACAGACAGAATGACCAAAGTCATAAACATTTTCAACTATGTTGGAAAGTGTTCAAAAGTTTCACAGCTTCCATTTCGAAAAAAGTGACAATTACTTTAGCGACTTGAAGCATACAAAAAATAGTAATTTAATTAACACTGCCCTTTTAGTCTCTTTAATCTACGAGGTGTAACAACTTCTAGGCTATCCCAAAGTTGAACAGGGAACAGGACAGCTAGTAGTAGAAGTTGCTTTACAGGAAATTATTGACTGCAAAGTGATTATTTTATTGGATTTACTTTCCATTTCTGTGAAGTTTTGCAAAATTGGACAAGTATCTCTTACATTAGAACGTGGATTAGTGGAAGGATATCTGTTCTTTCCAAGAGACCAAGAAGACAGTAATCGTACTTAAAAATGTCAGCGACTGCGCTGAAAGGAGATCCCTCTTCCTACTACTTTCAGGAAGATCAAAAACAATTCCTCTTTCAAGTTGTTGAGGATCAATGAAAATGCTTTGCAAATACAATGAAAAGTACACTTTTTGCATAAATTAAAATGAGACTACAATGAAATCATCAGTGGTAACTGTTGCATAGTACGAGTGAATGCACGAGTGATACGTGTAACGTATCACTAACGTATCACTCGTATAATCTCTATAATTATTATGTTTTTTTATTTGTTTATTTAAAAGAATACAAGCTGCAGGACAAATTTCCAGTAACAGCGTGCAAGATAAAATACAATAAAAAAATCTGATGTGGACAACACATGACTTTCCTTATATAATGCAATGAATTTATTACTTTAACAGTAAAATCAATAGATTATTTTTATAGTAGATATATTATTTCCAAGATATTGAATTTTCGTCAATTAGTCGTCATTTTTATTGATTTAACCTTATTTTTATCCATTTGGCGAGTTTATCGTTAATTTAGCAACATTTAAACAATTCGTCAAGTTGGCGACATTCCACCAAATTCGTCGCCAAAATTTCGCGAAGCGTTTTGGATGGAGAAATAAGTTATTCTTACAGCAGATAAATGACTATTGACATTCAAATACAAAAGTATTACTCAAAGTATCTTTCATCATGAATGGGACGAGCTAGATCCAAGAGAATGATGTCACCAAATTTATCGCATGATATTACATATGAAAAGTAAAGATGTTTCTCAATAAGTAATACTTTTTTTTATTTTACATGAGTTTTTGATAATTGTTTCGAAAAATGTGCAATATCTCGAGAACGGTTCATGCCAGAGTTCTGAAATTTCTGTCAATCATTTTCTAATGAAAAGTTACATAAGATATGTCTGCGTAACTTTATTAAATGATTTGATTTTTTAATGATTTTTTCAAAATTTCACTCTAAAATTTAGGTGGGTTCTGAACATTCGATTGCGTATACAAACAATAGGCTTCCAGTATTCCCGGATTGTGATTTTTGTACCAAATTTCGTTCGAATCGGTCCATTCATTCGCCAGTTATCGTCTCCACAGACTCAATGGCACAGACACACATATACTTTCACACACACGCACACACACACAGACATCATCTCAAAAATGTTTGATTCGTGATCAGGGATGCTTGAAACATGTTCTCCAGGTCGAAAACTCGAATTCGAATTTTCGACCATGTCACAATACTTTCCTTATACATTATTGCATATAAGAAAAGTAATATATAGATCAAAATATAATACAATACATACATTAAAATGCAAACTATTGACAATAAATGAGTTTTAAAAGCACTTGCATATGTATAAATACATTAAAATATAAATTATTTACAACAAATGGTTTTTAAAAGCAATTTCGGATGAATAATAAACATCAAAATTATCGGAGAAGCTGTTGTAAAGTTTGCAGATATTATTAATCGCACAGTAACAACCAATATTTGTGTCAAAATTCCTTTCAGCAAATAAACTCATGCTCCTGGTAGAATACTGGGACATAATGAAACCCGATCTTAACCAAGACAGGGGAACAATCGATTCTATTATTAAACATATTCCTGAAGAATAAAAATAAAATGAAATTCCTTCTGTTCTGTAAGCTTTTAACATCACACATATCACGAAGAAAAGTAGAAGATAATTTATAACAAAAAAAAACTCTGATGTGGGCAACACATGACTTTTCTTATATAATGCAATGAATTTACTACTTTTACAATTAAAAAAAATGTTATTTTTATAGTAGATACTTATATTCTTTCCAAGATATTGAATTTTCTTCAATTAGTCGTCATTTTCATTGATTTAACGCCATTTTTATCAATTTGACGAGATTTTTGTTAATTTA
Source organism: Amaurobius ferox (assembly GCA_951213105.1). Classification (NCBI taxonomy): domain Eukaryota; kingdom Metazoa; phylum Arthropoda; class Arachnida; order Araneae; family Amaurobiidae; genus Amaurobius; species Amaurobius ferox. Next base: position 73,575,459 of record OX578138.1, on the reverse strand, counting down.
GCAACAACTAAAAATGTCGTCAAGTTGGCGACATTCTGCCAAATTCTCCGCCAAAATCTCGCCAAGCGTTATGGACGGAGAAGTAAGTAATTCTTACAGCAGATAAATGACTATTGGCGTTCAAATACAAAAGTATTACTCAAAGTATCTTTTTCCATGAATGGAACAAGCTAGATCCACGAGAATGATGTCACCCAATTTATCGCATGGTATTACATTTAAAAAGTGAACATGTTTCTCCATAGAAAATATTTTGTTTTTATTTTATATAACTTTTTGATATTTCTTTTTTAAAAGTGAGGAATATCTCGAGAACGGTTCATGTTAGCGTTCTAAAATTTATGCCAATCGTTTTCTAATGAAACATTACATAAGAAATGTCTATTTGCATAACTTTATTAGCGGTTTTTTATTTTTTGACGATTTTTTCAAAATTTCGCTCGAAAATTTAGGGGGGTTCTGGACATTCGATTACGTATAAAAACAGTAGGCTTCCAGTGTTTACGGATTGTGATTTTTGTACCAAATTTCGTTCGAATCTGTCCATTCGTTCGTCAGTTATCGTCTCCACAGACTCACTGACACACACACACACACACACACACACACACACACACACATACTTTCACACACACACACACAGGCATCACTTAAAAAATGTTTGATTCGTGATCAGGGATGCTTGTAACGTGCTCTCCCGTCGAAAACTCGAATTCGAATTTTTGACCCCGTCACAATAGTTTCCTTATACATTATGTATATGAGGAAAGTAATATATCTCAAGAATTTATTACTTTCCTTATATACATAATGTATATTACTTTCCTTATATACATAATGTATAAGGAAAGTATTGTGACGGGGTCGAAAATTCGAATTCGAGTTTTCGACGGGAGAGCACGTTTCAAGCATTCCTGATCACGAATCAAACATTTTTGAAGTGATGTATGTGTGTGTGTATGTGTGTGTGTGTGTGTGTGTGTGTGTGTGTGTGTGTGTGTGTGTGTGAAAGTATGTGTGTGTGTGTGTGTGTGTCAGTGAGTCTGTGGAGACGATAACTGACGAACGAATGGACCGATTCGAACCAAATTTGGTACAAAAATCACAATCCGTAAACACTGGAAGCCTATTGTTTTTATATGGAATCGAATGTTCAGAACCCTCCTAAATTTTCGAATGAAATTTTGAAAAAATCGTCAAAAAATCAAAACCGCTAATAAAGTTACGCAAATAGACATTTCTTATGTAATTTTTCATTAGGAAACGATTGGCATAAATTTTAGAACGCTAACATGAACCGTTCTCGAGATATTGTACATTTTAAAAAAAAATTATGAAAAAGTCACATAAAAAAAAAAAAAATTCCTATTGAGAAACATGTTCACTTTTCATATGTAATATTATGCGATAAATTGAATGACATCATTCTCGTGGATCTAGCTCGTTCCATTCATGAAAAAATATTCTTTGAATAATACTTTTGTATTTTAACGCCAATAGTCATTTATCTGCTGTAAGAATAACTTTTTTCTTAGTGCATAACGCTTGGCGAGATTTTGGCGACGAATTTGTCGGAATGTCGCCAACTTGGCGACTTTTTTGAAATGTTGCCAAATTAATGAAAATCTCGCCAAATGGATAAAAATGATGCTAAATCAATGAAAATGACGACAAATTGTAGAAAATTCAATATCTTGGAGATAATATTAGTATCTACTATAAGAAAAACCTATTTTTTTACTGTAAAAGTAGTAAATTCATTACATTATATAAGGAAAGTCATGTGTTGCCCACATCAGATTTTTTTGAATAATTCCGATCTTATTTGTATGAACAGCATGAGAAGGTTTCCACACCACAGCAGCATACTCAAGCTCAGATTTGACCACGGCATTAAAGAGAAGAATGATGTAGTAAAATTATAATCATTAGTAAAACCCTGATCCATTTTCTTACGTTTCCTATAGGAATTAGCACAAATATCAGAAATATGAGGAGGAAATAAGAAATCAGACCATGCCAATGCCAATATCAGTAACAGAGAACTTTCTAGCCAAAACAGAGTTCCGAATACCATAGGAAAATAAAATATGCACTTATCTACGAGTAAAAGACACAACACTAATATTGAGATAAAGATGACTAATCGTAAGTGAATAGTTTTTTCGTTAATGAATCATAAGTGAACCGTTTTTTCGTTAATGAATAGTAAGTGAACCGTAAGTTACCGAAAAGTATAATGAATCGTAAGTGAACCGTAAGTTACCGAAAAGTATAATAAATCGTAAGTGAACCGTAAGTTATCGAAAAGTATAATGAATCGTAAGTGAATCGTAAGTTACCGAAAAGTATAATGAATCGTAAGTGATCTGTAAGTTACCGGAAAGTATAATGAATCGTAAGTGAACCGTTAAGTTACCGAAAAGTATAATGAATCGTAAGTGAACCGTAAGTTATCGAAAAGTATAATGAATCGTAAGTTACCGAAAAGTATAATGAATCGTAAGTGAACCGTAAGCTACCGAAAAGTATAATAAATCGTAAGTGAACCGTTTTCTAAAACATGAGATTTAATTCGTTCAGTTAACGTATCCTAGTGTCATAAATGTCATGCCTATTATTACTTTCCTTATATACATAATGTATAAGGAAAGTATTGAGACGGTGTCGAAAATTCGAATTCCAGTTTTTGACGGAAGAGCACGTTTCAAGCATCCCTGATCACGAATCAAACATTTTTGAAGTGATGTCTGTGTGTGTGCGTGTGTGTGAAAGTATGTGTGTGTGTGTGTGTGTGTGTGTCAGTGAGCCTGTGGAGACGATAACTGACGAACGAAAGGACCGATCCGAACCAAATTTGGTACAAAAATTACAATCCATAAACACTGGAAGCCTATAGTTTTAATACGCAATCGAATGTTCAGAACCTCCCTAAATTTTCGAATGAAATTTTGAAAAAATCGTCAAAAAATCAAAACCACGAATAAAGTTACGCAAATAGACATTTCTTATGCAATTTTTCATTAGAAAACGATTGACATAAATTTTAGAACGCTAACATGAACCGTTCTCGAGATATTGTACATTTTTCAAAAAAATTATCAAAAAGTCATATAAAATAAAAAAAAATATTTCCTATTGAGAAACATGTTCACTTTTCATATGTAATACCATGCGTTAAATTGGGTGACATCATTCTCGTGGATCTAGCTCGTTCCATTCATGAAAAAAGATACTTTGAGTAATACTTTTGTATTTGAACACCAAGAATCATTTATCTGCTGTAAGAATAACTTATTTCTTAGTGCATAACGCTTGGCGAGATTTTGGCGACGAATTTGGCGAAATGTCGCCATCTTGGCGACTTTTTGAAATGTTGCATATTAACGAAAATCTCGCCAAACTTATAAAAATGACGCTAAATCAATGAAAATGGCGACTAATTGTCGAAAATACAATATCTTGGAAAAAATATTACTATCTACTATCAGAAAAACCTATTTTTTTTACTGTAAAAATAGTAAATTCTCTACATTATATAAGGAAAGTCATATGTTGCACACATTTTTTTTATATAAAGGGCCTTCGGTAATATTAGTAAAAGTTCAACCAGCCTGAGGATGAAGCAAGTTCTAAAATATTTGTATATCGAATTTCCTTGAAATTTTTTGTGAGACATTTTCTCATCAAACGGACAAAACAAATAAAAAATAAAAAATAAAAATAAATAAATAAAAATAATAAAAAAAAAAACCCTCCAAAAACATCAAAATCATTTCGATGTTTGAATATTTTAAACCACCTCTGCGACGGTGGTTTGACCTACCTGGAGAAAAATTTCGATATTTCCTGGTTTTTGAAAAAAGAAATGTTTATTTTTATTTATTTGATAGAAATTATATGGTTTTGATATATTAATAGAATGCAGTTTATTTCGTTCGAATCAAAGCGCAAACGACTAAGCTGTCGACGATGAGACCTTGTCTATCAAGTTTGTAGACCATCCAACGGACGATCGTGAGGGCGACGCAACTGATAAATGCGTACTGGCGTATGGCGCAGATGTTGATGCAATGTATTGCAAATCTAAAATATAAAAAATTACCAGATTTGTTTTATAATACAGCTTAGAAAAGATGGGGTGGGATAGCCCAGTGGTTAAGACACTAGAATTGCACTCGGAGGATTCGAGTTCGATTTCCGGCCATACCCAAACTGTACGTACTTCACGCGGAGTACGAGCACGTTAAATCTATAGTTCTGAAGTCCTTCCGAAAGGTTGGTGGCAGGTGAAGGAGGGTATGGTCCTGTAGATATCGTCCCCAATGTGTTTCGGACAAAATTTAGTGGCACAGTCTAGACCGTCCACACAGATACCTTACACCTTCGGATAGGTCGGACGGTCTTGGTCGAATAGAAGAAAGTTTAAAGGGTGCATGAAATCAGAAGAAATGTTATACATTGGATTCTGCGTTGAGTTCGACAGATGCTTTTTACTCGTGTAAACGTAAATAACCTAAATGAATGATGATGCGTTTATACGCACTTTGTTGTTGTTGAGACCCAGACCGTCCGACCTACCAGAAAGGTGTAAGGTAACTGTTTGGACGGCCGGGAAGTGCCACCCAATTTAGACCGGAACCCAGTGGGGGAGGCATCCATAGGGACCGTACCCTCCTTCCCCTACCACCAACCTCTCGGAAGGACTTACGGACCCACATGTTTAACGTGATCGTACTCCGCGTGAACACGGCGGCAGTTTTGGCAGTGGCTGGAATCGAACCCGGGCCTACCGAGTGCAACTCCAGCGCGCTAACCAATGGGCTACCGCGAACATGTAACTCATGAAATTCTTTCTAATCTACATAGTTCGACAAGTTTCTAGAACTCACTTAAAATCGCTGAGTTAGCGATATTTCGTCAAATTCGGCGACAAAGTTATCAAATTTGTCACCAAGTTCAATCAACCTGGATCGTCAAATTATAACAATAGTTTCCTATTATGTATTCGTAACAATAAAATGTAACGCCCGTTACATACTTCCGTTCAATCCTTGTTACATGTTTTTCATGATTTTGCTCTGCACTCTGCGCCATAATATGTTTCACATCCATAATTATTTTTTTTTATCAAATGCATCTAATTTATTCCCTGAAATTAGTCAAAAAATACATTTATCATACCACGAACACCTTTAAAAGCTTCATCTTTAAAATTTTAATATTCTTCAACGATCATGCGCAAAGGCACCTAAGCAACAGACATTTCTCACATGATCGCAATGGACGGATTGTCTTAGGTGACACAGAAAATTCTCCCAAAGAATACGTTTCGTCAAATATGAAAGAGTACCGGAAATTGACAGAAGATGAATGATTACATTTTCCCCTTGGGGAAAGCTGTGCTCGTCTGAGTTTCCCCGTCTAGAAAGATCTGGTGAGAATTTTCCGGTCAGATCTCATTTCTCTGAGGACACAACTGACATCAGAAACTATTGTTATTCTTGGAGATGTGTTAAAGGAGTTTCACTTTGACGTTGGAATATTTAGTTTATTGAAAGGATTAAAAGAGAAACGTGGTGTGTAATTTTATTGATTAATTAGAAAATGATGAGTATAAACTGAATATAATAATAAAAAATCTGATGTGGGCAACACATGACTTTCCTTATATAATGTAATGAATTTACTACTTTTACAGTAAAAAAATAGGATTTTCTTGTAGTAGATACTAATATTCTTTCCAAGATATTGAATTTTCGACAATTAGTCGTCATTTTCATCGATTTAGCGTCATTTTTATCCATTTGACGAGATTTTCGTTAATTTGGCAACATTTAAAAAAAGTCGCCAAGTTGGCGACATTCCACCAAATTCGTCGCCAAAATCTCGCCAAGCGTTATGCACTAAGAAATAAGTTTTTCTTAAAGCAGATAAATGACTATTGGCGTTCAAATACAAAAGTATTATTCAAAGTATCTTTTTTCAAGAATGGAACGAGCTAGATCCACGAGAAGGATGTCACTCAATTTATCGCATGGTATTACATATGAAAAGTAAACATGTTTCTCAATAGGAAATATTTTTCTTTTTATTTTATATGACTTTTTGATAATTTTTTTAAAAAATGTACAATATCTCGAGAACGGTTCACGTTAGCGTTCTAAAATTCATGTCAATCGTTTTCTAATGAAAAATTACATAAGAAATGTCTATTTGCGTAACTTTATTAGTGGTTTTAATTTTTTGACGATTTTTTCAAAATTTCATTCGAAAATTTAGGTGGGTTCTGAACATTCGATTGCGTATAAAAACAATAGGCTTCCAGTGTTTACGGATTGTGATTTTTGTACCAAATTTGGTTCGAATCGGTCTATTCGTTCGTCAGTTATCGTCTCCACAGACTCACTGACACACACACATACACACATACTTTCACACACACACAGACACACACACACACACAGACATCACTTCAAAAATGTTTGATTCGTGATCAGGGATGCTTGAAACGTGCTCTCCCGTCGAAAACTCGAATTCGAATTTTCGACCCCGTCACAATACTTTCCTTATACATTATGTATATAAGGAAAGTAACTAGATAATAACGTAAAATGTCATGCAAATAATGTTTAGTAAGAAGATTTAAGTTTCAGAAATTTGTAGTTTTCTTTCAGCGCGAACAGACTTTGACCTGAATCCCAATGGAGAGATGTATCATGTCGAACAAAAGAAAGTAGCTAACGATAGACCCACGTAACGTCACCTATTGCGAGGAAATAGAAGTAAAACGAGAAAAAAATGGCAAATGCAGAAAATATAAACTTGAGAAGTAAACAAAAAAATAAATAAAATGAAGACAATATTTCCTATATTATTTTTATTAGCTGTATTTTATTTATTTTATCCCACATACACATGTATGCATATATACATGTCATACATACACATGCCCAGTTCAAAAGTTAGAAGTTAAGATCACATCCTTCAGAATGCAATGCTGAATACACACTATCTATTATCTATCTATAGCCAATCTTACGAAATAGATGTTTCAATGAAGCAAAAATTCATAGTAAACCACCCTACCTCCTACAGAATTTTAAGCTGAATCCATATCAGTCATTGTTAAGCTCAATTTATAGCCACTATTGAGAAAATGATGTTTTAAGTAAAATTACATTTCTTGAAGCAGAAATTGAAATCCTTAATAAATCCCTCATATTCCTTGGAGAATTTCATGCTGAATCTCTGTTAATCATCAACTGAGCTACATCTATAGAAGATCCTGAAAAATCGATGTTTCGGGGAGCATCTTTCTAAAAAACAATAATATAGCAAATTTTTTGCCACCAAAAAATAAAGAAAACTGTCAAATTTAAAAAAGAATAAAAAAATAAAGACACCTGCATCCATGCACCGGTTTCGCCCTTTTTATTCGCTCGTCAGCAAGGAATAGTCGATATCTTCAATGACAGACCGAAAACTAATGTCGCAATGTTACGGACTTCTGTAGAAAACTGACAATTTCAGTCCTTCATCGTGGCTGGCTTCACATTCATATGCAATTTAGCTCGAACTATGCGAATCTGCAATGGCTAAGTTCAAAATCTGAATATTCGCCTGCAAGAGGCGTTCCCAGTATATTTTGTAAGATACTCCCATTGCAGATAAAACCATCCATGGACAATTAATAACTGCTATTTCATACTGAAGAGACCATCATAAGCGTGACACCTGTCCATGGATTCTATTAACTGCACTGATAATGTATTCCATAAAAATCCAAAACACCCCCTTAAAATTCTGTGATTTTGAGAAAGAAAACTTGAAAATGAAATAGATTCCCTAGATGAAGAGAAGCGAAAGCGAGAAGATTAAGACTACTATGAATGACTAAGATTACGTTTGAGTTGAACGCAATATGCCTTTCCCTGTTTGATACTGTGCCTGATTATCAACGATACCGCATGTTAAACTAAACCGAATTTTTTTTTATACTTAGATATGTGGTGTGAATGAATGTTCTATTTGATGAGTTTGTTGCTGAACGTAGTCGGGTATATATTGTGCTTATTCGACAACATACATACGCGACAGTAACTCCTCTGAAATATAATCTATTTTTTTTCTTTTAGTTTGAATATGTGCAGTTTATTTCTGTTATACACCGGTTAGTAAGTTCACTGCTGAACACGGTCAGAAAAAAAATATGCTTTGCCATTACCGATATATAGGGTGGCCATAATTAAAGTAGAGGTGTTTAGAGCCCTATAGTGAGAAAACTTTTGGGCCAAACTCAACCAAATTTGCAGTAAATAATATTTAGACCATGGGGTTTTGATTTTTAAAAGAAAATAAATTGTCCGAATTTTTGCCACCGTGGGCCAAAGTAGCGCTGTAAGGTCCATTATAGGAGGAGTAAATTAGGCATAGGAAGTAGAGAAAATTCCGTTAATGATGAGAGGTATCGAACAATGCTGCTGAACTTTGTTATTCCGCAACATCGACAGCGTGGATGTTTTATACGTATATACGATATTTATGCAGGATGGGTCACCCCCTCATATTGTATTGCGCGTACAGGAAGTTCTATGACATAATTTTACCAACAACCGAATAATTAGTCGAACGTATCCTATGAAGTGACCAGCCCTTTCGCCTGATTTGACCACTCCTGCCTTTCAGTTGTGGGGTCACGTAAAGCGTTTGGTATACCAAGGGAATGTGGGTAATTTAGCCACTTAGAAGGACCGAATAACATTGCACGTCAAGAAAATCATTGGAGATTTGCTGCATTCTGCAGTAGAGAATGCTGTTCAGAGAATGCAATTTTCGGAACATATGCAAAGAGAGCATATTGAATCGCATATGTAAATGATGCCAATATGAAAATTAATGTCATACGTATGCAAATTTAAGATGCAAATGCAAATATAAAATGAACTAAATACATATAAAATGTAAATGTGATGTCATTTTCAAAATGCATGTAAAATGTTAACTTTCTGTACTCCCTATGCCTATTTTACTCCAAAAATGGGCCTTACAGCGCCACTTTGACCCGCGGTGGCAAAAATCGGAACTATTTTTTGTTTTTTAAAAATAAAAACCCCATGGTCTAAACAGTATTTACTGCAAATTCCGTTGAGTTTGTCCCAATAGTTTTCTCACTATCGGGCTCTAAACACTTCTACTTTAATTATGGCCACCCTGTACATTGTCCGACATTAGTAAGGATACAAGCCGCATACCCGTTGAAAATCAACGGCCCCACATTAAGCAACCCCTGAATAATGTAAATTTTTTAATAATTCGCGTTTCTTATTTATTTGACAAATCGAACGTTTTGAGGCACCCCCAAAAGTTCAAAATATCGGAAAACTGAAATTGCATATGTTCTTGCTTTCGAACTATCTACCTGTACTCCAAATTTGAAGTCTATATCTTATTTCGAAGCATGTTTTTTTTTATCAATTCACATTTCGAACGTTTTCCTCTGGAAAACCCCCTTAAACGAGCATTTTTGAAAAATTATATTCGTTTTGGGTGTTTTCATCAAATGATTAGTCTATATTTAAATTTTGAGCCTCTATCAAATTTTAAAGGAGCCGTTTCTCATTTATTCGGAAAATCGAACATTTTTGTGCGCGACACCACCTTAAGTAAGAAATATTGGAAATCTGAAATTACACACTTTCTTCCTTTCGAACGATTTACCCATACACCGAATTTGAAGTCTCTATCTCATCGCAAAGCATGCTTTCCTATCATTTCACTTTTCGAACGTTTTGGTGTGCGGCACCCCCTTAAGTAGAAAATATTGGAAATCTGAAATTCCACACTTTCTTTGTTTCAAACGGTTTACCCATACTCCGAACTTGAAGTCTCTATCTCATCGCAAAGCATGCTCTCCTATGATATCACTTTTCGAACGTTTTTGTGTGCTGCACCCCCACTTAAGGATAAAATATTGGAAATCTGAAATTGCACACTTTCTTCCTTTCGAGTGATTTACCCATATATCAAATTTGAAGTCTCTATCTCATCGCAAAGCATGCTTTCCCGTCATTTCACTTTTCGACCGTTTTGGTGTGGGGCACCCCCTCTATAGAACGTTTTCGAAAAATTCGATTTTTCCAGGGGGTTTTATCGAACGACCGAGCCGTGTACCAAATTGCAAGTCTCTATCTATTCGGGAAGTGCCTAAAAAAGGCGTGACAGACAGACAGGCAGACAGACAGACGGACACTTGGCAATTAGTATATATAACTAGCCGAATACCCGTTGAAAATCAACGGTCTTCCAATAAGCAACCCCTGAATAATGTAAATTTTTTTATAATTCACGTTTCACATTTATTCGACAAATCGAATATTTTGGTGTGCAGAACCCCCTAAAAAAGACGATATTGGGAAAATTAATTTGCGCATTTATTCCTTTCAAATTATCTACTCGTACACGACATTAAAGTCTGTCTCATCCAGAGGCACCCCTATTTTATTATTTCTCCTTTGGAACATTTTTCTGTGAAGCACACCCATAAATGAACATTTTTGAAAAACTCTATCTTGGGTTTTTTATCAGATGATTGGCTCATATACCAAATATCAAGCCTCTATCACATTTAAAAGGAAACGTGCCTCATTTATACTGAAAATCGAACATATTAGTTTGCGCACCCCTTAAAGTAGCAAATATTGGAAATCTGAAATTTCACACTTTCTTCTTTCCAAACTAAAATACCAAAACCTTAACAACACCAAATTTAATATCTCTATCTTATTCCGAAGCATGGTTTTTATCAATTCACTTTTCGAACGTTTTACTCTAGAACACCCCCTTAAACGAACATTTTTGAAAAACTATATTCGTCTAGGGTGTTTTCGTCAAATGATCAGCCCATATATCAAATTTCAAGCCTCTATCGAATTTTAAAGGAGCCTTTTTTCATTTATTCAGTAAATCGAACATTTTGGTGTGCGGCACTCCCTTAAGTAGAAAATATTTGAAATCTGAAATTGCACACTTTCTTCCTTTCGAACAGTTTAACCATACACCGAATTTGAAGTCTCTATCCTATCGCGAAACATGTTTTTCTATCACTTCACCTTTCGAACGTTTTTCTGTGTAGCACCCCCTTTAAATGAACATTTTTGAGAAACCGTAATAATCTTAGGTTTTTTATCAAATTATTACCCCATATACTAAATTTCAGCCTCATCACATTGCAAAGCAGGCGTTTTTCATTTGTTCGTCATATCGAATATTTTAGTGTGCGACACCCCCTATAATAACAAATCTTGGAAAACTGAAATTGCATACTTTCTTCCTTTCCAACCATTTACCCATATACCAAATTTGACATCGCCATCTCATCGCGAAACATGCTTTTTTACTATTTCACCTTTCGAATGTTTTTCTGTGGAGTACCCACCCCTTTAAGCGTACATTTTGGAAAAACTCCATTCTTATTGTATTTTCCATCAAATGATTCACCCATATACCAAATATCAAGCCTCTATCACGTTTTAAAAAGGACGTTTCTCCTTTTTTCCGAAAATCGAACATTTTGGTGTGCGGCACCCCCTAAAGTAGAAAATATTGGTAAACTGAAATTGTACTCTTTCTTCCTTCCAAGCTATCTACCTTTGCACCAAATTTGATATCTCTATCTCATTCCGAAGCATGGCTTTTTATCAACTCAGTTTTCGAACGTTTTACTCTGGAGCACCCCCTCAAATGAACATTTTTGGAAAACTATTTTCTTCTTGGGTGTTTTCGTCAAGTGATTAACCCATATAACAAGTTTCAAGCCGCTATCAAATTTTAAAGTAGCCTTTTCTCATTTATTCGGTAAATCGAATATTTTGGAGTGCGGCACTCCCTTAAGTAGAAAGTATTGTAAATCTGAAATTGTACACTTTCTTCTTTTCGAACGGTTTATCAATACACTAAATTTGAAGTTTCTATCTCATCGCAAAGCATGCTTTCCTATCATTTCACTTTTCGAACGTTTTGGTGTGCGGCACCCCCTTAAGTAGAAAATATTGGAAATCTGGATTGCACACTTTCTTCCTTTCAAACGGTTTACTCATGCACCAAATTTGAAGTTTCTAACTCATCGCAAAGCCTAGTTTCCTATAATTTCACTTTTCGAACGTTTTGGGTCTGCGGCACCCCCTTAATTAGACAATATTGGAAATCTGAAATTGCACATTTTCTTCCATTCGAACGGTTTACCCATACACCAAATTTGAAGTCTGTATCTCATCGCAAAGCATGCTTTCCTATGATTTCACTTTTCGAACGCTTTGGTGTGCAGCACCCCTCCCCCCCGCTAGAGAACATTTTCGAAAAATTCGATTTTTCCAGGGGGTTTTATCGAACGTCCGAGCCGTGTACCAAATTGCAAGTCTCTATCTATACGGGAAGTGCCTGAAAAAAGCGTGACAGACAGACAGACGGACACTTGGCAATTAGTATATATAGATAACAATTAGATAACATTTATAAATGAGAATAACCGTTTTCAATTTGAATCTTCCTAGTGATAAAATGCAATTTAAAATTTTATTTATTCCTTGAAAAATATTGTTTTCATTATACAAATGAAATACAGAAATATTACTCTAAAATAGAAACAAAAATGCGTAATTATACATTATCACAACATTTAAAAAAATCTGATGTGGACAGCACATGAATTTCCTTATATATTGAAATGATGTTGATACTTTTACAGTAAAAATAATAAATTATTCTTATAGTAGATATTTATATTCCTTCCAAGATGTGGAATTTTCGTCATTTTCATTGATTTAGCGTCATTTTTATCCATTTGGCGAGATTTTGTTAATTTAGCAACATTTAAAGAAGTCGCCAAGTTGGCGACATTCCGCCAAATTCGTCGCCAAAATCTCGCCAAGCGTTATGGACTGTAAAATAAGTTATTCTTACAGCAAATAAATAAATGACTATTGACGTTCGTATTACTCAAATTATCGTGTTTCATGAATGGAACGAGCTAGATCCACGAGAATGATGCCACCAAATTTGTTGCATGGTATTACATATGAAAAGTGAACATGTTTCTCAATAGGAATTTTATTTTATATGATTTTTTGATAATTTTTTTGAAAATATGCAATATCTCGAAAAAGGTTCATGCTAGCGTTCTAAAATTTATGTCAATCGTTTTCTAATGAAACATTACATAAGAAATGTCTAAGCGCGTAACTTTATTAGAGGTTTTAATTTTTTGATGATTTTATCAAAATTTCACTCGAAAATTTAGGGGTGTTCTGAACATTTGATTACGTATAAAATAATATGTTTTCCGTATTTACGAATTGTAATTTTTCTCCCAAATTTCATTCAAATCGGTCCATTCGTTAATCAGTTATCGTCTCCACAGACTCAGTGACACACACACACACACACACATACTTTCCCATACACACACATAACTTCACACACACACAGAGACATCACCTCAAAAATGTTCGATTCGTGATCAGGGATACTTGAAACGTGCTCTCCCGTCGAAAACTCGAATTCGAATTTTCGATCCCCGCAACAACACTTTCCATATACATTATTGTATATAAGGAAAGTAATAATAAGTTATTCTTATAGTAGACACTTATATTTTTTCCAAAATATTGAATTTTCGTCAATTAGTCGTCATTTTCATTGATTTACTGTCAATTTTATCCATTTGGCGAAATTTTTGTTAATTTGGCAACGTTTAAAAAAGTCGCCAAAATGCCGACATTCTGCCGAATTTATCGCCAAAATCTCGCCAAGCGTTATGAATGGAGAAATAAGTTATTCTTATAGCAGATAAATGACTATTGGCGTTCAAATGCAAAGGTAATACTCAAAGTATATTTTCTCTTGAATGGAACGAGATAGATCCACAAGAATGATGTCACAAAATTTATGGCTAGATATTACACATGAAAAGTAAACATATTTTTCAACAGTTAATATTTTTTTTTAATTTATGTGATTTTTTGATAAATTTATTTGACAAAATGTGCAATACCTCGAGAAAAGTTCATGCTAGCTTCCTAAATTTTATGTCAATTGTTGTTTAAGGACAAATTACATAAGAAATGTATATTTGCGTAACTTTATTAAAGGTTTTGATTTTTTGATGATTTTTTCAAAATTTCACTCGAAAATTCAGGAGGGTGGTGAACATTCGATTCTGTTTAAAAACAATAGGCTTCTAGTATTCACGGATTGTAATTTATGTACCAAATTTCATTCGAATCGCTCCATTTGTTCATGAGATATCGTCTTCACAGACTCACTGACACACACACACATACACATGCTTTCACACACACACAAACACAGACATCATCTCAAAATGTTCTATTCGTGATCGGGGATGCTTGAAACGTGCTCTCCCGTCATAAACTCGAATTCGAATTTTCGACCCTGTCGCAATACTTCCCTTATACATTATTGTATATAAGGAAAGCAATAATAATAATTCAAATTAAAAAAATCTGATGTGGGCAACACATGACTTTCCTTATATAATGTAATGAATTTGCTACTTTTACAGTAAAAAAATAGGTTTTTCTTATAGTAGATACTAATATTCTTTCCAAGATATTGAATTTTCGACAATTAATAGTCATTTTCATTGATTTAGCGTCATTTTTCTCCCTTTGGCGAGATTTTCGTTAATTTGGCAACATTTCAAAAAAGTCGCCAAGTTGTCGACATGCCGCCAAATTCGTCGCCGAAATCTCACCAAGTGTTATGCACTAAGAAATAAGTTATTCTTACAGCAGATAAATAAATGACTATTGGCGTTCAAATAAAAAATTATTATTCAAAGTGTCTTTTTTCATGAATGAAACGAGCTATATCCACGAGAATGATGTCACTCTATTTATCGCATGGTATTACATATGAAAAGTGAACATGTTTTTCAATAGGAAATATTTTTATTTTATTTTATATGACTTTTTGATATATTTTTTTAAATGTGCAATATCTCAAGAACGGTTTATGTTAGCGTTCTAAAATTTATGCCAATCGTTTTCTAATGAAAAATTACATAAGAAATGTCTATTTGCGTAACTTTATTAGTGGTTTTGATTTTTTGACGATTTTTTCAAAATTTCTTTTGAAAATTTAGGGGGGTTCTGGACATTCGACTGCGTATAAAAACAATAGGCTTCCAGTGTTTACGGATTGTGATTTTTGTACC
Organism: Amaurobius ferox; assembly: GCA_951213105.1. Taxonomy (NCBI): domain Eukaryota; kingdom Metazoa; phylum Arthropoda; class Arachnida; order Araneae; family Amaurobiidae; genus Amaurobius; species Amaurobius ferox. The sequence continues at coordinate 73,560,224 of OX578138.1, read as the reverse complement.
AAATTTCGTTCGAATCGGTCCGTTCGTTCGTCGGTTATCGTCTCCAAAGACCCACTGACACACACACACACACACACACACACACAGACATCACTTCAAAAATTTTTTGATTCGTGATCAGGGATGCTTGAAACGTGCTTTCCCGTCGAAAACTCAAATTCGAATTTTCGACCCCGTCACAATACTTTCCTTATACATTATGTATATAAGGAAAGTAATAAGCCCCAGCAATGATATATGGAAGATGGACTGTTTATATGTTATGTAGAGTCCTGAATATGGTGTTAGTTCATTTATGAGTGATCGGGACGGATAGACGCTACTAATCCGATAACAGTATTCGGGTCCGAGAATATTTTCAGATTGGGAACATGCCCTCGTCGGCTGAAAGTCTTGGACGATAAGTTCTTTGGCCTCATCCAAACTGGTAATGTAATCTGGGTTTTTCGTATTACTTTCCTTATATACATAATGTATAAGGAAAGTATTGTGACGGGGTCGAAAATTCGAATTCGAGTTTTCGACGGGAGAGCACGTTTCAAGCATCACTGATCACGAATCAAACATTTTTGAAGTGATGTATGTGTGTGTGTGTGTGTGTGTGTGTGAAAGTATGTGTGTGTGTATGTGTGTGTGTGTGTGTGTGTGTGTGTGTGTGTGAAAGTATGTGTGTGTGTATGTGTGTGTGTGTGTGTGTGTGTGTGTGTGTGTGTGTGTATGTGTCAGTGGGTCTGTGGAGACGATAACTGACGAACGAAAAGACCGATTCGAACGAAATTTGGTACAAAAATCACAATCCATAAACACTGGAAGCCTACTGTTTTTAAACGTAATCGAATGCTCAGAACCCGCCTAAATTTTCGAGTGAAATTTTGAAAAAATCGTCAAAAAATCAAAACCGCTAATAAAGTTGCGCAAATAGACATTTCTTATGTAAGTTTTCATTAGAAAACGATTGGCACAAATTTTAGAATGCTAACATGAACCGTTCTCGAGATATTGCATATCTTTCAAGAAAATTATCAAAAAGTTATATAAAATGAAAAAAAAAAAATTTCCTATTGAGAAACGTGTTCACTTTTCATATGTAATACCATACGATAAATTTAGTAACATCATTCTCATGGATCTAGCTCATTCCATTCATGAAAAGAGATACTTTGAGTAATACGTTTGTATTTGAACGCCAATAATCATTTGTCTGCTGTAAGAATAACATATTTCTTCGTCCATAACGCTTGGCGAGATTTTGGCGACGAATTTGGCTTAATGTCGCCAACTTGGCGATTTTTTGAAATGCTGCCAAATTAACGAAAATCTCGCCAAATGGTTAAAAAGGACGCTAAATCAATGAAAATGACGACTAATTGTTGAAAACTCAATATCTTGGAAGAAATATTAGTATCTACTGTAAGAAAAACCTATTTTTTTTACTGTAAAAGTAGTAAATTCATTACATTATATAAGGAAAGTCATGCGTTGCCCACATCAGATTTTTTGTAAACTAATCAGTGCAAAATAGTAATAAAATGCGATATTCAATTAATACCCGATTAAAGAAATGTTTTACAGTATTATATCAATATTATTTTGAAAAAGTCAAAAAACCTGGAATCTATTTATAATCTTAAAATGGCAAATAAATCAAAACTAACCTTCATTTTAAATACTATCCTAAAACCTGGTTGAATTTTAAACATTAAATATCCCTAGTACTAAAAACTATTGCACTTCATGATGATTCACTCCCGAAAAGGATATGAAAACCTGTTTATAACTGAATGTTAGTAGAATTGCTCGATACTCCACTGGAATATAAATTAATAAGGGGGGGGGGGTTCTATTTAGAAGCAAGATCGAAGAGTTTAATAATTTTTAAACTATCAAAATTTGAAAAAATCTGATGTGGGCAACACATGACTTTCCTTATATAATGCAATGCATTTACTACATTTACAGTTAAAAAAAAATGTTATTCTTATAGTAGATCTTATATTCTTTCCAAGATATTGAATTTTCTTCAATTAGTCGTCATTTCCATCGATGTAGCGTCATATTTATCCATTTGGCGAGATTTTTGTTAATTTGGCAACAATTAAAAAATGTTGCCAAGTTGGCGACATTCCTCAAAAATTCGTCGCCAAAATCTCGCCAAGCGTTATGGATGGAGAAATAAGTTATTCTTATAACAGATAAATGCCTATTGGCGTTCAAATACAAAGTATTACTCAAAGTATCTTTTTTCATGAATGGAACGAGCTAGTTCCGCGAGAATGATGTCACAAATGTATCGCTTGGTATTACATATGAAAAGTGAACATGTTTCTTAATAGCAAATATTTTTTTTTATTTTGTATGACTTTTTGATAATTTTTTTAAAAATGTGCAATATCTCGAGAACGGTTCATCTCAGCGTTCTAAACGTTATGTCAATCATTTTCTAATGAAAAATTACATAAGAAATATCTATTTGCGCAACTTTATTAGCGGTTTTGATTTTTTGACGATTTTTTCAAAATTTCACTCGAAAATTTAGGGTGTTCTGAACCTTCGATTGCGTATAAAAACAATAGGCTTCCAGTGTTTATAGATTGTGATTTTTGTACCAAGTTTCGTTCGAATCGGTCCTTTCGTTTGTCAGTTACCGTCTCCACAGACTCACTGACACACACACACACACAGACATCACTTCAAAAATGTTCGATTCGTGATCAGGGGTGCTTGAAACGTGCTCTCCTGTCGAAAACTCGAATTCGAATTTTCGACCCCCTCACAATATTTTTCTTATACATTATGTTAATAAGGAAAATAATAATACACAGACCAACACTTTTTTCTCTGGTGACTTGAAAGTTAGACTTATTGTCAGATATATATGGGTCGCTAATTGTAAAAATAACATCCGTTTGGCTGCAGTAGTTCTAATTTTTGAGATACCATATAACCAAAATAAAAGCAGAAGCAACGCTGACCATTGAATTAGAAAAAGATTGTCTTTGAGATTTTATAAATTAGTTGAAGAGCAAAACGTAATTAACGAACCTTTGGTACACACAGACAAAGATATCCTGCTACCATTACATATCGAGCTAGGCCTGATGAATTGAGACAAGTTGAGAAGGCTTTGAACAGAGAAGTTATGTGTTTTAGTTACTTATCAAGAAAATTCATTAGATTGAGCGCAGAAAATTTGAAACCAGGGAATTCTGTGATGGATCAGAAATACGGTAGCTTATAAAAAAATTACATTTCGTAGATTCAATGGACAAGATTGAGTCTTGTGCTTAGTCTTCGTTTGTTTCATTTGTCACAAACTATCTTCTCAAACATAAGGCAGACAACTACTCTGAATTATTAGAGGACATATTCCCCAATTTTAAAATGTTTGGTTGTAATATGAGCATCAAAGAATATTTATACATATATTGAATGACTTGACATTTTATGTTCTCTTTGGGTCACAATAAAGTGATTTGGCAATTTGTTATTTTAAAAAGTATGTAGTATTAATAGCATCAATATTTTTTAAATCATAGCAATAATTAAAGATCATCCGATTAAGGATCCCGAATTTTGGGGACTACCGCTAAAATGAACAAATGAAGTGGTTATAACACCCCCACCCAAAAAACTATAGCTGATACGGCATCTTGATGCTATAATTTCAGGAATCAGCGCCACAAAATTATTCAGGCACAGTTAGTTCTAACTTTAAAGACATCAAAATCTGTGTTAATCTGTTCGTATAGCATTGTTTATTCGCATATAATCATATATGTTTCAGAAATTTTTATAACTTATTTATTTAAATATAAAAATACAATAATTTACGAAAATTAATTTAAAAGAAAAATTAAGTTAAGGTAAATTAAGAAAAGTTAGTTTAAGGTAAAAAATGACTCGTTGTTTGACATAAATAAATGGCTATATTTATGGATATAAATGACAAAATTTTGGGGATATATATTTCTAATATTCAAAAGCCCGTGCACAACTTTACGCGTCTTCGACAATACGCTACATACCGTCCCTATTTCTTATGTTTGCTACAAATACATTTGGAGCTTTCTTGAAGCGGGGTCCTGGATTGGAAACACCCCAATTAAACGAAATCATATTTTATATATAACTTAGTTTTAAAAATTTTAGGGTAGATAATAAAACAAATCATTTTATTTTTAAAAATTTTACTTAGATCATAAAACAACACATTTTATGCAATATTTGTGAAACCAGTGTTTGTAGATTGACAAAAATTTCATCACTGATATCGAGCCAATTTTAAGTAATGGATACGTGTGATGTTGACCTGCAACCTCCGCGACTACGGGTGAGGGAATGGCGCAAAAAATTTGGAGATATTCGAGGGACGCAGCGCTAAAAAGTTTGCACTAGTTATTAGAAAAAGCAAACGAAATGTTGAAAGGAATAATTTAATTTTATTACATTAGGGCCGGGAGGGGGGAGGGGGACCCGTAATACACTAATTACGTCTTCAATTATTGTTAAAGGCTGTATATGTATATATAAGTTTTCAACAAATTCTTTATTTCTATAACCCTGTACTTTCTGTCTACGGTTCCTCATTAATCTGTGACAGAAGCAGCAAAAATTGCCATATAGAGAGATCGCAAAAACACCTTTGGCAACTTTGTCTTCCTTCAGACCTAATAAGTCAGCCATTTGTGTTCTCTACCTTTTAGTTGTATCTATTAACGTCGCTTGTCTCGTTTCACAGTCTTTTACTTGCGATTTTTTCAATAATTGTTTGTACCCCACCTTCTGAGGAAGTAAAGAATATGAACGAAGAGACAAAGTGACACTAAGCTGTTGACATGTCTATGTCTGCAGCACATTGGTCCAGATTAATTAAAAATATTAAAATATCAATAACATATTTAACATTTTTTATTAAAACATAATTTTTGTATAAAAGAAAAATTACAATCAACTACATTTAAAAAAATGAAAATTCAAGAAACATCCATTTTTAAATATAATACACCATAAAGTGACATGATAACATAAGGGCTGAGAGACAGGAGGAGGGAAGCAAGCATTCCTTTTCGGAGGATACCGTTGAACCTGAACAATGGATGCTTTAATTTACAATGTGCGGAGACGTTCAGATTATGGCTTGCGGATTGGCACGAGATCGTCTTTTTTTACTAGTCCCGCTACAACTTGGACTGCAATGATGTCCGCATACGCGCTAGACGGTATTGTGGTGAGCGCCATCTTCCTGCAAACGTTTTAGAGCATCATACTGCATAAACGTTGTGTGGAGGTGCCATTGGCTATCATAGGCGATCCCAGCTGCTACGCTCAACATCAACCACTACATCAAGGAGGTTTTGGAAGGTGAAGTTGTACCTTTCTGACAGCAAGCTCTAGGCGCAATATTTCAACAAGACAGTGCTCTAACACATGTTGCCCAAAATTTCCAAGCCTTCTCCGCTGCACAGCAGATGTTGATTCTGCCTTGACCTGCTCGTTAGCCAGACGTGTCACCGTATGAACATGAATGGGATATGGTCAGTCGGCGACTGGGTCATTTCTGTCCTCCAGAAATCACCACCAATGAACTGTGAACCCGGATCGAAGAAGCCTGGAAGGCAATACCCCAGGAACATGTCCAAGCTCTCTTTGATTCAATGCCGCGACGTTTAGAAGCTCTTATTGCCACTAAAGCGGCTTCACATAATACTGATTTAGTGCTAGTAATGGGGTTGTATTGGTCTGAAACGGCTATCATTTATTTGTGTCACCATTAGTAATATGTGGTATAAATGTTATTCTAATATGATCGATCCTTTGTGGTGTTGCAATTTTCATAATCATGTGTGCAAATCGCCTGATTTATTTACATTCTATATAGTTTAGCGTTAAAATTAGGCTTCGCTGTAGGAATAAAGAAAGTCTAGTGATCAATCAAAATAAAAAATATTGTAATTGCGTTAGTACAGAATGTATATACACAAATAATGTGCAAAAATAAAGCGGTTTTATGACTGATGAAGAATAAATAAAAATTAAAACGATCTTTAAACATCAACGGTAAAACACACAGCGGAAAAAAATGGAAGCCATATTTTATTTTGCAATGAGCTATGTCATCTCTTCATATACTGTGGATGTAATTACTAATACAAATTTTATTTTAAAAACTATCCTATATATTTTGCTGGAATTTTCTTACACACTTTCTGCAATAATTTGAATTCTTCCTAAAATTTTCGATGGAATTTGTGAATTTTAATTCCGCATAAAAATGTTTAAGAAATCAAGTTCTATAGAGTTCAATTATTACATTTTTACTTTCCCTGCAATACATGGTAATGTATAGGGAAGTACTGGAATAATGCCGAAGATCACAACTCGAGTTTTGGACGGATCTACACGTTTCGAGACCTCTAGAATACGAAAAAACTAATTTTAGCGTGACGTCTGTATGTGTAACTAAAAAACTACTTGACCGAATTCCATAAAATTTGGTACGTAAGTCCCTTGTGGGCGAATCTGGTGCTGATTAGTTTTGGGTATGATTCGGGATAAAAGAATCCGCCTTTTTTGCGAAATGGCCCGCAAAAATTTTATCCAATTTAGCTGAAAAACTAATGGACAGCATTTTACAGAATTCTGTAAATAAGTCGCTTGTGGGTTACCCTAGTGCTGATTAGATTTTGGTACGATTCGGAAGAAAAATAACCTGCCTTTTTTTGCAAAATGACCCGCAAAAATCGTTAAAATCTCAAATAGAAACTACGTATGCTCAAATATACACATTGAATACTTGTTTTATATGTAATTTTTAACGAAGAAAAGAATAAGACCAACCCCATTACACTAGGACTAGCCGTTCTCGAGATATCTTAGCTTTTTCGTATTTTCTACGCCACCTTTGAAAACCAGTTACCCAATGAGAGCGAAAATTGAATTAAAAGAGAATAATATTTAATTAAAATAAAGAAAACGTGGATATAAATCTGCATAGAAAATCATGTGCAGCCCACATAAGGTTTTTAATTTCCCTGTAATACATGGTACTGTATAGGGAAAGTATTGGAATCATACCGAAAATCGCAGTTCGAGTTTTCGATGGATCTAAATGTTTCGAGACGTGGGTGTCGTACACGTGTGTGTCTGTGTGTGTGTCTGTGTGTGTGTCTGTCTGCGTAGCTGTATGTGTGTCTGTCTGTCTGTGCAATGTATGTATCCTCTCTAACTAAAACACTACTGGACCGAATTTCATTAAATTTGGTAGGTATATCACTTGAGTAAGACCCTGGTGCTGATTAGTTTTTGGTAGTATTCGTAAAAACAGAACTCGCCTTTTTTTGCGGAATGGTCCGTAAAAATTCCATGTATTCACTCTATCTAAAATACTAATTGACCAAATTTCACAAAATTTGGTAGATAAGCTACTTGCACGACGCTCTGGTGCTGATTAAATTTTGGTACGATTCTGAAATGAACAACCGGCCTTTTTGTACAAAATGACACGCAAAAATTTGATATAACCACCCTAGATAAAATACTAATTGAGCAAATTTCACAAAATTTGGTAGATAAGTTGTTTGTGGGAGACTCTGGTGCTAATTAGAGTATGGTATAATTCGGAAAATAAAAACTTGCCTTTTTTACGAAATGGCACGCAAAAATCGCGAAAATCTAAAAAAAAAAATACTACGTATGCTCAAATGTATCAATTAAATTCTTGTTTTATACGCAATTTTTGACGAGAAAAAGAATATAACACACTCCATTATACTTTAGAACTAATCGTTCTCAAATTATTTGAGATTTCTCGCATTTTTGTTACGCCGATTTCGGAAAAATATCCAATTACTAAATAAAATCAAAAATTAAATTAAAAATGCAAATTTAGTGTTATTTGGTGCAATTAAACTCAATCTAACGAATTAATAAAGAAATAAAGAAATTATGAATTTTTGTCGGCAGGGAAAGTCTGTGCTGCGCACATCAGATTTTTACTTTCCATGAAATACATGGTAATGTATAGGGAAAGTATTAGAATCATACTGAAAATCGCAACTCGAATTTTTGTGTGTGTGTGTCTGTCTGAGCAATGTATGTATCCACTCAAAAACTAATGAACCGAATTTCACAAAATTTGGTATGTAAGTCACTTGAATGTGACCATGGTGCAATTTTGAAAGAAATAACCTGCCTTTTTTTTGCCAAATAGCCCTGAAAACTCGTCGAAATGTAAGAAAAAACTACGTATCCTCAAATATATCCATTAAATGCTTGTTGTATACGTAATTTTTAACGGAGAAAATAATAAGACCAACCCATCTACACTAGGATTAGCCGTTCTCGAGATATTTTAATTTTTTTCGTATTTTCTGTACGCCACCTTTGAAAATAAGTCTAGTTACCAAATGCAAACGAAAATTGAATTAAAAGTTAATTAAATTTAATTAAAATAAAGTGAATGTGGATATTAGTTGGCAAAGAAAGTCAGATGCTACCCACATCAGATTTTTTCAACTCGAGTTAAATCCGAAATTCATTGCGTGATATTATTCATTTTGATATCCAAACATCTCACAGGCCGTCTCAACACTATACAAAATTACCATTTCGATAAAATCATTTTTAATAAAGTAATCGTGCGAGGGACAGAAAGTCAGAATAACCAAAGTGATAAACACTTTTCATCTATGATGGAAAGTGATGGGCGTGGCATAGTTATGGGCGTGTCCTGAATTTAACCTATCAAAACCTTTATCTTTTCATTAATGTTGTTTCTCCTTTTTACTTTCCTTATATACATAATGTATAAGGAAAGTATTGTGACGGGGTCGAAAATTCGAATTCAAGTTTACGACGGGAGAGCACTTTTCAAGCATCCCTGATCACGAATCAAACATTTTTGGAGTGATGTCTGTGTGTGTGTGTGTGTCAGTGAGCCTTTGGAAACGATAACTGACGAGCGAATGGACCGATTCGAACCAAATTTGGTACAAAAATCACAATTCGTAAACACTGGAAGCCTATTGTTTTTATACGCAATCGAATGTTCAGAACCCCCCTACATTTTGGAATGAAATTTTGAAAAAATCGTCAAAAAATCAAAACCGCTAATAAAGTTGCACAAATAGACATTTCTTATGTAATTTTTCATTAGAAGACGATTGGCAGAAATTTTAGAATGCTAACATGAGCCGTTCTCGAGATATTGCATATTTTTCAAGAAAAGTAATAAAAAGTCATATAAGATGAAAAAAAATATTTCCTATTGAGAAACATGTTCACTTTTCATATGTAATACCATACGATAAATTTAGTAACATCATTCTCATGGATCTAGCTCATTCCATTCATGAAAAAAGATACTTTGAGTAATACGTTTGTATTTGAACGCCAATAATCATTTGTCTGCTATAAGAATAACATATTTCTTCGTCCATAACGCTTGGCGAGATTTTGGCGACGAATTTGGCGGAATGTCGCCAACTTGGCGACTTTTAGAAATGCTGCCAAATTAACGAAAATCTCGCCAAATGGATAAAAATGACGCTAAATCAATGAAAATGACGACTAATTGTCGAAAACTCAATATCTTGGAAGAAATATTAGTATCTACTATAAGAAAAACCTATTTTTTTTACTGTAAAAATAGTAAATTCTCTACATTATATAAGGAAAGTCATATGTTGCACACAGAAAATGACGACAAATTGTAGAAAATTCAATATCTTGGAGATAATATTAGTATCTACTATAAGAAAAACCTATTTTTTTACTGTAAAAGTAGTAAATTCATTACATTATATAAGGAAAGTCATGTGTTGCCCACATCAGATTTTTTTGAATAATTCCGATCTTATTTGTATGAACAGCATGAGAAGGTTTCCACACCACAGCAGCATACTCAAGCTCAGATTTGACCACGGCATTAAAGAGAAGAATGATGTAGTAAAATTATAATCATTAGTAAAACCCTGATCCATTTTCTTACGTTTCCTATAGGAATTAGCACAAATATCAGAAATATGAGGAGGAAATAAGAAATCAGACCATGCCAATGCCAATATCAGTAACAGAGAACTTTCTAGCCAAAACAGAGTTCCGAATACCATAGGAAAATAAAATATGCACTTATCTACGAGTAAAAGACACAACACTAATATTGAGATAAAGATGACTAATCGTAAGTGAATAGTTTTTTCGTTAATGAATCATAAGTGAACCGTTTTTTCGTTAATGAATAGTAAGTGAACCGTAAGTTACCGAAAAGTATAATGAATCGTAAGTGAACCGTAAGTTACCGAAAAGTATAATAAATCGTAAGTGAACCGTAAGTTATCGAAAAGTATAATGAATCGTAAGTGAATCGTAAGTTACCGAAAAGTATAATGAATCGTAAGTGATCTGTAAGTTACCGGAAAGTATAATGAATCGTAAGTGAACCGTTAAGTTACCGAAAAGTATAATGAATCGTAAGTGAACCGTAAGTTATCGAAAAGTATAATGAATCGTAAGTTACCGAAAAGTATAATGAATCGTAAGTGAACCGTAAGCTACCGAAAAGTATAATAAATCGTAAGTGAACCGTTTTCTAAAACATGAGATTTAATTCGTTCAGTTAACGTATCCTAGTGTCATAAATGTCATGCCTATTATTACTTTCCTTATATACATAATGTATAAGGAAAGTATTGAGACGGTGTCGAAAATTCGAATTCCAGTTTTTGACGGAAGAGCACGTTTCAAGCATCCCTGATCACGAATCAAACATTTTTGAAGTGATGTCTGTGTGTGTGCGTGTGTGTGAAAGTATGTGTGTGTGTGTGTGTGTGTGTGTCAGTGAGCCTGTGGAGACGATAACTGACGAACGAAAGGACCGATCCGAACCAAATTTGGTACAAAAATTACAATCCATAAACACTGGAAGCCTATAGTTTTAATACGCAATCGAATGTTCAGAACCTCCCTAAATTTTCGAATGAAATTTTGAAAAAATCGTCAAAAAATCAAAACCACGAATAAAGTTACGCAAATAGACATTTCTTATGCAATTTTTCATTAGAAAACGATTGACATAAATTTTAGAACGCTAACATGAACCGTTCTCGAGATATTGTACATTTTTCAAAAAAATTATCAAAAAGTCATATAAAATAAAAAAAAATATTTCCTATTGAGAAACATGTTCACTTTTCATATGTAATACCATGCGTTAAATTGGGTGACATCATTCTCGTGGATCTAGCTCGTTCCATTCATGAAAAAAGATACTTTGAGTAATACTTTTGTATTTGAACACCAAGAATCATTTATCTGCTGTAAGAATAACTTATTTCTTAGTGCATAACGCTTGGCGAGATTTTGGCGACGAATTTGGCGAAATGTCGCCATCTTGGCGACTTTTTGAAATGTTGCATATTAACGAAAATCTCGCCAAACTTATAAAAATGACGCTAAATCAATGAAAATGGCGACTAATTGTCGAAAATACAATATCTTGGAAAAAATATTACTATCTACTATCAGAAAAACCTATTTTTTTTACTGTAAAAATAGTAAATTCTCTACATTATATAAGGAAAGTCATATGTTGCACACATTTTTTTTATATAAAGGGCCTTCGGTAATATTAGTAAAAGTTCAACCAGCCTGAGGATGAAGCAAGTTCTAAAATATTTGTATATCGAATTTCCTTGAAATTTTTTGTGAGACATTTTCTCATCAAACGGACAAAACAAATAAAAAATAAAAAATAAAAATAAATAAATAAAAATAATAAAAAAAAAAACCCTCCAAAAACATCAAAATCATTTCGATGTTTGAATATTTTAAACCACCTCTGCGACGGTGGTTTGACCTACCTGGAGAAAAATTTCGATATTTCCTGGTTTTTGAAAAAAGAAATGTTTATTTTTATTTATTTGATAGAAATTATATGGTTTTGATATATTAATAGAATGCAGTTTATTTCGTTCGAATCAAAGCGCAAACGACTAAGCTGTCGACGATGAGACCTTGTCTATCAAGTTTGTAGACCATCCAACGGACGATCGTGAGGGCGACGCAACTGATAAATGCGTACTGGCGTATGGCGCAGATGTTGATGCAATGTATTGCAAATCTAAAATATAAAAAATTACCAGATTTGTTTTATAATACAGCTTAGAAAAGATGGGGTGGGATAGCCCAGTGGTTAAGACACTAGAATTGCACTCGGAGGATTCGAGTTCGATTTCCGGCCATACCCAAACTGTACGTACTTCACGCGGAGTACGAGCACGTTAAATCTATAGTTCTGAAGTCCTTCCGAAAGGTTGGTGGCAGGTGAAGGAGGGTATGGTCCTGTAGATATCGTCCCCAATGTGTTTCGGACAAAATTTAGTGGCACAGTCTAGACCGTCCACACAGATACCTTACACCTTCGGATAGGTCGGACGGTCTTGGTCGAATAGAAGAAAGTTTAAAGGGTGCATGAAATCAGAAGAAATGTTATACATTGGATTCTGCGTTGAGTTCGACAGATGCTTTTTACTCGTGTAAACGTAAATAACCTAAATGAATGATGATGCGTTTATACGCACTTTGTTGTTGTTGAGACCCAGACCGTCCGACCTACCAGAAAGGTGTAAGGTAACTGTTTGGACGGCCGGGAAGTGCCACCCAATTTAGACCGGAACCCAGTGGGGGAGGCATCCATAGGGACCGTACCCTCCTTCCCCTACCACCAACCTCTCGGAAGGACTTACGGACCCACATGTTTAACGTGATCGTACTCCGCGTGAACACGGCGGCAGTTTTGGCAGTGGCTGGAATCGAACCCGGGCCTACCGAGTGCAACTCCAGCGCGCTAACCAATGGGCTACCGCGAACATGTAACTCATGAAATTCTTTCTAATCTACATAGTTCGACAAGTTTCTAGAACTCACTTAAAATCGCTGAGTTAGCGATATTTCGTCAAATTCGGCGACAAAGTTATCAAATTTGTCACCAAGTTCAATCAACCTGGATCGTCAAATTATAACAATAGTTTCCTATTATGTATTCGTAACAATAAAATGTAACGCCCGTTACATACTTCCGTTCAATCCTTGTTACATGTTTTTCATGATTTTGCTCTGCACTCTGCGCCATAATATGTTTCACATCCATAATTATTTTTTTTTATCAAATGCATCTAATTTATTCCCTGAAATTAGTCAAAAAATACATTTATCATACCACGAACACCTTTAAAAGCTTCATCTTTAAAATTTTAATATTCTTCAACGATCATGCGCAAAGGCACCTAAGCAACAGACATTTCTCACATGATCGCAATGGACGGATTGTCTTAGGTGACACAGAAAATTCTCCCAAAGAATACGTTTCGTCAAATATGAAAGAGTACCGGAAATTGACAGAAGATGAATGATTACATTTTCCCCTTGGGGAAAGCTGTGCTCGTCTGAGTTTCCCCGTCTAGAAAGATCTGGTGAGAATTTTCCGGTCAGATCTCATTTCTCTGAGGACACAACTGACATCAGAAACTATTGTTATTCTTGGAGATGTGTTAAAGGAGTTTCACTTTGACGTTGGAATATTTAGTTTATTGAAAGGATTAAAAGAGAAACGTGGTGTGTAATTTTATTGATTAATTAGAAAATGATGAGTATAAACTGAATATAATAATAAAAAATCTGATGTGGGCAACACATGACTTTCCTTATATAATGTAATGAATTTACTACTTTTACAGTAAAAAAATAGGATTTTCTTGTAGTAGATACTAATATTCTTTCCAAGATATTGAATTTTCGACAATTAGTCGTCATTTTCATCGATTTAGCGTCATTTTTATCCATTTGACGAGATTTTCGTTAATTTGGCAACATTTAAAAAAAGTCGCCAAGTTGGCGACATTCCACCAAATTCGTCGCCAAAATCTCGCCAAGCGTTATGCACTAAGAAATAAGTTTTTCTTAAAGCAGATAAATGACTATTGGCGTTCAAATACAAAAGTATTATTCAAAGTATCTTTTTTCAAGAATGGAACGAGCTAGATCCACGAGAAGGATGTCACTCAATTTATCGCATGGTATTACATATGAAAAGTAAACATGTTTCTCAATAGGAAATATTTTTCTTTTTATTTTATATGACTTTTTGATAATTTTTTTAAAAAATGTACAATATCTCGAGAACGGTTCACGTTAGCGTTCTAAAATTCATGTCAATCGTTTTCTAATGAAAAATTACATAAGAAATGTCTATTTGCGTAACTTTATTAGTGGTTTTAATTTTTTGACGATTTTTTCAAAATTTCATTCGAAAATTTAGGTGGGTTCTGAACATTCGATTGCGTATAAAAACAATAGGCTTCCAGTGTTTACGGATTGTGATTTTTGTACCAAATTTGGTTCGAATCGGTCTATTCGTTCGTCAGTTATCGTCTCCACAGACTCACTGACACACACACATACACACATACTTTCACACACACACAGACACACACACACACACAGACATCACTTCAAAAATGTTTGATTCGTGATCAGGGATGCTTGAAACGTGCTCTCCCGTCGAAAACTCGAATTCGAATTTTCGACCCCGTCACAATACTTTCCTTATACATTATGTATATAAGGAAAGTAACTAGATAATAACGTAAAATGTCATGCAAATAATGTTTAGTAAGAAGATTTAAGTTTCAGAAATTTGTAGTTTTCTTTCAGCGCGAACAGACTTTGACCTGAATCCCAATGGAGAGATGTATCATGTCGAACAAAAGAAAGTAGCTAACGATAGACCCACGTAACGTCACCTATTGCGAGGAAATAGAAGTAAAACGAGAAAAAAATGGCAAATGCAGAAAATATAAACTTGAGAAGTAAACAAAAAAATAAATAAAATGAAGACAATATTTCCTATATTATTTTTATTAGCTGTATTTTATTTATTTTATCCCACATACACATGTATGCATATATACATGTCATACATACACATGCCCAGTTCAAAAGTTAGAAGTTAAGATCACATCCTTCAGAATGCAATGCTGAATACACACTATCTATTATCTATCTATAGCCAATCTTACGAAATAGATGTTTCAATGAAGCAAAAATTCATAGTAAACCACCCTACCTCCTACAGAATTTTAAGCTGAATCCATATCAGTCATTGTTAAGCTCAATTTATAGCCACTATTGAGAAAATGATGTTTTAAGTAAAATTACATTTCTTGAAGCAGAAATTGAAATCCTTAATAAATCCCTCATATTCCTTGGAGAATTTCATGCTGAATCTCTGTTAATCATCAACTGAGCTACATCTATAGAAGATCCTGAAAAATCGATGTTTCGGGGAGCATCTTTCTAAAAAACAATAATATAGCAAATTTTTTGCCACCAAAAAATAAAGAAAACTGTCAAATTTAAAAAAGAATAAAAAAATAAAGACACCTGCATCCATGCACCGGTTTCGCCCTTTTTATTCGCTCGTCAGCAAGGAATAGTCGATATCTTCAATGACAGACCGAAAACTAATGTCGCAATGTTACGGACTTCTGTAGAAAACTGACAATTTCAGTCCTTCATCGTGGCTGGCTTCACATTCATATGCAATTTAGCTCGAACTATGCGAATCTGCAATGGCTAAGTTCAAAATCTGAATATTCGCCTGCAAGAGGCGTTCCCAGTATATTTTGTAAGATACTCCCATTGCAGATAAAACCATCCATGGACAATTAATAACTGCTATTTCATACTGAAGAGACCATCATAAGCGTGACACCTGTCCATGGATTCTATTAACTGCACTGATAATGTATTCCATAAAAATCCAAAACACCCCCTTAAAATTCTGTGATTTTGAGAAAGAAAACTTGAAAATGAAATAGATTCCCTAGATGAAGAGAAGCGAAAGCGAGAAGATTAAGACTACTATGAATGACTAAGATTACGTTTGAGTTGAACGCAATATGCCTTTCCCTGTTTGATACTGTGCCTGATTATCAACGATACCGCATGTTAAACTAAACCGAATTTTTTTTTATACTTAGATATGTGGTGTGAATGAATGTTCTATTTGATGAGTTTGTTGCTGAACGTAGTCGGGTATATATTGTGCTTATTCGACAACATACATACGCGACAGTAACTCCTCTGAAATATAATCTATTTTTTTTCTTTTAGTTTGAATATGTGCAGTTTATTTCTGTTATACACCGGTTAGTAAGTTCACTGCTGAACACGGTCAGAAAAAAAATATGCTTTGCCATTACCGATATATAGGGTGGCCATAATTAAAGTAGAGGTGTTTAGAGCCCTATAGTGAGAAAACTTTTGGGCCAAACTCAACCAAATTTGCAGTAAATAATATTTAGACCATGGGGTTTTGATTTTTAAAAGAAAATAAATTGTCCGAATTTTTGCCACCGTGGGCCAAAGTAGCGCTGTAAGGTCCATTATAGGAGGAGTAAATTAGGCATAGGAAGTAGAGAAAATTCCGTTAATGATGAGAGGTATCGAACAATGCTGCTGAACTTTGTTATTCCGCAACATCGACAGCGTGGATGTTTTATACGTATATACGATATTTATGCAGGATGGGTCACCCCCTCATATTGTATTGCGCGTACAGGAAGTTCTATGACATAATTTTACCAACAACCGAATAATTAGTCGAACGTATCCTATGAAGTGACCAGCCCTTTCGCCTGATTTGACCACTCCTGCCTTTCAGTTGTGGGGTCACGTAAAGCGTTTGGTATACCAAGGGAATGTGGGTAATTTAGCCACTTAGAAGGACCGAATAACATTGCACGTCAAGAAAATCATTGGAGATTTGCTGCATTCTGCAGTAGAGAATGCTGTTCAGAGAATGCAATTTTCGGAACATATGCAAAGAGAGCATATTGAATCGCATATGTAAATGATGCCAATATGAAAATTAATGTCATACGTATGCAAATTTAAGATGCAAATGCAAATATAAAATGAACTAAATACATATAAAATGTAAATGTGATGTCATTTTCAAAATGCATGTAAAATGTTAACTTTCTGTACTCCCTATGCCTATTTTACTCCAAAAATGGGCCTTACAGCGCCACTTTGACCCGCGGTGGCAAAAATCGGAACTATTTTTTGTTTTTTAAAAATAAAAACCCCATGGTCTAAACAGTATTTACTGCAAATTCCGTTGAGTTTGTCCCAATAGTTTTCTCACTATCGGGCTCTAAACACTTCTACTTTAATTATGGCCACCCTGTACATTGTCCGACATTAGTAAGGATACAAGCCGCATACCCGTTGAAAATCAACGGCCCCACATTAAGCAACCCCTGAATAATGTAAATTTTTTAATAATTCGCGTTTCTTATTTATTTGACAAATCGAACGTTTTGAGGCACCCCCAAAAGTTCAAAATATCGGAAAACTGAAATTGCATATGTTCTTGCTTTCGAACTATCTACCTGTACTCCAAATTTGAAGTCTATATCTTATTTCGAAGCATGTTTTTTTTTATCAATTCACATTTCGAACGTTTTCCTCTGGAAAACCCCCTTAAACGAGCATTTTTGAAAAATTATATTCGTTTTGGGTGTTTTCATCAAATGATTAGTCTATATTTAAATTTTGAGCCTCTATCAAATTTTAAAGGAGCCGTTTCTCATTTATTCGGAAAATCGAACATTTTTGTGCGCGACACCACCTTAAGTAAGAAATATTGGAAATCTGAAATTACACACTTTCTTCCTTTCGAACGATTTACCCATACACCGAATTTGAAGTCTCTATCTCATCGCAAAGCATGCTTTCCTATCATTTCACTTTTCGAACGTTTTGGTGTGCGGCACCCCCTTAAGTAGAAAATATTGGAAATCTGAAATTCCACACTTTCTTTGTTTCAAACGGTTTACCCATACTCCGAACTTGAAGTCTCTATCTCATCGCAAAGCATGCTCTCCTATGATATCACTTTTCGAACGTTTTTGTGTGCTGCACCCCCACTTAAGGATAAAATATTGGAAATCTGAAATTGCACACTTTCTTCCTTTCGAGTGATTTACCCATATATCAAATTTGAAGTCTCTATCTCATCGCAAAGCATGCTTTCCCGTCATTTCACTTTTCGACCGTTTTGGTGTGGGGCACCCCCTCTATAGAACGTTTTCGAAAAATTCGATTTTTCCAGGGGGTTTTATCGAACGACCGAGCCGTGTACCAAATTGCAAGTCTCTATCTATTCGGGAAGTGCCTAAAAAAGGCGTGACAGACAGACAGGCAGACAGACAGACGGACACTTGGCAATTAGTATATATAACTAGCCGAATACCCGTTGAAAATCAACGGTCTTCCAATAAGCAACCCCTGAATAATGTAAATTTTTTTATAATTCACGTTTCACATTTATTCGACAAATCGAATATTTTGGTGTGCAGAACCCCCTAAAAAAGACGATATTGGGAAAATTAATTTGCGCATTTATTCCTTTCAAATTATCTACTCGTACACGACATTAAAGTCTGTCTCATCCAGAGGCACCCCTATTTTATTATTTCTCCTTTGGAACATTTTTCTGTGAAGCACACCCATAAATGAACATTTTTGAAAAACTCTATCTTGGGTTTTTTATCAGATGATTGGCTCATATACCAAATATCAAGCCTCTATCACATTTAAAAGGAAACGTGCCTCATTTATACTGAAAATCGAACATATTAGTTTGCGCACCCCTTAAAGTAGCAAATATTGGAAATCTGAAATTTCACACTTTCTTCTTTCCAAACTAAAATACCAAAACCTTAACAACACCAAATTTAATATCTCTATCTTATTCCGAAGCATGGTTTTTATCAATTCACTTTTCGAACGTTTTACTCTAGAACACCCCCTTAAACGAACATTTTTGAAAAACTATATTCGTCTAGGGTGTTTTCGTCAAATGATCAGCCCATATATCAAATTTCAAGCCTCTATCGAATTTTAAAGGAGCCTTTTTTCATTTATTCAGTAAATCGAACATTTTGGTGTGCGGCACTCCCTTAAGTAGAAAATATTTGAAATCTGAAATTGCACACTTTCTTCCTTTCGAACAGTTTAACCATACACCGAATTTGAAGTCTCTATCCTATCGCGAAACATGTTTTTCTATCACTTCACCTTTCGAACGTTTTTCTGTGTAGCACCCCCTTTAAATGAACATTTTTGAGAAACCGTAATAATCTTAGGTTTTTTATCAAATTATTACCCCATATACTAAATTTCAGCCTCATCACATTGCAAAGCAGGCGTTTTTCATTTGTTCGTCATATCGAATATTTTAGTGTGCGACACCCCCTATAATAACAAATCTTGGAAAACTGAAATTGCATACTTTCTTCCTTTCCAACCATTTACCCATATACCAAATTTGACATCGCCATCTCATCGCGAAACATGCTTTTTTACTATTTCACCTTTCGAATGTTTTTCTGTGGAGTACCCACCCCTTTAAGCGTACATTTTGGAAAAACTCCATTCTTATTGTATTTTCCATCAAATGATTCACCCATATACCAAATATCAAGCCTCTATCACGTTTTAAAAAGGACGTTTCTCCTTTTTTCCGAAAATCGAACATTTTGGTGTGCGGCACCCCCTAAAGTAGAAAATATTGGTAAACTGAAATTGTACTCTTTCTTCCTTCCAAGCTATCTACCTTTGCACCAAATTTGATATCTCTATCTCATTCCGAAGCATGGCTTTTTATCAACTCAGTTTTCGAACGTTTTACTCTGGAGCACCCCCTCAAATGAACATTTTTGGAAAACTATTTTCTTCTTGGGTGTTTTCGTCAAGTGATTAACCCATATAACAAGTTTCAAGCCGCTATCAAATTTTAAAGTAGCCTTTTCTCATTTATTCGGTAAATCGAATATTTTGGAGTGCGGCACTCCCTTAAGTAGAAAGTATTGTAAATCTGAAATTGTACACTTTCTTCTTTTCGAACGGTTTATCAATACACTAAATTTGAAGTTTCTATCTCATCGCAAAGCATGCTTTCCTATCATTTCACTTTTCGAACGTTTTGGTGTGCGGCACCCCCTTAAGTAGAAAATATTGGAAATCTGGATTGCACACTTTCTTCCTTTCAAACGGTTTACTCATGCACCAAATTTGAAGTTTCTAACTCATCGCAAAGCCTAGTTTCCTATAATTTCACTTTTCGAACGTTTTGGGTCTGCGGCACCCCCTTAATTAGACAATATTGGAAATCTGAAATTGCACATTTTCTTCCATTCGAACGGTTTACCCATACACCAAATTTGAAGTCTGTATCTCATCGCAAAGCATGCTTTCCTATGATTTCACTTTTCGAACGCTTTGGTGTGCAGCACCCCTCCCCCCCGCTAGAGAACATTTTCGAAAAATTCGATTTTTCCAGGGGGTTTTATCGAACGTCCGAGCCGTGTACCAAATTGCAAGTCTCTATCTATACGGGAAGTGCCTGAAAAAAGCGTGACAGACAGACAGACGGACACTTGGCAATTAGTATATATAGATAACAATTAGATAACATTTATAAATGAGAATAACCGTTTTCAATTTGAATCTTCCTAGTGATAAAATGCAATTTAAAATTTTATTTATTCCTTGAAAAATATTGTTTTCATTATACAAATGAAATACAGAAATATTACTCTAAAATAGAAACAAAAATGCGTAATTATACATTATCACAACATTTAAAAAAATCTGATGTGGACAGCACATGAATTTCCTTATATATTGAAATGATGTTGATACTTTTACAGTAAAAATAATAAATTATTCTTATAGTAGATATTTATATTCCTTCCAAGATGTGGAATTTTCGTCATTTTCATTGATTTAGCGTCATTTTTATCCATTTGGCGAGATTTTGTTAATTTAGCAACATTTAAAGAAGTCGCCAAGTTGGCGACATTCCGCCAAATTCGTCGCCAAAATCTCGCCAAGCGTTATGGACTGTAAAATAAGTTATTCTTACAGCAAATAAATAAATGACTATTGACGTTCGTATTACTCAAATTATCGTGTTTCATGAATGGAACGAGCTAGATCCACGAGAATGATGCCACCAAATTTGTTGCATGGTATTACATATGAAAAGTGAACATGTTTCTCAATAGGAATTTTATTTTATATGATTTTTTGATAATTTTTTTGAAAATATGCAATATCTCGAAAAAGGTTCATGCTAGCGTTCTAAAATTTATGTCAATCGTTTTCTAATGAAACATTACATAAGAAATGTCTAAGCGCGTAACTTTATTAGAGGTTTTAATTTTTTGATGATTTTATCAAAATTTCACTCGAAAATTTAGGGGTGTTCTGAACATTTGATTACGTATAAAATAATATGTTTTCCGTATTTACGAATTGTAATTTTTCTCCCAAATTTCATTCAAATCGGTCCATTCGTTAATCAGTTATCGTCTCCACAGACTCAGTGACACACACACACACACACACATACTTTCCCATACACACACATAACTTCACACACACACAGAGACATCACCTCAAAAATGTTCGATTCGTGATCAGGGATACTTGAAACGTGCTCTCCCGTCGAAAACTCGAATTCGAATTTTCGATCCCCGCAACAACACTTTCCATATACATTATTGTATATAAGGAAAGTAATAATAAGTTATTCTTATAGTAGACACTTATATTTTTTCCAAAATATTGAATTTTCGTCAATTAGTCGTCATTTTCATTGATTTACTGTCAATTTTATCCATTTGGCGAAATTTTTGTTAATTTGGCAACGTTTAAAAAAGTCGCCAAAATGCCGACATTCTGCCGAATTTATCGCCAAAATCTCGCCAAGCGTTATGAATGGAGAAATAAGTTATTCTTATAGCAGATAAATGACTATTGGCGTTCAAATGCAAAGGTAATACTCAAAGTATATTTTCTCTTGAATGGAACGAGATAGATCCACAAGAATGATGTCACAAAATTTATGGCTAGATATTACACATGAAAAGTAAACATATTTTTCAACAGTTAATATTTTTTTTTAATTTATGTGATTTTTTGATAAATTTATTTGACAAAATGTGCAATACCTCGAGAAAAGTTCATGCTAGCTTCCTAAATTTTATGTCAATTGTTGTTTAAGGACAAATTACATAAGAAATGTATATTTGCGTAACTTTATTAAAGGTTTTGATTTTTTGATGATTTTTTCAAAATTTCACTCGAAAATTCAGGAGGGTGGTGAACATTCGATTCTGTTTAAAAACAATAGGCTTCTAGTATTCACGGATTGTAATTTATGTACCAAATTTCATTCGAATCGCTCCATTTGTTCATGAGATATCGTCTTCACAGACTCACTGACACACACACACATACACATGCTTTCACACACACACAAACACAGACATCATCTCAAAATGTTCTATTCGTGATCGGGGATGCTTGAAACGTGCTCTCCCGTCATAAACTCGAATTCGAATTTTCGACCCTGTCGCAATACTTCCCTTATACATTATTGTATATAAGGAAAGCAATAATAATAATTCAAATTAAAAAAATCTGATGTGGGCAACACATGACTTTCCTTATATAATGTAATGAATTTGCTACTTTTACAGTAAAAAAATAGGTTTTTCTTATAGTAGATACTAATATTCTTTCCAAGATATTGAATTTTCGACAATTAATAGTCATTTTCATTGATTTAGCGTCATTTTTCTCCCTTTGGCGAGATTTTCGTTAATTTGGCAACATTTCAAAAAAGTCGCCAAGTTGTCGACATGCCGCCAAATTCGTCGCCGAAATCTCACCAAGTGTTATGCACTAAGAAATAAGTTATTCTTACAGCAGATAAATAAATGACTATTGGCGTTCAAATAAAAAATTATTATTCAAAGTGTCTTTTTTCATGAATGAAACGAGCTATATCCACGAGAATGATGTCACTCTATTTATCGCATGGTATTACATATGAAAAGTGAACATGTTTTTCAATAGGAAATATTTTTATTTTATTTTATATGACTTTTTGATATATTTTTTTAAATGTGCAATATCTCAAGAACGGTTTATGTTAGCGTTCTAAAATTTATGCCAATCGTTTTCTAATGAAAAATTACATAAGAAATGTCTATTTGCGTAACTTTATTAGTGGTTTTGATTTTTTGACGATTTTTTCAAAATTTCTTTTGAAAATTTAGGGGGGTTCTGGACATTCGACTGCGTATAAAAACAATAGGCTTCCAGTGTTTACGGATTGTGATTTTTGTACCAAATTTCGTTCGAATCGGTCCGTTCGTTCGTCGGTTATCGTCTCCAAAGACCCACTGACACACACACACACACACACACACACACAGACATCACTTCAAAAATTTTTTGATTCGTGATCAGGGATGCTTGAAACGTGCTTTCCCGTCGAAAACTCAAATTCGAATTTTCGACCCCGTCACAATACTTTCCTTATACATTATGTATATAAGGAAAGTAATAAGCCCCAGCAATGATATATGGAAGATGGACTGTTTATATGTTATGTAGAGTCCTGAATATGGTGTTAGTTCATTTATGAGTGATCGGGACGGATAGACGCTACTAATCCGATAACAGTATTCGGGTCCGAGAATATTTTCAGATTGGGAACATGCCCTCGTCGGCTGAAAGTCTTGGACGATAAGTTCTTTGGCCTCATCCAAACTGGTAATGTAATCTGGGTTTTTCGTATTACTTTCCTTATATACATAATGTATAAGGAAAGTATTGTGACGGGGTCGAAAATTCGAATTCGAGTTTTCGACGGGAGAGCACGTTTCAAGCATCACTGATCACGAATCAAACATTTTTGAAGTGATGTATGTGTGTGTGTGTGTGTGTGTGTGTGAAAGTATGTGTGTGTGTATGTGTGTGTGTGTGTGTGTGTGTGTGTGTGTGTGAAAGTATGTGTGTGTGTATGTGTGTGTGTGTGTGTGTGTGTGTGTGTGTGTGTGTGTGTGTATGTGTCAGTGGGTCTGTGGAGACGATAACTGACGAACGAAAAGACCGATTCGAACGAAATTTGGTACAAAAATCACAATCCATAAACACTGGAAGCCTACTGTTTTTAAACGTAATCGAATGCTCAGAACCCGCCTAAATTTTCGAGTGAAATTTTGAAAAAATCGTCAAAAAATCAAAACCGCTAATAAAGTTACGGAAATAGACATTTCTTATGTAATTTTTCATTAGAAAACGATTGACATAAAATTTAGAACGCTACCATGAACCGTTCTCGAGATATTTAACAGTTTTCAAAAAAATTATCAAAAAGTCATATAAAATAAAAAAAATATATTTCATATTGAGAAACATGTTCACTTTTCATATGTAATACCATGCGATAAATTGGATGACATCGTTCTCGTGGATCTAGCTCGTTCCATTCATGAGAAAATATACTTCGAGTAATAATTTTGTATTTGAACGCCAATATTTATCTGTTATAAGAATAAGTTACTTCTCCGTCAGTAAAGCTTGGCGAGATTTTGGCGACGAATTTGGCAGAATGTCGCCAACTTGGCGACTTTTTGAAATGTTGCCAAATTAACGAAAATCTCGCCAAATGGATTAAAATGACGCTAAATCAATGAAAATGACGACTAATTGTCGAAAATTCAATGTCTTGGAAAGAATATAAGTATCTACTATAAGATAAATCTATTTCTTTTACTGTAAAAGTAGTAAATTCATTGCATTATATAAGGAAAGTCATGTGTTGCCCACATCAGATTTTTTTTTTTTTATTTTCCCTACAAGCTTATATACTGTCCTTTAAAAGGTAGGTCCATTAAAATGGGTGAAACGCACTATCGCCGATGGAGAGTGTTGAAGACCCAGACCGTCCGGCTCGTCAGCAAGGACTTGAGCAACCGATTGGACGGCCGGGCCGATGGAGAGTGTGGAAATATTGAATGATGTATCATCTGTCCAATAGCGATTTGGGCCTCGAATAATATGAAAATAGGACTTTGGGTGAAAATGCTTCGTTTATGTCTAAGAGTTCGTCAATGTGCAAATATTATTTTGAAGAGTATTAGGGTTTATTTGCGATTATATTAGCTTTGCTATGACACAAAAACACTTTCAGAACTGTTCTTGAGGTAGGGCAGTTCATTAAGGAAGTCGCTAATTTCTTTTCTTTGTACTATGCTGACTTTTTCGTCAATTTAGAAACAATTCCAAACAAGTGGGACTCGCAGTTATTTGAAATGCGTTCTAGTTCGTCCTAGGACTTCAAAATCTTCGAATGATCAGTATATCATATTAGTGGCTAAAAGCAGTCGTCAAGCGATCGCTCTAGTGCATCTTGTAATAACTAACGCAGCAATAAGGAAGCCGATATACTCCAGTACTGTGATGCGAAGGCTACGTGCCAAGAGCCTCTCACTGTGGATGACCGTTGGAGATGTGTGTGGAGGAGAACTGGCAACTACTTTCCGATTCCGCATTTAGTGTTGAATGGCACATGGTCATCACAAGTGGTGTGACAGTCTTGAGAGCCATTTCGTGGGATAACGGATCTGTTCTAGTTGAGCTGTAAGCCAATGTAATGGCTTGCTTATACGTCAGCGATATTCTGCAGACGATATTCTGCAAATTGTTCTGTCTCTTTTGCACGCCAAAAGTAATGTGGCAGTAATACATATATGAATAAATTCGTCGCCAAAATCTCGCCAAGCGTTATGAACGGAGAAATAAGTTATTCTTGCAGCAGATAAATGACTAATGACGTTCAAATACAAAAGTATCACTCAAAGTATATATTCTCATGTATGAAAAGAGTTAGATCCACGGAAATGATGTCACCCAATTTATCGCATGATATTACATATGAAAAGTGAACATGTTTCTCAATAGGAATTTTTTATACGATTTTTTGATAATTTTTTTGAAAAATGTATAATATCTCGAGAACGGTTCATGCTAGCGTTCTAAAATTTATGTCAATCGTTTTCTAAAGAACATTACACCAGAAATGTGAATTTGCATAACTTTATTAGAGGTTTTGATTTTTTGATGATTTTTTCAAAATTGCACTCGAAAATTTATAAGAGATTCTAAACTTTCGATTGCAAATAAAAACAATAAGCTTCCAGTATACACGGATTGTAATTTGTGTACCAAATTTCGTTCGAATCGGTCCATTCGTTCGTCAGTTATCGTCTCCAAAGACTCACTGACACACACACACACACACACACACACACACACAGACATCACCTCAAAAATGTTCAATTCGCGATCAGGGTTGCTTGAAACGTGCTCTCACGTTGAAAATTCGAATTCGAATTTTCTACCCCGTCACAATACTTTCCTTATACATTTTTGTATATAAGGAAAGTAATACTACTTTTCTCTCTTTTATATGCGAAGCAAACCGGTGATAAATATTCCTGCTCTTGAACGTCCCTGTGAATGGAAAAGAAAATTACTTTGTACACGTAATGGCTTCGTTATTCTTGTTAATATATTTTCTACGTATAATCGTAATGTCTTCATAAGCAAGCTGCAAATATTGATTCAGTTTCGAAACGTGTTGACTTTACTGTCGTATATTCGATATGCGAATAAACATTTGCTGAATTGTAACTGAGGAATGGTTTACTTATT
This sequence comes from Amaurobius ferox, assembly GCA_951213105.1. Taxonomy (NCBI): domain Eukaryota; kingdom Metazoa; phylum Arthropoda; class Arachnida; order Araneae; family Amaurobiidae; genus Amaurobius; species Amaurobius ferox. Next base: position 73,533,584 of record OX578138.1, on the reverse strand, counting down.
TTTCGTCAACGATTGTCGAGTTTTGGGTTTAAAATATTTGCTAATTTGAAGTTTCACGGTCGAAATTTTTGAATAACTAACACTTTTACGTTTAAATACTATTAAGTGCAAACAGAAAAAATCTCATGTGGGCAATACATGGCTTTCCTTATATAATGCAGTGAATTTACTACTTTTACAGTAAAAAAATAGGTTTTTCTTATAGTAGATACTTATATACTTTCTTGATATTGAAGATATTGAATTTTCGCCAATTAGTCGTAATTTTCATTGATTTAGCGGTAATTTCATCTATTTGGCAAGATTTTCATTAATTTGTCAACATTTAAAAAGGTCGCCAAATTGGCGATATTCCGCCAAATTCATTGGCAAAACCTCGCCAAGTGTTATGGAAGGAGAAATAAGTTATTCTTACAGCAGATAAATGACTATTGGTGTTCAAATACAAAAGTAGTACTCAAAGTATTTTTTCTCGTGAATGGAACGATCTAGATCCACGAGAATGATGTCATCAAATCTATCGCATGGTATTACATATGAAAAGTGAACAAGTTTCTCAATAGGAAATATTTTTTTTTATTTTATATGACTTTTTGATAATTTTTTTGAAAAATGTGCAATATCTCGAGAACGGTTCATGTTAGCGTTCTAAAATTTATGCCAATCGTTTTCTAATGAAATATTACATAAGAAATGTCTATTTGCGTAACTTTATAAGCGGTTTTGATTTTTTGAAGATTTTTTCAAAATTTCACTCGAAAATTTAGGGGGATTCTGAACATTTGATTGCGTATAAAACAATAGGCTTCCAGTGTTTACGGATTGTGATTTTTGTACCAAATTTCGTTCGAATCAGTCCATTCGTTCGTCAGTTATCGTCTCCACAGACTCACTGACACACACACGCACATACTTTCACACACACACACATACTTTCACACACACACACATACTTTCACACACACACACAGACATCGCTTCAAAAATGTTTGATTTGTGATCAGGGATGCTTGAAACGTGCTCTCCCGGCGAAAACTCGAATTCGAATTTTCGACCCCGTCACAATACTTTCCTTTTACATTATGTATATAAGGAAAGTAAAAATAATATACAGCGGCTAGCTTGATAGATATCTAAGATCGCCAAACCACTGGCAGATACAATAAATTAGCAATTAAATGCTCTAAAATCATGAAATAGTTGATAATGTTCTAAAAACTCTGACGTATCTCCCAATTCGATTTAGGTCGCTTCACGCCAACTACCCCTAACTGAGCGATGGCTCCTTTATATACACACGCCATAGAAGTTTCTAATTAATTGTTCGTAACTTGAAGAATATTCGATATTTTGCGAAAGTTCTAGTGCAAGCGAAAAATCACCATATCTGGTACCCATGCCCCAATACAAATGGCAACCCTAATTTGTGATTGCAATGAATGTCTGTAAAAATATTTTCGTCTTGAGTAGAGCAAAGGCATTAAATAGAAGTCCTCTATGAATAGAGGTAATAGAGAAAAGACAAAGTTACTATTTTACTTTCCCTGCATGGTAATGTATAGCGAAAGTATTGGAATCATGCCGAAAATCGCAACTCGAGTTTTCGACGGATCTACACGTTTTGAGACCTCTAGAATACGAAAAAACTATTTTTAGCGTGACGTCTGTGTGTCTGCCTGTGTGTCTGTCTGTGTGTTTGTCTGTCTGTGTGTTTGTCTGTCTGTGTGTCTGTCTGTTTGTCTGTTTGTGCAGATGTTTTATCCACTCTAACTCAAAAACTAACGGACCGAGTTTCATAAAATTTGGTAGGTAAATCACTTGTGGGCAAATCTGCTGCTGATTAGTTTTGGGAACGATTCGGAATAAAAGAACCCGCCGTGTTTTGCGAAATGGCCCGCAAAAGCTTGTATCCACTCTAGTTGAAAAACTAATGAAACGGATTTCACAAAAATAAATAGGTAGATAAGTCACTTGTGGGACACCCTGGTGCTGATTAGATTTTAGTGCGATTCGGAAAAAATAACCTGCATTTTTTTGCAAAATGGTCAGCAAAAATCGCCAAAATCTAAAACAAAAAACTACGTATGCTCAAATATATCCATTAAATGCTTGTTTAAAACGTAACTTTTAACAAAGAAAATAATAAGATAAGTAACACCGTTACACTAAGGCTAGCCGTTCTCGAGATATTTTAGATTTTTCGCATTTTCTCTACTCCATCTTCGAAAATAAGTCCACTTATTAAATGAGAACGAAAATTGAATTAAAAGTGAATTAAATTTAATTAAAATAAAGAAAACATGAATATAAGTTTGCAGGGAAAATCATGTACTGCCCACATCAGATTTTTTACATATTCATAACATTATTATTAAGCAAGAGCAAATCTTCTTCTATTGCCTAAGATTAAATTGTTCTAAAGACATTTCCGTTTATTTATAAACTAACAATTTCAACCCATATTTCGAGCGAACAAAATAATTAGGGACCAATAAATAGTACAGCTGCATACTTAATAAAAAATTTGAAACCGTACCAAATTTAACCACAAAAACCGTGTACATTTTATGGCTAAGTTAACAAGGTGAATGCTGTATGTGAAACAATATTTGATCTCCTGTTTCTGCATATTACCTTATTTTCAAAGCTATCTGATATTTTCACCTAAAAATCATGAACAATATTTTTAACACTTTGATAAGAAGAATAGACATTAAGCGATTTCAGTGATTGAAGCAGAACTATGCTGCTATGGTCAAAATTGTAATAAAAAAATTAATTGAATTATAAAATATAATAAAAAATCTGATGTGTGCAAAACATGACTTTCCCTGCAGACTCAAATTCATTTTCTCTTTATTTCATTAATAATTTATTAAATTTAGTTTAATTGCACCAAATAACACGCATAAAATAAATAATGGACTCAAAATCGGCATAGTGAAAATGCGAAAAGGCTAAAATATCTCGATAACGACTAGTCCTAGTGTAATGGGGTTGGTGTTATTTTTTCATCGTTAAACATTACGTATAAAACAAGCATTTAATGGATATATTTGAGCATACGTAGTTTTTTATTTTAGATTTTGACGATTTTTGTGGGTCACTTCGCAAAAAAGGCAAGTTATTATTTTTCGAATCATACCAAAATCTACTCAGCACCAGAGTGTACTACAAGTAACTTATCCACCAAATTTTGTGACATTGGTCAATTAGTATTTTAGCTAGAGTGGATACATGAAATTTTTGCAGGCCATTTCGCAAAAAAAAGGCGGGTTCAGTTTTTACGAATCCTAATAAACACTAATCAGCACCAGGGTCTCACCCAAGTGACTTACGTACCAAATTTTAGGAACTTTGGACCGTGAAACTTCAAATTAGCAATATATATACGAGAGTAAAGCCAACACGTTTCGAAACTAAATCAATATTTGCAGCTTGCGCAAGAAAACATTACGATTATACGTAGAATATATATAAACAAGAATAACGAAGCCATTACGTGTACAAAATAATTTTCTTTTCCATTCACGGGAACGTTCAAGAGCAGGAATATTTATCACCGGTTTGCTTCGCGTATAAAAGATAGAAAAATATTATTGCTTTCCTTACATACAAAAATGCATGTGGAAAGTATTGTGACAGGGTCGAAAATTCGAATTCGAGTTTTCGACGAGAGAGCACGTTTCAAGCAACCCTGATCGCGAATTGAACATTTTTGAGATGATGTCCCTCTGTGTGTGTGTGTGTGTGAAAGTATGCTCGTGTGTGTGTGTGAAAGTATGCGTGTGTGTGTGTATGAAAGTATGCGTGTGTGTGTCAGTGAGCCTGTGTAGACGATATCTCACGAATGAATAGAGCGATTTGAATAAAATTTGGTACAAAAATTACAATCCATAAATACTGGAAGCCTATTGTTTCAAAACGCAGTTGAATATTCAGAACCTCCCTAAATTTTCGAGTGAAATTTTGAAAAAATCATCAAAAAATCAAAACCTTTAATAAAGTTACGCAAATAGACATTTCTTATATAATTTTTCCTTAGAAAACGATTGACATAAACTTTAGAACGCCAGCATGAACCGTTCTCGAGATATTGCACATTTTTCAAATAAATGTATAAAAAAATTCCCATAAATTAAAAAAAAATATTAATTCTTGAGAAACATGTTAACTTGTCAGATGTAATATCATGCGATAAATTGGGTGACATCATTCTCATGGATCTAGCTCATTCCATTCACGAGAAAATATACTTTGAGTGATGCTTTTGTTTTTGAACGCCATTAGTCATTTATCTGCTGTAAGAATAACTTATTTATCCGTCCATAACGCCTGGCGAGATTTTGGCGACGAATTTAGCGGAATGTTGCCAACTTGGCGACAATTTTAAATGTTGCTAGATTAACGAAAATCTAGTGAAATGGATAAAAATGGCGCTAAATCAATGAAAATGACGACTAATTGAAGAAAATGCAATATCTTGGAAAGAATATAAGTATCTACTATAAGAATAGCATTTTTTTAAACTGTAAAAGTAGTAAATTCATTGCATTATATAAGGAAAGCCATGTGTTGCCCACATCAGATTTTCTCTTATTGGTTACGTGTCGTTATATCCGAAGAAATTGCTGTATTAATATACGGATATAATTCAGGAATCATCACCATATTTATAACAGAACCATATTTATTAAGAAGCAGATTACTGCTTCTTAATTAGAACTATTCTAAAAAAGTGGGTCATTTGATACCTCACATTTTTTTTTTTTTTTTTTTTTTTAATTTCTCAGCTTGAGTTTAAGAATGTCAAAACTCTTAATTCTTTAACTTATGGGTTTCTAAGAATGATCGATTTACGCGATGGACAAGTTTTGGTTTTAATTGAAAGTTCCGCATTATATAAAATAACCCATATTCAAACATAGCTATCTCGATTGAAATTTGTTTAAGGATATTATTATATTTTATAACCATACTTTTTATATGCATTTAAATAAGCGAAAATAATTTGAAAAAAAAATTAAGATTCATTTTACTTTTAACTAACATTTTAATTTACCTTTCTTTTTGGTAGAATTACTATTATAATAAGCTACATGCAAATTTAGTGTATCTTTCGCAGCAGCAATACGGCGAAAATATAAGATCCGACCCTTGTTATTGATACGACGTATCCTCTGAAATATTTTGGGTGCACTCAGGATACAAAAAAGAGTCCAAATTTCTGGATAACTAACAAGTTTATTCACCGGCACAGCATAAACAAGAACACTATACTGTAAAACAGCACTTGAATTCCCCACTAATTTCACATAACAGTCCATACTATTCTCAAAGCATTGACGTAAGTCGCAGTTCAATGTCTCTCGTATCCCGTCAACTACATTCCCGACTGAGTGATGATTCCTTTTATAGACTCTATAGAAACTTCTGAAATTCTCTCATATCTCGTAAAATATTGGTTCTTTCTAGGCGTTTCTGGAAACTTCGAAAAGTCACAAAATATCCCCAAACTGGCGGTAAATCGTCAAATCTGGAAATCCTCTCCAGAACTTTAGCATGTGGAAGCCCTAGATTCACGGCAATTGAAAGTTACCCGTATGGGTGTTTTCTCAGTTTGGTTTTCAAAAGACATTATACATTGAGAGCATTTCACATGCTCGGAACATTATTTCAGCATAGAAGTTATAGTAGTATAATAGTAGAAGTTCAGTAATTTTCAAAGAAACTATAGGGAATACTATTTTCTGCAAATTCATGAATATAAAATCCATGAGCATAAAATCAAGGGAGCACTATTTATACTTAACTGCGTACATCTTCAAAATGTCCAATAGCAGCACAAAGGAATCACTCACTTTTCGAATTTCCTTTAAAAAAAAACATTACCCCCACATCACCTTATCCCACGATGATGCAGAGTCTGACGTGTTTCTGTTCAATCGTTCAGGAATAAAGAGTAAATACAATTTCGATCTCATAATGTTAAATTAATTTTTCAGACGTTTATGTATATCATCCAAAGTACTTTTGTCATAAAACTGATTACTTTTGAATGTGTTAGCTTTGAACAATTAACAGAAAATTGACGTATTCTTTTAATTTCAATATCAATTTTAGAATGCAATGTAAATTAAGAAATGAGTATTTGAAAAAAAAATCAAAATCTGAAAAAGTATTTTGATATATCTTAATGTAAATAGTTACAGAAGGACTTTTTAACACTTTACAACATAGTTGAAAATTGTTTATGACTTTGTTCTTTCTTTCTGTCTGTCTGTCTGTCCGTTCGCACGATAACTGCCGTAAACATGACTTTATCAAAATAAATTTTAATATGTCTTTCAGACGGTCTGTGGGACCTCTGGGAATATAAATGAATAATATCACCCAATTTTTTTTGGATTGAACCCGGGTTAAAAAATAAAATACATTGAATCCTATGCGACCTAATTTTTCAAACATTTTTTAAGCGAATTTAAAATTCACCAATTGATTCAAAAATTTCAAGAAATATTCAAATTATCCTGAAAAATATAAAAAGAATTTCAGCAAAATACATTTGGTAAGTTTTTAAATAAAAATTAAAATAATAATTGCACCCATATCATATGAAGAGATCACGTGACCCACTTCAAAATAAAATATGGCATCCAACTTCTGTCAAAATCGTGACTTTTAAAGCTCTTTTTAATTCATACTTAGTGTTGTATCCGTCCTAAAACCGCTTTATTTTTGATTAATTTCTGTGCATCTATATTCTGAAACAGCGCAACTACAATATATTTGAGTTTAAATGATCACTGCCATCATCTTGTGTCAAAATAGTAAATTTTAAAGTTCGTTTTAATTTATATTTAGTGTTTTATCCGCCGAAATCCGCTTTATTTTTTTCTGTGCATCTATATTCAGAAACAACGAAATTACAATATATTTGAGTTTAAATGATTATCAAACTTTGATTATTTCTACAACGGAGCCTAATTTTAACTTATAGAGAATGTAAACACCTCAAGCTGTAAGATGAGTTGTATAAGAAATGCTGAATTTCTTTCACGCAAAATTATTTAGCTCTGGAGTCTGAAATATAGTTGATATGAATTCATTGATTTTACATAAAGAAGTAGGCGATTTTATTGCAGACTTTTTCGATGAAGTTTTAAGCATAGAGTTAAATTAATTTTACCTCCATGGTTTTAAGTTTTCAAGTAAAATAAATTATTGCAGCATTGTGATGAATAAAAGGAATAGAATAAAAATGTATGAATTAAATATTTACTGCTTTTTCATAGAGGGCCAGGCGATTTATATTTCAATGTCGTCATTTGAATGAAGTTAATTTTTTCCGATGAAGTTTTAATTTTTCAAATATAATAAATTATTTTATTATTGTGATAATTTTAAAAATATTACCGCTGAATGCATCGTATTTTAGAGATGTTTAAATGAAATTGCATTGCAGTTGGAAAGTGTTTTATAATTAATGTTTTATGCATGATTGATCTTTCTTGTTATATAACTGTGGTAAAATTTGAGCATTATCATTTTTTGAACTTCTTCCATACAAACATTTAAAACAAAGATCCCAGAATTACATTCATTATAAGGGTGCATATATACTAAAATTTTTGTACAATTTTTCATAACTGGGTAAAGAGTAATGTACGTTGCATTAAAAGTTTGAAATTTGTCTTTGAAATGTAATTTTTCAAGTTAGTCATTTTTTTTTTCTATTAATGGATGCCACCTAAAGTTATCGTAATGGTCAAAAGTTAAGTGAAGTATAAAAAAAAAACCTGATACAGCTAACATTTTTTATAGTTCTATTAAATATATTTTTAATCGATCTCTATCAAAATATATCAAGATTGCTATTCATATTTTTTAACACTTTACAACAAAGTTGAAAAGTGTTTATGACTTTGTTCATTCTGTCTGTCTGTCTGTCTGTCTGTCTGTCTGTCTGTCTGTCTGTCCGTTAGCACGATAACTGCCGTAAAAATGAGTTTATCAAAATGAAATTTAAGTATGTTGTTCAGACGGTCTGTAGGACCTATGGGAATATAAATAAATAATATCACCCAATTAGTTTTTTATTGAACCCGGGTTGAAAAAATGAAATACATTGAACCCTATGGGACCTAATTTTTCAAACATTTTTTAAGTAAATTTAAAATTCACGAATTGCTTCGAAATTTTTAGGAAATATTCACATTATCCCATAGAATATATAAAAAAAAATTCAGTAAAATATGTTAAGTAGTTTTTTAATTAAAAAAATTATTTAATATAGGGAAAATAACAAATTCAATTAAATTCTGACTTTGGGATATCTTCCAGAAAGAAAAGAGAGAGATATTATATAATAAATATCTCTCCATTTGTTTAAACGTGTTACATATGAGAGTGGCTTCATATTTTAAAATAAATTTGGTAGATAACAATTTTTCATTTTTTTTAAATTTTATATAACTCTTCTTGATAAATTTAATTGATGGCATTTTAAATGCACTTTCCTACGTCCTAGAGAGTTAAAATTTGGTACACAGCTTAAATTTGTTGAACATTTTATTCGACAAAAATTTTATGGATCTTTAAATATAGATCATACATTTTTTTCGAAATGGCCTGAAAATAATCCCCGTTCACTTCTATAAATCATTGGTGTAATATTGTTAAAAATTCTGATGTGGACAGCACATGTCTTTCTCTGCAGACTCATATTCGTTCTCTTTATTTATTCAATGATAATTTGAGTTTATCTGCACAACATAAGTATTTTAAATGACATTGAATTTACACGTTAAACTTAAATTTGGTTCTCATTTGATAGCTGGACTTATTGTCAAAGGTGGCGTAGCGAAAACGCGAAAAAACTAGAATATCTCAAGAACGGCTAGTCCTAGAGTAATGGGGTTAGTCTTATTCTTTTTGTTGTCAAAAATCACATATAAAATAGGAATTTAATTAATATAATTGAGCACACGTAGTCTTTTATTTTTATATATAACGATTTTTGCTGGCCATTTCGCAAAAATAGCCCGTTCCTTTTTCCCGAATCGTAGTAGAATAACCTACAAATGATTTATATACAAAATTTTGTTAAATTTGGTATATAAATCACTTGTAGGTTATTGAAATATTATACTCCAAATTTTGTTAAATTTGGTTCATTAGTTTTTAGCTAGAGTGGATAAAGGCAATTTCTGCGGCCATTTCGCAAAGAAGGCAGATTCTTTTATTACGAATCGTACTATAATCTAATGAACATCAGGATTTCCCACAAAAAACATACCAAATTGTATGAAATTCGGTCCATTAGTTTTTCAATTAGAGTGGATGTAATATCCACACAGACACACAGAAACATACACAGATACACCCTTACACACACAGACGTCTTCCTAAAAGTAGTTTTTTCGTGTTCTAGAAGTCCCAAAACGTGTAGATCCTTTGAAAATTCGAGTTCCGATCTTCGGCACGATTCCAATACTTTGAGTACATACACATACACATATATATTATCTGTGTATCTAAATTCCGTGCCTAGGCAATTACAATAGTTGTGATTTTAAATGATCCCTAAACTTTTATTATTTCTTCAAGGAAGCCTAATTTTAACATATGCAGAATGCAAATATCTCAAGCGATTGTAAGATGAATTACATAAGAATTGCTGAATTTTTTTCACACAAAATTATTTAGCTCTGGAGTCTGGAATACAAGTTATATGAATGAAATATTCATTGATTTTGCATAAAGAATCAGATGATTTATATTTCGATACAGTTTTAAATATTTAAGTATAATAAATTACTGTAGTACTGTGATAATGTAAAAGATATTACCACTGAATAAATCACATTTTAGAAATTTTTAAATGAAATTACATTTCAGTTGGAAAGTGTTTCATAATCAATGCTTATGCATGATTGATCTTTCTTGTTTAATATTAATTTTATAATTCAATCATTATTTAAAAAGACTAAAATTATTTAAAAAGGAAGAAAAATTACTCAGATATCGTTTGGTTCGTTTAATAGTAGCGTACTAAAAATAATCAGAGTGATAAGAAAATTATTTCGGAAGATATATGTGAGACCAAGAGAAATTTATGCAGTTTTAATATACGAAGATTTACGATATATACCAATATATACTTCGAAACAAAGTGTAGACTTGCAGACGCCAGTTTACGACAGCCTTGGTCCGGGATGTCATGACCCCCAACAAATTCAGTGCATATGAATTACAGGTGCGGTTGTGTCAAAAATCTCCTTGAGGCCAAAGCTGATACCATGTAGTTCGGTTAACAAGTTGACCAATGAAGAAGTGTTGCTGCATCTCCCTGAGGAACAATCAATAAGATACGGAGAGCGTATCTGGACGTCAAGCGAAATAATGTGGCAACAAGTAATGAATGTTCAACAACATATATTCAGTTTCTATTGAGAGATTGAGGGACAGTGATTTGAGAATGACCGCCTAAGTTTGTTGTGCTTTAAAAATGATGGCCAGCAATGACTGCCAAGTAGCGGTTGCATTGGACACTTAAAGTGTGTCCAATGCAACCGCTACTTGGTTGCCAAAACAAAAGGCAATGAAGCTCCAACAGTGCAGTTTAATGTCTAAGACGACAAACAGAAGTATGCACAAATCTATAATAAATATTAGTTCTATATGATTTTGAGTAAACACATTCCTGATCTCACACGTGTCAGTTCTCCTCCTTAAGAATGTATTTATAATTAATGTAAGTTAATCGTAATTATCATATGTGCAATAAATAGTGTTTATTTTAAAATTTAAAATTGTGGAAGTCAATTGTAGTATTGTGTAGTATATTAATTAATAATTATATTTTAGGAATTGGCACAAATATTTAATGGTGGGTTATAATGCGTCGACGATGCAATATACGAATATACGATTCACAAGCAATGATAATTAAGGATGATAAGTCAGTCCAAAGAATTAATTATTATTTATAAAGGATTTAATTCCCAACCAAATGCATATTTTGAATAGGTAGCATAAATAATGTGAATAGAAGTCTGGAAAACTAATTTAGCATTAGGAGCTTAACACTCATTCAGTAATGTCTGGGTCAAATGACTTGAAACTTGATATCCGAGGCTACAGAGATCGGCGGCATTTATATATGAAAATATGCCCCTACGGCCTCTTATGCAATTTGTAGGAATATGATTTGTATATGAGGTTATTTCCTATCTAATGGTATATTTGAATTTATTCTACTACAAACGGTGCATGAATAATAAGGGGTAGGTAATTTTCCACAGCTGTATCTCCTACTGTAATAAACAACTTCAGCGATCATTGCTTAAAATTGGTTTAGTAGTAGATCCGTTAATGCTGAAGAAAAATAGAAAATTTCTAAACGACAATCGTAACAAGCGTCATTTAAAGGTTCTTTTGATTCGGGTGCTACCGCAACAATTGTAATTTTTTTTCTCAGTTTTGTAAGAGTATTACAGGAAAGAAAACATGTTTTGCTTTCTTGAAGATGGCGCGACAAACCCCCTGAAAATAGGGGTTTGTTACATCAAGTATAATATATACTTGGCACTTGCCTTCTACGAATTCGGTCAGGACAACATAGCGGGGCGGATCACAGCTTCGTTGCTAAAATTCGGTCTATTATTAGCAGTGCTCGTATCAAACTGGATTAAAATATTTTGGCGCTCTACAGTTCTTTTAAGAAACATGAAGGTTTCTGTAATAGGAGCCTAAAGAAGGTAAATGCGTATTCTAAACCAACGTGTATACTAATGCATTCTCAAATCGCCTTACCTGTATTTGAAATTAACTCCTGCTGCCTATGAATCAAGAACGTAAAACTTGCAATCACTGGTATATCTTGCATCTTGCAAACATTAAACAATTGGTAAAACGGCATTAGTTGTGACGCTAGGAAATATTGTCTTGGTTCGAAAAGCTTTGTTTTTCCGACATGAAAGGATTTTTTTTCTTATAATAAAGAAATCTTATGGAATTTTTAATGTAACTTGCATGCAATATTGTTTTATTTATGAAACAATCAATGTGAGTAATTTATATGGGAATAGGGACTTATTATATTCACAGCCTCACGAATTTCCTTTTTACTTTCTGGTATAAAAGAACTTACAGTATAAGTACCTTCATCAATTCTTACTTCTACGTTAAATGTTACAGCTCAATTCGTAGAAATAATTCAGTGAGAAGCGAAAGATTATCTTTATGTAATGGGGTATTAAATGAGCTAAATCTTTCTCTTATAATTGACACCATTACCTTAACTGTCTAGGTGGAACTGTACTCTCATATAATGCAATAGTAAACTTTCTACATCAGCAATGGTACTTGAAACTTTCTGATATTTATATAGTGTAAGATTAATGGTCGCATTTTTAACTGTCGGACGCAGTGACAGTAGCAATTCCTTTCAAAAATGGCCCCGTTGGAAAATGTATCTGAATTGAAATATATATATATATATAAAACATTCCCAAGTTATAAAATAAATTTTAAGGCATTTCAAATCTAAGAAATATGTATTCATACTACCCAAAAATACCTCATCTCAAATAGCTTTCCTGTTTATTTCAATATATATATATATATTCTTTCCATTATAAATTAATACATTTTGTGTTGACAAGTATTGGTGATTTTGATCAATTATTTGATTTTAAGATAATTTGTTAAAACAATTCATAAAATTTATAAATATATATATATATATTGAAATAAACAGGAAAGCTATTTCAGATGAAGTATTTTAAGGTAGTATGAATACATATTTCTTAGATTTGAAATGTCTTAAAATTTATTTTATAACTTGGGAATGTTATTTTTTAATATATATTTCAATTAACAATTGCTTCTAACAATTGCTTCTAACAATTGCTTCTAATAATTGCTTCTAACAATTGTAATCCTCCTACTTTGGTTTGCTGCATACATCATGTATACTTACGCTCAACTGTAAAGGAATATAATTAGTGGATAGCTCAATAAAAACCCATAATTAAATTAAACTTTTTTTTTATTATTTACACTTAAAATGCGCAATATAATACAGCCATAGTTATTTACTTTTAGGGGACTTAAAAATATGTGATGCCAGACCATATTTTTTTAAATTATGCTGTTAGTGTAATTTTTTCAATAACCCCATTTCAATAATTTAATAATCAGGCATTGCCTCGGAAAAAACGAACTGGTCCCTCGATATTTGGCAATACTTCAAACTAGAACAAATTCAAAAAAGATATTTGATAGGGAATAATATCTTCTATTCAGTCATATGCAAATAATTTACCTAAAAGTGCAATCTTCATATAGAATTGTGCTCAAAATTTCCGATGGCAACACTAAGTTTTGATGTTATAAAAAAATTCCACATTCCCAAATTGGTCTACATATATATTTTTTGTAAACATTTATAACATACCTATCGTTACATAAAGAGATATTGGGGATTTATACATGGAGCTGTATCGGGGTTCATCTCCATTTTTAAAACTGTAGCGTGAAGAATTAAGTTCGTTCTATAATTGTTCTATAATTCATCCTACAATAACCCTCCCCTCCTTCAAAATTTAATTATAATTCGAATTTCTTGTCACCTTCCGTTAACGTATGTAACAGAAGGTGACAAGGACAAAAGTGAGGGTGACAATACACCTTCCTTTAACATACTAACGCCTGGCAATGAGAAGTGTTTACAAACCGGTGGTAATAAGTACACTGGCAAAGGAAACTCCTTAATTTATGAACAACCTGCTCTTTCACGCCATTGCTTTTATCAGGATCCATTTTTACACTCTCCGCAGGAAAAGTACATCCCAAATAATCGACTTCTTTCTGAAAGGGTTTGCATTTCGAAGGATTTAACTCTAAATTCGCGTACGTCAACTTTTCAATTACACGAAGATTTTGTAGGTATTAGTCAAATGACCTCCCAACGATGATTATATCCTCTAGATAGACGAGGCATGATTCACAAAAAAGTCCTTTCAACACGGTCCCCATTAGACTTCCAAATATTACGGGTGCATTATAAATTCCAAAAGGTGCCATTTTAAACTGCCAGTGGTCTTCATCCGGTGGTAAACGCAGTCTTTTGCCAATCATCAGCTATCATCAGTATGGATTTCCACTTGCAAGCCAATCTTGAGATCTAAATTCGGAGTCATTTTACTCCCGGAAAGAGTATCCTTAAAAGTGCCGTCAATTATTGGCAGTGGATAGCTATATTTCCTTGTCACGGAGTTGAGTCTTCTACAGTCGACGTAGAATCTTGTTGAATAATCTTTCTTCTTCACTAAGACGATTGATGGGGCCCATGGGCTTGATGATAGTTGGATCACATTGCTTTTCTTAATGTCTTTTAAAACTTGCCTACTTCTTTCTTAGCGATTGGGAGTCTTCTGGGAGCTAGTTTAATAGGGAACTAGTTGTTTGTGTCGATTCATGTCTTTAGAAGTAGTCGAGAAATAAATTAAAGAAGTTCATTAAGCTCGTTCACTAAATTAAGAAAGGAGGCTTTTAAGCGCCTCCTGTATCTGCACGATTTAGTCCTCCAAGATTTCTTATGATGGTGATTAAATGCCCAGAACTGCTATTTCTCGCAGAGGACAAAGACGCATTACGATAATTATCGCAGAGCATGACGCTAACTGTTCCCTCTTGTGGATTCGGTTGAGTCTGCCGCTGATGTTTGGGACACTAATAAGTACTTAGTCTCTTGAAACATCCACAATAATTCTTTTTTTTACTCAGGAGATGGAAAATCGGCTGTAACGATTCCATATGTTCTTTGGTCTTCCCAGATTCCTTTTAACAAACACTTGCAACATGCTAGCAATAAAACATCTTCTGAAGTAACAATGTTGCACTCTAGGATGTTCACCCCTTCTATTACAAACAAAGGAATCTCTCCAGTGTCACTCTCTAATTCATTGAAGTCCAGGTCGTGTGTTTTCTAAAGAAGTTCACCCGGAGAATACATAGGCTAAAAATATTCGCTACATAAGCAACAGGATGATAAAGGTTAGTAATTTCCATTTTGAGCACATTCGCTGTTTTACCAGTAAATGTGCGCAGAGAGATGGAGGATGTCCTATAAAAATAGTGGGCATTTTCTCCTTATACGGTCTATATTTTCCGTAGCGCCAGCATATCCGTCGTTTCGCAAACTAGTCAGATGACAGCTTGAAATTGTCGATATGTCGTCTCTGAACCATGTCTTTTATTACCTGCATGGTTCGCAGCTCCCAAGATTTCGAAGTGCCATCAATCACTGCCTAACTACGTATGATTGATAGATGAGGTCCACGATGAGGTCTGTCCAGACAATACAAATTTGCTGACTAAGGCCAGTGAAGCTTTCAGATCCTTGCATCCGGCCAGAAGAACTGTGTGTTGAAATTTTAGGACACGAATATAGCATGTATAAAGTACTGTCCTGCAAGACATTCTCTGATCTTCATAGGGCAGTTTGTACAGGATAGCTAAGAAAGCCTTTCAATACCAGACGCTATCTCCTGTAGACTCGCTTTAGACATTTAGCGACAAAATTTCAATTGAACTCCGCTCGTCTATTTCAGATTAGTCTCCCAATATCGGAGTTCCAGGGCATTGGTCAAATCTTCGAAATCTGGACTTTTTCCGTTGGGAGCATCTGTAAATAATTAGGATTTTGAAAGAAAGTAGCAAGCTGACAAGCTTTTAACTTTTCGTCGCAATCTATCATGTCTACGTTAATATTGAATAGCACCCCAAAATTCATTCAAATGCTTTGTGTCATGCTTAGTAGATTTTGCTTTGCATACTGTCGGTATGCAGAAATAGATAACGGGAACTGACCATTTTCGCTCCTGAACCATTAATCTTTTATCAATCTTCGTCACAGTTTTATTCTCATCCCTTATATCCTGATGAACACCCCCCTCAATTAACAAATAATCTTCAAAACCATTAGCTTCTTCACAGTTTTATTCACATCGCTGATATTCTGATGAACACCCTCTTTTAACTTTTCGTCCCAATCGTTCGCTTCTACAATAATATTGAATCGCACCAGAAAATTCTTTCAAATGCTTTTTGCGTCATGCGTAGTAGATTTTGCTTTGCATACTGTCGGCATGCAAAAATATATATTGTGAACTGACCAAATTCACTCCATAACTTATAATATTTATCAAGCGTCTTCGCAGTTTTATTCACATGACTGATATTCTGATGAACACCCTCTGGGACTACTGTTATGTCCTCTTTCTCATGTCCCTCTTTGTTAACTTCTTGTATAGTTTTAATGTCATTGGTGTTCATTTCATCTTGTAAAGAGTCAATGTCTTATTTCATCTTTTCTAGCACGGATTTAATGTCTTGCTTCCTTTCGTCTGTCATCTCTTCTTATCCAGTTTTTATTTAAGCTTGTATGGCTTCGAATTTTCTTTCATCTTGGCATGAACGGATTAACTTCCTTCTTTCATCTCCGCATGTATACATTTCACCTTTTCTTTAATATCCTCTTTATCGGCTTTGATTTTTTTTCATCGCTTCTTGTCTGTCTTTCATCTTTTGTTGCATAGTATCTTGTCGGGATTTTATTGTTTCTTGTCTAGTTTTCATCTCTTCTTTTATCTCTTCTTCCATCGCTTTTTGTCCGATTTCCACATCTTCTTTCATCGCCTCTTGTCCGATGTTCATTGCTTTCATCTCTTCATAGCTCCTTGTCCGGCTCTCATTAAAACCACCATCTCGATTAGTTGTCTCTTCATCGTTTTTGTAGTTAGGAGGGCTATAATTGCCTGTTGAGATTACAGAAATTCCACTTCTGACATCGATTTGATACGACACATATCCTCTCAAGGTGTGGGTGTAATCCCACGATACACAAATTAGTCCAAATTTCTGGATAACTAACGCATTTATTTTAAAGCACCGATAAGAGTAAACAGAATCAACATACATCTAATAACACTATTGCTATCTTAAAGTATCACATAACAACTGTCAGGTACAATAAAATAATTAAATGTTCAACTAATTTATAAAACAGCCAATTATGTTCTCAAATTGTATTGTATCACGTCAACAACACAAATGAGCGATTACTTCTTTATATACTCTCATTTATAGAAAGAGGGCGTCATCGAAATTAGTGGATATGTCTAGAAAATTCCATCGGATTCGGGCACTCGCAAAAGTCACAGTTTGACGATATTTCACCAAGTCTAGCAACCACCGTCCGTCCATTTTAACTCCTCCATACATGTTGAATGAATTGGACGACCTGGATAATAAATACATCTGGTACCCCGGTCATGAAAATGCTGCCAAGTTCAAGTAACCCTACTTTCAGGTAATAGCAATGGTTGCCTGAAAAAAACATAAGACACTGTAACATAAGACACTGCACTGATTTGCAAGCATGTTACTGAAAGTTTCAGGGGATTCAGGGGTTTCTTAATGGCGAATAATTATCCTGATAGTTATGATAATATATATTATGATTCAAAACGATGGGGCAACATTGTGGGGGGGTAATAGAGCACACCTAAAGACGCACTTTTGTCATGCAATATATGGTCGTAACGCACGCGGTTAAGCACTAGAAGGCGCTGCCCATAGAACGCATTACGCGCCTTTTATCGCAATCGTCTCCGCTCTACAGTGGATTTCAGAAGGAATGGATTGTTTCATAGATCAGTAGAAGACCGCTATGCATTTCATGTCTGGAGCTACGGACCTGTAATACGAGGAAAGCCGAAATTCGTATGTCGTTTCAACATGACGGAGAGCAACCCCATTTCCACATGGATGTGCGAAACGTCTTGGATGCAACATTCCTAGGATGCTGAATTTGTCAGGATGGTTCCATCACGTAGCCGGCACAATTGCCCGATCTCTTATGGCAGGACTTTTTCCTATGGGTCCATATGAAAGCCTCATCTGCTATAGCCACTTCTATTCAGTTGAGAACTTTGTTGCCAGGTTTTCTGTTGTTGTTGCCGCTGCATGCCTGGCGTTTTGGACAATGTACAAAGATCACTATGTCGCAGGTGTGAGGCCTGCATTCATGTTGGCGGTCGCTGTTTCGAGCAGTTTCTGTAAGTTATCCATTACAAATTGTTTTGCAATTTCTTCGATATCTTGTTTTGAGCATTTTCTGTAATTTGTTCGTTAAAATTGCTTCTGTAATTTCTTCTTTCTTCCTACATCTTCTGTCAATCTTGTGTTCCATCATTTCATGCAGCAGTATGTATGTGCACGGTCGTAATGGTCGTAACCCTAGTGCTTAACCGCTTGGGTTACGACCATGCATTGCATGACGAAAAGTGTTTGTTTCGATGTGTTCTATCACCCCTTAAAGTTTTCCCCATCATTTTGAATTACCTTGCATTCTATATATACATACATACAAACAAAATAATGTACATATATACAAAAATAACGCTTCGGCAGACGATAATTAACTAAATTTTTCAGAAATAAAGATGGAATTTTCATGAACGCTTGTAATTACTGCTTTTCTGATGAAATTATCAACAAAATAGCTGAAAAAAATGAGCAAAGGTTACAAAATGTTTTACAGTGTAGCTATGACTGCCTGTAACAAATGCGTAATAGCGATGTTTGCCCGTAAAAATGCGTAATTGCGATGTTTGCCGTGAAAAAAATGCGTAATAACGATGGTTGTCTGAAAAAGTATTTTTTCTTTGAGGCATCAACGAGCCATACATTTTACATATTTGCAAGACTATATAAACTATATTTGGCAGTAAAACCATATGTCATAAATTTTATTCCTTGAAACGCTTCAGACGCTTTAAAATGTCACGAGTTTCATTTATAACTTTGGAGTGACGTTTATAAATAGTTTTGGAAAAATAAATATCTTCAATTTTTAGCTAGTTATTTTAGTTTACTAGACATTTTTCAACTCTGTTGTTTCCCTAAACAGATAAAACTGAGGACCTGTAGGTGAATATAATTATAAAATCTTACTTGCTCCAAATCCGTTCATTTTCGATATTACCTTCAGAATAATTGTGTAAAAGTATAGTAAATTGCACTTTCTTATGAGTAAGGAATTATCAAGCAAACGTGTAACGGCCATGTTAAAAAATTTGATGTGAGCAGCACATTACTTTCCCTACAGACTCAAATTAATTTTCTCTTTATTTCATTAAATTAAGTCAAATTGTACTAAATAACACGCATAATTATTTGAAATTAAACTGAATTTACCCTTTCAATTCAATTTTCGTTTTCATTTGGAAACTGGACGTATTTTCAAAACCTGTGTAGAAATAATGCGAATAAAGTAAATATCTCGAGAACGACTAGTAGTAGAGTAAAGGCGTTGGGAGTATTCCTTTTATAGTTAATTATTAAGTGTAAAACAATCATTTTTAATTGAGTCATCTGAGCATACTTAGTCTTTTAAATTAGATTTTGACGATTTTTGCCGGCCATTTTGCAAAAAAGGCTGGTTCGTTTATCCCCAATCGTACCAAAATCTAATTCGTACGATTGTAAGTCACAAGTAACTTTCCTATAAAAATTTATGAAATTCGATCAAACAGTTTTTGAGTTAGGGTACATACATTGCACAGACAAAGACACACACAGGCACACCCAAGAACATGCAGACACACATACAAACACAAAAACATACAGACACAGATACAAACAAAAAACATACAGACACAGACGTAACGCTAAAAATAGGTTTTTTGTGTTCTGGAGGACCTAAACTAGTAGATCCGTCGGAAACTCGAGTTCCGATTTTCGGCATGATTTCAATACTTTACTGCTACGCATTATCATGTATTGCAGGGAAATAATAAGAACAACCCTGCTTCCTTCTTTCTTTTTGTTTCTAAATGTTTCTAAAAATTTGTTTCTAATTTTATTTTGTTTTTCTAATGAAATTTCTCTAAATTTGTAGAAAACGCTGTTCCCTATCTAATGACATATTTCAATTTGTTGATAAAAAGGGATGGTTTTTTTTTCCGCAGTTATTCTTCACTCCAGAATAAAAAAAAATGATGTGTGCAAAACATGACATTCCCTACAAACCATTTTCTTTTTATTTATTTAATGATTTGTTAAATTGAGATTAATTTGCTCAAAATAATATACATACTTGTTTAACATTACACTGAATTTGCACTTTTAATTCAATTTTCCTTTGGTATCTGTACGTATATTCAATGCGTAGCTAAAATGCTTAAAACTAAAATATTCCAAGGACGGCTAATCTGAGAGTAATGGGATTAGTCTTATTCTTTTAATCGTCAAAGTTTAAGTATGAAACAAGCTTTTAATTGATACATTTGAACATACATAGTCTTGTATTTTAAATTTTCATGATTTTAGTGGGCTAAAAAAGCAGGTTCTGTTTATCCGAATCATTCCCAAACCTAAAAAAAAGTGAACTAGTTTTCAGTATAGGAAACTTGATGTTATCTTAACTCGCTTGCGAATTGGTCACACGTGTTTTACCCACCGGCATTTGCTTATTGGTGAACACGAACCTTCTTGTAACTGGTGTCAAACATCAGTGAGTGTAAAACACTTTTTAACCGAGTGCACTAATTTCAGACATCCTCGTCTTAAACACTTCAGGACTTCTGACATTACATTAATGGATTTGATAGGAGAAACGCCTCATCCTAACCTGTTTTCATTTTCGTTGGATATAGGATTTTTTTTATCATATATAACTTTTTACCTCTCACATTGTATCATTCTTGTGCCATCTATCAACTGGATTTATATTTTACAATGTCATGTTATTTTGGGTACATTTTGGAATATTTTATATTATACACTTGTTATTGTCCTTTACTCTTAAATTAATTGTTTGTTTTTACCACGTGTTTGGCGCAGCATATCCTTCTTGGATTTTGTGCCACAAAACCCAATCAACCAACCAACCCAAACTTAAAAACCACTAGGGTAACCTACAAGTGACTTATCTACCAAATTTTGTGACATTCGGTCAATTATCTTTTCAACTACAGTGGATATATAAGATTTTGGCAGGCCATTTCGGAAAAAGGGACAAGTTCTATTTTTTTGAATCGCACCAAAATCTCATCAGCCTCAAAATAACTCAGTTTTCAACTATCAAATTTTGAGAAATTCGATCCATTACTTATTCATCTAGAGCGGATGCATGCATTGCATGGGCAGGCAGATGGACACAAGGGCATCACGCTAAAATAGTATTTCGTGAACTAGATTGCTTGGAAAGTGTAGATTCGTCAAAAACTCGACTTGCAGTTTTCGACACAATTCCAATATTTTCCCTATAGTACATTACCATGTATCGTAGGGAAAGTAAAAACGTCAATTTGAGGTCCCTAATTCTTAGATGTCCGAGATCACACGAACTTGTTTATCATTATAACCCTGGACAGCTTCCTAAGCTCAAAATTCTCAAGCCCACCGCATTTTGACTCGCATAATCTTCCTTATCAACTTTATAATATAAGCTTCTAAATTAACTCTTTTCGCCAGTCCTACACCTCTTAAAAGCCTAATGACAGTTTTATGCAGAAATGCGATGGATTTCTTTCTCCCCAAGCTATTAAGAGAAGAATGAGTGAATACCTTTTTCATTATCTCAAGGTCGAGGAACAAAATGAAATCCTGAACGTTGGACATGAAAGGAGCTCAAATTGCTTTTTTTAATGGGCGGTGACTATGGATATAATTAGGAATAATTTCTCAGCCTTCAGGTCAAGGGTAGATATATTTTATATTCGATAATATAAAACTAAAACACAAACTTCAGTCATAGAAACCTACAATTAAAAATGTTTATAAAATTTAAATGTATTTTCGAAAGATTTAACTTTACACAAGGTTCTTAGTACGTCCTCTATACACGCTTTAACTTTGAAACCGCGTATAATAACACCACGGAAGTAACGTTTACCTATAGGAACAGTGTTTCTTTCCGGACTTTTTGGCAGGGAGAAGGGGGAGGCAAATTTTCTATTTGCCCTATATAAATACAACTAAATGCTGCGTGATATAAATAGAAACTAGGTTAACATAAAATGTCTCGGAGGGGGGGGGGGGGGGGAGGGGGCGATACTCGTCTCCTGGGGGGCTTCTCTGTCTCGGAGTTATGCCTGAAGGAATCACTGTATAGAAAAGCGATCATGCGCTGTCGAATGAACGTACTTCTAGCGCTCATAGTGGCAAAATATGGAACCTTAAAAAACGAGAGTTCAAACATTGTTGTGAAAAATAGCCGCGATACAATTATTTTGTTCGTGAAGTCATTAGCCCTATTCAAGATGCAACTTATCTACCCCCCGGGAGGTACATTGTCAAGTATGGTAACAATCGAAAGATTTTTTTCAAGCTTTATAAGAAAAGGTAACGCGCTTTAATTGCAATCATTTGAACTCACAATACCGATATTTCAAAACATTTCTTGTAACATTTGAAAAAAAAAAGTTATTAAAAAATGGATTCCGGTGTGAGAAAGTCGAGTTGAGCCACTCTCTAGTTAATTTTAACACAGCGGGATAGGACAAAACTTAACATAATCATGCATAAAAGGGTTTATCTGTGGTTTAACGATCAATGGATTTAATAGTTTCAATCATTTTTGTGATAAAGAGCCGCGATATAATGGGATTTTTCGTAACGCCATTAATCCCCTTGAGGATAATTACGAAAGGGGCTAATGACCTAAACGGGACTTGGAAACCCCCCTTAGTGCTTCATTGTCAACTATAGTATTAGTCGAAATATTTTTTTTCAAGTCCTTTAAAGTGAAGGGTCACATTTCTTCTTGCAAAATTTGAAAGAAAAGTGAATTCTGGTATAAGAAAGCCGACATGAGCCACACTCTAATTAATTTTAAGTGAATAGAGAACAGATACATTCTAAAGTTGGGCATGATCGCAAGTTTATGTTACCATCACCAAACATTTAGCACGTTAATGGCTATCTTATTAATAATACGACAGACTTATTTCCCCCGGCAACTATTAAAAGAAGAAGGAATGATTTCATTTTTCCTTAACAGAGGTCGGAGAGCAAAGAAAAATACCAAATGAATGCGGACATGAAAGGGGAGTTAACTACTTTTTTTCGATGAAAGTAAGTGTGCGTAAAATATCGGGGAGTCACAAAGATCCACACCTACACAAAGATCACAAATTACCATTTTGTAACATAAAAAAATATTCTCGTTTTACTTTCCCAACAATACATGGTAGAGGGAAAATATTAGAATTGTCTGGAAAATCCGAACTCGAGTTTTCGACGGATATACACACGTCTCAGGCACCCTAGAATGCGGAAATACCATTTTTAGCATAACTTCTGTGTGTTTGTGTGAGTGTGTGTTGGTGTCTGTGCGTCCATACAATATATATGTCCATGATAGATCAAAAACACTATTCTGCAAAATTTCACAAAATTTGGTGAGTAAGTCATTTGCAGATTGTCTGTCCTGTGCTGATTAGATTTTAGCACAATAAAAAACTGACACTTTTTTTTTTTAATTTTTTAATTTTTTTTTATTTTTATTTATTTATTTATTTTTTTTTTTTTGCGAAATGGTCTGAAAAAATCACCAAAATCTAAAGAATAAGGCTTATTATGCTGAAATGTATTAAATTAATTTATGTTTTATATATAATTGTTGACGCAGGAAAGAATGAGACCAAAGTTTTTACTGAAAGATCTTGAACTAGTTTAGTTTTTTTATCTTTTATCAAAATTATCACTAATAATGCGTCCGGCACTAAATGCAATCGAAAATTTATTTTAAACATTTTTAAGAGTCATGTAAACTAAATATTCTTATATTTTTTATACTCAGCTCATTTGATACGTAATAATAACAAGAAAGATCAATCATGCTTAAAGCATTGATTATGAAACACTATCCAACTTCAATGCAATTTTAATTAAACAAGTGAAAAATGCAATACATTCCTCGGTAATATTTTGAAACTTATCACAATACTGCATTAATTTATAATATTTGAAAACTTAATCCATCATCGAAGAAAATGAACTTCATTCAAATGACGGCATTGAAATATAAATTGCCTGGCTTAAACATCTCTAAAATTTTATACATTCCTCGGTAATAGTTTTAGAATTATCATAATACTACGATAATTTATTATATCTGAAAACTTTATCGAAAACAACTGAAATTAATTTAAATGACGTCATAGAAAAAATAACACGCCTGGATCTCTCTATAAAAACAGGATTTCATTCATAACTTTCTCCCATTCATTTCATTCATCACAATACTATAATAATTCATTTTATTTAAACATTTTGTTTAAGACCATGGAGCTACAAAAAATTAAACTCTATGCTTGAAACTTCATCAAAAAAAATCGTCCTTCTCTTTATGAAATCAATTAATATTTCATTCATATCAGCCATGCAGACTCCATGGACTAAATTATTTTGTGTTAAAAAATACAGAAATTCTAATACAACTCATTCTATATATTTTGCTGTTTACATTTTACATAGGTGAAAAATAGGCTTAGTTGAAGAAATAATCATATTTAGATGAGCATTTAAACTCAAATATATTGTCATTGGTTTGTTTCAGTATGTAGATGCACAGAATTTAAGCAAAACTAAAGTAGTTTTAGGACGGATACAACACTCAATATGAATAAAAAAGAACTTAAAAAAATCACGATTTTGAAACAAGATGGATGCCATATATCATTTTGAAGTGGGTCATGTGATCGTTTCATATCATGGTCACGTGAAGGTTTCATATAAGAGGTGTAATTAATATTTTAATTTTTATTTAAAAAACTACTGAATATATTTCGCTGAATTTTTTTTTATATATTTTATGGAACAATTTGAATATTACCTAAAATTTTCGAAGCAATTTGTGAATTTTAAATCCGCTTAAAAAATGTTTGAAAAATTAGGTCCCATAGGGCTCAATATATTTCATATTTTCGACCCGGGTTCAATACAAAACTAATTGGGTAATATTATTCATTTATATTCCCATAGGTTCTACAGACCGTCTGAACAACATACTAAAATTTCATTTTGATGAAGTCATTTTTACGGCAGTTATCGTGCTAACGGACAGACAGACAGACAGACAGAATGAACAAAGTCATAAACACTTTTCAACTTTGTTGTAAAGTGTTAAAAAGAAGGAAATTAATTTAAGTCTATAGGGAAATCACGTGTTGCCAATATAGGATCACATAATGGAAACGCACGGAAAGTATTGATATCATGTCGAAAATCAAAAATCGAATTTTCGATAGATCTGCACGTTTTAGGTACTCTAGAACACGAAAAACTAATTTTTAATTTGGCGTCTAGTCGTGTTTCTGTCCAGTTATTTGTCTCTGCGTGCGTCTGCAATGTATTTATCAACTTTATCAATAGAAATAAATATGCGAAACTATATTAATTAAATTCTTGTTAGTATCCCTGTAATACATGATAATGTATAGTGAAAGCATTGGAATAGAGTCAAAAATCGCAACTCAAGTTTTCGACGGATTTACACTTTCGAACACTCTAGACCACAAAAACATTGGCAGTCCAAACAGATACCTTACACCTTCGGATAGGTTGGACGGTTTGGATCAAAGGAGATGTAAAGACACTGGTTCGATTTCCGGCTCTACCCAAACTGTCCCCCTGTTTATTTTAAGTACGGGCACGTTAAAGACCGCAAGTTTTTTCGAAATGTTGGCGGTGGGGGAAGGAGGGTACGATCCCTGTGAATGCCTCCCCCACTGGGTTCCTGTCTAAATTGTGTTGAGACCCAGACAGTTCAACCTACCAGAAATGTGTAAGGTAACTGTTTGGACGGTCGGGAAGTGCCACCCAATTTAGACCGGAACCCAGTGGCGGAGGCATCCAAGGGGACCGTACCCTCCTTCCCATACCACCAACCTCTCGGAAGGACTTACGGACCCACATGTTTAACGTGATCGTACTCCGCATGAACACGGCGGCAGTTGTGGCAGCGTGCAAATCCAGCGCGCAAACCACCGGGCTACCGCGCCCGAAATGTGCCAACAGCACGCGATGTTCCCCGGTGGTCACCCACCCAAATACTAACCGTGCCGATGCTGCCTGACTTCGGTGATCTAACGAGAACCGGTGTTTTCAGCACGGTACAGCTGTTGGCTTGTCTAAATTGTGTGGCACTTTCCAGCCGTCCATATAGATACCTTACGCTTTCGGGTAGGTCCGACGGTCTGAGTCATAGACGAGAAAGTAAAGACACTGTTTTGACCTGGTGAATAGGGATCAAGACTCCGTTGAAACAATTGTTGCATAATTTGTATTTGCCTCCTTTCCTTAAAGAAGTACTAAATTGTTATTCTCACAAGCAGCAGTCTTATAACTGCATTGTATATTTGTACTTTTTTTCACTCCTTGTCTCATCTTGTGTAGATGTCGTGTATGTGCTTTAGATTTCGAATACTCATTTGCTACGCTAAATTATTTTTTCGCGCGTAAACATCATTCGCTATAATTTTCCATTCAACATGTTAACAGAATATAAAAATGTGCTTTATTTGTATGTTTAAATCCCAAAGGATTTTTGATATTCATCAAAGTTATCAATAACTTTAATTAAGTGTGTCAGCATCGCATTTAAAGTTCGATAGCCATTTCAAACATGCGGAGCGCAGATACAAATGGCTAGTTTCTACATATAAAACTGATACCAAAATTATTCCGTATTTTACTACATCCAAACAAACCACAAAACATGTTTTTCACTTCACGAAACTACTTTTAAAGTTGATTGATCTCATTGATAAAAAAATAACCGCCTTTACAAAAATGAACATCGTACATCGTAGGATAATATTCTTAAGCACGCTTAGTAAATTGCTTTCCATTAATGCAGTGGACGGACTACTTCCTTTTGTTATCGAGTTATAAATATTTATGAAAAAGCTCTTTGTGCACCTGAATCCATAAAAACGCAATAGAAGATGCCCTGAATAGAAATGATAAGCTATATTAATGTTTTCATAAATGGAAATGTTTGATAAAGTTTCCGTTTCTAAGTTAAAATCTTTTCGAAAAAAAACACGAAGAAGGCTGAAACACTGTATATTAGAAAAATATATTTTTGCATAATATATTTTGAATATATAATTGAAATGTAACTTATTATCATAAAATGTATGTGGTGGAATGTTATTAAAGGGTAACTTGCATTAAAATATTTAAAAGTCATCATTATACATCAAATATTTAAAAGCCGTCATGTGACTTATATCTGCTATTCATTTCATTATTCCTTTAAAGGTATTTGTGTTTTGTTTTGTAAAATAAAATATATTCAACTATCATCACTGTACACTTTAAAGCAAATTTATAAAAGAATTTATTCTAGTTGGCGGGAAAAAGAACGTCAAAAATTCCAGTTTTCTTTTAATCACATATTTGATTCAAGAAATGTATGATCTTTGTTGTGGGAAAAGCACATAAGTCAGTTAGGCTTCTAAGATGTTACAAAAATAAAAACTTTAAACGTTTATTAAGATTTGTATGGAAACGGATAGCAATGGGGTACAAAATATAAATTAAGAAAAAATATTATTTATTTAGCTCATAAATGTATTCAAATTCCATGAAAATTAAATTTGTATTCTGAAAAAAAAAAATTAAATTAAAAAAAAGTTCTCCTGAAAGCATCAAAATTTTCTTTCATCCGTATTTCAAAATCCTTGTTTTTGACTTATGTGCATTGACCTGCTAGCTCTAGAATTGTTATACGAGCATATACTAAAATGAAAATTGTTTCTCAGGCAAAATGTTTATATATTGCTACTGAATATGTAGATTCTGCTGAAGCGAACTGCAAATCGGTCTCCTATAAATTTGTTTTATTCCCGTATATATCATTGATTTTGAAATTTTGCAGAACTTACAGTGGAATTTTTTAAGACTGAAGATCCCAGTAACTATTCAAATCAAAAACTATGATGTGGCAGTACACAATTTACTGATATAATGCAATAAATGTACTTCTTTTACAGTGAAAATATGATGTATTTATAAGATCTACTTCCTCGGGTTTTTAACATTGAATTTTACATTTTACGCTTTTCCGTAGTTTTACAGCATGTAAAACTATTTGTCAATATCCAATTAATTTATATACAGCGAAACTCTAAAGGAACAATTATCAATATTGATAGCATTCGCAATAAGCAATATAGTCCATACATTATTATATTTTAAGAATTAATCCATTAATCCATCAATGTTTGCATCACTTTCGTTCATTTAACATCATTTTTGAAGTTTTAAGGATAAGGACGATAATTCGCCAAATTAGCCGACAGGCTCGCCAAATTTATTGCAAGCTTCAAAAACAGAATGAGAGAAGTATGTTTTTCATATATAAATGAATACTGCAAATTGTTATGCGTCAAAATCCAAAATTATTACGCAAAGTATTTTCTCTCGTGAATGGACTAGATTCACGAGAATGGTATTCATAATTTTTATCGCATGTTATTACATATGAAAATCGAACGATTTCACAATAATTAATAATTCTTAATTTTATGTGTTTCTTTATTAAATTATTTGAAAAATGTACAATTTCTTTAGAACGATTCCTGCTAGCGTTCTAATGTTTATGCCATCTGTTTTATAATGAGAAATTATATAATAAATGATCCTATGCGTAACAATTTTGAAGGCTCTGATTTTTTTAGTGATTCAAAAATTTGGGAATGTTCTAAAAATTTGATTCCATTTAAAATCAGTAGGATTCCAGTGTACACTAATTGTAATATTTTTACCAAATTTTGTTTCGAAATGCTCTATTCTTATGTGAGATATCGCATCCACAGTCGCACAATCACACACGCACATAGATATCACCTCAATAACATCCGATTCCGTTTAAAACCTAAATGATTCAGTCTACACTATATATGAAAATGCATATGAAAATAGAACGATTTCACAATAATTAATAATTCTTAATTTTATGTGTTTCTTTTTTAAAGTATTTGAAAAATGCACAATTTCTTTAGAACGATTCCTGCTAGCGTTCTAATGTTTATGCCATCCGTTTTATAATGAGAAATTATATAATAAATGATCCTATGCGTAACATTATTGAAGGCTCTGATTTTTTTAATGATTAAAAAATTTGGGAGTGTTCTAAAAATTTGATTCCATTTAAAATCATCAGTAGGATTGCAGTGTACACTGATTGTAATATTTTTACCAAGTTTTGTTCGAAATGCTCTATTCTTATGTGAGATATCGCATCCAGAGTCGCACAATCACACACGCACAGAGACATCACCTCAATAACATCCGATTCCGTTTAAAATCAACAGGATTCTAGTATACACTGATTGTGATATTTTTACCGAATTTTGTTCGAAACGCTCCATTCTTTCGTGAGATATTGCATCTATAGTCTCACAGTCACACACGCACATAGACATCATCTTAATAACATCGGATTCCGTTTAAAATCAATTGAATTCCAGTCTACGCTGATTGTAATATTTTTACCAAATATTTTTCGAAACTCTCCATTCCTTCTTGAGATATCGCATCCACAGTCTCACAGTCACACACGCACACAGACATCAGCTCAATAACATCTTAGACGAGTTCGGTTCAGGGATAATTGAAACGTGCTCTGCTGTCGAAAACACAAACTCGAATTTTCGATCCCGTCACAATACTTCCCTGTGCATTACACTATGTATATATGGGAAGTAATAAGACTACATCGCCGTTTTGTCCTCCTAGAATTTCATTTTTGAAATCTAAATTAATCACTGAATGGAAAATACCCTGAAGATAATGTAGCATGATTAAAAGTAATTTTTCCCTTCGGCATTTAATTATTCACTCATTTCGCAGCTTTGGAGCTCTAAAAAACTTATACAAGCTGACATCCCCTACATTGTTTTTCTTCATATAGTTATAATAGTGTTACCGCAAAAATCATCGTCGCTGCTATAATATTATAACTGCCATAAAAACTAATTAATTACTTATATTAAAGTAGATTATTGCTGTATATTCAATCAAAGCTCTTAGACTAAGGCAATACCAAAAAGTCACAAAATTATTTGAAAAGATAAAGCCTATTACCTGCAGTGATTGCATCTCTTTCTCTCTGCTTGTCCAGTTGTGACGTCAAAAAAGTCAAGACTCCTAAAATCGGCCCCTAAAATCGGCTTTCGGGCGTCTGGTGTCTGATCACTCCTGAACATGGGCTAGAGGACTTTTACAGAATCATCAGTTTCTAAAAATATTTTGACATGTGTAGTTGAGTCAGTGACTAGTTGACAATAAAGAAAAGATAAAACGCCCAATGCCAGAAATGTGAGATCGGCCAACAGATGCCTTCCTGGATGCAATGATCCTGATCACGGCACCATTAATTAGACCACGTGGCGTTAACTCTCCAAACAGAGTGATCCAAGGCAACGCATAGTGAGTCACCTATTTTATATCTCCCTAAATGCTGTTTGCACATGCCCTGGGAACCCTTGATAGAACTTAATGAACATTCAGTGCTTTTTTATTTAAATTTGATAGAGATATGAAAATGGCATAATTACTAAGATAAAAATGTCAGATATGACGGTTGAGAAAAAGTGTATATAAACCTTGTAAATATTTTTCTGTGAATAAAATGTGTTTTTACTCCAGGAAATAATTGGATCACGTGTGTGTAGGTATCTACACTTTTATTATTTGACTAATTTGTAAATTATCTTACACCATCCGAAAGGTAAGTGGAGGTAAGTATAATGCTACAGTGCACTCATTAAGTCTTTCTATAGTAAATTGACCATGCTCGATCGAATAAAACGTATTCAGAGCCTCCTAGCGGATAATTTTAAGCCCTTGGGATAAAGAACTCGGTAACAAAGCGTAATCGACATAAAAAGTGAATCATAACATTCTAGAGCATTATCTAATTAGCAGAAATCGACACTAAGAACGGTGAAACGTGTATACGTAAGGGAATAGATACTAGTCAAAAAGTTGTATCGTCAGATTCTCTAATACGGTGACACCTGCAATGCTTGTCAAAGTACGCAATAATATTGTTTTAGAAATTCAAATGTGCACTGTTTCTGTCGGAATGTATTTTAAACAAGATCTACAATAGATTTATTTTCATGCAAAGTTTGTTTATTATATTATTCCTGAATATAATTCATTTGCCAATAACCTTATTGTGTCAAATAGGTGTCTTCTGTAACAATTAAAGTGCCGATTTCTACTTATTATACAATGTTCTACAACTTTATAATTGGCTTTTGTTTTCTTTCTGACTTTGTACTTCAGTTCGTTATCCAAACGTCTTACATTATGCGCTAGAGGCGCTGCAATTCCTTTTTTCCGTGACCTCTTTACTGTAGATAGTCCTTACGTTTACACTCATGGATGCTACGTTTCTGTGGTGAAAAAAAGTAACTGTTGAATGGTCACTCATATCCATATGTTCCATAATATATAAATCAATATTTATATTTTAAATGATAATATTTATTTGAAATATTTTAAACAATATTTCCGTGCGTATAATGATAATTGCTTACATTGCATTTTTTCCGAGAAAAACTCACCAAACTTATCTCTCAAGTGAGAATCAGCTTGTCTAATCTGAAAAATAAATCATTGGCCGTTGACTACAATACTTGTCTTTTGAATATATATATTTATTTAGTTAACACGCAATTATTGAAAAATACATTTATAAATTATACTTTATAACACAATAACTAATTTATCTCTGAGAGAGATCCGGGAGGAGATGCGAGACCAGCAAGATGTATTGTAAATATCAGAAGAAGATCTGCTCTCGACCTGATTGTCATAATATAAATAGCTGACACATACCTTGTGTGCATTTAAACTGCACTAAAGATCTTTGACTGCCTTTGACTTGGCAAACAGCCCATGACACACATCATCTGGATTTGACTTTTATATCACTACTATTTTATTTTTGTCATAGCGAACATTTTCTCGTCCTTACAGTTTGAGGAACTTTTCCAATTTGCTCGAAGAATCTTTTCAAAAATACTGTCATCCTTATACTCAACGATCCTATTTAAACTATTGTCATTATTTCGTTGCGTAATCTTAATTTATCTTGCTTCGGGGAAACACGCCTTCCTTGTATTTGATTGGCCTTGCTTTTTATGCTAGCTTCGGTTTGGTCCTGATTGCCCCTTATTGATGTAGCTTGTTCGAGTCTTGTCCGAAAACATAGGTTACGCCCATGTCGACATCGTGATTTTCCAACCTGATGATGGCATCGCCAACTTGTGAAATTATGGGTAGTAAATAAACCTCGTTCAACTGGAATATCACACATGGTGCTTCTGACTTTTGTTCAGGTTGTTGTCATCATGGCCTATTGCTTGCAATATATATATTGTTTTATGTGGTCTCACACTTTCAAAGCTATTGAGGTACTTAATAACTGACTATTATAGGCATCTTGTATAAAAAAAATTAGTACTAATTTATAAATCAAACGATCTAGGAAATAAAAATCTCCATAAAATAAACCACACAAATAAAAACATATAAAAAAACAATTTTGAAAAATAGAGCAAATAAAAAAAAAACTGAATTGAATAGGGCGCCGCAAAAACGGTGGTGGATTGGTTATTTATTTAAAATAAAGACTAATTTTTCAAAATGAACGCATGAAGGAAGCAATGTGTTGGTGGCTGGAGTACTTGTGCCATACCGAGCCTCGTTTCGAAAGGTTAGAGTGGTGAAAAGTTTATGCTGTGTAGTTATCAAAAATAATTACCAAAATGCGGTTAGAAGTGAACATTACCGTTCTGTAAAGAATTACCCAAAATGCTCATTGAGATATTCCTACCATCTAATAATTTACCCTTTTTAGAGTTCAGTGTCCACTTAAAAACTATATGTCCAAAAAGATAAGCATTAACGTACAAAATACTTAAATGATAACCTCGCACATAATACCACCGCAGTTGTCTTAGGCTAAATAAAAGTTTAAAATTAATATTTTGAAACCCCTATAGTGGTCACTGAAATAATTTCATAAATGAAGATAAACTCAAAGAACGACACTGGGGATTAAAGATACTTCGCGTCTGGTGCTTCGCGCCCGGTGTTTCGCTCCTGGTGCTTCATGCCTTGTGCTTCGCTGCACTATGACACCCGATCGATTGAATTTATATGAGTAATCATATAAGCTTTATCTATAACCATTCCTGAGAAATAATATGTTCCAAGGAAAAGTTTTAAACCGCAAACGGAAAAAGAACCAGAAGTATAAATCTCTAGCGAACCACCTTACCTCTTCTAGAATTCGATGTTAAATCCATATCAGTTATCATTTCAGTTCTACCTATAGCTAATCTTGAAAAATAGTTCTTCAAAGTAAAATGATAAACCTTGAACAAGAATAGGGAGAGAACCTGAACTTCTAAATCCTTCTGACTTTGATGTTGAATTTATATCAGAAATCATTATAGTTCTATCTATTACAGATACTGAGAAATAAAGTCTTCAAAAAATTTAGTAAAAGAGTAATACAGCAAAATTTTCCACAAAATATTTGAAATATCACAGACTATAATACTAACCATAAAATAATGTTTGTAATCGCAAATGTTATATTATTTATGATTAGAAAACCAAAAGTAAAGAGGACTACGATACTGTGCCTGATTTAAGAACATTTAATAACCGACATCGTTTAATAACGTTAAGTATACGCATCCCTCTAGCTATTAGAAATATTTCTCATATTAAAAGAATAACTAAACTTTTCTTATGCTCCAGGTATTAATATTTATGAAAGTTTTTCATGCAAGTGAACACATAAAATCACAATGGAAAATTGCCTGGTTGAGCAAGATAAGAAATATTAATGTGCACCAAAATATTACATAGCATTTAATAAAAAGCTACATACATCTTCCTAAAGGGAATATTGATATAAATAATCTAATGTGGACAGTACAGGATTTTCCTTATATAATGCAATGGATTTACTACTCTTACAGTAAAAAAAAAGGTTATTCTTATAGTAGATATTTATATTCTTTCCAATATATTACATTTTCGTCAATTAGTCGTCATTTTCATTGATTTAGTTCTTTTTTATCCATTTAGCAAGATTTTCGTTAATCGTAAAAGACGCCAACTTGGCGACATTCCGTCAAATTTGTCGCCAAAATCACGCCAGGCGTTATGGACGGAGAAATAAGTTATTCTTATAGCTGATAAATGGCTATTGGTGTTCAAATACAAAAGTATTACTTAAAGTATCTTTTCTCATGAATGAAACGGGCTAGATCCACGAGAATTTTGTCACTAAATTTATCGCATGATATTACATATGAAAAGTGAACATGCTTCTCAACAGTTATTTTATTTTTAATTTATGGGATTTTTTGATAAATTTATTTTGAAAAATGTGCAATATCTCGAGAACAGTTTATGCTAGCGTTCTAAAGTTTACGTTAATCGTTTTCTAAGGAAAATTTACTAAGAAGTGTCTATTTTTGTAACTCTTTTAAAGGTTTTGATTTTTTGATGTTTTTTTTTAAATTTCACTCGAAAATTTAGGAAGGTTCTGAACATTCGATTGTGTTTAATACAATAGACTTCCAGTATACATGACTTGTAATTTTTGCAATAATTTCATTCATAAATATATCGTCTCCGCAGTCTCACTGATACACACACACACACACATACAGACAGACATCACCTCAGAAATGTTCGATTCGTGATCAGGGATGCTTGAAACGTGCTCTCCCGCCGAAAACTCGATTTCGAATTTTCGACCCCGTCACAATACTTTCCTCATACATTATACTAACACTTCACTCAATAAGTCTCCGGTCTGACACATCCGGTCCGGCAACATTGTTGACAGACCCATATGATTTCTGGATAGTACCAACCTTCAAACGATACGTGTCAAAATGTCATGACATTCTGACAATTAGTTTACAGGTTACAGTGGTTTTAATGACCCCAGTTTTGTAATTTTCAAAACAATGGGTAAAAAATAATTTCGTGTGTTGATTAAACATTGTTTTTGATGGGGAAAAATACTGTTGAAGCCAAACAGTGGCTTGATAAGCGTTATGGAGACTCTGCACCAGGGAAATCAATTATTATTGACTGGTATGCTGAATATACACGCCGTCGTACAAACACCGATGATGCTGAACGCTCTGGTCGCCCAAAATCGGCAGTTGTTCCGGAAAACATAAAAAAAAAGTCCACAAAATAGTTTTGAAAGACCGTAAAGTTAAGTTGCGTGAGATAGCTCACACCTTAAAGATATCAGAAGGTAATGTGTTTACAATTTTACATGAAAATTTGAGCAAGTGTAAGTTGATTTCGAGGTGGGTGCCGCGTTTGCTCACACAGGACCAAAAACAACAAGACATGCCCCGTGCCACAAGTCGATGAAAAGGATGGTTAAATTATATGAATTACGCTTCGAATTGCTTCCTCACCCACCGTACTCTCCAGATCTGGCCCCCGGCGACTACTGGCTTTTTGCAGACATCAAAAAGATGATCCAGGGAAAGAAATTTGGCTCAAATGAAGAAGTGATTGCCGAAACTGAGGTCTATTTTGAGAGCAAAGACAAATCGTTCTACAAAAAAGGCATCGAAAAGTTAGAGGATCGTTGGAATGAATGTATCACTCTTGAAAGAGAGTACGTTGATGAATAAAGTCGAATTTCTAAAAAAAAAAAAATAATAATTTTCTTAGTTAGACCGGAGACTTATTGAGTTATGTAGTATGCATATAAAGAAAATAAAAATGTACGCGGGTAGCACATGATGCAATGAAGGCACTTCTTTAATATCCGGATAATCAGGTGGAAATCTGGGAACTTGGGTTAGAGTTTTGGCTCCTGCATTATTTCTATATTATCATAAGACTGATACTATACAATGTTGTCTTATATTAGCAATGAAATTTATTAGAATATGGAAACTCAGATTTTTCAATTATATTGTTACTAACGTGCAGAATGGTTTCTCTCATTGGAGTCTCTTTTGAAAACCAGATGGAGAAAACACTCGTATAGGCAACAGCGCTTATGACGTGAACCTGGGGTTTCTATGTGTTAAAGTTCGGAAGGGGACTGCAAGATTTGGTAATTTATTGCAATTTAATGATAATGATATTTGGAGACTTTTCGAAGGTTCGAGAAACACCTCGAAATAACCGATATTCTACGAGAAATGAGATATTTCTAGAAGTCTCTATAGATAGTTTATAAAATGAGTCATCACTCAGTTGGAGAGAAGTTGACGGGATATGAACTATATTGAACTGTGATATTCGCCTATGTTTTAAGAATAGTATCCGTTATATTGTGAAATTAGTGGAGCATACTATGTTTCACTGTATATTGTTCCTGTTTAGTCTGCGCTTGCAAATAAACGTGTTAGTTGTCCAGAAATTGGAACTCATTCTCGTATCCTGAGCGTACACTCACGATTTCAGAGGGTACGTCGTAACAATATATTGAATTATTAACTAACAACAGAGATTGGGCAAAATGTTGTACTATAAATCATAAAACAATATAATTTACTTGTTGTTGTTGTTGTTGTCGTGTCCCTAACATTACATTTTTTAAGGAAGAATATAATTTACTTTAAATTAATATATCATAAATTGAAATTTAGAGCAGTTGGCGACATCAGACAACAGAATAACTGTCGTCTGATATGTCTAATATGTTTATGTCTATCTGACCCCTGCAGAACCCTCTAGATGATCCTAGAAGGCTGAATCTCTGGACACTTACAGTATCGACTATGATGGGCAGAACTTAGCGTAGACGCATTTTAGATTTACTGCTAGGGTGCGGAGAAAGTTAAGTTTTTTAATATCTCTACAGACTCCCCAGAGGTCACTCTACGGAGACCTAGAGGCATTAAATCTAGAAGATTGAATCGACCTAAAAGATTGAGTCGACCTAGGTAAGATTGAGTCTTTGCACATGTATAGAATGTACTATTGAACAGAACGTAACGTAGTTAGCTTTTGTATTATGGAGTTTTAACACTTTCCAACATAGTTGAAACGCGTGTATGACTTTGATCATTCTGTCTATCTATCTGTACGTTCGCACGATAACTGCCGTAAAAATGACTTAATCAAAATGACAATCTAGTATGTTGTTGAAACGGTCTGTGGGACACATGGGAATGTAAATGAATAATATGACACAATTAGTTTTGGATTGAACACGGGTTGAAAAAGTGAAATATATTGAACCCTATGGGACAGAGAAAAGTCCAACTCCCGCGGCAACCTATAGGTCTTTGCCGACTACAAGGGGAGAAGGCACAACTACCATAATCTCTTCCAGCAAAGTCGCAGCCAGGGCCACGTTTTCGACGGAATCATTCACCGGGTAGGGTCTCGAAGAACACCCGTTAAGCCAGCCACCAGCCACCGACTGGACCTTGGTTCAGGCCATGAATACGCACAGTCCAGTGGTCACGGCCACCCGGAAGAGTCGGAGCCTGATAGCTTCACCGGTTCGACGGACGGTTAATAGACATCCGGGTAACCCGATTATTATGCCCCCTGGTTGGAGGACCAGAGAAAAAAAAATTGAGCAAAATATGTTCGGTAGTTTTTTTTTTAAATAAAAATTAAAATAATAATTTGATACATTATTTGAAGAGATCACGTGACCCATTTCAAAATAAAATATGGCATCCATCTATTTTCCCAGTGTCAAAATCCTGATTTTTAAAATTCTTTTAAATGTATATTTAGTGTTGTATCCGTCCTAAAACATGTTTTATTTTTGCGTATTTTCAGTGCATCTATATTCTGCGCCAACGCAATTACAATATTTTTGAGTTTAAATGATCATCCAGCTTTGGTTATTTCTACAAAGAAGCTTAATTTTAACGTATGCAAAATGTAAACAAATGAAGCTGAAAGATGAGTTTTATAAGAATTGCTGAATTTTTTCAAAGCAAAGTTATTTAGCTCTGGAGTCTGGAATATAGGTGTTGTGAATGAAATATCCATTGATTTTACATAGAGAAGCAGACGATTTTATAGCATTGGATTTTTCGATAAAGTTTTGAATATGGAGTTAGAAAGTACTTTTACCTCCATGGTTTTAAATTGTTAAGTAAAATAAATTATCGTAGTTCTGTGATAATTTAAAACATATCACCGCTCAATATATCGCATTTCAGAGATGCTTAAATAAAATTGCACTGTAATTGGAAAGTTTTTGTTAATCAATGCTTTATGCATGATTGATATTTCTTGTTAATATCTTTCCACGGACACTCAAGTAGTCCTTTGGCGACGTAAAAGACCGAATCTTTATGCACTTATAGTATCGACAATTAAACCGAACCTTTCGGAACCAGAGATTTCATTTTTCTCCCGGGGAAAGATAATATGGGGGAGAGTGTGTGTGGGGGGAGGGGGGAGTTTCTCAAAACCATGCCAGAGGCCCTCAGATTATCTCCACATATTTTTTACCCCACATTTTTATTAAAAGAAAATTACAGCTTAAGTTTTTAAAAGTGTTCTTTGGGTGTTCTCTGTGTTTACGTTTTTGACGGGGTTAAATACTAGTTACATGGCGTTTACCCTACTAATATTGAGCCTATTTATATGTATATGCAACAATGATTTAGAAGTGTAATATGACGTTAAAATTGGATGAATTGAACTTTTGAACATTTGGTTACTTTAAGCCATTTTAGGTTTTGCTTTTAAATTTATTGCAATGTGTGTTATATCAAGACGTTATAACGGGCTATGTTACCTTATAAAAGTGACCACGGATGAGTTTCCTGTTTAATATTTGAAATGAAAGGACAACCCAATAAAATGTACCCACAGACAAACAGAATCCACTTGTAAGGGCCGTCATAAAAATTCGAATGCACGCCCATTTCCGATAACAGAATTCGTGGATTGGTTTCATGTTTACTATCTGCTCGTCAGCATAGAATAATATATATCTGCAGTAGCGTTTCTACCTTCTTTTGGTAAGTACCGTCTATTTCCTATTAACGAACTCATAATAAGCACAAAATGTGTCCAAGAATGCAGTTGAATGACGGAATGGTTTCACGTTTATAATATGCTCTTTAGCATAGAATAATATACAGGGTGTCCAGTGCTATCGGTGTCCAATGGCTATTTCCTCAACCGTTAGTCACAGAGATATACTTCCAATTGCAAAAATGTTTTAAATTTTAAAATCTATTAGAAACAGTTTAAATCAATAAATACATTTCTTAAAGAAATACGAAATATACATTTTTATACGGTCCCCCGGTCCTACCAATTATATTGAGGAAAATCATCCTCATACAATTTCATGTAAAACAAAAAAAAAAAATCTTTCTTTTACGACCAAAATCCACCGAGTTATGAAGCATTAAACTTTATGACTTAAGTCGCTTTTCCACGCATAAAAATGTCCCGTTTCAGCCCACCAACCAATCAGGGACCGTATTGATCATTTCTCAGCACAAAAAGTGCTCCAATTTTAAACAGTTGTAAATCGGTCAATTTTGGTCGTAAAAGGATGATTTCTTTTTTATTTTGCATAAAATTGTATGAGGATGATTTTCTTAAATATAATTGGTAGGGCCGGGGGCCTGTATAATAATTTATATTTCGTATTTCTTTCAGAAATGCATTTATTGTATTAAACTGTTTCTAAGATAATAGATTTTAAAATTTAAAACATTTTTGCAATTGAAAGTGTATCTCTGTGACTATCGGTTGAGGAAATAGCCATTGGACACCGATAGCACTGGACACCCTGTATGTCTGCAATAGCTAGTTTCTTCCTTTCTTTGCAGATACCGTTTATTTCATGCTAACGAACTCATATTTAGCGCAAAATTAGTACGAGAAGGTAGCTGAATGGGGATGTATTCCGAATTCTGGGGGGCACTCCTGGAGGTCAGTCTCGTAACTGTAAACTTGGCCATTGAAGACCCGTGTGGCCTGATTTGAATTTAGAGAACTTTGAAGACAGTTACTTGGAAGGAAGGAATTTGTCAGTTCACATAGAGGTTCGCAAAATTGTGGTATAAAGCAAGTTCCTTGCTGTCACGGCAAATATTGGCTATATTATGTTAACTAACCTTAATAAGGGCAAAACTGGTCTATGGATGCTGTTATCTGCAGTGGGAGTGTATTTTAAATATATTAAATCTTGTTTATTTTGAAATTTTTTACCAACTTTTGACAATTGTATTACAAAACGAATATCTTGAGAACAACCAAGATTCTAAAATTGGTGGAAACTCCTTTCTAACGAAATGCTACAAAAACATTTTATTTATATAAAATTATTTCACGACAGCTTTTTTTTATTTAAAAAATATGTTCAAAAAATTTGGGGCTTTTGAGTAGATCCTGTGTTTATAGATTGTAGCAATCGTATAAAAATTTATTCAAATTCCCCAGTTTGACCTTGAAATAACGTTTTAACAGCTTACCTTACATTCTTACTCACTCGTATTAAACACACATAAATAAATTACATCACCTTTATAATATTCTATTCGAGTTTAAGAATAATCAGAATGTGGTCACACAAAAAGAACTCATTCATATATTTGACTCCATCACAATACTTTCCTTACACATTAAAAATTTGGAATAGTAGATAGCCCTCATTATGAGTATTTTTAAAATGAATAATAAGCAACGTAAAGTATTAAATTAATACATTAGCAAAAACAAAAAAATCTGAGGTGGGCAGCACATGACTTTCCTTATATAATGCAATGAATTTACTACTTTTACAGCAAAAAAAAAAATCTGATGTGGGCAACACATGACTTTCCTTATATAATGTAATGAATTTACTACTGTTACAGTAAAAAAAATAGGTTTTTCTTATAGTAGATACTAATATTCTTTCCAAGATATTGAATTTTCGACAATTAGTGGTCATTTTCATTGATTTAGCGTCATTTTTATCCATTTGGCGAGATTTTCGTTAATTTGGCAGCATTTCAAAAAGTCGCCAAGTTGGCGACATTCCGCCAAATTCGTTGCCAAAATCTCGCCAAGCGTTATGGACGAAGAAATAAGTTGTTCTTACAGCAGATAAATGACTATTGGCGTTCAAATACAAAAGTATTACTCAAAGTATCTTTTTTCATGAATGGAACGAAATAGATACACGAGAATGATGTCACCCAATGTATCGCATGGTATTACATATGAAAAGTGAACATGTTTCTCAATAGGAAATATTTTTTTTTCATTTTATATGACTTTTTAATAATTTTTTTGAAAAATGTGCAATATCTAGAGAACGGTTCATGTTAGCGTTCTAAAATTTATGTCAATCGTTTTGTAATGAAAAATTACATAAGAAATGTCTATTTGCGTATCTTTATTAGTGGTTTTGATTTTTTGGCGATTTTTTCAAAATTTTATTCGAAAATTTAGGGGGGTTCTGAACCTTCGATTACGCATAAAAACAATAGGCTTCCAGTGTTTACGGATTGTGATTTTTGTACCAAATTTGGTTCGAATCGGTCCATTCGTTCGTCAGTTATCGTCTCCACAGACTCACTGACACACACACACACACACACATACTTTCACACACACGCACACACACACACACACACACACACACACATACACACACACAGACATCACTTCAAAAATGTTTGATTCGTGATCAGGGATGCTTGAAACGTGCTCTCCCGTCGAAAACTCGATTTCGAATTTTCGACCCCGTCACAATACTTTCCTTATACATTATG
The DNA here is from genome assembly GCA_951213105.1 of Amaurobius ferox. Classification (NCBI taxonomy): domain Eukaryota; kingdom Metazoa; phylum Arthropoda; class Arachnida; order Araneae; family Amaurobiidae; genus Amaurobius; species Amaurobius ferox. The sequence goes on along the minus strand of OX578138.1, from coordinate 73,491,720 downwards.
TATATAAGGAAAGTAATAGGTTATTTTTATAGTAGATACTTATATTCTTTCCAAGATATTGAATTTTCTTTAATTAGTCTTCATTTTCATCGATTTAGCGTCATTTTTATCCATTTGACAATTCCCGGATGTTAGTTTGTTTTTCAATTGGGTGAAGAAGTGTCTCAAATTTTCAGTCCTCTGTTATTAGTAGGTAGCCTCAAATGCTTGCTAAAGCCCAGGATCCCAGGATAGCTTCGTCAGGCCCCACACCCACCACATCAATATTCAGTATTTTTTTCTTTCTTGTCACCAACATATAACAAACACGGCAGTCTTCCGTAAAGATTCACATTGTGGAGCTCTAGGATAGTTCTTTGCAGGCTCGATCAAGGATGGCTTTGACTAGAAGGGAATGTGTGTAGCTTGATAGTTCCCACGTCATTCCAACTATGGTTGACCAGTACCATGTGAAATGCATCTCGAATTATACACTTGGACTCAAAGATATGTTTTGATCTAATCGATTAGTCCCGAGTTTGTGATGTATATGCCATGGGTTTTATCCTACATGGTCACCACCTCTGCTACCATATTTTTTGTCTAGGCCAGCACGCTTATCAACTTTATGAAGAAATCCCTTTATAAAATATGTATTCACAAAAAATATTTTTACATTTCATTACACATTACTTTTTATTTTCTTTGCTTTAAACATTTTAAAATAAATATTACTTTCCTTATATACATAATGTATAAGGAAAGTATTGTGACGGGGTCGAATATTCGAATTCGAGTTTTCGACGGGAGAGCACGTTTCAAGCATCCCTGATCACGAATCAAACATTTTTTAAGTGATGTCTGTGTGTGTGTGAGTGTGTGTGTGTGTGTGTGAAAGTATGTGTGTGAGTGTGCGTGTGCGTCAGTGAGTCTGCGGAGACGATAACTGAGGAACGAATGGACCGATTCGAACCAAATTTGGTACAAAAATCACAATCCATAAACACTGAAAACCTATTGTTTTTACACGCAATCGAATGTTCAAAACCCCCCTAAATTTTAGAATGAAATTTTGAAAAAATCCTCAAAAAATCAAAACTACTAATAAAGTTACGCAAATAGCCATTTCTTACGTAATTTTTCATTAGAAAACGATTGACATAAATTTTGGAAGGCTAAGATGAACCGTTCTCGAGATATTGCACATTTTTCAAAAAAATTATCAAAAAGTCGTATAAAATAAAAAAAATATATTTCCTATTGAGAAACATGTTCACTTTTCATATGTTATACCAATGCATAAATTAGATGACATCATTCTCGTGGATCTAGCTCGTTCCATTCATGAAAAAATATACTTTGAGTAATACTTTTGTATTTGAACGCCAATAGTCATGTATCTGCTGTAAGAATAACTTATTTCTTTGTCCATAACGCTTGGCGAGATTTTGGCGACAAATTTGGCGGAATGTCACCAACTTGGCGACTTTTTGAAATGTTGCCAAATGGATAATAATGACGCTAAATCAATGAAAATGACGACTAATTGTGGAAAATTCAATATCTTGGAAAGAATATTAGTATCTACTATAAGAAAAACCTATTTATTTTACTGTAAAAGTAGTAAATTTATTACATTATATAAGGAAAGTCATGTATTCCCCACATCAGATTTTTTTAAATGTGATGCAATACAAATTATCCCTATACAGTGTCGGCTCAAGTCAAGTGGGGGCCCCAAGTGGTAAACATTTTGGGGCCCTCAAACTCAAGTTCGAAATAGAAACTTGTTTTTCTTCTTCTGCATTACAAATTTCACTTAAAGCCTCTTTTATATAGACGAATCCAAGTTTTATAGCTAATACAGCGTCTGCTCTTGCTGACCATCTTGTATCAGAACCTCTTTTCAGGGAGACCGATTGTTTATCTTTATATATTTCTAGTTTACTCGTTAAAATTTTCCAGCGATGAGTTGACGCAGAGAAAAATGTGGATAACTTGTGCACAAACATAAAATATTGAACTGCAGCGATACAACTTTCTGCAGCAAAATTTCCAATTAAATTTAAAGAATGGTTTACACACTGAATAAACCGCAATTGGACTATGTTCTTTAATGCGTACTTGCAAACCTGAGTACTTTCCTGACATATTTGAAGCATTATCAAAAGATTGTCCTAATTTTGTTAAACTTTCCAAAATTTCTTGTTCCAAGTATGAAGAGTTGTGTTTATCTATGGGAAATTCTTTCTTTTATATTACCAGAGGATGAAACATATCACAAAAGTAAGTTGGTCGACATATCGGGAGTAGAGTCAATAATTATACTATAATAAGTAGCACATTTCATTTCTTCAATTATTTCAGCTCTTACTTGATTGCCAACAAGGCCTACAAATTCGTCACAAATATTCTGAGATAAATAGTTCACATTTCCTCGTCCTTGGTTGGCATATTTTTGTAGATGGAATTTCAAGAACTCATCGTATTCGCTTAGGTATTCCAACCAGGTTAAATAATTTCCTTTCCTATTGGAATCGTGACCCCTAAATCCTAATCCTAAGCGACTCAATAATTTTATTGTTGACACAATTCTTTTCAACACTTCTCTCCAGTAAAATTGTTTTTTTTTCCTTTTCCTGTAATAGTTGAGTAGCAATTCTATTGAATTGGGTTGATCTTTTGTACAGAGTACACATGGCTGGCATGTGCTCTTTTGAAACTTCGTGGTTCGATAAAATAACAGTAATAGATCTCCAATTTTGCAAACCAATTAATAATTTATACTTTGATTTTGAAAAGAGTTTGCAAGTGTAGCAGTAAACACTTTTGCTTGTTTCTGAAAATATCAGCCAAGTTCTCTTTTCCATAATTCCATTTGATTTCTTTCTGTAAAAATGATCGCAAGAAAGTCCTCTGTAAAAAACTTCATCCCTGTCTTTATACACTGATTTCAAATTCTCTATATTCCCGCTATTTTTTGGTTTGTGTTTAAGAATATTGTCAATAATAGCATCTGAAAAAATTGTTGGCCATAAAGCTATATCATTTAAGACTTTGATATCCATATTCAAGATTTTGTCTGGACTATCTCTATCTTCTGCGTCTTCACACTCCCTTTTATCAGTAGCATTTTCAACCTCTTGATGCTCATGTATAAATTAGTCTGAGCTCAACTTGTTCTTCTTTTTTCTCTTCTTCACTTACAGGCCTGTGTGTTTCAGAAGAAGTTTCTAACGCAGACAATTTGTCTGAAGTTGATGTTGATGGCAACTCTGTATCTGAATTTACTGTTAAAAACTTATGCAAAGCATTTCTTTGGCTGTCAACAATTTCCAGGTGTTTCTTAATTTTTTTCGCTTTTCTGCCCCACTTTGATGTCTTTTCATTTTTTACCGTGAAGAAAAAAGTTGCTTTAATTTTCTGTAAATAAATTGAATACTGCGAAATTCGGGGCATTATTGTATCCCGGGGGCCCCACGCGGCCGCTTACCGTTAAACCCGCCACTGCCCCTTTATAAAAAATCTGATGTGGACAACACATGACTTTCTTTATATAATGAAATGAATTTACTACTTTTAGAGTAAAATAAATAGGTTTTTCTTCTAGTAGATACTAATATCCTTTCCAAGATATTGAATTTTCGACAATTAGTCGTCATTTTCATTGATTTAGCGTCATTTTTATCCATTTGGTGAGATTTTCGTTAATATGGCAACATTTCAAAAAGTCGCCAAGTTGGCGACATTCCGGTAATTTCGTCGCCAAAATCTCGCCAAGCGTTATGGACGAAGAAATAAGATATTTATATATATATATATATATATATATATATATAACTTATTAGATATTGAATATTCGACATATATTATATAACTATTATTATATATTTATATATTATATATCTTATTAGATATTGAATTTTCCACAATTAGTCGTCATTTTCATTGATTTAGCGTCATTTTTATCTATTTGGCGAGATTTTCGTTAATTTGGCAACATTTCAAAAAGTCGCCAAGTTGGCGACATTCCGCCAATTTCGTCGCCAAAATCTCGCCAAGCGTTATGGACGAAGAAATAAGTTGTTCTTACAGCAGATAAATTGACGTTCAAATGCAAAAGTATTACTCAAAATATCTTTTTTCATAAATGGAACGAGCTAGATACACGAGAATGATGTCACCCAATTTATCGCATGATATTATACATGAAAAGTGAACATGTTTCTCAATAGGAAATCTTTTTATTTTTATTTTATATGACTTTTTGATAATTTTTTTGAAAAATGTGCAATGTCTCGAGAACGGTTCATGGTTAGCGTTCTAAAATTTATGTCAATCGTTTTCTAATGAAAAATTACATAAGAAATGTCTATTTGCGTAACTTTAATATTGGTTTTGATTTTTTGACGATTTTTTCAAAATTTCATTCGAAAATTTAGGGGGAGGTCTGAACATTTGATTGCGTATAAAAACAATAGGCTTCCACTGTTTACAGATTGAGATTTTGTACCAAATTTGGTTCGAATCGGTCCATTCCTTCGTCAGTTATCGTCTCCACACACACACACATACTTTCACACAAACACACCCACATATACTTTCACACACACACACACACACACACACAAACATCACTTCAAAAATGTTTGATTCGTGATCAGAGATGCTTGAAACGTGCTCTCCCCTCGAAAACTCGAAATCGAATTTTCGACCCCGTCACAATACTTTCCTTATACATTATGTATATAAGGAAAGTAAAAATTCACCTTCCAAAATGTTTACTCGCAAAAAAAAAATCTACATTGCATTACACATAGTTTTTTTCATTTTCCTTGCTTTAAGCATTTTTAAATAAATATTTTAAAAAGTGAGGTGGTACAAATTCCCCCTGTATGAAAAAAAATCACCTTTCAACATGTTTAATTACAAAAGTCATTTCTGCATTGCTTACTGTATTTTATTGTTTTTATTTAAATACTTCAAATTAAAGTACAAAATCGAAAATTAAAAAAAAATATCCCTTTTTATTTCCTTACTTAGCTATTTAATTCATGGAATATATATAATCGAGAAAGAATCATGAAAGTCAGTCATTTCCGGATATTATTAGTTCTTGAAAGCGGTTTTCTCTTGGGACAATCAAAAACTATCATTTTAGTTGGATATTATATCCCCATGTTTTATTTTTCTATTTCAACCTAATATAATATTACGATTAGAGTCCTGCTGGGAATTAAATGATAAGAGTTACTAAAGTTACTAATGGCTATTTGCAACAGATGAATGATGTGAGATTTCATTGTAATGATGAAAACTCCAGAAAAACAATTCAACATGTGAAATAAATATGTTTATAATGCGACTATATATAGTCCTAAGTATTGATTGGCCATAACTATGAGAAAGTCTTTACTGAAAACAATTAACTGGCAGGTATAAAATAAAGATGCTTGTTTGATTAAATTATGAATATTTTTTGCATTCCATATAATAGTATGTGAAATATGAAAGTATGACAGGGGTTGAATATTCGAATTCGAGTTTTCAATGGAATTTCACGTTTCGGCCAATATGGAATATTTGAAAATTTACCCTCTATTTTCCGGGATTAAGTGTGGAAATTCAATTTATAAAACGCATTAATATAATCTAAATACAAATATTTTGTTCTTATATTCTGAATTTATTTACCTTAGCGTGTTTAAAAGTGAGTTTTTTCACAAATGCTTTTTTTTTTATGTTTTAATCTATCTGCATCATGCCCTAAATGTAAGTATTCGAAAACTTGTTATCTGTTTGTATTTTTTCGCGTCAACATATCGCTTTAAATCAGGTGTTTCTCATTCACTTAATATTTTGGTCGTCGGTTCCCCAATAAAAATAAAATTTCGATAATTACGTTTTACGGTTATATTTAGATATGAAATTGGAAACATTTAATTTTATTATCTCGTAATGTGAGATTCGAATTTAATCAAATCGAACGTTTTTCGTCCTGCAAAACTTTCTTAATAAATTTTAAAGATAATATATTTACCGATGTATTTTGTCGTGTGGTCAATTCGATCAAATTTTTTTAATGCTTCTCATTTATAATTGTATTTATGCGTTCGCTGAATGACTCGATCATTACTTAACTTAGACATGCCTAAAAAGTCAAGTATTTGAAAACCTAAATCATTTTCTCCAATGTTTTGAGCTCATCCTGCTTCATGGAACATATTTAGTGTGTTTAGGAATTCAAAAATTTTGTTTCGGGCACATCTTAAATTCAAGCATTTGAAAGCAGCGATTTTTAAGTTAGGTATGGTTGGCATTGGATGATAGTACCGTCTGTATGGGGTAATAATACGGTCTGCATGGGATGATAGTACAGTCCGAATGGGGTAATAGTACAGTCCCAATGGAGTGATAGTACAGTCCCAATGGAGTGATAATACAGTCTGAATGGAATGGTAGCACGATCTGAATGAGGTGATAATACGGTCTTTAATGGGATCACAGTACAGTCTATATGGGGGATAATATGGTTTGATAGTACGGTCCGAATGGGATAATACTGCGTTTAGAATGAGGTGATAATACTGTCTAAATGGAGTGATAGTACGATATGAATGGGGGGGGGGGTAGTATGATAAATAGCGGTGATAATTTCGATATTTAAATATAAGGAATTATTTTGGCAAGATGGTTCTAATTTCGATATTTCAATATTTTTGGTTATTTAAAGAGGATAAATCATCCACAGAAATACATTACTCTCACAAAATCAGTTCGATTTTAGCGGAGTCAAGCCACCGGTGATTTGTCACTTTCCCTGCAATACATGGTAATGTATAGGCAAAGTATTGGAATCATGTCGAAAATCGAGTTTTCGACGGATCTACGAGGCCTCTAGAATACGAAAAAACTATTTTTAGCGTGGCGTCTGTCTGTGTGTCTGTCTGCCTGTCTGTCTGTCTGTGTGTCTGTCTGTCTGTGTGTCTCTCTGACTGTCTGTCAGTGTGTCTATGCAATGTATGTATCCACTCTAACTCAAAAACTTATGGGCCGAATTTCATAAAATTTGATAGGTAAGTTACTTGGGTATGACCCTGGTGCTTATTAGTTTTTGATACGATTCGTAAAAACAGTACCAGCATTTTTTTTGCGTAATGGCCCCTTAAACATTTCATGTATCCACTCTAGCATGTATCCACTAATTGACCAAATTTCACAAAATTTGGTAGATAAGTTACTTGTGGGATACTCTGGTGCTGATTAGATTTTGGTATTATTCGGAAAAGAACAACCTGCCATTTTTTACGAAATGATCCTTAAAAATCGCCAAAATCTAAATAAAAGCTACGTATGTTCAACTAGCAATTATATGCTTGTTTTATACTTAATTTTTGAAACGGAAAATAATAAGAACAACTCTATTACTCTTGGACAAACAGTTCTCGAGATATTTGATATTTTTCGCATTTAGTTATGCCGCTTTTGGAAAAATGTCCAATTACCAAATAAAAACGAAAATTGAATTAAAAATGCAAAGTTAGTGTTATTTGGTTCAATTAAACTGAATCTACTGAATTATTAAAGAAATAAAGAACATAAGAATTTGAGTCTGCAAGGAAAGTCATGTGCTGCCCACATCAGATTTTTTAGTATTGGAACAGTAAACGTGTTAATAGAGGCAAATAACGTAACAAAGGAGAAATAATTTGAGGTAGTAAGTTAAATCATGTATTGCCTTCCTTATGTATTAGGGATATTTCATTACATCATGTGTGAAGTATTGCAATAAGTATTACATTAAATATTGCCTTCCTTATGTATTGCGGATATTTCATTACATCATGTGTGAAATATTGCATTAAATGTTACAAAGTATTAAGTATTACATTAAGTATTAAGGATAGAATTAAGTATTACATTAAGAATTGCATTTAGTATTACATTAAGTATATATACTTAAGTATTGAATTAGTTATGGGCTTTGGATTTATGAATTCAATGCTTTTGATGCTGTTTCGTTCACTTCTGTAACTGAAAATTATTACTTGCAACAATTTTCTGTTTGCTGCTTATTATATCAGACATATACATCAAATTCCATAGAATATGAGCCCAGACTGATAAGCAGAAACTACATGTTTTCTTGTTGTTGGCAGGTGTCGTCTTTTGTAAATTGAAGAGTGTATATTAAGCATGGATTCGATCCATGGATATTTTATTTTGCGGTAGAAACGTTATCCTAATATTTTTGCACTTTCTAACTAGGGAATTTCACCTGCGAAAAACATGAGACGCTAATGACAGGGGCTATGGATGAAAAAATGTCGCAACCCTCATTATATGCATATACTATCTAGTATCAACTGTGGGAAATAAGTATTTCGAAAAGATAATTTTAATAATGTTTCTTTGGTTTGGGTGATGGTTTCCAAAAATAATTGCTCTTCCATCCTACGTCTTTTTTCACGAAACTCATTTCTGTGACAATTTCTGTCCCGTCGGAATATCCGGTACTTATAAAGAAATAGAAGGATTACTGGAGAGAAAAAATTTAGATTTATTTTTCTCCATCCAAAATGTGTTGCTGTAGTTACAGTTTAGTGTTATAGTTTATGATTATTGTAGGGACTACACAAAGAATATATTCATTCCAAACTAAATTCAGCTACGTACTTCAAAAAGTCGTAAATTTTGATAATCGCAGATCTTTCTCTTGACAGATTAATAATTTTTATTGCATTAATAAACAAATAAAAAATATGCTGAATCCTGGGAATCCACGGCACACGATTTAAAACACTCTAATCTAAAACAGCGTTTACCAATCTGGGGTACGAAAGGGCAGGTGAGGATACACGGAAAAATTTCAGAAATGGCAGACTTCAGCAAATGGATAATGTTTCAAACCAGATTATTTTTTTATACGGCGAACTAAGAATACATTTAATATTCTACTTGTAACCAAATTAATTTTCGTATAAAACCAAATACAAATAATTGCATCTGTTGTTGCAAATTCTAAGTTCAAGTATCTATCGCATTGCACAAAATTTACCAAATCTGGCAAGGTATGTGTCCCTTTGACACTAAAAGCAGACTTCTTATTTCAGCAATTTTTGGTTATTTATCGGTCCAGCGATGAGTGCTTATATTTTGCCCCAGAAGCCACTTTCAACATTTTTGTTACAAAAAAATGTTCAAGATTTTCTAGTTATTTTGTAATAATGTTTAATTTTTTGCACTGTACATATTTGAGTTCTTAAACTTATAAAGTTCTCCAATTCTTAACTTTTATTCTTTCAATGTTTTATTAAATTAGTGGCCGTAGTTTAGAAACGGAATCAAAATGGCTTAAATTCGCGTTTGTACTCTTTATAAACATGAAAGTGGAAGAACTCTGATTAAAAAAAACATAATGTTTATGAGTAAATTCATTTAAAATATGCTTTTAGAAAAACCAACTAGAGAATTTACATTGAATAATATTTTTAAAATCTATCTAATCCAAAGCAACTTTTAGCTGGATAAAGTATTCCCAAACACTTATTTACAAATATTGATTCTAAAAATATATTTAAACAATAAACACAATCAATAAATAAAATGCAATTCCTCATGCTATAACAAAAAAAAATCTGATGTCGGCAGCACATGACTTTCCTTAAATAATTCAATGGATTTACTAGTTTTACAATAAAAAATAATGTATAAGATCCACGGCGCTGTGTTTTTTATCGTTGAATTGTACATGTATCGTTGAATTGTACATGTAAAATTATTTCAAATTACTCAATTAACTTATACTTCGTGCAACTCTAAACAATCATCAATATTGATAGCGTCCTCAATAAGCGATATAGTCCATATATTAAAATACTTTAATAATTACTTCATCATCTAGTCGTCATTTTCATTAATTCAGCGCCATTTTTATCAATTTAGCGACATTTTCGTTAATTTGGCAACATTTAGAAAAGTTGCCAAGTTGACAGCATTCAAAAGTTTTCAAGTTGGCAGCAAAATCTCACCAAGTGTTATGGACGGAGAAATAAGTTATTCTTGTAGCAGATAACTGACTATTGGCGTCCAAATACAAAAGTATTACTTAAAGAATGTTTTTTCATGAATGGAACTAGCTAGATCCACGAGAATGATGTCACCCAATTTATAGCATGATATTACTTATGAAAAGTGAACATATTTCAACAATAGGTAATATATATTTTTTTAATTTTATATGATTTTTCGATAATTTTTTTGAAAAATGTACAATATGTCGAGAACGGTTCGTGCCAGCGTTTAAAAATTTGTTTCAATCGTTTCCCAATGAAAAATTACATAAAAAATGACTATTTTCGTAACTTTATTAAAGGTTTTGATTTTTTGAGGATTTTTTAAAAATTTCACTCAATAATTTAGGTGGGTACTGAACATGCGATTGCGTGTAAAAGCAATAGGCTTCCAGTATTCATGGCTTATAATTTTTGTACCAAATTCCGTTTGAATTTTTCCATTCGATTGTCAGTTATCGTCTCTACAGACTCACTCACACACACACACATACACACACACACACACACATACACACACACACACACACACACACACAGACAGACATCATCTCAAAAACGTCTGATCCGTGTTCAGGGATTCTTGAAACATGTTCTCCCGTCGAAAACTCGATTCGAATTTTCGAATCCGTCACGATACTTTCCTAATACATTATATGTATATAATGAAAGTAATAATGCTTCATTTAACTAAATTCCGTGCTTTGATCGGAGTAGTTTGAATAAACTTCTATAATTATATATAAGTAAATAGAACAAGAAAGATCAATCATGCACAAAGCATTGAATATGAAACACTTTCTAATTTCAATGCAATTTTATATAAACATTTCTAAAATAGTTCATTTTAAATGGCAAAAATGTGAAAAATCTAAAATATGCCGATAACTGTAAGTCCTAGATTTTAGAGAGTTGACCATATTCTTTTGGTAGTGAAGTATTACGTATGAAACAAGCATTTAATTGATATATATATATATATATATATATATATATATATATATATATATATATATCAGATTTTTTTTAGGGCCATGAATAAAAAAAAGGCAGGTTAATTTTTTCCCGAATCGTATCAAAATCTAATCAACACCAGGATAACACACCTATCTACCAAATTTTCTGCACTTTGCAGTATTAGTTTTCAGGTGGAGTGTATACATGCATTGCACAGACAGAAACACAGTGGCTACCTGCTTCATTTTTGACATTTAAAATACATCCATTACCGAATATTAAATTAAAACTGAGAATTCAATGTAATTTCAAATAATTCTCTCTGTTATTTCGGTCAATTAAACTCACTTTAATGAATGGTAAAAGAAACAAAAAATGAATTTGCATCTGTTGAAATGCCATGTGCTACCCACTTTAGATTTTTTGTTTTATGGCAGAAATGTATTTAAATAATGTGAAATATGATTGTTAAGTACCAGAAAAATAATGAAATATAAAATTATAAAAATAAAGTTCTGTGCAATCTCCTAAAATGGTGCTTTATATTTTGTCGTCATTCATACATTTTAAGCGTTTCTTTTAATCAGAGTTTTACATTATTTATTAAATGGACATAGAACTAATAAATACATAGCTAATTACTTTTTTCGCCGAATCGAAATCTACTGAGAGCAGTGCTGGCAGTATTTTTATTTTTACATTTTGATATTATGGTATATAATTTATTATTTTCGGAAAAGTTTTGGAAATTCTAAGTGATATGCTACACGTTCTAAAACATCTGAAAATTTTTTACGAAAATTCTCGTTTTTCTGTCTTTGTATGTGTGGTGTGCATATCCTGAATGGCATTAGTACATTACCAATTTGACTGCTTCAGGATGTCCGAACAGAATCTAAATAATTTTATCAGGATACCTCACTACATAAGCAGATGATATAAATGTAAGTACAAAGAAAACATTTTCAATATCAAATAATTCATTTAAAAAGAAAAAAAAAGATATTGCGTTACTTAAATCTCAGAAAATATACTTTCATATATTTTAAAGATAAGACGTGTTCATACCATATCATGAACATACTAATCTTTTTAAGTTTTATAACTCGAGGAATTCCCGAAACTTTCACACCACGTTAATACAAGTAAATTATCGATATCGGAAGCGAAAGGGTATTTAGCGTAACCACTGGCATGCTGCCATAATATTTTAACCTCAATTCGTGCGTTCCATTATTCTCTTGGCTCATATGAAGAGAAATGTTTGAGGTGAACTTTTTGTACAAAGAAAAAAAATTATTGAAGTGTAAATAACAACTTGGCAAGGTCCAATGTGTTCCCAATATATGAAACATAATATATGCATATAACAAAGATGAATTAAATTATATTCTGAATAAAATAGTTTAGGATTCCATGACAAGGACTGAATTTGTAAATAAACATGGAACAATGTCGCCATCAATGTTGTCATTAATATTGTCATCAGAGTTGTTATCAATGCAGACATCAATTTTGATATCGATGTTGTCATCAAGAGTAATGTAACCAATATAAACAACTCTACCAAAAGCTATTTATGAGGGTGTTTATAGTAAACATTAGTATAAACTACGCCCACTATACTGTAGCTTGTACAAGAATATATCGGGTTGATCGGAAAGTAATGCAGGATTTTAGCTTACCAAAAATTAAGTGCATAACAGTCCATTAAATTGCTTTTGCAGTCGCAAATTTTATAATTTCTATAATCTTGAGCTCATTCCCTTTCTTTTCCCATTTCATTTTTCATACAATTCATTTTTATTTGCAGACAAATGTTGTCTTATAACATGCTACGTATCCGCCGCGTCATGCTTTATGAATTTCTGCTTCATGGAAATGCTGTCGAAGTCGCTCGGAAGATTTGTTGAGTATATCCAAATGCTATCAGTAAATGTCAGTGCCAACGATGGTTTAAAATGTTTCGGAAGGATAATTCCAATCTTGTGGACGAGCCTAGATATGGGCGGCAAAGACAAGTTGATGATGATGCATTGAGGATAATGATCGAGCCAGATTCACATATCACCAGTAGGGGAAAAGCTGAGAGGCTTCATTGTGCACAATCAACAGTAATTAAACATTTGAAACGAATAGGCAAGTCGTGTCGTGCTGGTTTTTGGGTCCTACATGAACTCTCAGCTCAAAACCTTCAGCACCTTTGCACGTCACTGGTCACACGAAACGAAGTAGAGCCTTTTTTTAACCCTTTTACAACAAGCCTGGCTCACTACTAGCGCTGGCCGATTCCCACGGCATCCACTAAATGTGTCGCACTGGCTAGGGCAGGCTATATCCAGCATCCACTAAATGCTTCACCCTGGCTAGCGCCGATTCCGGCCACTCAATTTGTTGCTCATGCCTCAGGGCGAGTCGAGTGGTCTGAAGACCCCAGACCGTGTGACTCACATAGTGGGTTTACAGTAGCTAGCTGCACGGCCGGGAAAGGATACCTCATGCACTCAGGAGGCACCCAATGTCTACCCTCCCGTCGCAATGCAATGTCTACCATCCCGCCAACCGAACATTTATTTAGATCTAAAAAGATAACAATTGATGAAAAATATTGTTATTAAACAGACAGTTTTACATGATAATTGAACTTGCCAAGTACGTCCATTTTATAAAACTGGGAAAAGGGTTATTGCGAATATTGATAAAAAGCTCATTGAGAAATAAAATTGAGAGTCGAGTGGTCTGGGTTTTCGACCCTGGCTAGCGCCGGTTATATCCATTATCCACTAAGTGCGCTGCATTGGCTAGCGACATTTGCAGCAACGATACGCGAACTGGACACCACGCATTTAACTAGCGGACAAGAAAAAATTCTTGACACGAGTAAATTGTATTTGTTTTCTACCTTTATGTGGAGTATCATAGTTGAAAGTAAAGTAATTTATGTGTACGGTGTGCACTAAGGGCACGACGACCCATTTATTCATTGCAGGCGTACTGATGGCTAGTTCCGCCATAGCGAAAGAGTTAAAGCGAACTGTGACTGGTGATGAAAAGTGGATCCTTTATGCTAATGTTATATGAGAAAAACAAGGTTTGAACCCAAAAGAGAAGCCTATTTCCAGAGCAAAGCCAGGATTGCATCAAATGGAGGTTTTGCTCTGTATATAGTGAGATATAGAAGGTATAGTTTATTATTAACTGTTAGAAAATACCTAAACCATCACTCCATACTCCTATTGTCGTCAGTTAGATAATTTGAAAGAGGTTCTAACCGCCAAATGACCTGCATTAGTCAATCCTGCATAACTTTCCGATCAACCCTATAATTAATACATATATTTCAAAAGACTCGATTATACACCCCATCAGTGTGACGATGACACTGGCACAATGGTGCATTGTAGTTTAATGCATTATTTTAATATGTCATTTTTGCATTTAAAATCGAATAGTGTAACTTATAAGGTTTTTAACGGTTTTTAAGACATTGCACGTAATTTGGCTAAACGGTGAAAATAAAAGAAATATAAAACATTTTATTTATAATGAAATGATACTTGTACTTGAGATATTAAAAATTCTGCTTTTCCGACACTGAGCGTCGTCTCTGAAAGATTTTGAATGACTTCCATGAAATTGGTAGTGGTTATTTCAATAGCCAATTTCAAGAAGCTTATTGATTTTCAATGGTATCGATTTTAGAAGCACTCCAAACTTTGCTGTTGTTATTTTTTTAATCTAATCTTTATTATTTCATAGTGAATATAATGCCATTTGTTTTGACGTGTCGCCATTTTACGATAGTCTGCTCTTAGGTATGCACTCCCTACTCGTGGCTTCAAATTCAGCTTTGTTGTGGCTAATATACGTTGGAACAATAATTAATTGATTGGGGAAACTTGTTTTGATTTAGAATACAATTTATTAATTTTATGGTTGATATTTATATTTAAAATTCAAAGTAGGTCTGTCTGCTAGTCAGTTTATGTGTCCCGTATACATATCCACAATTTTGGCGTATTTTTTTTTTAAATTTGGTATGGTACATCACTGTTGGTTACTTCCTTCCTGCTTTTAGTTGCTTAGACCAGAGTTGTTGAGATATTGATAAGTTGCACTCGGACAGGGTTTGATTACCGTCTTCCTAAACTGTCACCATGTTCATTCGGAGGGCGGGCACGTTAACCATGTAGATCGATAAGTTCTTCCAAGAGGTTTGTGTTAGGGGAAGGAGGGTAGGTCTCTGTGGATGCACCACCCACTGGGTTCCTGTTTAAATTACATGGCACTGTCCAGGCCGTCCAAACAGATACCTTACATCTTCTGGTAGATCGTATGATCTAACTTTAACGAACGGACGAACAAGACATTAATAAGGACGTAATAGCCCAGTTGTTAGAGCACGGGGATTGCACATGGAGGACCCGAGTCCGACTCCTGACTCTGCCCAAACTGGCTCCGTGTTCACGCTGAGTAAGTGCATTTTCAATACGTGGGTCGGAAAGTCCTTCCGAGAGGTTGGTGGTTAGGGATGGAGGGCATGGTCCCAGAGGATGTCGCCTCCACTCGGTCTCGATCTAAATTCGGTGGCACTGTACCATCCATCCAAAAAGATACCTTACACCTTCGGAGAGGTCGCACAGTCTGGTTCAAAAGAACGAAAGAAAGAAGAAATAGATATTAATGAAAAATCGCATAAATAAATCTACCAAGAACTTATTTTTATAAGCATCAGTGTTTTAGAAATAATAACTTGCCTGTGAATTGGCTGTGCGCTTAATTACTGCACTATTATATCTACTGCTATTTTGTGACTTTGATAGATATCTAGCGAGTTATTAAATGTGCCCCGTTCCTATTTATACATTTGGTTGTTTTGAAAAAAGAAGCATAAGTTATATGAAATTATAAGTTATATAAAACTTAAGTTATATAAACTCTTGTATATTATAATACCCAAGATAAAAAGAAATTAAGTTTTACACAATGCTTAAGATATTTAAAACATATATATAAAGAGATATGTAAAAAATGAAGTTTTATGCTATTTACAATACTTAAGATGCATAAAACATACGTTAAATAAAACTCAAGTAGCCAAATAAGTAGACTTATCCATGTATCATGAGACTCATTTTTGTATCATATGCACCTAAGAATTCTTTGAATACTTTGGAGTAGTAACACGAAAAATTAAAAGAAATGAATATATAGTTGACTGCCTTAAATGAATGATTTTGTTTCATATAATTATTGATGATATAATTACAATACTCTCCTATCCATTGTGAAGAATACCATTGTAAACCATTGTGAAGAATATTTTATTTTATTTAGGGAAGTTGGCATAGTTTAAATGCATCAAGCCGGCAAATAAATATGAAAATCTTATAAAACCCATAAATTTAATGAAAGTATATTAATATATATATATATATATATATATATATATATATATATATATATATATATATATATATATATATATATTAAATTGTAAATCCAATGGTAGAATGGAAGTAGTAACTCAATACACTATCTTAAAATTTGCCTACAAAATACAATGAAATAAAATGAAATTAGAACAGACAAAACCAAGAACAAAACGTTTTTAAAATACGAAAGGTCTTTTGTTTAATATCCTAAAAGACGTACAAAAATTGTTAAAAACAGCCAGAGCGCTTTCGGACGTATATACTCCCTTCATCAGTAGCTACATGAGTAGTAAAAGCATGGAATGTTTATATATATGGAGACCATTTTAAAACAAAGTTGCATAAAATATAAAATGGTAAATGAAGTTACAAAAATAATAAAAGATATATACACTGAAATTACACAATAAGTTCAAACGCTTACGAATTTTAAAATATTACAAGAAAAGGACTAATATAAATTTTAAAAAAACGTCAAGCATGATATTCCTGAGAATGACGTCACAAAAAACTTTTAACAGATTTGAATTGCACAGAGTCGAGAATGAGTCGCCAAGCATAACTTAAAATTTGAACAGGATCAAAATTACAAATTGATTCACGGTAAATATAAACAGGGATTCACATAAAGAAGAATACTACGTGGATTGTTACAACGAACCAAAAGGAAAGTTTTTCAAAAACGGGAAGAAATTTATCATTAGTCACATATTGAGCAAGAGCCGTAGAAAGTTTACCACATTTGACATCGCGAGCATATTCTGATAAACAGATACCAACAGTACATTTTGTACTACCAATGTAAAATTTATAGTCACCAGCAGGGGATAACAGGGGAACGACATAAACCCCAGCAAGGCTTTTAAAGTCATCAAAATTTCCAAGTTTATCGGATCGAATACGATTAAATAAAGTGGTAGTATTAGAGTGAGCGGGTTTGAAACCAAATCCATGGCAGAAATTAATAAAAGGACGGAAAATCCTAGGATGGTAAGGAACACTAGATTTATGGACTAAACGATCTTTAATAGCAACAAGTTTAGTATCAACTTGAGTGAATTTAAGACGAACGCGCGTGGGCGAAGATCTTATGTATAAATTCAAAAGAATAAGCAGCCTCATGGCCAAGTTTAAAAATAAAATTAATTTCATCAGTTAAAGCGGGGATAGAAGAGCAAACATTAAATGAGCGATTAAAATACGCGTTAAAGGAAGCTTTCTTCAAGGATACATGATGGAAAGAATTAGCGGGGATACAGGAGTTAGTAAAAGTGGATTTACGGAAAACGGATGCATGAAAACCAAAATCAGAACGGGTGACCAGAACATCAAGGAATATGTGGCTAATGATAAAGTTCTTCCCGTTTTTGAAAAAAACTTTCCTTTTGGTAAGTTGTAACAATCCACGTAGTATTCTTCTTTATGAATCCCTGTTTATTTATATTTACCGTGAGTCAATTTGTAATTTTGATCCTGTTTAAATTTTAAGTTATGCTTGGCGACTCATTCTCGACTCTGCAATTCAAATCTCTTAAAAGTTTTTTTGACGTCATTCTCAGGAATATCATGCTTGACGTTTTTCTAAAATTTATATTAGTCCTTTTCTTGTAATATTTTAAAATTCGTAAGCGTTTAAATTTATTATGTAATTTCAGTGTATATATCTTGTATTATTTTATTAAGTTTATTTACCATTTTATATTTTATGCAAATTTGTTTTTAAATGGTCTCTATATATATAAACATTCCATGCTTTTACTACTCATGTAGCCACTGATGAAGGGCGTATATACGTCCGAAAGCGCGCTGGCTGTTTTTAACAATTTTTGTACGTCTTTTAGGATGTTAAATAAAATACCTTTCGTTTTTTAAAAACGTTTTGCTCTTGGTTTTGTCTATTAAATGCAGACGTGGTGCCAATTTTGATGAAATTAGAACCTTTCTTAAGTCTAGAGCTCTTCCACGTGCAAACTTTAATGCTTGATATTTTTTGTATTCCTATTTTCGATTCTTCACCATTGACTTTTGTTGATTATCTTTAGCTTTCTGACCTGTAATATGCATTATATTTTCCTCATTTTGGTTGAATTTCACTTTATTTCATTGTATTTTGCAGGCAACTTTTAAGATAGTGCATTGAGTTACTATTTCCATTCTACCATTGGATTTACAATTATATATATATATATATATATATATATATATATATATATATATATATATATATATATATATATATATATATATATATATATACATTTTATTACAACCTTTAGTAATAAGACTTTTGATGATATACCTTTTAATCGAATATTTGAGGGTCAGGCTCATTGTTTTCCCATTTCTAATACGAAGATCACTATCACTCATCGATATGTTGTTCCTTTAGGACGTAAAGTTTTTAACTATAATCATATTGGTAAAAATCTGAACCTTTACGATAATCCGACCTGTCAATGTGCTTCTAGCCTCTTTGTTGATCACGATCACGGTCATATTATAACTGGTAATTTGGACATAATCACCAATAATGACCTTAAGGATGCATTGAAATTGGGAACGAAATTTCGTATGCAGGATTTTAAAGGTATAGACATGAAATTTTGTCATGAATTGAGTGATTTCATATATAAAATGGCAGTGCGATACAGCATGCCTTTATCATCTTTTAATGAATGGCGCGATCACATTATGGAGAATTTTTATTTTTATTATCATCATTCTTGTGGACAAGATGAACGTCACACAATGAATAGACGCATCCTGGAAAATGTATGGAAAATATTCGCAATAACGTATACCGATAAGGTAACATCGAATTTTACCTTTACTTGTATGAAATATTACATCGATCAACTCCATATCAGTTATAATAACGAAGACATGTATGTTTTGTTGAAATCAAAACGAAGGGAAATCGAAAATAAAATAAGGGCTTTACATAAACGCATAGGTATCAACATCAATCATATTCGATATCCGTACTTGGTCTTGATACCAAAACTACACAAAACACCTGTAAAGTTTCGACCAGTAACGGTAGCCTATAAAGCTTATACTACTACAGCAAATACGAAACTTATTACACTTTTAAAACCTATTATGACTCAAATTATGCAAGGTGGTTCAGTAATGATTAAAAATAGTGGTGATATAATAAAGTATTTGAACAAACATCCCACAAACCTGATTTACAAGTCTTATGACTTTAAAGATCTCTTTAATAACATAGATCTGAGAGATCTATATGATATTATGATAGAAATCCATAGTCAATATCACCTACATAAATACATAGCTTTACACAAATTCAAGGCTATCTTGGATATTGTGCTTTTTGAAAACGTCTTATTCAATGGTATGAATTATTATAGGCAAGTAAAAGGTATACCTATGGGGGGAGGCTGCTCCTCGATGATGGCAGATCTATACCTCCATCACTATGAAAAAGGCACACATATATTAAACGAATTGCCGTATTTCCGTTTTGTGGATGATATACTTGTGGCACATCAGAAAACCAATATTAAATTTAACTTCGACTTTTACCCTGCACAATTGGATTTAATCGAAACTCCTGCAGATTCTGCAGATGAAATTAATTACTTGGATATTATCATTCACTTCGCTGAAGATGAACCCTTGTATACGATACTTTATGATAAAAGACGACATTTCAAGATTAAAGTGAATTATATTATCAATTGGAGGTCTAATTTAAGTCAGAAAGTTTTTCGTAATATCGTAATGAATCACTTTATACGGAACGCCCGCTTGCATACTTATAAAAAAGACCGTATAAAAAGTGATGTTATATTTATCAAGGAGGCTATAAAACAAGACTATCCCCTTGGATTCCTAAAACATATTTATAATACCTATCATAATAAAACAGTCAACGCATTTGAAAATGATTTTGGCAAACGTTTAGTTTTGAGTTATAAATGGCAACGATGGTGTTAGTCCTATACACTCTACTCCCTTCTCTCTTTTGACTGAGGGATTTCAGTTGGACGTTTTACTTTTCTTGTGTGTTGTCACTCTGGATTCTGACTTTGTATGTATATCCTTGCTTTTACAGCTTCGTAATGGAGTCCATTTGTTCCTTGTTCGGACTGTTTTGTGCGTCTTTTGCTTTGACGTTTGTACGGAGATTGGCCTCAGGTATTTTTCGGCTCCGGGAGTGTTTCCTTTGGAATAAAAGTCGACTTTTAACCGGGGAACTAGGGGTCACCACCCCCCTAGGCCTTTTCAAAATTCCCTGTTGGCTTTTCTCCACCCCCCCCCTTTTTTGAGATTTCTTTGTAGAATTTTTCTCTTTTATATATATATATATATATATATATATATATATATATATATATATATATATATATATATATATATATATATATATATATATATATATATATATATATATATATATATATATATATGAAACTTTTGGGGAAAGCGTGCGAATGAAAAATCGCAACATTTTAAACCCACAGGAAAATTCATTAAAAATACAGAAATATAATAACTAGTTTTTGATTAACACACGTAAATATCCCTCCTTATTTACGCCAATAAATAGAGTGGTATTATCTTAGATTCTCCGAGGCAAGAAAATTAAAATAAAAGGGCCTTAACATTCGTATTCCCAAAACATATTTTCTTAAATATGAAGGAATTGTTCTATGAGTTCTATTCAAAACTCATTGGATCGAGTGTTCTTTGATTTTTACGATGACGTTAAAATGGACACACTGGATAATATTTTCGGAGAAGTCGATTTGTGTGAAAATCGCTGAAGATTGAGCTTGAACATAAAATAACTAGAAAACTAATTCCAATAAAAAAATCGTTATAGGTAATTTTGTGACCTGACCTGAACTATATTGGTACCGAATATTGTACTTATGAGTGTCTTAGATTTTCCGCTACGGAACCGGGAATATTACGGAATTCCTTTATTGTTGTTGTTGTTGAAACCCAGACCGTCCGACCTACCAGGAAGGTGTAAAAATTCCTTTATTGTGTAATATTTTGTGCGATATCTATATAAATAAAATTAAAAACCTGTCTGTCTTTCTGTCTGTTGTTCCATCATTAGGGGAGAAAGGCTGAACCGAATTTAATAAAATTTTGTGAGTAGCCTTGAAACAGCCCTACTTAAAATTTAGTCCATGTTTCGAGTTTCAAAGACCTGGAATTGTCGAGTTATTAATGAAAATATAAATTTTTTCCTAGAGGTTCTACTGTCTGTATTGGTCGCTTTTGAAAATCGCAGGTTTGAAACATGAATTTAAATGGTAACAGTATCACCATGGTTTATTTTTCACAGACTCTTACTCAAAAATGAAAAGTACTGAGAAATCAAAATGGTTATTTAATCATCAGCATTTTATGAGAAATATTCTTTCTTATATCATGTCGCTCAGCAACGCAATTAAATCAAATGTGTTTGTTAATTTTTATTATTATTTTTTCGATTTGAATATTAAATAAATGGATATAAAAATTTATCTTACAAATGAACAGTTCAATTCTTTTAATTATATTAATTGTGGACTGCGTACACCACTTTCATTTATTTTGGGAAAAAGTTTTCAAACTTATATACTGTGCTTAGCGAATTAACTCAGATATTGTGTAGCCAATGAACTCAGATATTGTGTTTAGCCAATGAACTAAGATATTTTGTTTAGCCAATAAACTCATTTAGACGAATGTTGAAACAGAATAAGAGTAAAACGGGTAAACTACTAATACAATTTTAGTGTTTTCATTCAGTATATAAAAACGGTATCAGGATGTTTTATTCTTCGGATCTGAAAAACTCAGATCTACGAATTTGGCGGGATATCGCTAACTTGAATACTTTTCTTAAACATTGCCAAATTTGCGGAAATGTCACCAAATTGATAAATCGACTCTAAATCAATGAATTTAATTTTGTTTTGTTAGAAGCGAGTACGGAATGATGTTTCGGTAGTATTTGTCTGTCAGTCCAACCGTCCTACTTAAACACGTTTAACGAATTTTTAAAATGTCGCCAAATTTATAAAAACGTTTATAAATCCATAAAAATATCTTGAAATTGATAAAATAGTGCTACATAAATTAAATTAATTGTGTTTTGTTAGGAGGTCATATTGTGATGATGTTTCGTCAATTTGTCGCCAAGTAAGACTGTCAGTTAGTTCAAAAGTCCCACTTGGAGATAAAGTTGGCGATTTTTAAAATATCGCTATATTGACGAAAATATCGCCAAATTGATTAAATGACGCTAAATTTATCAAAATAACACCGAATCGGTAACAATTTAATATTTTGCAAAATTAAGTACGACTTTCGAGATAATTTCTGTCGGTTTGTGAGAATTAAAAATATGTTTTCTACGTTTATTTACAAACTAAACCGGGATGCTTTATTCTTCACATCTGCCTGTGAAGATAATTTTGTATATTGAGCCCAGAGATTCTTATACATTTTTTAGAAGAATTAAATTAAATATTTTACTAGAATATTTTGAATAAGAAAGTCATTTAGAATACTATAGGAATTTACACATAATTGTGAATGTTGAGTTTCTTTATATTATATTTTCCGTACAAAGAACGGGTATACTGCTAATAATCTGTATAAGTAAAATTGAAAATCTGTCTGTGTGTTTATTTGTGGATATATTTGTGTGTTTATTTGTCTCATCACCACGGAAGAACGACTTCACCGAATTGGATGAAATTTTCGGGATAGAATTGAAATAGCACCTCATAAAATTTAGTCTATGTTTCGAGATTTTAAAACCAGAGGTTATCCAGATATTAATAAAACAGAACTAATTAAGCTTAAAGCTTCCATTGAGATATCATTATGCAAACGATATTTATTCCGCAAAATTATTTGAAAAAAAAAAGAATGATCAATCATGCAAAAAGAATTGAATAGGAAATACTTTCCAACTGCAATGCAATTATATTTAAACATCTCTGAAATGCGATACATTGAGAGGTAATATTTTTAAAATTATCACAATACTACAATAATTTATTATATTAAACTTTATTATATTGAACTTAAAAAGCTTCATCGAAAAAAGTGAACTGTATTCAAATGAAGTCATTGAAATATAAATCGGCATGACTCTCTATGAAAAAGAGGTAAATATTTCATTCATACACTTTTTATCCATTCTTTTATTCATAACAATTCTAGAATAATTTATTTTACTTAAAAACTTGAAACCATAGAGGTAAAAGTAATTTAATTCTACGCTTAAAACTTCATCGAAAAAGTTTGCTGTAAAATCGTCTACGTCTCTATATAAAATCAATGAATATTTCATTCATATCAGCTATATTGTAGACTACAGAGCTAAATAATTTTGTATTACAGAAATTCAGCAATTCTTATACAACTCATCTTACAGCTTCATGTGTTTACATTCTCCATAAGTGAAAATTCAGCTCCGTTGTAGAAATAATCAAAGTTTGGTAATCGTTTAAACTTTAATATATTCTAATTGCGTTGTTTCAGACTACAGATGCATAGAAATTGAGCAAAAATAAAGCGGTTTTAGGACGAATACAATACTAAATATAAATTAAAAAGAATAAAATCTTGATTTTGACACAAGATGGATGACATTGATCGTTTAAACTCAAATATATTGTATTGCGCTATTTAAGAAAATAGATACACAGAAATTAAGCAAAAATAAAGCAGTTTTAGGACGAATACAACACTAAATACAAATTAAAAAGAGCTTTAAAAATTACGATTTTAACACAAGATGGATGCCATATTTTATTTTGTAGTGGGTGACGTGATCTCTTCATATGATATGGGTTTAATTATTATTTAAATTTTTATTTAAAAACTACCGAATATATTTTGCTGAATTTTTTTTTATATTTTTATGGGATAATTTGAATATTTCCTAAAACTTTCGAAGCAATTTGTGAATTTTAAATTTGTTTAAAAATGGTTGAAAAATTAGGTTCAATAGGGTTCAATGTATATCATTTTTTCAACCCGGATTCAATCCAAAACTAATTGGGTGATATTTTTCATTTATATTCTCATATGTACCACAGACAGTCTGAACAACATACTAAAATTTCATGTTAATAAAGTCATTTGCATGGCAGTTATTTGGGCGAACGGACAGACAGACAGATAGAACGAACAAAATCATAAACGCTTTTCAATTATGTTGGAAAGTGTTAAAAATGATATAATGTTGCTAAGCAAAGGAATTAAACCCCCGTGAGATTATATTTGAAAGAAATATATATATATATATCATTTTGCTAAAAAAGAGAATTAAACCCAATAAGTTATTACAACATTAAATGTTTTTCGATTTAAATAAATAAATACATAAATAAATGCATTTTTAAAGGAAATGCATTTTTGATTAGATCACATCATTAGGGCCTTTGGGTTTAACGAGTTTAAATTATTGATATTTTCTTATTCCTACACAATTTGTTTCATTTTAGGGACGCATTTTAAAACCCATATATTGTTAGTACGGGTATATCTTCTAATACACGGATACATCTTCTAATACATAGGTATAAACTTCTAATCTACGAAAATATAAATTATTACTTCCGTCCTTTCCAATAACGCTCGGCGAGAAATTTGGCGGGCTTTTTAATGCTTTACAACATAGTTGAAATGTGTTTATGACTTTGTTCATTCTGTCTGTCGGTCTGTCTGTCTGTCGGTCTGTTGTTCGCACGATAACTGCTGTAAAAATGTATCAAAATGAAATTTTAGTATGTTGTTCAGACAGTTGGTGTGACCTATGGGAATATAAATGAATAAATAATACCACCCAATTACTTTTGGACTGAACCCGGGTTGAAAAAATGAAATACATTGAACTCCATGGGACCTAATTTTTCAAACATTTTTTAAGCGAATTTGAAATTCACAAATTGCCTGGAAAGTTTTCGGAAATATTTAAATTATCCCATAAAATATATAAAAAGAATTTCAGCAAAATATATTCCCTAGTTTTTTTAAATAAAAATTTAAATAATTTTTACACTCTTTATATGAAGAGATCACGTGACCATCATATGAAGAGATCATGTGACCCACTTAAAAATAAAATATGGCATCCATCTTGTGTCAAAATCGTGATCTTTAAGGTTCTTTGTAATTTATAACTAGCGTTGTATCCTTCCTAAAACCACTTTATTTTTGCTTAATTTCTGTGCATCTATATTCTGAAACAACGCAATTACAATATATTTGAGTTTATATGATCATCAAACTTTGATTATTTCTACAACGAAGTCTAATTGTAGATAGAGATGTAGAATGAGTTGTGTAAGAATTGCTGAATTTCTGTAATACAAAATTACTTAGCTCTGGAGGCTGCAAATATAGCTGATATAAATGAAACATTCATTGATTTTACATAGAGAACAGACGATTTTATAGCAGACTTTTTCTCTGATGCTTTACGCATAGAGTTAAATAATTTTCACCTCCATGGTTTTGAGTTTTTAAGTAAAATAAAGTATTGTAGTATTGCGATGAATGAAAGGAATGGAATAAAAGTGCATGAATGAAATATTTACAACTTTTACATAGAGAGCCAGTCGATTTATAATTGAATGACGTCATTTGAATAAAGTTCATTTTTTTCGATGAAGTTTTAAGTTTTTAAATATAATAAATTATTGTAGTATTGTGATAATTTTAAAAATGTTACCGCTGAATGTATCGCATTTTTGAGATGTTTAAATAAAATTGCATCGCAGTTGGAAAGTGTTTCATTATCAATGCTTTATGCATGTTTGATCTTTCTTGTTTTTAATGTTGCGAAATTGATGAAAATATCCCCCCATTGATGAAAATATCGCCAAACTGAAAAATGATGGCAAATTAATTAAATTAATTTTGTTTTGAAAGAGGATAATATTGTAATGAAATTTCGTTAGTTTTTGACTATCAGTCCATCCTACTTGATAACAAATTTGTCAACCTTTTAAAATGTGGCCAAATTGCTCAAATATCGCCAAATTAAAGAAAATATCGCCAAATCGATAAAACTTTTGCCAACTTGATAAAAAGGACACCAAATTAGTGAAATTAATTGCATTTTGAAAGGTGATAGTAGTGTAATTATGTTTCGGTAGCGTTTGTCTCTTAAACCAACTGTCTCACATTCTGACGGATTTGGCGACTTTTTGAAATACCATCAAATTAATGAAAATGCGGCCGAATTGATAACATGATACTAAATTAATGAAAATGACTCCTATAATATATGAAAATTCAATATTTTTCCAAATTAAGTTCAATTTCTCTGATAATTCCTGTCGCTTTGTGGAAATTAAGTAATAGTTTTTGTAAATGTGTTTACAAGCAAGACCAGGATGTTCTTTTATTCTTCAGATCTATCTGTGAAGATAATTTTGTATAGCGAGAACAGAGATTCGTATACATCTTAGGAGAATAAAATTAAATATTTTAATAAAATGTTTAGAATAACAATGTAATTTAAAGTATTATAGGAATATGCACATAATTGAACTTCTTTACATTATTTATTCCGTGCGAAGAACGTGTATACTGCTAGTTACTAAATATAAAATTGTAAATAAATCAAAAAATGAAACAATTTGTGTTTGAGGCAAAATCATGTCGGTGTTAGATTTTAAATGCTTAATAACATCTATATGTTATAATTTTAAAGATACTCATATAGTTATTAATTTAAAATAAAACTCTTTTTTTGGCACCATATTCTGAACATATATTTTTTTTCATATTTAAAGGTTAAAGCACTTCAGAAAGTTTCACGCCACTGTACTCTAAGTAAATTATCGATATTTTGAAAAGGAAGAAAATTTCACAAAGCCACTGGCATGTTGCCATAAAAATCTTTTCAGTCCCAATTGAAACATTCTTTTATTCTGTTGCACCCTATTTAAAAAAATAGTGAATTTACGATTTATATACATAGAACAAAAGTGTAGAAAAGTAAAGAATTATTTGGAAAGATGTATTATATATTCATTATATATTAATGTCAAAAAACTTTAAAGTGTGTGCTTTAGGGTGTATATTTTTTTATTAGTTTAAATTACGCTGAATTGTTTTATTTTATAACCTACACTGAAAAGCTTTATTAAAATTTTTAATTTTACATTATCAATAATATTAAATGCTAGCCATTTCACCCGCTTCCTGCAAGTTCTCAACGGCTAGTGGCCATTAAATATGAAATCTAGAAAAAGGGTACCAAGTTATGCATTTATTGATTTTGAGTGGCAAATTGGTGTTCTTTTAAACCTCTTTGTATAAGAAAATTAACTTTTTTACTTTCCACATGGTATCTCAACTCGAGTTTTCGACGGATCTATACGTTTCGAGATCTCTAGAATACGAAAAAACTATTTTTAGCGTGACGTCTGTGTTTGTGTATGTGTGTCTGTCTGTGCAGATTTTGTATCCACTCTAACTAAAAACTAATCGACCGAATTTCATAAAATTTGGTAAATAAGTCACTTGTGTACGAATCTGGTGCTGATTAGTTGTGGGTACTATTCAGGATAAAAGAACCCACCTTTTTTGCGAAATAACCCGCAAAAATTACCTGTATCCACTCTAGCTGAAAAACTAATGGACTGAATTTCACAAAATTCGGTGGATAAGTTAATTGTGGGACACCCTGGTGCTGATTAGATTTTGGTACAATTTGGGAACAAAATAACCTGATTTTTTTAACGATATGGCACGCAAAAAATGTTAAAATCTAAAATAAAAATTAGGTATGCTTAAATATATCCATTAAATGCCTGTTTTGTGCTTAATTTTTAACGAAGTAAATAATAAGACCATTACACTAGGACTAGCCGTTCTTGAGATATTTTAGTATTTTCGTATTTTCTCTACACCACCTTTGAAAATAAGTCCAGTTACCAAATGAGAACGAAAATTGAATTAAAAATGAATTGAATTTAATTAAAATAAAGAGAACGTGGATACAAGTCTTAGAGAAAGTCATGTGCTGCCTACGTCAGATTTTTTCTTTTGCATTTTGAATTAATTAATGCATTGTTTTGTTTTCAGGATGTGATATGTTCTGAAAGCAACATAGGATGTATTCAACAGGAAATTTAGTTTGATAATTTTGAATTTCAATTTCTAATTATGCTAGAGTTTAGTTTTAATTCTTATTTAGGACGAATTGTGCCCGCGCATCAAGTTATATGTTTTGCGTTCTGAGCCAGTGTATCATAAAATCGTTGCTTGGCTGTAGAGGATGCTTTGTTTTTTTGGCTTTAGAAAACACGCTGTATGGTCGGGCGTAAATTTTAATCAAAGACGTGCATCTTAAATCCCAAGCAGCGTTCGATACATTTTCTAGTTTGTAATATTTCGAAGCAATAATATTTATGCACATTATAGGCTCTGTTACACAGAATTTTGACATTCTATTGCAATACTCCCTTTTGGTGGATCTATCGCAACAATTTTGTAGATCGTCCTTGCAGGTAAAAAAGCAAATTAATCCTATGTGCCCTCAAAACATATCTGGTCTGATGCTTACCAGTGACGATACGCAAAGGAGAAAGCGTATTGTATTTCAAGGGCCAGGCTGAACGGGAATCCAGGGGTGTAATTAACTCAAATTGTCTGCCCCTTTGCGGTCCAGCATCATATGTTTTACAAAATCGCGGAAACCGTCAATTTTCAAAAGGCAGTGGAATACGCGTGTACCCAATGCAAGGAAAAAGCCCTAGTGAATAAAATAAGCCAGAGGGGGGGGGGTTAAATTCACATATCAGTTAATGGAGGACCAGTGATTACGATGGAAGTGGTGAGGCACTGAGAGCGAGAAAGAAGGTTTTGAACTTTCGAAAAAGTGAAGAGTACTTAAAAGAAAATGTGATCATGTGTGTTTGTGCGAGCACTCCAGTGTTGAACGAAAATTACTGTGGACACAACGACAGATTATCAGAGAAATGGGGGTTTGCTGCTCTTGATGCCAATCCAAACTGCTCCAAAAATCAACTCTTCTCTCTCAGCTGTCTCCTATGCATCCCCTACATTATCCCCTAATTACCTTTCTTAATGACTCGAAATTACTGAAACTAATGATTAGGTTAACATCCTGAGGATTAGTTTACCAAAGGAAAGATATATATTAGTGTTGTTTAGAATGTCCGTAGTGCTTGTAATAATTATACAATGTTTGATGAATATGATGGAAACTCCTTTGCCTCTCATTCTGTAACTATATATGTATCAGTTTGTTAATACATGTTATTTTTTGTGTTTAATACGCAGACCTCATTTTCAGGTCTTGTTGTTATTATGTATTATCATTAATGTTGTTTTTGTTTCGGATTTATCGGAAAGAAATGGGATTTATTGCGAGCTTCAGATTTTGCATCCTTACCGGACATGTGGCTAACGCCACGAAACAAGCTCTACTGAGGCCCCACTATCAAATGCCAAGAACTCCTAAATGTTTTGAAATCAGAAAATAAACAAACGTCTTTGTCTGCAATGGTTGGTTGATTACGGTTTGTTGGCACAAGATCCAAAGAAAATATGCTGCACCAGGCATATGCCTGCAATGAATCCCTGGCCAGTACTATACTTATAGCAGCAAACAACGAAAAGGATTCTAGACTGATATATCATATGATCTCTAAAGTTTCTTTTTCACGATGAAACAGTTCTTAAAGAATAACGACTTTAATCCACGAACACGAACTGCAAAAGTAGAATAAATTTGAATCTCTGGAATGGTGAGTTCCTCTTAGATGTACCTGATAGGCTAAAATGGGAAGCAGTGGTAACATTTTCCCTAATAACAGGACACAACTGCATTGTTTCACACCTGTGTCCCATTGGTATTTTTAACGATCCTTTCTCTCGGCTTGTGACAAATCTGAACCCACCGACAGACCTCATCTGTTACGTTGTGGAACACTCCATGGTCAGTTTTAGGCTTCTGGTTATTAGGCGGTATAAGAGGACTCTTGAGCAATACCATTCAGCTGTTTTGCAGTTTTTTGTTTTTATGGCTGTTCTTATGGTATATTCCTATTTTGTATTTTACTTATGTGACTCAGCCATTAGAAAAAAAAAACATTTATGCACGAAGAAAATTTGACTATTCTCTCGGTAGCGATATTATGCTTAAAATAGTTTATTTACACATTGTTATTAAATTTCATAAGACGTGACAAGATATAAAAGAAAACACTGATGCAAGCTCATAAAACCAGTTTACTTAATGTCCGTGAGTTCTTTACACAAGAAGCCATTTAACGTTTCATCATGAAGATTATTGTCAACTACAAAAAATGCAGACGTGACTAATGACAATTTTATGCTAAAGGCATCGGAATTCTCCGCATTTGACGCTATTAAGCCATTTCTTTTTATCAGTTAAGGTCAACGTGCAAAAAGAATCCGGCAATAATGGTCATGTGAGCAAAGCAACCATGTGTAAAACTTTTAATTAAATATAAAGGATCCGTGAATAAATGGAGTTTGGAAATTGTCCTTTTTTAACTGAGATAATGAGTTTTAGAGGAATAAAGACAAGGATATGGATTGGACAATAAATGCTTCCCGATATGCATGGATATGGGCTATGTTGTATAGTATTATTACCTATTTTAAGAGAAAGTGAATTTAAAACCAAACATGTTATCCCTAGTATCAATCCAATATTGACCAATATTGGCAGCTAATATTGGAAATATTGGACCAATATGAAAAATCTGATGTGGGCAGCATATGACTTTCCCTGCAGACTCAAATTCATATTTCCTTTATTTCTTTAATAATTCGTTAGATTGCGTTTAAGTGCACCAAATAACACTAAATTTGCATTTTTAATTCAATTTTTGTTTTTATTTGGTAATTGGACATTTTTCCGAAATCGGCGTAACAAAAATGCAAGAAATCTCAAATATCTTGAGAACGGTTAGTCCTAAAGTATAATGGAGTGTGTTATAATCTTTTCCTCGTCAAAAAATGCATATAAAACAAGAAGTTAGTTAACTTCTTGTTTTACATACATACATTCAGCATACGTAGTTTTTTTTTTTTTTAGATTTTTGCGATTTTTGCGGGCCGTTTCGTGAAGAAAGGCAGTTTGTTCTTTTCCGAATCGTACCAAAATCTATTCAGCACCAGAGTGTCCAACAAATAATTTATCTACCACATATTCTGAAATTTGGTCAATTAGTATTTTAGCTACGGTGGATACATGAAATTTTTGCGGGGCATTTTCGTAAAAAATGTCGGGTTCTCTTTCCGAATCGTACCAAATTCTAATCAGCACCAGAGTATCAACCAAGTAACTTATCTACCAAATTTTGTGAAATTTGGTCAATTAGTATTTTAGCTAGAGCGGATACATGAAATTTTTACGGGCCTTTTCGCAAAAAACAGGCTGCTTCTGTTTTTACGAAACATACCAAAAACTAATCAGCACCAGAATCACATACAAGTGACTTACCTACCAAATTTTATGAAATTCGGTCCATTAGTTTTTGATTTAGAGTGGATACATACATTGCACAGACAGACAGACACACAGACAAATATACACACACACATACGTCACGTTAAATTTTTTTTTTGTATTCTAGAGGTCTCGAAACGCGTAGATCCGTCGAAAACTCGTGTTCGATTATCGACATGATTCCAATACTTTCCTTATACATTACCATGTATTGCAGGGAATGTAAAAATTGGACATTTTGATGGAATTGGTTCATTATTGGCATGAAACATTGGGATAATATTGCGCGAATATTGGCGTCTCATTGGAAATATTTCCAATGTAACACCACTATTGGGGTAATATAGTAATGAAAATATTTAGCCGATATTGGAAGACAATGTAAGCCCAAAATTTGCCCAACATTGGGATTATATTGGAAATATTGCCAATGCAATACCAGGATATACAATATTGGTTCAATATTGAACCAATATTAATCATATTGATCCAATATTAAAATGCCACTATGGATTCTATGTGAGTTAATAAAATTGCGACTAAAACGGTGTCTATAGCAATGTGAAAAAATAATTTGAAAATGAAATCCAATAAGTGAAACTGCTGCTTGTGAGATTATAACTTTCTAATTCTTCCTTAAAAAAAGTAATCATACGAAAATTAGGTGATTACAATTGTTTCGAAGGCGTTTTTAGCCACTTCCTTAGGTCAGAATATTGTATTTTTATAATAACCACTAAAAAACTTGGTTGTTAAGAAAAAACACAGTTCTGACCTGATAAAGGGAGGTTAAGACGCTCTCGAAATACTTATAGGCACCTAATTTTCTTATTCCTGATTTTTTTAAGTCAGTATTAGAATGTTATAGAAAATGAAATATTTAGGATTCATTATTTTCTTGCCTTTTTGTATGCGTGGTAACATACAAGATGTTTAAAAAATATTGTGCGATAAAATATCTCTTGAACGGGGGTTAACAAACCCGAAGTTCCAATAAGAGATAGACTTTCATATAAATTCAATAAGATACACTTTCATATAAATGTTTTAGGAAGATATACTTTCATATAAGTGTAGTTTCAATAAGATAGACTTTCATATAAATCCAATAAGATACACTTTTCAAATAAATGTTTCAATAAGATAGTCTTTCATATAAATGTAGCTCCAATAAGATAGACTTTCATATAAATGTAGTTCCAATAAGAGATATACTTCCATATAAATTCAATAAGATACACTTTCATATAAAAGTTTCAAGAAGATATACTTTCATATAAGTGTAGTTCCAATAAGATAGACTTAATATATTCAATAAGATACACTTTCAAATAAATGTTTCAATAATATAGACTTTTATATAAATTTAGTTCCAATAAGATAGATTTTCATATAAATGTAGTTCCAATAAGATAGATTTTCATATAAATTCAATACGATACACTTTCATAGAAATGTTTCAATACGATGGACTTTCATAGAAATGTTTCAATAAGATAAACTTTCATATAAATGTAGTTCCAATAAGAGATATACTTTCATATAAATTCAATAAGATACACTTTCATATAAAGGTTTCAATAAGATAGACTTTCAAATAAATGTAGTTCCAATAAGATGGACTTTCATCAAATAAGATGGACTTTCATATTACGACAGTTTGGACAACTTGATAAGTTTTTATAAAAAATGTAATATTTAACATTTTTATATGGGCCTTCTACAAAGGAAATTCCAATTAACACATTAGTCATTATTCATATTTAAATATCTTTTGAAAAAAAATCCATGTTGCATAATAATCAAAATTGGTCACAAATAAATTGCCTATGTTATAGGACGGCTTACACCACTTCCACCCGATCAAATTAAACATCAAAACCAAATGTTTCACTGGTCCTAAAAAAAAATTAAACTTTTTTAGACAAAATTTATATCCGAAATTTACATTCGTTCCTATCTTTTGCGAAAGATTTATACAACCCCCTATTATCCATTGAAATCTTTAAATAATGAAACCTCGGGTAATTTTGATTGTATAAGACTTATTATTGTATAATAGTGAAACATGCATTTTTTTCGCAGTTTTGTTAAGTCACAAATATAAAAATCTTCAAAATTTAAGCAATATGAATAAACATAATCACGTTGTTAAAATACGTTACTGACTGCTGTTAAAAACGAATAAAAAAATTCGTGTAAAAATGCAGTATAAAATACATCACATATAACAAAAATTTAGGGTGCCAACTGGTTTCAAAGGTAGGGAAAATGACGTTAGCACCTATTTAGCCTCTTTAATGAAAATTCTAAATTCTTTCCTTTTGAGTGGAAATAAATGTATGGTTTAATTTTAGATTTCGGTCTGCTTTCTTCTTTTTTTACGGTTATCCGTTTTATTATTTCCGAATGTTATTTGCTTTACGCAATTTTATTTGACGATGTTAGAACATTCATAGTCCGAAATCAGCTGTTTTTTCATATTTGTTTTTCATTTTTATTTTTATTCCTTTTTTCCAATTACTTTGCAGCCATTTTTTTATATTCTTCATTTTAATTCGCACTATCCTGCTATTCGTTTCATGCCTCCTTGGTTTTACCTTTCTTCATTTCTTCTCGCAGTAATGGCACATTATGCATTACCTTCAGCCACGTAGTTATTTTACTGAAGATGCTGAACTTACTTAAATAAGTGACGTTGCGTTTGCTGATTGTGCTGAAGAAAAATATTTTTGCCTTCGAAAGCTCTCGACATCCTAATACTTTACTCCATGCTATAGTTACACGTTCTTTTCTATAAAAGTACTATTTAAGAAAATACTATGTCATTAAAAGTTATTAGTAAAACATATATTAAAAATGAAAAGAATTAAAAACTCTCTTGTATAATTCAATCTTTCTTTTAAACACTTTTACTGCGTATGAATAAAGTTTAATAGTTAACATAAACTTTTTTTTCTGTTAGAAAGTACAGGCTAAAACGTTTGGTCTTAATAATGAGAAACATTTTTATATTCATAATAATTAAAAATAATTGAATGTGTTTAACGAAGTTAATTTCATTGCAAAAAACATTGAGAATATTGTAAAATTATTTTTAAAAAAAATGTTATGTTAAATAAGTAATTAAAATATCCATCTTTTACGTAGATATCTCATTTAATTTTATATTATGACACTTAAATTGTGCAAGATTAAAAACTAATACTAATTAAAATTTTAATTTAATGCTGAACATAAGACAGTTTTTGTTTCCATTTTAGAGAACTTGGTCACTAAAGCTACCGTTATTTCTATAGGTAACTCAAAGAATTTTAAATGGAAAAAGGATATTGGATTTAATGCATACTGGTAAACAGATTACATACTATATATATATATATATTAAAGTAGTACGGCATTAACAAATTTGGTGACAATTAATTGAAATATACATTGTCATTGAAATATACTATATCAAACCAGTAGCGTAGCCAAGGAGGGGTTGTTGTTGAGACCCAGACCGTCCGACCTACCAGAAAGGTGTAAGGTAACTGTATGGACGGCCGGGAAGTGCCACCCAATTTAGACCGGAACCCAGTGGAGGAGGCATCCACAGGGACCGTACCCTCCTTCCCCTACCACCAACCTCTCGGATGGACTTACGGACCCACATGTTTAACGTGATCGTACTCCGCATGAACACGGCGGCATTTGTGGTAGCGTGCAAATCTAGCGCGCAAACCACGGGGATACCGCACCCGAGATGGCCAACAGCACGCGGTGTTCCGAGGTAGTCACCCACCAAGTACTAACCGCGCCCGATGCTGCGTGACTTCGGTGATCTAACGAGAACCGGTGTTTTCAGCACGGTACGGCCGTTGGCCTTTGCCAAGGAGGGGTGTCATACCCTCCCTTAAGAAACCATTAGAACCCACTGAAGTTCGGAGAAATGCTGTTGCTGTTGGTTCTTATCCCACTTGACCGACAGCAACATCAGATCAAGTCCATGAACCCTTGAGTCTTCAAAAGATGGAGAACTACTCTGGGACTGGAGTACAGGTGACTCCTCTGGCATCCAATACATGTCAAGGCATGGGCAGGAGAGGCCTGAGACAAATTGCACTTCGGGCAAAGGGAATAAACCTTCGAACCCAACACATGCCGAAGATCACGAAGATGGCCGCTGCGGAGTCTGGCCAGAGCCGTCTGTTCACCCCTGCTGCCTGCCCCAATCAAAGCAGCACCAAGACGGCCACAATCATACCACTCATGCGGCCTTTCAATCATACCACTCACGGGGGCCTTTCTCCAAATGGAGTTGATTTCAAGTTTGACTCGTGAGGCAAGTTCCGAAAAAGTAAGACAGCCACCGTCAATAGTCACAGTTGGGGAAATGAGAAAGACAACATTTTATTACCAAAACAACCTTCCTCCCCAAATGATTTTTGGCGTCGCTTCTGTATCAAGTAGGTAAAACCTACATGTACAATATGCTAAAATAATTGGCATGAAAGCTATATGGAAGCTACATATATTTAACATGGGAGCTTTTTTACAATGGAAGTTTACTTATAGCACAAATGATTTGAGAAAATCATCCAAATTAATTATTTTATGCATTACTGTTTGTGGAAATTATATCACTAACAAAGAATCATGCTTTTTAAATTAAATGTATCTCAGTTTTAGAGTTTTAGTTTTGCTTCTAAACATTCAATGTCATCTGAAGCTACCTCGATATGTAGTAGTAGTTTCCATATGTTGCGGCATTGAACGTTTTTGATATCATCATGGGGAACTTCTCCTCGCCAAACTGTTTCTGTACGAGTTCAAAGTTCATTTGTAATGGACATAGGAGACACTTGATGTACCAGTTATATGGCTACCATATTCCAGACATTCCCGAATTGGTACATGTTTGAAAGTATACATGTTTGAACAGGAAAACGCGCAGGTCAGGAATGAAGCGGTATGTGCAGTACATAAATTAAGTCTTGAATCTTTTGGCTCACATGAGGCGAGCCTTGTTCTTCTGAAATATAGGATAACTGTAAGGGAGAGGGATATTTATCGATTTTAATATCGCCATAGCTGATCAAAATATGCAGCTAAAGAAATATTGGATATATTTTTATGATTAGTGACAGGAACACATTTTTTCTGATAGGAACTTTATTCTAACAGGGGCAGTATAAGAATTAGAAACTATTTCTATTATGCTTCCCCTCTGGTATACGAAACTGACATAACAAAAATCTGCATCTTTCAAAACATTTTTAAATTGGAAGAATGTGTTCGATTAATTGCATATGAAATAAATCTCAAATACAATCTACTGCCAGATTTCTCTGAATCCTGGTGTTACTAAGTTTGCATAGTAATACTAAAGTTACAAAAGTAAAAGAAAAATTGTTCACGCAGACTTGATCATTGTGCAATGAAGAGTAAGGATGAGTATATGTAGTTATTACTCTAATCAAAAATATTTTGGAACTTTGCTGAAATTGCAAAACTAAATTTAAATCTTTACTCTGTTCTGAATATAAATCAGCGCCTCATGTTTGAATATGTTAATAGTTGTCCAAATTTCATCATTATTTTAACTGTAAAATCTTGCAAATATTTAAAATATTTAAATAATATTGAATAATCATTTCCCGATAAAATTATTTGCATATATATAAAATTTTATGAAAAGAATTAAACAGCTGCAACGGAATTACTGTCCAAATGGAAATTATAATCTCAAAACTCTTCGGACATATCTAAATTAAGGAATTCCGTATTCCTTTATTCTCCTTTAATCCCTTGTAACTGCTCTATACCCATTGGGTGAGCTAGGCGCCCTGGGTAATAAATATTTTATTCCGTATATGTTTAAGGACGTCCATAGAAATGTACCTTGAAAGAAGTATCTTTTAATATTATTTCAACTATGAAAATAACATTGCTTTTAAATATATTTTCTTAAAATTTCAGGAACATATTATTAATTATTAAAATTACATTACATTATTAAAACTGTTATTATTGCTGTTACATTATTAAAATTCCTAAAAGCTAGGGGAGGGGGGGATTGGCGATTCGTATCTCGTATCGAGGAAACAAAGGAGTTCTTCAATTTCACAAATAAGCACACTAATAGAACTATATTTCTATAATCCGAATTTATCTACCAGAATCTAAATTATTAGGGTATAATGTCTTTAACTCAATTATTACGCCACTGCTCCCCATAAAAA
This sequence comes from Amaurobius ferox, assembly GCA_951213105.1. Classification (NCBI taxonomy): domain Eukaryota; kingdom Metazoa; phylum Arthropoda; class Arachnida; order Araneae; family Amaurobiidae; genus Amaurobius; species Amaurobius ferox. The sequence continues at coordinate 73,453,547 of OX578138.1, read as the reverse complement.
CAGAAAAGTAGCTACAACTCATACACATCTTTTGTTTAATAATTTATAGAAAATATTAAAACGGAAAAATTAGGAACAATGATTTAGAAGGATGAGATATAAATCCATATTCATTCCAGGGGATAGAATTGTGTTAATTTTCCATTGTTGGATCCAAAGGAGGGATTCTACTCTGTCCATTTCTCCAGAAATCGAAAACGTCAACTTTGATGCTTTTGTTAAACATTTCATAGAATATTAAAAAATTATTAGAATGCTGAAATACAAATCCATATTCATGCCAAAGGACACAACTGTGTTAATTTTCCGTTTTTGGATGTGACGAAATAAATATAACCTAAAACATAGCCATTTCAAAGAATATAAAAATTAATAAATAAATAAATATTGGAAATAAGGAAATTGTACAATGGCTTCCATCAAAAATCATCCGAAAAAACGTTCTTTGGTGTTTCCGACGGCATAAAGATAGAAATTCTGAGATAATATGTGTGCTCGCTTGGGAGTCGATTTATGCGAAAATCGCTAAAAATTGCTCTTCATCATAAAATAACTAAAAATGTAATATGAATAATACTAAAATCTCACCGAGCCGTTATGCCCTGGAAACTGAAGTACCTAAGCACTGAATTTCGCCGCTATCCGAAGATTTAATTTTTACTTTCCCTGCAATACATGGTAATGTATAGGGAAAGTATTGGAATCATGCCGAAAATCACAACTCGAGTTTTCGATGGATCTATACGTTTCGAGACCTCTAGAATACGAAAAAACTATTTTTAGCGTGACGTCTGTGTGTGTGTCTGTGTGTCTGTCTGTGTGTCTGTCTGTCTGTCAGTGCAGATTTTTTATCCACTCTAACTAAAAAACTAATGGACCGAATTTCACAAAATTTGGTTGGTAAGTTACTTGTAAGCGAGTCTGGTGCTGATTAATTTTGGGTACGATTCGGAATAAAAGAACCCTCCTTTTTTTTTTGCGAAATGGCCAGCAAAAATTTGTATCCACTCTAACTAAAAAACTGATGGACCGAATTTCACAAAATTCGGTAGATGAGTCACTTGGGGGTTACCTTGGTGCTGATTAGATTTTGGTACGATTCGGAAAAAAATGACCTGCCTTTTTTTGCAAAATGGCCCGCAATAATCGCCAAATCTAAACTAAAGAACTGGGTATACTCAAATATATCCATTAAATGCTGATTTAATACGTAATTTTTAACGACGAAAAGAATAAGACCAACCCCATTACACTAGGACTAGCCGTTCTCGAGATATTTTAGTTTTTCGTACTTTCCCTACGCCACCTTTGAAAATAAGCCCGGTTACCGAATGAGAACGAAAATTGAATTAAAAGTAAAATAAATTTAGTTAAAATAAAGAGAACGTTAATATAAAGTCTGCAGGGAAAGTCATGTGCTGCCCACATCAGATTTTTCAGTACAGATGACACACATAGACAAACAAGGGTGGGGCAGCCCAGTTGTTAAGGCACAGGAAAGTGGGTAAGGTTCGGAGAACCAGAGTATTATTCCTGGCTCTGTCCAAACAGTCTTCATGTTCAAGTAGAGTACGGGTACATTAAATTTGTGGATCTGAAAGTTCTTCTGAGAGGTTGGTGATAGGGGATGGAGGGTACGGTACCTGTAGATGTCATCTTCATTGGGTTCCGGTCTAAAATTAATGGCACTGTCCCGGCCGTCCAAACAGATACCTTACAACTTCGGGTAGATCGAACGGTCTGGATTAAAAGAAAAAAATAGAAAGAAAGCCAAGCAAACTTATTTTTTATTATGTAATATTCGTAAGCATGTTGTAGGAACATTGGCCATATGACTATCTCTCAGATAGATCGAATGACACCATAACCAAGATTCTTGCTACAGTGGGAAGAGACCTCGATAATTTAGGTATTTAGATATAGTTAGTTTGTCGGTTCATTGCGTATTGTATAGACGTGCTAGAATGAATTACCCTGTATTCCACGGGTCATAAATAAAGTCCACTAGTTAAATAATACATTTACAGATAAGAGTACTCAATTTTCCCCACTGCAGACATGTCGGCAATTTGAACAAATATTTTTTCAAAGCATATTTGCAATGCAATTAAAAAATAACATCATATCTAGCACTGATTAAGATATTTTATGATATTGATTATAATGGAAGTTCACCTAAACAATTTGCATAATAATTGTCTAACCTGTCCATGTCTTTCTAGACCTTCCAGAATACCCCCACACCCGGTAACCTAGAAAAATGAATTCTTTCACACTTATATAATATCAACCATGGGATAAATCCTAACGGATCTGCCATGTCGATCACCCCCAGCGGAAGGAGACAGTGGGGGTATCTGAAAAGTATTTCTAGTCTCTAAAATTATGAATATATGCATTCTTACAGTATCAACTGCAGAACAGAATCGAACGGAGTCGAATTTTCGAGTTCTTTCTCTGGATCGAATAAAATGGGAGGGAGGATTCGAAAAATCATTCCCGACCTTTCAGAACTCCCCGATTACCTATAAAAGCAACACTCTGTCGTCGACTTACGGTATCGACCACGGGCCAGAACCTAACTCACCCAATGTTTGGTTAGGCAGAGGACTAATTTGGACTCTGGCCGCCAAAAATTTTTAAATAAAATAAAACTTATTAAAAAAGACGAAAATTAATTTTTTGTGTTATAATTTCCTTGTCTATGACAGGTTGAAATACCAATAGCTGCAGGATGTCCCAAAAAGATTGAAACGCTCTTTAATTCTTTAACTTTTGGAGATAATTGGACAATGTAAATCTCAAAAATATTGAAAGTAAGGTAGGAAATACGACTATGTTAATGAAATAGTCCTCCCATTCATTTTCAAAAAGTTACGCTTTTTAAATTTTTATACGACCCCCTTAGACAAATTTGGTCAATCAGAAAATTTTTATTTTTAATGTAACAAGATCATTAAAAAATCCCGCATATCTGTATCTTTAAAATTGAGTGAGTTATATTTAATTGAAAATTGAACATTGTGAATGGGGACCCTATATCAAATTTGAAATGTAAATTTGTGACATATCACAAAAAAAGATAAAACTGGATGATGATACATAGGATTCCCAACCGGGTAGGGCATTTCACTGCTTTGTATGATCTCTGTCTGTGTAATGGTTTATTTAGACGCATTTGTGATAAAACATTTTGACACATATTAACGTATTTTTGATCTAAACAGCTTCCATCGTCAATTTGTTTATGATCCCTATTTTCACTGATGAAAAAGTCTTTCACATGGTACGGAAAAGTAGCATAAGTCATATTTTTTCTTTTATTATAATTCAGTTGATTTTAAAGATACAGATATACGGTTTTTTAATGATCTTGTTGCAATAAAATTAAAAATTTTCTGATTGATCAAATTTGTCTAAGGGGGTCGTATAAAAATTAACAAAGTGTAACTTTTTGAAAATTAATTGGAGGACTATTTCATTAACGTAATCTTATTTCCTATCTTACTTTCAACTTTTTTGCAATTTACATTGCCCACTTATCTCTAAAGGGTAAAGAATTAAAGCGCGTTTCAATCTTATTTGAACCCCTGTATATAACAAATAAGAAATATTAATCATGCATAAAGCATTGATTATGAAATACTTTTCAATTGCAATGCAATTTTGTGTAAACATCTCTGAAATGCGATACATTCCTCGGTAATATTTTTTAAATTATCACAATACTACATTAATTTATTATATTTCAAACTTAAAGCTTCATCAAAAAAAAATGAACTTCTTCAAATGACGGCATTGAAATATAAATTGCCTGGTATAAACATCTCTACAATGCAATACATTCCTCGGTAATATTTTTTAAAATTATCATAATACTACAATAGTTTATTATATTTCAAAACTCTTCGAAAACAAATGAAATTTATTCAAATGACGTCATCGAAATATAACACGCCTGGCTCTCTCTATAAAAGCAGCATTTCATTCATAAACATTTTTCCAATGCTTTCATTCGTCAAAATACTATAATAATGTATTTTATTTAAAAACTTAAAACCATGGAGGTACAAGTAATTTAACTCTATGCTTACAGCTTCATCGAAAAAATCGTATGGTTATCTGTGTAAAATCAATGAGTGTTACATTCATATCAGCTATATTGCAAACTCCATGAGCTATATAATTTTGCGTATATAATGCAGCAATATAATGCAGCAATTCTTATACAACTCATTCTACATCTTTTGGTGTTTACATTTTTTACATTGTATTACGATTGTAATTTGTCATTTGAATAAATTACTTTTCATCTATGTTTAAAGTGGTAAAAAACAACACTCAATCTGCCTCTGTGTAGCCATTTAAAAGTCATAATTTGAATATATAAACCATGGAGTTAGAGTGACAGGATTACTTTTTTATCATAAAATTCTTATTTTAAACTATGAAATTAATGCAAAATTGATTTATAGATAGATTGTTTTAAGCAACAATGCATTACTCATAAAGTTAGAGAAAGTTAGTCCCCATTGTATGACCAGTAATTGAAAACATAAGATAAAAAGTTTGAGTCATTGAATTTGATAAATTCGTTTTTAAGGGGTCTAAGGGAGCGTAGATTAATTGCGTTATCTTAACGCAAATCCACCTTTATCTAAAATTCCTGCTCTTTCTTCCGCGAAATTAGACAACCATTCCAGTTCAAAATGACCGCTAGGTGGTGCTAGTTATCATCTGAAACAACTTGTTGTTTTTTCATTTGAGTACGTCTTTTACCGTGGAGGATTCGTTATATTTATTTAATTTTGATCTTGCTTTTAAATTTTGTGACTTCAATTTTCTTGTATTTTTAAATTGTAATATCTAGCTTTTACTATGGTTTATTGTGTAGTGCCATTTTGTGCATCAAATGGCATGAAAGACTCTTTGAATTTCCTTCGGAAGTCAATCGTCGAGAGAAATGGATTAAAGCAGAGAAAGGCAGATTAAAGCAGAAGATAAAAAATATTAATTAATGATTAAAGCAAATACTTTTCAGAGAAAGTTTGTATACGCGTATAATTTCAGCTCAAATTAAACTGTTAACCTACCTAGGTTGGAGTGTGAAGATTTTGAATCTATCTTGTTCTTACTAATTAAGAAGTTGTTGTTGACTTTTTACAGAAACTTTTTATACTTGTATAATGTCGGCAAAATTTAAACTATTAAACTTTATTATTAGCTATTGATCAAAAAAGAACCATCACTTCTACTTGACACAGTAAAACATGACAAATATTGGCTGTGGTTTGTGTATAACACTATAAATTTAAAATTGTCATACGTTTTTATTAAAAATTTCATATTGATATCCATAAAGAATTTTTGTTTTATTTACATACTATTGTATGCAAATTCAAATAAGATATTATTTTACAATAACCCTGAGCGAAGCTGAAATTTCTATCTAGCAATATTAAAATGGATATCAAAGTCACATCGCCTACGGTCTTTTAAATCTTCATCTTGTTCTAGCTGTCACCGCTAGATGGCGATGCATAACATCTTTTGAGGGGGTGTCGTGGTGTCCACTTTTTACTTTCCTTATATACATAATGTATTCGGAAAGTATTGTGACGGGGTCGAAAATTCGAATTCGAGTTTTCGACGGGAGAGCACGTTTCAAGTGTTCCTGATCACGAATCGAACATTTTTGAAGTGATGTCTGTGTGTGTGTGTTTGTGTGTGAAAGTATGTGTGTGTGTGTGTGTCAGAGAGCTTGTGGAGACGATAACTGACGAACGAATGGGCCGATTCGAATGAAATTTGGTACAAAAATCACAATCCGTGAATACTGGAAGCCTATTGTTTTAAAACAGAATCCAATGTTCATAACCACCCTAAATTTTCGAGTGAAATTTTGAAAAAATCATCGAAAAATCAAAACCTTTAATAAAGTTACGAAAATATACATTTGTTATGTAATGTTTCCTTAATAAACGATTGACATAAGCTTTAGAAGCGCTAGCATGAACCGTTCTCGAGATATTGCATATTTTTCAAATAAATGTATCAAAAAATTCCATAAATTAAAAAAATATGTTAACTGTTAAGAAACATGTTCATTTTCATATGTAATATCATGCAATAAATTTGGTGACATCATTCTCGTCGATCTAACTCGTTCCATTCACGAGAAAAGATACTTTGAGAAATACTTTTGTATTTGAACGCCAATAGTCATTTATCCGCTGTAAGAATAATTTATTTCTCCGTCCATAACACTTGGCGAGATTTTGGCGACGAATTTAGCGAATTATTGCCAACTTGGCGACATTTTTAAATGTTACCAAATTAACGAAAATCTCGCCAAATGGATAAAAATGACGCTGAATCAATGAAAATGACGACTCATTGAAGAAAATTCAGTATCCTGGAAAGAATATAAGTATCTACTATAAGAATAGCATTTTTAACACTTTACAACAAAGTTGAAAAGTGTTTATGACTTTGTTCATTCTGTCTGTCTGTCTGTCTGTCTGTCTGTCTGTCTGTCCGTTAGCACGATAACTGCCGTAAAAATGACTTAATCAAAATGAAATTTTAGTATGTTGTTCAGACGGTCTGTAGGACCTATGGGAATATAAATGAATAATATCACACAATTAGTTTTGGATTGAACCCGGGTTGAAAAAATGAAATACATTGAGCCCTATGGGACCTAATTCTTCTAACATTTTTTAAGCGGATTTAAAATTCACAAATTGCTTCGAAAATTTTAGGTAATAGTCAAATTGTTCCATAAAATATATAAAAAAAAATTCAGCTAAATATATTCAGTAGTTTTTTAAATAAAAATTAAAATAATAATTACACATCTTATATGAAACGATCACGTGACCATGATATGAAACGATCACATGACACACTTCAAAATGATATATGGCATCCATCTTGTTTCAAATTCGTGATTTTTTAAAGTTCTTTTTAATTCATATTGAGTGTTGTATCCATCCTAAAACTACTTTATTTCTGCTTAAATTCTGTGCATCTACATACTAAAACAACACAATGACAATATATTTGAGTTTAAATTCTCATTCAAATTTGATTATTTCTACAACTAAGCCTGTGTTTCACCTATGTAAAATGTAAACAGCAAAATATGTAGAATGAGTTGTATTAGAATTACTGTATTTCTTTAACACAAAATAATTCAGTCCATGGAGTTTGCATGGCTGATATGAATGAAATATTAATTGATTTTATAAACAGAAGGACGATTTTTTTCGATGAAGTTTTAAGCATACAGTTTATGAATTGTAGCTCCATGGTCTTAATTTTTAAATAAAAAAAATAAATTATTATAGTATTGTGATGAATGAAATGGAGAAAGTTATGAATGAAATCCTGCTTTTATAAAGAGATCCAGGCGTGTTATTTTTTCTATGACGTCATTTGAATTAATTTCAGTTGTTTTCGATGATGTTTTCAAATATAATAAATAATCGTAGTATTATGATAGATTTAAAAATATTACCGTGGAATGTATTGCATTTTAGAGATATTTAAACCACGCAATTTATATTTCAATGCCGTCATTTGAATGAAGTTCATTTTTTTCAATGAAGGTTTAAGTTTTCAAATATAATAAATCAATGTAGTATTGTGATAAGTTTTAAAATATTACCGAGGAATGTATTGCATTTTCGACTTTTTTAAATAAAATTGCATTGAAGTTGGAAAGTGTTTCATAATCAATGCTTTAAGCATGATTGATCTTTCTTGTTACTTTCCCTGCAATACATGGTAATGTATAGGGAAAGTATTGGAATCATGTCTAAAATCGCAACTCGAGTTTTCGACGGATCTGCACGTTTCGAGACCTCTAGAATACGAAAAAAATATTTTTAGCGTGACGTCTGTGTGTGTGTCTGTGTGTCTGTCTGTCTGTGTGTCTGTGTGTCTGTCTGTGTGTCTGTCTGTCTGTCTGTCTGTGCAGATTTTGTATCCACTCTAACTAAAAAACTAATTGACCGAATTTCATAAAATTTGGTAGGTAAGTCACTTGTGCACGAATCTGGTGCTGATTAGTTTTGGGTATGACTCCGGTTAAAAGAACCCGCTTTTTTTTGCGAAATGGCCCGCAAAAGCTTGTATCCACTCTAACTGAAAAACTAATGGACCGAATTTTACAAAATTTGGTAGATAAGTCGCTTGTAGGCCACCCTGGTTCTGATTAGATTTTGATATAACTCGAAAAAAATAATTTGCCTTTTTTTGCAAAATGCCCCGCAAAAATCATCAAAATCTAAACTTAAGAACTACGTATGCTCAAATATAGCCATTAAATGCTTGTTTAATACGTAATTTTTAGCGAAGAAAAGAATAAGACCAACCCCATTACACTAGGACTAGCCGTTCTCGAGATATTTTAGTTTTTCGTATTTTTCCTACACAATTTTTGAAAATAAGTCCAGTTTTCAAATGAGAACGAAAATCGAATTAAAAGTGAATTAAATTTAATTTAAATAAATAGAACGTGAATAAAAGTCTGCAGGGAAAGTCATGTGCTGCCCACATCAGATTGTTTTAACTGTGAAAGTAGTAAATTCATTGCATTATATAAGTCATGTGCTGCCCATATCAGATTTTTAATAATAAATTAGGGAGAAATGAACAGTTATTTAGATAAAGGTGACTATGAATAGCGGATGGTGTAGTATGCGTGTTTTGGTAGGGAGAGTATAATAAATAATAATATTGAGTGGAAGGAGTGTATGACTCTCATGTGTAAGCGGTCAGTGGACAAAAAGATATATTTTTTAACTCTATGAACAGCAGATCTGAAAGAATATTTTAGAACTTTATCCCTTCTTATAACTGAACAATGCTTCTAGTACAACATAAATGTATGAGAAAGTCGAGTGGAGTGTCTCACTATAGTGTTGGATGCTATCGCAATTACCAATTTATAGAAACTGGTGTATAAGATTAACGCTGAACTGACTCACCCGTTTTCCGTAATGCAATTTCAGTGACTGGGGTCTCTTGGTCAAATATTGAAAACCATTTATATCTCTTTCTTTACTTAATGGAATGTGGTTTGAGAATTAATCGACTGTTATCGCGTGGGTAAAAGGGTTACGTCGACCGTTAATAAGAGAGTACATAAATCACAACCAATAAGAGACAGGCAGTGTATTGTTGCCATTCAGTGCATTTTTATGGGATTTCAAAATCACTGCCAATAAATTTCTGAAACAATCGAAACTTCAAAGTAAAATAACGACTACAAAAATTTTTACTTTTATTGCAATACATGGTAATGTATAGGGAAAGTATTGGAATCATGTCGAAAATCGCAACTCGAGTTTTCGACGGATCTACACGTTTCAAGACCTCTAGAATACGAAAAAACCATTTTTAGCGTGACGTCTGTGTGTGTGTCTGTCTGTTTGTGTGTCTGTGTGTCTGTCTGTGCAGATTTTGTATCCACTCTAACTAAAAAACTAATGGACCGAATTTCACAAAATTTTGTAGGTAAGTCACTTGTGGGCGGGGCTGGTGCTGATTAGTTTTGGGTACGATTCGGGATAAAAGAACCAGCCTATTTCTGCGAAATGGCCCGCAAAAGCTTGCATCCACTCTAACTAAAATACTAATGGACCGAATTTCACAAAATTCGGCAGATGAGTCATTTGTGGGTCACCCTGGTGCTGATTAGATTTTGGTATGATTCGGAAAAAAACCCGCCTTTTTTGTGAAATGGCCCGCAAAAGCTTGTATCCACTGTAGCTGAAAAACTAATGGACCGAATTTTTCAAAATTCGGTAGATGAGTCAGGTATAGGTCACCCTGGTGCTGATTAGATTTTGGTACGATTCAGAAAAAAATAACCTACCTTTTTTTTGCAAAATGGCCCGCAAAAATTGCCAAAATCTAAAATAAAAAACTTGGTATACTCAAATATATCCATTAAATGCTGATTTAATACTTAATTTTTAACGATGAAAAGAATAAGACCAACCCCATTACACTAGGACTAGCCGTTCTCGAGATATTTTAGTTTTTCGTACTTTCCCTACGCCACCTTTGAAAATAAGTCCGGTTATCGAATGAGAACGAAATTGAATTAAAAGTGAAATAAATTTAATTAAAATAAAGAGAACGCTAATATAAGTCTGCAGGGAAAATCACATCAGATTTTTTATTGTTTGATTCAAAATAGCAAAACTTTTTATGTTTCTGAGGGAAGCTTTGAGGAGAAATAATGTGTTATGCACATGATTATGGTGTGAATATAATGTGTATCATATATTGTGCGTAAATGCTTTGCCGAAAATGTTCAAAACCAAAATTTTGATGGATCGGCTTATTTTAAGAACTCCTGAAATCATATCTTTCTTTCTATCCAGACCATGCTACTTACCCGAAATCGTAAGGTATCTGTTTTGATCGTCAGGGAAGTATACCCAATTGAGACTGTCACCCAACGAGGATTACAACAATATACCGTCAAAATTGCTCAACCATAATTTCGTCTATTGACATTGATTCAAACAGAATAAACTCATATTCAAAAAAAAAATTCTACATAGTAAGAATACTGGAGAAAATTATGTGTTACATTGTATTTTTACTTTCCCTGCAATACATGGTACTGTATAGGGAAAGTATTGGAATCGTGCCGAAAATCGCAACTCAAGTTTTCGACGGATCTACACGTTTCGAGACCTCTAGAATATGAAAAAACCATTTTTAGGGTGACGTCTGTGTGTGTGTCTGTCTGTCTGTGTGTCTGTCTGTGTGTCTGTGTGTCTGTCTGTGTGTCTGTCTGTGCAGATTTTGTATCCACTCTAACTAAAAAACTAATGGACCGAATTTCACAAAATTTTGAAGGCTTGTGGGCGGGGCACTTGTGGGCGGGGCTGGTGCTGATTAGTTTTGGGTACGATTCGGAATAAAAGAACCCGCCTTTTTTGTGAAATGGCCCGCAATAGCTTGCATCCACTGTAGCTGAAAAACTAATGGACCGAATTTCACAAAATTCGGTAGATGAGTCACGTATAGGTCACCCTGGCGCTGATTAGATTTTGGTACGTTTCAGAAAAAAATAACCTGCCTTTTTTTGCAGAATGGCCCGCAAAAATCGTCAAAATCTAAACTAAAGAACTAGGTATACTCAAATACATCCATTAAATGCTCGTTTAATACGTAATTTTTAAAGAAGAAAAGAATAAGATCAACACCATTACACTAGGACTAGTCGTTTTCGATATATTCTAGTTTTTCGTATTTTCTCTACGCCACCTTTGAAAATTAGTCCGGTTACCGAATGAGAAAGAAAATTGAATTAAAAATGAAATAAATTTAATTAAAATAAAGAGAATGTGGATATAAGTCTGCAGGGAAAGTCATGTGCTGCCCACATCAGATTTTTACTTTCTCTGCAATACATGGTAATGTATAGGGAAAGTATTGGAATCGTGCCGAAAATCGCAACTCGAGTTTTCGACGGATCTACACGTTTCGAGACCTCTAGAATAAGAAAAAAACATTTTTAACGTGACGTCTGTGTGTGTGTGTCTGTTTGTCTACCGAATTTCATAAAATTTGGTAGATAAGTCACTTGGGTATGACCCTGGTGCTGATTAGTCTTTGGTACGATTCGTAAAAACAGAACCTGCCCTTTTTTGCGAAATGGCCCGTAGAAATTTCATGTATCCACTCTAGCTAAAATACGAACTGACCAAATTCCACAAAATTTGGTAGATAAGTCACTTGTAGGATGATCTGGTGCTGATTAGATTTTGGTACGATTCGGAAAGGAAAAACCTGCCTTTTTTAACGAAATGACCCGCAAAAATCGCCAAAATCTAAAATAAAAAAACTACGTATGCTCAAATATATCCATTAAATACTTGTTTTATACGTAATGGTTAACGAAGAAAAGAATAAGACCAACTCCATTACACTAGGACAAGCCGTTCTCGAGATATTTTAGTTTTTTCGTATTTTCTCTACGCCACCTTTGAAAATAGGTTCAGTTACCAAATGAGAACGAAATTGAATTCAAAGTGAGTTAAATTGAAATAAAATAAAGAGAACGTGGATATAAGTCTGCAGGGAAAGTCATGTGTTGCCCACATCAGATTTTTACTTTCCCTGCAATACATGGTAATGTATAGGGAAAGTATTGGAATCGTGTCTAAAATCGCAACTCGAGTTTTCGACGGATCTACACGTTTCGAGACCTCTAGAATACGAAAAAACCATTTTTAGCGTGACGTCTGTGTGTGTGTCTGTGTGTCTGTCTGTCTGTGTGTGTCTGTCTGTGTGTCTGTCTGTGCGGCTGTCTGTGCAGATTTTGTATCCACTCTAACTAAAAAACTAATCGATCGAATTTCATAAGATTTGGTAGGCAAGTCCCATGTGGGCAAGTCTGGTGCTGATTAGTTTTGGATACGATTCGGGATAAAAGAAGCCTCCTTTTTTTGCGAAATGGCCCGCAAAAGCTTGTATCCACTCTAGCTGAAAAACTAATTGACCGAATTTCACAAAATTTGGTAGGTAAGTCACGTGTGGGACATTTTGGTGCTGATTAGATTTTGGAATGATTCGATAAAAAATAACCTGCCCTGTTTTGCAAAATAGCCCGCAAAAATCTCCCAAATCTAAAATAAAAATCTACGTAGGCTCAAATATATCCATGAAATGTTTGTTTAATACGTAATGTTTAACGAAGAAAATAATAAAAACAACCCCATTACACTAGGACTAGCCGTTCTCGAGATATTTTAGTTTTTTAGTATTTTCTCTAAGCCACCTTTGAAAAGAAGTCCAGTTATCAAATGAGAATGAAAATTGAATTAAAAGTGAATTAAATGTAAATAAAATAAAGAGAACGTGAATATAAGTCTGCAGGGAAAGTCATGTGCTGCCCACATCAGATTCTGTAGTATCAGTGCCGGAGTGTGATATCACAGTCAGCAGACATGAAACGCAGTTGTCAAATTGAGTCAGGAGCACCCATAAAAGCACTTGCCATCACCTGGACAGTTAAGGTTACAAAAGTAGGCATCAAACTAGTCGATGTTTAACGTTTTGTCCTTGAGTTTACCTCTGCTGGAAAAAGTTCTATGGGTGCTCTTGAATTGAGCAAGTTTCAACCAACTTTTGAAGTAAGCCGATTTTTTTGGCTATTTTTCGGAAGAGCACTTGCATATGTTATATTTTGAGAAACATTTTTAATTATCAGGTATACTTTCAACATTTTAAAGTTTTCTGCCTATTGTGGATATATTTAAAATAAACAGTAAAACTGATAATACCGTTTTCACAACAACTCTAATCGGGTTAAGTGCCATACACCTGCGACAACCTTGAGACTTGTGCCCACTATTAAGGGGAGTGACGAGATTTACTATAAATTATCCTGCGAAGCCACGGCCAGGAAAGCAGAATCAGCAGAAACATTCACCCGAAGAGGTCCAAAGATTGTTCCGTCAAGCACGACCCCAGTCGCCGGCCAGATCTAGGCTCAGGTCATGAATAGACGCAGTCCATGCGATCACAGCCATCTGAAAGTGTCTGAGGCCTAATTGCTGGGCGGGGAACACAGCAGCCGGTTCCCCGTATTTATATAGCCCCCCTCTCCCCGGGTTGGAGGACTAGAGCTACAGAGCTAAGATCCGCTCACCACTCAAAGGATGGGCCGCCCCGGGGACTAACAACTGTAATCATACGGCAATCCTGTCAAATTACTGGAACACGAACAGATTATTTCCCTTTGACTTTCCCTGCAATACATGGTAATGTATAGGTAAAGTATTGGAATCATGCCGAAAATCGCAACTCGAGTTTTCGACGGATCTACACGTTTCGAGACCTCTAGAATACGAAAAAACTACTTTTAACGTGATGTCTGTGTGTGTGTCTGTGTGTCTGTCTGTGTGTCTGTGTGTCTGTGTGTCAGTGTATCTGTCTGTCTGACTGTGTGTCTGAAAAAAGTAATTGACCGAATTTCATAAAATTTGGTAGGTAAGTCACTTGTGGGCGAATCTGGTGCTGAGTAGTTTTGGGTACGATTCGGGATAAAAGAACCCACATTTTTTTGCGAAATGACCCCAAAATCTTGTATCCACTCTAGCTGATTAACTAATGGACCGAATTCCACAAAAATTGGTAGAGAAATCACTTGTGGAACACCCTGGTGCTGATTAGATTTTGGTATGATTCGGAAAAAATAACCTGCCTTTTTTTTGCAAAATGGCCTGCAAAAATTGCCAAAATCTAAAATAAAAAACTACGTATGCTCAAATATATCCATGAAATGCTTGTTTAATACGTAATTTTTAACGAAAAAAAGAATAAGATCAACCTCATTACACTAGGACTAGCCGTTCTCGAGATATATTAGTTTTTTTCGTATTTTTTCCAAGCCACCTTTGAAAATAAGTCCAGTTATCAAATGAGAACGAAAATTGAATTAAAAATGAATTAAATTTAATTAAAATAAAGAGAACGTGGGTATAAGTCCGCAGGGAAAGTCATGTGCTGCCCACATCAGATTTTTATTAAGAAATAGCTTTTTCAGGAAGGGGGCGGGGGGTTTAATTACAAAATAATATCCTTTTTATAAAAAAATAACTATTTTTTTTGTGGGAAGAGTCTCTTTAAAGTGGCTTTTTACCTAAACGACAGTAGTCGATTCACTCCAGCCTGAGTTAATGTCATAATCATTTGAAAAGTGCTTTGCTTCAAATAGCAGACGTAAAAGTCACTTTTCGATGTTCTCTTTTTTATCTCAAAATGTTTCAATGAAGTCTTCGCATGCTACATGAAAAGGGCGTGGCGCACGGTTCCTCGTGGCCTGTAATTAAGGGATATAATCTTACAACAATAGGTATCCTTTATCGAAAGGTAATTATACAAGGGCTTTTAATTTCACGACGTTATTTATAACTTCTGGTCTGTGTTTTCTCTGAGCATACGGATAAATGATTCTTCAACTTCTGTTTATTTTCCCTACATCGTATGGACAAGGGGGAAATATCTTGATAGGGTCAACAACCTAACTCTCAAATTTTGTGAGATGTACAGCAAGCCTGAATAAGAATAAAATATTTTCCAACCATGATTGCTTGTTGATCTGCCTTAGAGAGACTGCCGATAGAATGTATATCATACAAACTGAGACATTTCGACGAAATTTGCTAAGATCATTTCAATCGTGTAGTGTCAAAGAATTTTTCATTTACGGGAGATGGGTTCAGAGGGAAAAGCAACAATCCTCTCTGTGGCAACCAAAATAAAAGATTTAAGTTCAATTTACACTTTTAACTATAAAATACATTTAAGGAACTTATTATTTAATATTAAATTCATTATTAATTAATTATTATTTATTATTACTTTAAATTCATCAATTTGACATGGCCGTTATTCTCATATAGTGGAATTAATTTTAATGTACATTGCTATGTTGTGCCGCTATAAACCCTCCAATTATTTTACTTTTCGTGTGAGTCCTGTAAAGAAATATTATTAAATTATTACAAAGATTAGACCAATTTAAACTTAACAATAACATTTATTAAAGATACAAAATACCTATTCAATTCCTATACATTAACTACTCTTCCTATTAATTATTTATTAAGATAGAATGTGAGAGAGAGCATGTGAGACCCTGAACCATATACCTAACGTATTTATTAACCTGTGGATTATTGATGAACACATACCTTCAATCTGGGCCTTGTTAGCAGCACTTGGTCAATCTCGTCTGTTGTTACACGCATCAACTCGAAGTGTAATGCCCGAAGTGTAACGCATCAACTCGACCCGGCCACTCTAACGGTTACTCTAAGTCCTCGGACGAGTCGGGTGGTCTGGGTTTTCGACGTTTCGACGCATCAACTCGAAGTGTAATGCCCACTCGTAACTTCATTGAATACTGCTAACTCAAACACTCCACTTATTTCATGCTATTAGGCGGTTCTATCCACAAGTCATTATAACATATCTGCACCAGTCAACTCTGAACAACTGTTCACCAGCATCTTTCTTAAGTCATTTTAGTATATCTCATTTTTAAGTCAAAAATCATGATTGTCTTATTTCTGGTCTGCTCCTTACCCAATGGCACCATTGCACATTTAGTACGGCCCCAGCTCAGCCCCTCTGGTATGGCACCCCTAAATTTATAGTCTTCTGATCTTTAGGATGAAGTCGTAATAAACCTTGGTGCCAGCCAGACTACACGCTTTGTTCGCCGTTTTGGCCGCAATAAATACTCACATAAAAGTGTCTCATCACATGTGAGAACAATTTCTGGTCTCACACTTTCCAAAACAAGACACATGATAAATGTTATTAAATAAATTAAAGGGCTTGAAAAAATATTTCGATTGATATCATATTTGTCAATGTACCACCCCTGGGGGGTAACTTGCCCCCCTAGCGGAGCTAATGCCGTCACAAAAAAAACATGTATCTCGGCTACTTCACACAATGATTGAAACTATCAATTCGCGCGATGATTGAGCCATAAATAACCACTTGTATGCATGATTATGCCAAATTTTGTCTTGTGTTGTCATGTTGAAAGAATATAAAATTTCGAATAAAATTTAAAGTTTCCACCCGAATTTTAAAAAAATTCTATCTAAATTTAGATTTTTTGAGAACAAATCCGGATGTAAAATTTCGTGAAAATCCATTTAATATTTATCGATGTTATCGTGTACACAAGAAATCGATAAGACAGACAGACAGATGGACTTACATCACTTCAAAAATAGCCAAAACGTGTTCAGGAGGTCTTAAAAAATACATAGATTGCCATCAAAATATCGATTTTCGTCAAAACAATACTTCCTCAATACTAAAGTCAAAATCGTCAGTCTATAATTAAATTAAAGAATGCGTTGTAATTATATTTTACCAGCAATAATTCGACATTAATTTTTGTGCGATTATTTCAATCGGTAGCCGAAAAGTGGCGGGACTATTGCAGAAGGTATGCGTAAGAGCCTTGCTGATTTCTAAAAATGTTTGGTTAAATGATGTGTTCAATTTGGTATTAAATTAGTTTCACTATTTTTTTAGAGTTAAAATATACACAGATATCTTTCAAAATATGAAACATTCATCGCAAATAACAATATTTTTTTTTAATTTATCAGATTTCATCTCACATTCTTTGATTTCCATTTATATTTTTCTTATTTGTTTTTAACACTTTACAACAAAGTTGAAAAGTGTTTATGACTTTGTTCATTCTGTCTGTCTGTCTGTCTGTCTGTCTGTCCGTTAGCACGATAACTGCCGTAAAAATGACTTAATCAAAATGAAATTTTAGTATGTTTTTCAGACGGTCTGTAGGACCTATGGGAATATAAATACATAATATCACCCAATTAGTTTTGGATTGAACCCGGGTTGAAAAAATGAAATATATTGAACCCAATGGGACCAAATTTTTCAAACATTTTTTAAGCGGATTTAAAATTCACAAATTGCTTCGAAAATTTTAGTTAATATTCAAATTGTTCCATAAAATATATAAAAAAAATCAGCGAAATATATTCAGTAGTTTTTTAAATAAAAATTAAAATAATAATTACACCTCTTACATGAAGCGATCACGTGACCATGAAATGAAACGATCACGTGACCAACTTCAAAATATAATACGGCATCCATCTTGTTTCAAAATCGTCATTTTTAAAGTTCTTTTTAATTCATATTGAGTGTTGTATTCGTCGTAAAACCTCTTTATTTTCGCTTAAATTCTTGTCATCTACATACTGAAACAACGCAATGACAATATATTTGGGTTTAAATGAGCATCCAACTTTGATTATTTCTCTAACGAAGCCTATTTTTCACTTATGTGAAATGTAAACAGCAAAATATGTAGGATGAGTTGTATAGGAATTGTTGTATTTTTTTAATGCAAAAGAATTTAGCTCATGGAGTCTGCATAGCTGATATGAAAGAAATATTCATTGACTTTACCGAGAGAAGGACGATTTTTTGCGATGAAGTTTTAAGCATAGAGTTAAATTACTTATAGCTCCATTGTCTTAATTTTGAAATAAAATAAATTATTATAGTATTGTGATGAATGACATGAATGGGAAATTATTTATGAATGAAATGCTGCTTTTTTAGAGAGAGCCAGACTTGTTATTTTTTCAATGACGTCATTTGAATGAATTTCATTTGTTTTCGATGAAGTTTTTAAATATAATAAATTATCGTGGTATTATGATAATTCTAAAATTGTTACCGAGTAATATATCACATTTTAGAGATGTTTAAACCAGGTAATTTATATTTCAATGCCGTCATTTGAATGAATGTTCATTCAAATGACGCAAGTCGGACGGAGTTCATTTTTTTGGATGAATGTTTAAGTTTTCAACTATAATAAATCAATGTAGTATTGTGAGAAGTTTTTAAATATTGCCGAGGAATGTATTGCATTTTAGACATGTTTCAATAAAATTGCATTGAAGTTGGAAAGTGTTTCTTAATCAATGCTTTAAGCATGGTTGATCTTTCTTGTTATAAATTAGAAGTGGCATAACTACAGCAAAGAAATTTGTGTGTCTGCATACTATTAAAGGCAAGGAAAAATTCGCATGATCGGAAATTAAAGTGGCCCCAAAACATTGAAATCCGCTTTTATTCCTTAAATATTGATCTTAGACTTATACAATAAATTACAAAGTTGCGTAAAAAAAGGTACAGAATTTTGTGAAATCGATTAAAATTTTCAAGGGAATTAAATTTTAAGAAATACAAAATGTAAAATTTTATACAGCCCCCCCGGACAAAAGCATTTCCAATGAGTAAAATGTGCCCCATACACTAATAAGATGATGCACAAAATTTTAGCATTTTATCATAAAAAGTCCCAGTGACATGAAAAGACAAAAATGCTGACTTAAACCACTTTTCGATATATCGACAGGGGGGTTCTCAGAGGGGAAAAATAATGTTGGCAAATCGCGTTTCAGGCGTCATACACAAATTACGAAAAAAAACCAATGATTACATAAATAAATAATAATTTTGTTATTTATTGGTACAAAAGTATCTGCACTATGTAGAAATGATAACTTTACAGAAATATTACGAAGCTTGTTCAAAATGTTTTTCATCCATGCCAAAGATCCAGTAAAGATAAGAGGCAGATATTATTTGCCTATAATACATTTCTACATTGTGCCATTTGCACTCTTGCTGTAAACATTTATATTTTAATTTGTGATTGATCCCTCACCAACTTTGTTTAAGCATATCTCTTGAACTTTTTATGATAAAATGCTGAAAATTTGTACATCACCTTATTAGTGTATGGGGCGCATTTTACTCATTGGAAATGTTTTTGTACGGGGACCGTATAACAATTTAAATTCTGTATTTCTTCAAATTTAATCCCCTGAAAATTTTTATCGATTTCATAAAATTCTGCACCTTTTTTTACGCAACTTTGTAATTTATTATATATGTCTAAGATCAATATTTAAGGAATAAAAGCCGAGGCCAATGTTTTTGGGACACCAATGTTTTGGATATATATATATATATATATATATATATATATATATATATATATGTGTGTGCAACCGGTTATACTTAAACTATCTCCTGCATATCAGAGTTATATAAATTTAGTGATTTCATTTTAAAACTTCGAGCTTATCCTTCTTTATGTTGATCCGCAATTTTTCTTTCTTACTGTCACACAAGTCCTTACGTTACAATCCAAACACCTGGTTTCCTACAAATAAATCCCCAATATCCGTACTTTTCAGGATGTTCTCTTTCCTCAATTTCCGAGGCTTACATCATAAGATTTTCTAAACCTTCACTGTTTCTTTAAATCTGAAGTAAATATGGTCCTTTAAAGCGGTTACTTTATTCATTATCACCGCTATTCAACATAAATTAAAAAAACATTCTTATTTATTCACAGATATGTTTAACAAAATATGTCGATTTTCAATTTTCTTATACATAATGTAATGAACATTCTAAACTTATCATACATAATGTACTGAACTGTGGTACTAAACATTCTAAATCCCACTTTTGGCGGTATTACACGTCTGTGAGTGTATATGAATGTATATATTCGTATAAAGCACAGAGAAATCTTGTCTGAAACAAAAACATTAGAATCAGTAAACAATTTCGGAGCACAATTTCGGAAGCACAAAGTCTTTCGAGTCAATTAACATTTTAACAAAATACTTGTGTAGTGACAAATGTACACAATTCGTGAATTTTGCATTTTGAGGTATTGTAGAACAAGTAGCATAATACAGAACAAACATTAAATGGATGTTATGGTTTATAAGAAATCAAAAACTGGTTTCTCTCAGTGTAATCAACATTATTGCTTCTAATTATTAAATTAATTAATTATTCGTAAGTGATTTAATTAGAAATGAATGGATGTTTTGGCTCTAAGAAAGCATAAACTGGTTTCTCTCAGTGCAATCCACATCATTGCGTCTAATTATTATATCAATTAATTATTTGTAAGTACTTCACTTAGAAATGAATGGAAGTTTTGGTTTCTAAGAAAGCATAAACTGGTTTCTCTCAGTGCAATCAACATCATTGCTTCTAATTATTACATCACTTAATTATTTGTAAGTACTTTAATTAGAAATGAATGGATGTTTTGGCTTCTAAGACAGCATAAACTGGTTTCTCTAAGTGCAATCAACATCATTGCTTCTAATTATTACATCAATTAATTATTTGTAAGTACTTTAATTAGAAATGAATGGATGTTTTGGTTTCTAAGAAAGCATAAACTGGTTTCTCTCAGTGCAATCAACATCATTGCTTCTAATTATTACATCAATTAATTATTTGTAAGTACTTTAATTAGAAATGAATTTATGTTTCGGTTTTTAAGAAAACATACATTGTGTTTTCATAATACATTTTTCATGTTTTTAAGTAATTATTGAATTTCATAAATGTGCGTAAGTTATTTTAATTAGAAATGAATTGATATAATTATTACAGGATAACAAATCTCGATGAAATTTTTTTCTCTGAGATTAAATTAGCTAATTATTACTAATTTTGGGTTGCTGAACACGAATATGACAATAAAAATTTCAAATGGGCTCCCATTCCTAAGATATTGGTAACTTAATGTTATTAATATGAAACAATGTGTCAACAAACCCATGTACCTGTTTACTCCATATTATAGGGTCGCTTAGATCATCGCTTATGCATTTAGCAGAGTTATTATTGAAAATTGTCCAACAGTAGTCTGCCAAGATTGTAGTTGCTGTTGTTGTTGAGACCCAGACCGTCCGACCTACCAGAAAGGTTTTTATTTTTAGAGCCAAGGCAGGAAACAGTGTCAACAGCCAAACTGTTGAAATCGTTCTCCCGTGATGATGGGACAAACGGGCAGACAGACAGACAGACAGACAGATTTTCAATTTTATATATATAGACTAGCAGCATACCCGTTCTTCGTACGGAGAATATAATATAAAGAAATTTATAATTCGCAATCATGTGCAAATTCTGTTAAAATATTAAATTTATTTCTCCTAAAGAGAAATGTAAGAATATATGTTAGCACTATGCAAAATTATATTCACGGGCAGATCTGAAGAAAAAAACATCCTTTTGTAAGCAAATATTAAAAAAAGAAAAGGAATTGAATCAATATATGCAACCCCGTACTACTTATATTGTCGCAGATTAGAAAATATGCCAGTGTGTTTGTAGAAGATTACCCGTATTACAATATAAGTCTCAAAAATATTTGCCAAAATAAAAGTGATGACGTAATAAATTGAAAATATCAATAATCCCCGTACTCTTTACACCAGAAGGTCGTAATTGATTCCAATATATGCCAATATATATCAAAACATATGTCAATATACCTGTACTACTTATATTCTCGTAGATTAAAAGATATACCCGTGTATTCGTAGAAGATTACTCGTACAACGTACAATATATGAGTTTAAGCAATTTTTTCATAATAAAACAATTGCATAATAACTTGAAAATATCAATAATCCCTGAATCAATAATCCCCGAAAATATCAATAAGAATAATGTTTAAACCTGAAGACCGTAATTGATACCATCCAGTCAAAAATTCTATACGAAAAATCAAATCGTTTTCACTTCAAAACTTCAACTACTTCAAAACTTCTTTTAAATAAACCATGGAGATAGATTTCCCCTTTAAATCATGTTTTCAGAAAGTGACTAATTAGCGCAAAAAATCTCCCATCAAACTCAGAGATTACTTTTTGATTCACTTTCAAACGATTTTCAAGCTTTTCGTTTGGATAAACCACGGAGTTAGAGAGTAGAACTCCTATAAAAAAGTTTCGTTTTTCATTAATATCTCAACAAACCCTGGTCTTAGATACTCGAAACTTTGGCCAAATTTATCGGGGACTCTTTTAAGGCTATAAACAAAATTTCATCAATTTCGGTTCAGCCGTTCTCCCGTGATGGTGAGACAAACGAAAATTTAGTTTTTTACTAATATCTCGAGACCCACTGATCGTAGAAACTCCAAACATGGACTAAATTTTGAGTGGGACTATTTTCAGGCTACTCACAAAATTTCATCAAATTCGGTTCAGCCGTTCTCCCGTGATGACGGGACAAACAGACAGACAGACAGATTTTCAATTTTATATCTATATAAATAAAATTGAAAATCTGTCTGTCTGTCTGTCTGTTTGTCCCATCATCACGGGAGAACGGCTGATCCGAATATGATGAAATTTTGTGGGTAGCTTAGAAATAGCTCCACTTAAAATTTAGTCTATGTTTTGAGTTTCTACGACCAGTGGTTCTCGAGATATTAGTAAAAAACCAAATTTTCGTTTGTCTCATCATCACGGAAAAACGGCTGAACCGAATTTTATGAAATTTTGTGGATAGCCTTTAAATAGCCCCCCATAAATTTTGTCCAAGTTTCGAGTTTCTAAGACCAGGGGTTGTCGAGATATTAATGAAAAACGAAACTTTTTCTTAGGAGTTCTCCTCTCTAACTCCGTGGTTTATCCAAACGAAAAGCTTGAAAATCGTTTGAAAGTGAATTAAAACTGTATCTCAGAGTTTGGGGGGAGATATTTTGCACTAATTAGTCACTTTCTGAAAACATCAATTGTTTGAAACATGATTTAAATGGGAAATCTATCTCCTTGGTTTATATTATACGAGCTTTTACTGAAAAATTTAAAGTATAAAGAAATAAAAACGGCTATTAAATTTTGCATTTTATGAGGAAGATTCTATATTATATCATGTTGCTCGGCAACGGAATGAAATTAAATGTGTTGTTAACATTTATTATTATTTTTTCTATTTGAATAATAAATAAATGGATGTAAAAATATATTTTTAAATGAACGGTTTGATTGTACTTTTAAATATATAATTTGCCGACCGCGTACATGACTTTCATTTATTTTAGCAAAGTGGTTTCCAGCTCATATATTGTGCTTAGCTAATAAACTCATATATTGTGTTTACCCAATAAATTCAATTAGCCGATTGTTGAAGCAGAAAAAGATTAGAACCGGTGTATCTTATAATACAATTTTAGTGTTTTCCTTTAGTATATACAAACGGGATCAGGATATTTTATTCTTCAGATCTGCAAATTCAGAGCTACGAATTTAGCGGAATATCTCGAAATAACTTGTGGTAACTTCTCTTAAACTTTACCAAATTAGCGGAAATGTTTCCAAATTTATAAAATTGACGCAAATCAATGATTTGTTTTTTAGAATAGAGTACTGAAATGATGTTTCGGAAGCATTTGTCGATCAATCCATCCATCCTACTTAGTAACACATTTAACGAATTTTTATAATATCACGAAATTGATAAAAGTATTTGTGAGTCCATAAAAATATAATGGAATTGATAAAATCGCGCTTAATAAATGAAAATAATTGTATTTTGTTAGGGGATAGTATTGTGATGATGTTTCGTCAATTTGTCGCAAAATGGGACTATCTGTTCTACAGTCCCACTTGGCAATAAATTTGGCGATTTTTTAAGTTATCGCTAAATTGACTAAACTGTCGCCAAACCTTCCATGGAGATCGCATTATTCAGACGATATGATTTCCATCAATTTATTTGAAGCAAATGTTATCATGTCGCTTACCAACGGATCCAATGTGTTATGCCGCATACGATTTTATATTAAATCTTTTCCGATTTGAATAATAAAGATATGTATATAAAATAAATGTCATTGACATTGCATTTTTGACTGGATAATATCAATTACGGTCTTCAGGTTTAAACATTCTTATAATTGATATTTTCGGGCACTGTTGATTCAGGGATTATTGATATTTTCAAGTTATTATGCCATTGTTTTATTATGACGAAGATTGTTGAAACTCATATATAGTACTTTGTACGACTAATCTTCTACAAATGCATTATATCTTCTAATCTATGAGAATATAAGTAGTACAGGTATATTGGCATATATTTTGTTATATATTGGCATACATTGGAATCAATTACGCCTTCGGGTATAAATAATTACGGGGATTATTGATATTTCCAAATTATTACGTCATCTCTTGTATTTTGGCAAATATTTTTGACACTCATATTGTAATACGGGTAATCTTCTACTAGCACACTGGCATATTTTCTAATCTGCGACAATATAAGTAGTACGGGGTTGCATATATTGATACAATTCCATTTTTTGTGTAAATTTGCTTACAAAAGGGGCCAGGATGTTTTATTCTTCAGATCTGCCCATGAAGATAATTTTGCATAGTGAGAACAGATATTCTTAAACTTCTCTTTAGGAGAAATAAATATAATATTTTAACAGAATTTGCACATGATTGCGAATTATAAGTTTCTTTATATTATATATTCCGTACGAAGAACGGGTATGCTGCTAGTATATAGATATGAGACATATATTTTAATTCATTTCTTTTTATAAACATTGCTATATAATTTACAAATTATTTTACTTTCTAAGTTATATAAATTTACATATTCCCATATTTCATTTTTCGCATGTATTTCAAGGAAAGTGAGGGAACCGACTAATTACCTCCGTTTCTCCTAAACAAGAACCAATTGCCAATTTTTACTTTCATTTTTGTGTTCAGCGCCCCAAAATTAATCAGAAATGTCTTTTTTCATATTTGAGAAAATCTGTTTCTGCGCAGTGATTTAAAAGTAATCACATGACAATTTTGAGATATTAGTAATTTCACATTTCCACAGAGATAGTTAATCAATTGAAGCAATCAAGTGAGTTCTATAAAATTTTGTACGCTTGATTTGATATTTTGGCATAACAGAAATATCTCTTTCTTTGATTCAGATACCTACGCTGTATTTTTTGCCCTGATCAAGAAGGTGACTTTTTCACCCCCAAACTGCTTGTTACATTTAATGAATTACGTACTGTATTAAGGAAGATTTTAATTTTCAGTTTATTTGTTTCAGAACTTAAACGGGTGTATTTATATTTTTAAATATAATTCATATAATTAAATTCAAATATCAAAATAAATGTAGATATAAAAATACACAGAAAAGTAATGTGTTGGTGTCAGGTTATTCCGATAAATCAGTAATAAATGATGCAAGTTTTTACACAATTTCTCCTTCTTATCCATGATGGGAAACATTTTTAAGAAAAACGATTTCTTTAAGAAACAGTGACCTTGGGCGATACAAAAATTATCTGTGGTGCAGTAAAATTTACGACGTCTTAGCACGCGGGCGGGATAAAATGCAAACAGTCGAGAACACTTATGTCGGGAAACCAGGTCATAAAAGCTTCACTTTCTATAAAGGACATTATTTTTTGTTACTTCTTCGGAAAATAGACTTAAGTGTGTAAACATTGAAAACACGAAATCCAATTATGGATAGTTTTTTTTTTCTCAAATATATCGTTATCAATTACTAAAATTGTGTGGATTAGAACTTAAATAACAATACAGTAACTTATTAATGGAACCGGGAATGTGCTATCTCCGCCATGTTATATACCCATTTTCATGTACATTTTTCTCAGAAACTATAAGGGTTAGGTACATAAAATTGTTATGGTAGTTAAAGTGATATATTTCATACATTTCAACATCTCAGTTTTTTTATATTTAATAATTATAATTTTACAGAAAATTTTAATTGAAGGTCACTTTTCAGCTTGCATTTTTAATTACATTTAATTTTTTTAAAAAACTCATTACTCAACAAATCACAAAATTCTTACATTAAAACATGCAAAATTATATAACATATACATCCGAAAATGTTGAAGTCATTAAGTTTTATAGGTAATAAGAAAATGGTACACAAACCTGAAAAAGCAATATTTTGAGAAAATCAGATATAAACATATTGCTAGCATGTCTATCAAAAATTATTGATAGTTTTTTAATGAAATCCGGATAATAAGGATCATCTATTTTCTGCTCATTTAAAGTGTCTTCGAGTTTACTTTTGGCAATTTGATTCTTCAGTCTGTTTTTTTTTATGGAATTCTGATAGTTTACATTCTCTATCGATAACACGTTCCTTATCAAGTTGCTTGAGTATGTTCAGAGAGTGGAAGCATGGGTTGAGATACCAAATCTAGCTGTATAACACTTTATTGTATTTCCTCCATTAAAGCAGGAAACATCATCAAATACTTCAAATTTTAAAGTTTTAAGTGACACAAATAGAGTTTTCAGTAAACGAGTCCAGATAGCACAATTCACAGATTCATTAGGGCTTCAGGTTTTTCCATGAATGTATTTTTTTAACAAGTCTGGATTAGCTAAGTATCTGAAAATAGATTTAATTGCCTCATATTTTGGCAGGGCAATATGTGTTCGCTTATCTCATGGTCATAAACTTCTCATTTGGCAAGTCCACGTTGAAATTTACATCAGATTTCATTTCCAACTGGACAAAGTCCACGATTATCATTTGCATTACTTGATAGAAAGTGGAAGTACTCTGTCCATACAGCTTCTTACAAATTTTGGGGGCAGCACATGACTTTCTCCAGACTCATATCCACGTTCTCTTTATTTTAATTAAATTTAATTCACTTTTAATTCAATTTTTGTTCTCATTTGCTAACTGAACTTATTTTCAAAGGTGGAGTAGGAAAAATACGAAAATACTAAAATATCTCGAGAACGGCTAGTCTTAGTGTAACGGGGTTGATCTTATTCTTTTCTTTGTTAAAATTTACGTATGAGACACGCATTTAATGGATATATTTGAGCATGCGTAGTTTTTTATTTTAGATTTTGACAATTTTTGCGAGACATTTTGCCAAAAAAAGGCAGATTATTTTTTTCCGAACCATACCAAAATCCAATCAGCACCAGGGTGATCCACAAGAGACTTATCGAGCAAATTTTGTGAACTTCGGGCCATTAATTTTTCAGCTAGAGTAGATACAAGATTTTGCGGTCCGCAAAAAAGGCGAGTTCCTTTATGACAAATCGAACCCAAATCTATTCAGCACCCGTTTCGCCCACAAGTGACTTATGTATCTACCAAATTTTATGAAATTCGGCCAGATTTTTTTTAGTTAGAGTGGATACAAAATCTGCACAGACAGACAGACAGACATACAGACACACACACACACAGACGTCACGCTAAAAATGTTTTCTTTCGTATTATAGAGGTCTCGAAACGTGTAGATCCGTCTAAAACTCGAGTTGTGATTTTCGACAAGATTCCAATACTTTCCCTATATGTATTTCAGGGAAAGTAAAAAAATTGTTTAAAAAATTAATACACCTGTGTCACCTTGTTGAAGAAATAGTCACGTGACACTTCCGTAAACAGTAATAGACAATCACCAGCCAATAAAAACAGAACCTTTTTTTCTTCGCTTGAGGAAATGCCTCCAGAAACTAATTGAAAAAATAAACCAAACATCTATAAATTATCGGCAGTCGCTTTGAAAAAATAATCCAATAACAGTTTTACTTAAATACCATACAAAATAGTTTTACCTAATGTACAAAATAGTTTGACTTAAATACAAAATAGTTTTACTTAAATACCATATTTTTGTGGGTGTTTGTCTTCTTTAAACATATTCGAATTAGTTAAAAATATTAAAATATCGAAATAGGAACTACCTTTTGAAAATAGTTCAAAATACTAAAATATCGAAATAGTAAATACCTTCTGAATATACTTCAAAATACTAAAATATCGAAATAGGAACTACCTTTTGAAAATAGTTCAAAATACTAAAATATCGAAATAGGAACTACCTTTTGAAAATAGTTCAAAAAAATTAAATATTAAAATTATAACCAATACATTTTAAAAAGTAAGAACTTGACCCAAAATTAAATTATATATCCTTGTAGATGCTTGCAATAGGCTACAATTTATTGTTTACCATTCATAGTTATAGTGTCGGAGATATAAACATCACAAACTTCAAAAACGGAAAGTGTTCAATCTTCTTCAGCTTTATAAGACGACTTCTTAAAAGAGCTCTTTGTAAGAACACATTACTGATCTTGAAATTAGATCTGCCACGTTTTTACCCCTTACTATTTATATCTATTTTTTTATAGTGTGAAAGATATGTCGAGTAAAGTAAGCAAAATGAAGCAAAACTTCGCTGGGACAAAAGAAAAAATTGAAAATAGTAAAATATTGAAATTATTTTTGTATTTAAAAATATGCACTATATTTCCGATAAAACAAGTAAAAATTGCTTTCATAATTATCTATTCAAAGATATGAGAGACCAAATTGCTAACATTTTTCATGATGCTCTGATTTCAATCAGAGATACGCTAGGCATAAACATTGTTCACATCAAAAACAGTGGATTGACGAGAGTGTAAAATCGTATTCATCAGGGTGCTGCGAACCCGAACAGGTTGGGAATCACTGGCATTGAACATGGATTCCCAACCAGAGTTCCACGGAATGTTTGGGTTTCGCTATTCTATTTCCGGGGATCTTCAGGATTTTGTAAAACTTGTAATGAATTAAGCGGAGTGTTGAAATCCCAGACCTCTCGACTGGCCCAGGGGCTTACAGCAGTTTTATGAGTGGCCAGGAGTGTGGCTCAACTGGACTTTCTCATGCCAGAATCAATTGTTTAGTTACTTCTTCTCCTCCCCCTCAAAATTTTACAAGTATATCTTTGAAAAATCGGTATAGTGAATCCAAATATTTACGATTATAGCGTGTTACCTTTCATTTAAAAGGGCTTGGAAAAATATATCGATTGACACCATGTTTGACAATGTGCGTTACGAGACGGAGGGGGATACCTTGCACCCTCTCACAACAAAGATCGTCACATGTGTGACAGTGACGTTGTCACGTGACACCTGGGTCACAATGTGATATTATATTTGTGACTTCTATGCGACGTTACGTATTAGTTACTTTGTAACTTCATTATGACTATATTCTGTGACGTTTCCACAATTTAATTAACACGTAACAATATGACGACATTATAATGGCAATTACAATGTGACGTCACAAACAAGTTAAAATGCGACGTCACAAACGACCATGAAAATGACAAAAGTGACTTCGCTGTGACCTCAATATGACATTGCCGAGACGTACTGCGACGTCCCGTGACGTCCCAAAGTCACAGTGTGACGTAAATCTTACGTCACTGTGAAAAAAAATGCTGTTAGTAAGGCTCCTCTATATACGAGCTGACTCATCAAGCATATTGAAGCCCACCGTAGCTGGAAACGCAATCCATTAGCATTAGCTCTATTCGTATTTCGACTTTAGGAAGTATTATTGAAATAATTATCGATGGTTGTTTTGCACCGAACGGGCTCTAATCATTTTAGGAATGATTTTAGGCTATTTCGTTTTTCTAGAAACGAAGAAAGAAGAAAACAATGGCTAATAAATAATCGGCGCGATATTTGGATACCCGGTACTGGAGCATACTTATTCGAGGTAAGTTCTACAATATTCTAATTGAAACTTCTTTTTTATATAAATTATTTATTTTAAACACTTATTTTATAATTTCTGTAACTGTAATATGAATTATTAATAATTTTTAGTCGTTATAGTTTTATCTTAGGACACTTGGTTTGTTGAAGGCCCAGACCACACGACCAACCCAAGGGTTAATGGTAGCAAAGTGTGTGGCCGGGGACACTTGGTTTGTAATGTAAACATCACTTTGAATGTATTATACTGTCTTCCAAACCTAGAAGAAAATAGCTTCAAATTACATATATATATAATTTGAAGCTATATATATATATTAAAGATTTATTGCTGTTACGCCAACATCCTTCAAGTTTTATACACTTTGTTGTATTTTTAGATCATAATGAAAATCACAGAATTGGTGAATCCTACTATCAACAAACTGTCGCCAAGTGGAAAACTTGCCATTTTATAGTAATTATGCAAACATTAGCTAAAATGGTAAATAAATCGAAATATGTTTATCATAATAGCTACTTAATGAACAACTATTGTTTGAAAATCTTTGATGAAAAAAAGCCGAGCTCAGTAGGGTTATTAATAGTATTTTCCTCTTTAAATACAAAGTAGTTAATAAACTTTCAAATATGTGAGGCAAACATTCATATATGCTATTAAAAAAACCTTTTATGATAAACGTATTTCGATTTATTTACCATTTTAGCTTATGTTTGCATAATTACTATAACATGGCAAGTTTTCCACTTGGCGACAGTTTGTTGATAGTAGAATTCACCAATTCTGTGATTCATTATGATCTAAAAATACAACAAAGTGTATAAAACTTGAAAGATATTGGTGTAACAGGAATAAATCTTTAATATATAAGTAGTGGTGTTTGATCACTTCTGGAATAAATTCTTATACTTTATACCCGTTAACTTCAGATGAGTGTTATATGACCGTATGAGGGTTAACGGGTATAAAGTATAAGAATTTATTCCAGAAGGGATCAAACACCACTAAGAATTTATAACCCCTAACCTAATAGGAGATGAAGTCCTTAAACCTAGTATATTAATAAATTTTATACTTACTCAGACTGAAGATCTTCTGACGATGTTATTATCAAACAACCGATATCTTCACCCTCTTATACCTCCGATAAAGATACGTCACATCCTCAATGTGGAGAAATGTTTTTCTAATCTATTTTTGAAAAGCGGGAGGCAGACTGGCGATATCCTTAGAACGGTTTTTCTCTCTTTTTAAAACTGTTTAAATACTACTACTACCGAATATATATTTTAAAAAGATACTAGATCTCGAGATGTGAGGGTGCTCCTCTCATTTTATTATTATTAATATTTGAACAATGTTTAAACTAAAACATCCGAGTTCGTGTTTGATCGTAGGACCTTCTCAATCGGGAAAAACCTCTCTCGTTCTAAAAATGATTAAAAACAAAATTTATGAGTCTGAAATTCAGAGAATCAAATGGTGTTATTTATATACAGCTCCATGGTTTTTGGATGAACCAAACATTGAATTCATTCGAGGTGTACCAGAAACATTTGAAAATGGAGATTTGATAATCATTGATGATCTGATGCATGATTTGAATGAAAGAATTGCTATCATGTTCACAGCCGCATCACATCATTGTAATATGAGCATTATTTTAATATTACAAAATTTATTTCCGCGAATAAAAGTTATGAGAGATATTAGCTTAAATGCTCATTACATAATATTATTTAAAAATGCTAGAGACACCGGTCAGATTAATTGTTTGGGTCGGCAACTATATCCGCAAAAGACCAAATATTTTCTGGATGCCTATATAAAAGCCACAAGAGAGTTGTACAAATATTTAGTTATCGATTTGCATCCTCAGACAACAGAGGAATATCGTTTACGTGAAAATCTTTTTCCCAGTTCTGAGGGGATCTATTGGATATATCAACCACAATGAAAAATTTGAAAAAGAACTATCATTTTCTGCATGTGTTGGCAAAATCTACACCTTTACAGAAACGTGCATTATTGAAAACGGCGAATCATTCACAAGTGTCAGCAGTGTGTGAAATTTGTTTAAATATTTTAGCCGGAAATCTTCCTATAAATATAACAAGATTGGAAAAGTATAAACATATTATGCGAAAACTTGCAAAGCGGTCACTTGGTGTTCAGAGTAAAAAAAAAATTCTGTTAACGAACCAGGTTGGTGGATTTTTACCGGCGATAGCTCCAATCATATTGTCAGCATTAGCAGGGGTTGTCGGTCGTGTTATAGGGAACAAAATTGTTAAAGAATAAAAACACAGATGATAAGAAATACCCACGATAACATTATAATTGTATATAAATTATATTAAAATCACTGTGATATATTTTGATTAAGTGATAAAAATATTGAAAAAATTGTGGGGGGTTAATTTTTTTTGATATCATGGCTAGGAAAATGGCTCTCATTCCAGAAGAATTAATGTCTTCCCATCATTCTCAGAGACCTGAATTACGGGTAGAAGATGAAATAACTGCTTTGTTGGAACGTGAAAAGCTGCCTAATGATATGAAAGTAAAACTCTTGGGTCAGCTTGTTATGAGATATCAAAAAATGATGCATATCCCTCCAGACCCTATATCCGTCCGCATCGCAAATGATCAGTTTTCTCAGGTTAACCATCCGATTGAAATACAGGACCATGAAATTAAACCCAAAGAGGAAAAAGAAGATATGGTTTTGAAAGATATCTTGATATCTGCAAAGAAATATGCCAAATTTGTTCCCCTGATTATGGAGAAACTGAAAACTAGACAATATACCTGGAACAATCTTGGTGAAATAACACGTGACAATGTTCCTATAAAAGGATCGAGAATGGTAGATTTTTTTGGATATATCTTTCGAAATACAAAATCACAAATAGAACCAACACATTTTAATGTGTTTTTAAAAGCATTGCGAGAAATCAATATCCCAAATTCATGGATTGAAAATAAGACTGTATTAGAACAAATAAAAAAGAAGGCGTCAAGTGATCGAGACGATGACGACGTATTTTTAAGCGGAGATCGGTATATATCACCTGCAAATGAGAGAATAGTAACTAGGAAAAAGGATCAACGGATCGCTAGAGAACGACAATTATCCAAGATACGAGGATTAAGGAGTCAAGCCGTTTTTCCGACTGCTTCCAGAGAAACTCCATGGAGATCGAGAAGCCAATCACCACGAAAAAAGTGGCTAGAATATTAGAAAAATATTATTACAACATTGAAAATCCTGCATCATTTGGAGGAATATTAAAATTGTCTAAAGCAACTGGAATACCACCCAAAAAAATAAGAAATTGGTTAATAACGCAAGATGTGTATACTCTGCATAAACCAGTGAGATATAAATTTAAACGTCGAAAGGTTTTATCATATGGTATTGGAGAACTCATCCAATGCGACTTGGTGGAAATGATGAAGTTTTCCAAATACAACAAAGGAATCAAATATCTACTTGTTGCAATAGATGTGTTCTCTAAGTATGGGTATGTAATTCCAATTAAAAGAAAAAATGCTGAGTGTTTGGTTGATGGTTTTAAAAAACTATTTAAACAGATGAAAACCCATCCTCATCTTATTCAAACAGACAGGGGTAAAGAGTTCTATAATAAACAGGTACAGCAGTTGTTTCAGAAAAATAATATCCATCATTATTCTTCTCACAGCGAGTATAAAGCTAGTGTGGTCGAACGCTTCAACCGAACGTTAAAATCGAAGTTATATAGAATATTCACATATCGGAATTCCTATAAATATCTAGATGTTTTAAAGGATGTCTTAAAAAGCTACAACACCACCAAACACAATAGTATCGGATTAGCACCCGTTGAAGTTAGACCAGAATTAGAACCGTTAATTTTTCAAAAGCTATATGGTTATAGAATAGAGTCAAAATATAAATTTAATATTGGTGAGCAAGTGAGAATATCGAAAACGAGAAAAGTATTTCAAAGAGGGTATTTACCTAATTGGACTGATGAGATCTTCATTGTGCATAAACAGTATCCCACAACTCCTCCTACCTATGTCTTAAAAGATTTGAAAGATATGATTTTAAAAGGAAGGTTCTATGAAGAGGAAATTCAAACAGTTGTGAAAACCACACATGATTTTTGGAGAGTGGAAAAAATTTTGAAAACGAAAGGAACAGGTGAAAATAGAGAGTTTTACATAAAGTGGAAAGGATTTGACAATCGCTTCAACTCTTGGGTCAAAGCATCATGGATGAAATCCTAACAGACTTCTATGTGACATTACCCAGCAATTCTAGCATGGGTTACTTTCCTCAAAACACGCAGGCATCATATAGAACAAAATTATCATCGGCGTTAGTGTTATCAGGTCGATGGGAGGTAGGATTATCAGAAATTTTCATACCAAGAAACTGGTTTAATATAGCAAGCCATAACAATAGTTATAAAATTGAAATGATAAAAGAAGAAAATTTACCGTCTAACATAATGCAATATGACATAGAATTACCTCATGAGATAGGAGAAAATATCAATGATTTTTGGGTGAACATCAATCGCGAAATTGAAAAAATCGTGAATATTCAACCAAGTATACGATTCGCAACGGATGAAATCAATACAAATATTATTGTTGAAATATCTAAGGGGTTTGAAATATTGATAGGAAAAATTAACGGATCGAAATTATTGTATATGTTGCATTTACCGGAGGAAGATATTGTTATAACAAAATCAAGTGTGTTTAAGTTTAGACGATCGACACAATCTCTTAATGGTCAATCATTTGCAATTATTAACAGAAATCCCAAACATATATCGACACATATTATCCCATTAACTCGTATAAAAAATAATAATAATAATAATAACGATAAATTTGATGAGAGGGTTTTTAATATAATAAATGACAATATAGCAATATTAGAACTACAAAATTATTTAAAATTTATTTATGAACCTATAAGAAATGAACTGGAAATTGTGGTATCTGATTATGCTGAATTATGTATGACAAAAGAGTTTGCTAGATCGTTTTTACAAAAAATAAATTTAAGAGAGGATACCGTAGTAAAAGGAACAGCAAAATATGTTGTAAACCCTCTAATTGATACAATAGCAGGAGAGTTAATCAAATTAGAAATTAAAGAATATTATAAAACAAAAACACATACCACACATTCAGAATATTTAACTTTAAACGAAGGGATGTACAAGAATGCTGATCATTTGTTTCAAGAATTTAAATATGTGAAACTCAGACAATTACCAAATTTAAAAGTACATTTGCACATACCGCCAAAATGTGAAATGATGTTTGACAAAGGATTAGCAGATCTATTGGGTTTTACTAGAAATATCAGTTTTAAAACCGGTGATTATGTCAGTGATTATCCTATAGAATTAGATGCTGGAATAACCGAAATATTTGTGTATACTGATCTAATAGCTCCACACCATGTAGGTGATTCATTTTCACCAGTCCTTCGTGCTATTCCTTGTGTAAACGAGAAAGGAGATCAGATTGTGAATCACTATGATGTACCTGTTTATTTTCCCGTGCGCAAAAATTTTGTTGAAACTATTGAAATAGAACTTAAAACAAGTTCGGGCAACAACATTGTATTTATGGGAGGGAAAACTTTTGTGATGCTTTCCTTCAGACGCAAAAAGCTATAAATTCATCGTCATAAATTTTGGTTCATCATTCTGTATGTAACCATGCACTTAAACACCAAAGATTGTGAAGCGTATTATTGCAATCAAGTGGGAGGTGGAGGACCTTATTTTCAGGGTATCCCACACCAACGAGGTTATGGATTTTTCGGTGATTTGGGTCGATACCTCACACCGTTGGCTATTAAAGCCTCACGATATTTAGGAGGACGATTATTAGATACTGGAAAAAATGTCTTAGCAGATGTGGCGTCTGGAAGCTCGTTTAGAGATGCAACCCGCCATAGATTTGGTGAAACTTCTACAAAAATTAAAAAGGATATTTTTAATAAATTACAACAACATGGTCGAGGAAAAAAAGGGGGTATAAAAAGAAAATACAGCGGAAAATCATCACACTCAACAACAAAACGTTGTAAAACACAACGCGATATTTTTTCATGATGGATACCAACAACTTTATATGTCTCAAAAGCGAACTAGATTTGTTCAATAATGTTGCAATTCAACTAGGGATTGATTCGTCTACGTTTTTAGAAATACATCCAGTGGCTTCCCTAACAGATACAACACCTCTAGAGTTTTATATTAGCGGAAATGGAGAACACTATTTGGATTTATCTCACACAATTTTACATCTCCAAGTAAAAGTTATAAAGAAAAACGGATCGAATCTGGTTGATGCAGATGATGTTGCTCCTATTAATTATTTTTTAAATACTATGTTTTCAGAATGTGCTGTGTTTTTAAATGATAAACAAATAGCTTCACAAGCAAATTATGGTTATCGTGCTTTGTTAGAAAGTTTGCTGTTTTCATCAAAATCATCACAAGAGACGATGTATAGAGCTGGTTTGTTTCATAAGGATACCTCTTCGAAACATGATGATGTGAAGAAAAGCGGAGCAAACGAAGGATATAAGAACAGACAATTAGCATGCGAAAAAAGCGATGTTATGGATCTTATAGGAACGTTGCATTTCGATTTAGCAACACAACCGAAATTATTAATAAACGGTGTTAATGTCCGCATAAAATTGCAACGAAACAAAGACATATTTTCTTTAATGTCTGAAAATGATTCATTTAAAGTTGTAATTCAGTCAGCGAGTCTGTATGTAAGAAAAGTCTGTGTTGCTTCATCTATCATGCTAGCTCATGAAAAAGCGTTGGAAAAAGGGGTAGCGAAATTAGCTATCCGACGAATTGAAGTAAAAGCTTTTGCATTATCAAGTGGTTTACAATCATCCACAATAGCTAATGCTTTCATTGGCCAGTTACCCACACGGTTAATTCTAGGATTTGTATCCAATGATAGTTATAACGGAAACATAAAAAAAAAACCCTTCAATTTCTTGCATTATAACTTAAATTATTTGACAGTCTTAAATGGTGGTTTGATGATACCAGCAAAACCATTTCAACCTAATTTTAATAATAATACCTATGCAAGGTGTTATCTAAGTTTGTTTACGGATTTAAATCGATATCATAATTCTCAAAACATAAATATTAATTATTTGGAATATAAAGACGGTTATACGCTATATTGTGTGGATTTGACTCCTGATCTCGCTGCAAATGACACACATACCAGTGTCAATAAAACCGGAAATATTGCTCTAGATATGAAATTTGCAACACCCCTTCCTGAAACTGTTACGTTGATTGTTTTTGCAGAATATCGCAATACTATCGAACTAGATAAATCAAGAAGCGTGTTCACCGATTATTAAACAGCTGTTATTATATAAAAAAAAAAAACATTTTTCGCACGTAACGCAATACAAAAATGAACACAATTTCACTGTGTAGATTGGCATGTAGTGATTACAGGTTAAAGAATGGATTTGCAGGGGTTTATGCATCTGATAGTTTACCACATGGAAAAACTCATTTTAAATCATTTATTATAAACTTAGATCCAAGAACATTATCAGGTAGTCATTGGATTGCTATATATTTTCATAATAATATAGCATACTACTTTGATAGTTATGGAATACCTCCACGAAATAAACACATGGTTTCTTTTATGAAAAAAAATTCTAACGTTATTAAATACAACCATATATGTTTTCAAGATGATCGGACAACAACTTGCGGGTTGTTTTGTTTATACTTCCTTTTTCAAAGTTCACGTCAATTACAAATGTATCATCTGCATATTAGACACAGAGACAAAAACGAAAAGTTTGTCAAGATGTTTGTGAAAAATAATTTTTTCCTATCAACATGTTGTCACACCTTCCATGCAAAGGAACAGACCTGTGTACCACTTTTAAACATGATATCTAGATAATCACATCAATTACTTCACTAGATCTACAATGGAGCGGTATGGATTCTTGCTCTCTGATTCAGAACTAGGAAATTTTATATATGTGCACCCATCACTTTTCAAAAATTTATATAACTGTATGCAATCAGCAATAGAATGGAAATCTAGCGAACAACGATTTTATTTCAAAATCTTAAATAACTGTGATATAATAAATTGCATTCATAAAAGACAGCATGATAAGAAATTTGGATATGTATTTCTATGTGAAGATTGTTTAACTAACCAGTATTTAATATGTTCATGGTCACAAAACTTTTATAATGATCTGTTGGAGTGTGTTGCTGGTGAAAAGAATCGACATATCGATGGAATTGATGTAACTGATTTCAGAAATAATAAGAAAAAAATTGGATATTTTTTTATATTGAATAATGATGAACTTGTTGCTGAATTACATGCATACACCAATATACCATAATATTTTGTCTTCTATCAATAGTTTGGAAACATGTTTAGAAACAATATTGATGTAATTTCACACATCCTACGCGATGTGATATGTTTTTCTCTGTAATATTGTGTTTATTAAAATAATAAATATATTTTAACATATGTATGTTTCATTTTTTAAAATCTATATAATTTCACATACTAATAACACACACACACAAAAAAAAAAAAAAAAAAAAAAATATATATATATATATATATATAAAACAACTTTAATCAACTATCAATTATTTTGTTTAAAAATAAACCAGAACAGACAACGATGTTAAGAAATGGTAAAAACGATATTATTAGTAATTATATATATATATATATATATTTTGTGGAAATATAGAGCCTTCTTAAAGAAACACTTCCAAGAAAGGAGAATATTATTGAAAAAGGATGTTTTCACTGCAAGTTCTTCAGAAGTTTATTATTAGTATGAGAGAAAGTATATAACCTCAGTGCTAGAGATCAGTTCTAACATACAACATGGTTGTATTAGAAAAAGTGGTGTTCATCTCATCAGGAATATCCCTAATTTTCGGAGGGATTTTCATCATTTACTCGGTTGCTATAGAGTAAAATATCGGTAAGTTAATTTTTTATTTTTACAATCAGTTCAAAAGTTTAATAGAGAGAGAGAAGAAGATCTTAATCAGATAAAGGTAAGATGAAAGTTGTAGGGTCATAAGGCAGAATAGGAGATGAAGTTCTCACACCGGTACCTCAAGTGGTTAGACTCTCGTCTGGTTAGTCAAAGATCTATGGTTCAATTCCGGTTGGATGTATGAAGGTTAAAACTTTAAATTATCTGTTATTGGATTATGCTGTGAATTTTTTTATTTTTACAATCACTTCAAAAGTTTGAGAGAGAGAGAGAGAGGAAGATCTCGATCAGATAAAGGTAAGATGATAGTTGTGACTATAAAGCAGAATAGGAGATGAAGTTCTCACACCACTACCTCAAGTGGTTAGAGCGTTGTCTGGCTAGTCGGAGATCCCTGGTTCGATTCCCGGTTGGGAAAGTGACTCCTTTGCATAACAGTCTAATTGTTCTTTTTATCAAATTGCATGTTTAACAAAGATGTATCAAATCCTATAATATAGATATATGAAGATTAAAATTTTAAATTATCTTTTATTGGATTATGTTGTGAATGGAAAAATTTATAATGAAAGATTATTTATATTTTATATTTGCAGGAATAGGAATAGGACAATATTAAAAAACTAAAGAAAATCGGTAAGTGGAAATCAGATTGTTAAGATTTGAAATACAATCTCTTCTTTAACTTTAGAAAAAAAACCGCTAAATGGTTTTTTTTTCATTATGCCTTGTTTTTTTTTTCTTGTGTTTCTATTGTGAGAAATATGTTGGTTTTCATTGTAAACAAACTTACATCTGATTTTCACTTACAGGTAGTTATTTGTTAATATTGAATGATAAGGAACACGAAAAAAAAATGAATTCATTTACAAGTAAGTATCCTAAAACTAGTAATCATAATGTTTACATGTGAACGTAAAAATAATTTTCTGATAGTTTCCAGCTTCTTTTTTAGATTTTGATCATATTATTGACGAAGAACATGAAAAAACATTGAAGAGAAAAAGAAACGATGGTATCTTCAAGAAAGAAAAGAACCCGAGAAAGAATTTACCTGAACCATCTGACTGTTATAATGAGACAGATTCTGTTTTATCAAACGGTATAATAACATTATATTTTTATTTTTTTTTCCAAGATTTAAAAGACAATTCATGTAGAATTAAAAAATTATTTTATTATTTTTCAAATTATCTACTATTTTTTAGATGTAACTGGAACACAACAAACACCAATAAAGGAAATGAAAATAAAGAAAAGGAAACACTCCGTAAAAGAATTCGAAATTGCAGCTTCAATTTCAAGTCATCCATCTCATGATCCAGAACCTCAACCTGCATCCAAATATGATGTGGTGTTGAGTCACGATAGCGAAGGTAAAAAATTGATTCCTGATTATTCCGTTTACTTAGGTAACGGTCTCAGTATTCAAATAAAAGAATTCAGGAAATCCAATTACATATGCCTAACCCGCGAATATGAAAGTGTAGTGAAAAATCGGTTTAATATTCCTATAACTGCATTAGACAATCTTATAAAAGGAATGCAATTTATTATTTCATTTATAAAATCTTGTGATAAATAACCTTATTATTCCTGTTATTTCTCATCTTTTGATTTATATGTTTTATTTGAAGGAATACTCATTTCAGAATTATGTTCAAACATTTCGTACCGATTTGGAAAATTATTCTGATCCATTAACTGCGTTAATAGATAATAAAAATGAAATTTTTAACTTATTAAATAATAGCCTATCTTTAAGAATACGTTTTATTATATGTGAATGTGTTGAATTCATTAAATATGAAAATATAGAAAAAAATGAATATATAAAACAAGAATTTTATTTTTCATCATTTTGCGAAAGATTATTATCACAATATCAAATAGATGAAA
The DNA here is from genome assembly GCA_951213105.1 of Amaurobius ferox. Taxonomy (NCBI): domain Eukaryota; kingdom Metazoa; phylum Arthropoda; class Arachnida; order Araneae; family Amaurobiidae; genus Amaurobius; species Amaurobius ferox. The sequence goes on along the minus strand of OX578138.1, from coordinate 73,412,578 downwards.
AAATAGATAACGCTATCAAAAAAATAATATCTTCAATTGAAAACTTTTTACGATTAGGTAGTGGGTGGATCATTAATGATATTAAATATATTGAGGTGCATTTAGGGTTATATAGTGAACCAAACGGAGGGTGTGGGTTTGTAATACTACCAAAAATATTGAAAGCTAAAAAATGTGTCATCCATGTTAAAAATTCTGATCTAAAGTGTTTTTTATATTCTGTTTTAGCTGGAATATTTCCTATGATAAATAATAAATCCAACCCAACTTCATTTAAAAAATATTTAAAACATTTAGATTTCAATTTTCTTAATTACCCTGTTAAAATAACTCAAATACCCGAATTTGAAAGAAAGAATAATCTTAAAATTAACGTCTATGGGTATGAAAATAATCTATTCCCGATATATATTAGTAAAATTAAAAATAAGAAAGAAATAGATTTGATGTTATATAAAAATCATTATTTTTTTATTTCTAATTTCAACAGATTGTTATGCGTGAAAAATGGATTACATTTTCATTGTAAAAATTGCCTTTCATCATTTCAAAGAAAAGATACTTTAAACACCCATCAATTATTTTGTTTAGAGAACAAACCCGAACGCATAAGAATGCCAAAAGACGGTGAAAACTTTATGAGATTTAAATCATTTCAAAAATTATTGAAAACAAATTTTGTGATTTATGCAGATTTTGAAAGTTTGATCATACCTCTCAAAACAGTATTCCCTTCACAAAAACAAAGTTATACAGTTAAAACTCAAGTCCATGAACCTATCTGCTATGCATTGTTTATTATAACTGATGATAAAAAAATTGTTTATCATAAATATTATAGAGGTGGTGATTGTGTGGAAAATTTTCTTACAACTTTGCAAAAAATAGAGAATACTTTATCTAACTATCTGCAAAGAAATGTTCCAATGATCGATTCTGATTTTTCAAAAAGTTCGAAATGTTATATTTGCGGTAAACAGTTTAAAACAGGAGATATAATTTCTAGAGACCATAACCATATAACGGGACGATTTAACGGATTATGTCACTCCTCCCCATGCAATTTAAATTTACAAATATCGCCTTTTATACCTGTTGTTATTCATAATTTAACTGGATATGATTCTCATTTGATTTTTAAAAAAATTTCAAACAGATTTGCCAAAAATATTCGTGTTATACCAATAAACAATGAAAAATTTACTACCTTCACAATTGACCGATTAAAATTTTTAGATAGTTATAATTTTTTAAGTTCACCTCTATCAAAGCTGGTTGATACTTTAAATATATCAGATTATAATTTCCCTATTTTTAATGAATTCTTCCCCTCAAAAAAGAAATATCAGTTATTAAGAAGAAAAGGTGTTTTTCCTTATTCATATTTAAATAGTGAAATAAAATTAAATGGTGTTGAACTCCCCTCTAAAAAATGTTTTTTCAATGATCTCACAAACGAGCACATAACTGAAGAAGAATATATGTTTGCGAAAAAAATTTGGAAAAAATTTAAATGTAAAACTTTTGAAGATTATCTTAAATTATATTTATTTTGTGATTGTATACTATTAGCAGAAGTGTTTGAAAGTTTTAGAGATATCACTATGAAAATCTATAATTTAGAAGCATTGGAATTCATATCAGCAGCCGATTTAACTTGGAGTGCAGGACTTAAAATGACAGATTGCACCCTTGAACTCATTAAAGATGTAGATATGTATCTGTTACTTGAACATGGAATACGAGGAGGGGTGTGTATGGTTGGTAAAAGATTCAGCGAAGCAAATAATATTTATATTCCAAAAACATATAACCCTGATTTAGAAGAAAAATACATAATATCTTTAGATGTGACTAACCTTTACGGATATGTTATGTCGAGTTATTTACCAATAGGGGATTTTAAATGGTTGAGTTCTAAGGAAATAGAACAATTTAATATATTTAAAGTTACACCCGATTCAGATATCGGATATATATTAGAAGTAGACTTATCCTATCCAGAATCCTTACACGATGAACATGAATCTTTTCCTTTGGCAGCGGAACACGTTGAAGTTACTTATGATGATTTATCACCATATCAAAAACATTTATTACATCAGTTTAATTTAAAGTTTAATAAAACAAAAAAGCTTATTCCAAATTTAAACGATAAAAAAAGTTATGTAGTTCATTATTTAAACTTACAATTTTATTTAAAACAGGGAATGATTTTAAAACAAATTCATAGAATAGTTTCCTTTCGCCAAACACCATGGTTGAAACCCTATATCGAATTGAATAATAACGAACGCAAGAAGGCGAAAGGAAACTTTTTTAAAAATTTTTTCAAATTAATGAATAACGCATTTTTTGGTCGTACGTTATTAAATGTTAGAAAACTAAGAAACGTTTCAATCGGTATTACCGAAAAAGAATGCAAAAAACACTTACAAAGTTCGTGTTTAGATTATTTTCAACCGATTAACGAACATTGTGTTTTATTTAAAAAAAAACGTAGTACTTTATGTTTAAATAAACCGATTTATATTGGATTTACTGTATTGGAATTAAGCAAACTTCACATGCATCGAATTTACTATGAAGTTTTTAAAAAATATTACAATGATAAAGTCACATTATTATATACAGACACTGATAGTCTGTGTTTAGAAATAAAAACTCATGATATTTATGAAGATATGGCAACAGAACTCCCTAATATCTTCGATTTTTCGAATTATGAACAAGATCATTTCTTGTATAATACTGGGAACTATATGCGGTTAGGGTTTTTAAAAGATGAAACAAGAGGTTTACCTATTAAAGAGTTTTGTGGTTTGAAACCAAAAATGTATTCATATATTTTTGGAACGGAATGTAAAAAAACAGCAAAAGGAATAAAAGCTAGTGTTTTGAAAACTCTTCAACATGATAATTTTATCAAAACATTACGAAATGATGATTTATTACGAAATAAACAATCTCAAATTATTAGTAAAAATCATGAGTTGTGTACTGTTAACCTAAATAAAATTTCGTTAAGTAGTTTCTATGATAAGAAATATATATTAGATGATAAAATTACATGTTTGTCTTACGGACATTATATGATAAAAAGTATAAAACAGGAAGAATAATTTTCAATTAAACTACACGGAATTAAAATACTTGATCTCACACTACATGAGAGAAATACACAAATCATGATTTTTAATTTTAGTGATAATTTTTATAAATAATTTTTTTTTATCTTTTTAAAGTATATGTTTTTAACTATATATCTTTTTAAAGTATATCTTTTTAACTATATATCTTATAAACATTTTAATAAGATAGAATATGTGACTGTTTCTACTCAGATGAAAGAAGTCAGAATGTGATGAACTCTTCTAGTCAAATGGAATGACTATATTTTGTATGTTATAAATAATGTGTTAACAAAAAATAAATGGTGTTTTTATTTTATATGGTGTGTAGTGTATATTATTCAAATAATTAAAAGGTTAAAAACTTTCCAATTTGAAATGATGTGGTGATAACTTAGACGTCAAAATAGAAACACGAATTCATAATCATGGCTGGTGTGCCTCCTAACAGTGGGGCTTGGTCGACGAGTTCTTTCGTTCTAAAATAATCATTTTTTTTTCAGATAACTCGCAGGAAGTTTATGCATACTAACAGGAAATTCCTAATCGTATTTCTTCTGGGATAAGAATATATCTAAAATTGTATCAAGGTTGTTGAATAGAGCTGGACTGAAACACGAGATTATTTCTGTATTATCAAAAAACACAACTATTTATAAAATGGAAATACATTTCTCTAGAAAACGAGTTATCAAAATACATTATCGATCTGTATATAAGAATTCACTCTTAGTTACCATTTAATCATCATGAGTCGACATGGTCCTACTTGTAGGGGGTGTCGATATAATGGTGTTAATTGTAGAACGTCTGCTTCAAACTTACATCAGCCAACATTCTGGAACGATAGTATCTGTGCTATTTGTTTGGAAGGCCAGGCAGATTGGACGATATTCTGCGGGCATACATTTCACCAAAGTTGTATTAGTGAATGGTTCAGAATAAAATTCAGCTGTCCTGTCTGCAGACGCACACTAATTAATATGAGGAGAGGGAGGAGATAGATATATGATTTAAGATGTATGACGATGTATTCAACGAATACATCTAAAAACACAATCATGAGATGTACATTCAGAACATTAAAGGTTAGGGGTTATAAATTCTTATACTTTATACCCGTTAACTCTCATACGGTCATATAACACTCATCTGAAGTTAACGGGTATAAAGTATAAGAAATTATTCCAGAAGTGATCAAACACCACTACTAATGATCTAAAAATACAACAAAGTGTATAAAACTTGAAAGATATTGGTGTAACAGGAATAAATCTTTAATATATATATGTATAATTTGAAGCTATTTACTTCTAGGTTTTGAAGACAGTATAATGCATTCAAGGTGATGTTTACATTACAAACCAAGTGTCCTAAGATAAGACTATAACAACTAAAAATTATTAATAATCCATATTACAGTTACAGAAATTATAAAATAAGTGTTTAAAATAAATACTTTGTATAAAAAAATAAGTTTCAATTAGAATATTGTAGAACTTGCCTCGCACAAGTATGCTCCAGTACCGGGTATCCAATTATCGCGACGACTATTTATTAGCCATTGTTTTCTTCTTTTTTCGTTTCTATGAAAGTGAAATAACCCAAATCCCTTTCTAGAATGATTAGAGCAGTTTGGTACAGAACAACCACCCATAATTATTTCAATAATATATAATAAAGTGAAAATGCGAATAGAGCTAATGCTAATGGATTGCTCTTCCAGTTATGGTGGGCTTCAATATGCTTGATAAGTCAGCCTGTAGTAGAGGAGCTCTAGCTGTTAGGGTGACGTCACAAACTAACAAAAATTGTATCGCGGATTTTTTTCACAGCAATGATTGACATTATAAAGTCTCTTGGTCACGGAGCAGTAAATAAACCCTTTTTATGCATGATTTTCGTCACATTTTGTCCTATGCTGCCATGCTAAAAAAAAAATATAAAATTTCGAATAAATTTCGAAGATTTCGTTCAAATTAAAAAAAAAAATCATATTCAAAGAGATTTTTTGATAGAAAAAGCTGGATATATATTTTCATGAAAATTCAATAATATCTGTGGCCGCTAATCCGGTACATAAGAAATCGAATTTCAAAATTAGTCGAAACGTGTTCAGGAGATTTTAAACTATTTTTTACCTCAAAATCCCGAATTAAATTTTTTTAATGAAAACAATATTTTCCCTATACTATATTACATAATATGAGAAAGTGAAAAGTAAAACTTGCCTCCTCTTAGTACTTGCCTTCTCTTAGTACTTGTCTCCTCTTAGTACTTGCCTTCTCTTAGTACTTGTCTCCTCTTAGTACTTGCCTTCTCTTAGTACTTGTCTCCTCTTAGTACTTGCCTCCTCTTAGTACCTGCTTCCTCTTAGTACTTTGTCATGCTGTAGAATACTAGTTATACAGTGTTGTTTTCACGAAAATTTTTGATTTTCAGATTCCATGCCAATATAGGTTTCAGGCCCATGTGAACACATTTTGATTCTTTTTAGAAGAATGTCCATCTGTGATCTTTCACCTATCATCTGCCCGTGGTCGATTTCTTGTATACATGGCAGCTGCTACAAATTTTCATGGATTTTCACGAATTTTTTTTCTCTAACTTTGTTAATAAAAAATCTAGACGTTGACAGACATTTTTGAAATTCGATAAGTAAACTTTGAAATTTATTCTGAATTTTATATTTCCCTAACATGGCAGCATAGGACACAATTTGACATAATCATGCATAAAAGGGGATTATTTAGGGCTCAGTAATCACGAAACTTAACAGTTTCAATCATTGTAGTCAAAAATAACCGCGATATAATTCTTGCACTCCTGATATCATTATCAACCCCCCCCCCCAACCACCCCACTTTCGAAAGGGTACATTCACAAACCTGGCATTAATTAACAGATTTATCGAATCCTTTAAAATGAAGAGCAATATGTTATAATGATGATCAGTTGGATTGACGATACAAATTTAAAAAAAAAATATCTTGTAAAATTTGCAAAAAGAAAAGAAAACTTACAAGCTATATAAAATGGATTCTGATATGAGAAAGTCGAATTGAGCCACATTCTAGTTACTTTCCTTATATACATATAATGTATTAGGAAAGTATTGTGACGGGATCGAAAATTCGAATTCGAGTTTTCGACGGGAGAGCACATTTCAAGCATCCCTGAACACGAATCAGACTTTTTTGAGATGATGGCTGTGTGTGCGTCTGAAAGTATGTGTGTGTATGTGTATGTGTGTGTCAGTGAGTCTGTGGAGACGATAACTGACGAACAAATAGACCGATTCGAACGAAATTTGGTACAAAAGTTGCAATCCATGAATACTGGAAGCCTTATGTTTCTATACGCAATCGAATGTTCGGAACAACCCTACATTTTCGAGTGAAATTTTGAAAAATTATTAAAAAATTAAAACATTTAATAACATAACCCAAATAGTCATTTCTTATGTAATTTTTCATTAGAAAACAATTGAGATAAATTTTAGAATGCTAGCATGAACCGTTCTCGGGATATTGCACATTTTTAAAAAAATTATCAAAAAATCAGGTAAAATAAAAATAAAATATTACCTATTGTGAAATATGTTCACTTTACATAAGTTATATCATGTGATAAATTTGGTGACATCATTCTCATGAATCTAGCTAGTTCCATTCAGCTAGTTCAATTATAGGGTGTTACTATTCACTTAAAAGGCTTGATACAATCTTTCGATTTATATCATGTTTCGCAATGACCCCCCGGGGAGGGGAGGGGGTAACTTTCCTTCCAAATGGGACCAATGACGACACAAACACAAAAATTGTATCGCTGCTACTTTTCACAACAATGATCGAAACTATTAAGTTGCGTGATGATTGAGCCAATCGTAATACCTTTTATGCATATGATTATGTCACATTTTACCCTATGCTGTTATGTTAGAAAACTATAATTTTTTTTTCATAAATTTCGAAGTTTTCGAATTTAAAAACGTCTATTTTGTTCTAGATTTTTCAATAAAATGCCGGATATAAAGTTTTGTGACAATCCAATAAAATTTGCAGCATCTATCGTCTGCGCAAAAAATCGATCACAGGCATTACTCTAAAATTAGTCAAAACGTGTTTAGGGGGTCTTAAAACATATATTGGCATCAAAGTCTCGAAATCAAAAATTTTCGCGAAAACAGTATTTTCTCAGTATTACTCATGAGAAAGTAAAAATTAATAAAGTATAAAAGAATTTGTAAGACAAATGTTAACAGAATAACATGTGAAAGAAAATAAAAATAAAAATTGTGGTTAAATGGAACATGAATATATTATAAACTCAAATAGAGTCTCGGATTCCAGATATTTCATTACAGAATCAATGAAGAAATCTAGCATATTCATTTATTGTAAATTATTAATATTTTGAAAAAAAGTACATTTAAATCGGTACTGAAAAATCAAGCTTGATCTGTGGATCCCACAAAGTGCCGTTTTCATTCCCATCTATATTGCTTGAAATGAGAGGGATCATTATATACTGAAAGAAAATTCGGCTTCCTCAAGGTATTTTAAGTAATCCTTGAAATTAATGCAATTTTTATTTCATAAAAAATATCTGATATGCGCAGCACATGACCTTCCCTGCATGCTCAAATTCATTTTCTTCAGATTTCTATAATAAATCATTAGATTGAGTTGGATTGCACAGAATGACACCAAATTTTCAGTTTCAATTTAATTTTTATTTCTATTTAGCAACTGGACATTGTTTCATAGGTAACAGAAATGCGAAAAAACTTGAATATTTTCGAGAACGGTTAGTCTTAGAGTAATGGGGTGGGTTTTATTATTTTTCTCGGCAAACGTTATATATAAAATAAGCATTTAATTGATACATTTAAACATGTGTAGTCTTTTATCATAGATTTTGACGATTTTTGCAGGCATTTTCGTAAAAAAAGCTGGTTTTTTTTTTACGAAGCGTACCAAAATCTAATCAGGACCAGAGTATCCCACAAGGGACTTATCTACCAAATCTTGCTGAATTTTGCCAATTAGTTTTTAGCAAGAGTGGATACAAGAGAATTTTGCAGGCATTTCATGAAATAAGATGGGTTCTTTTATCCCTAATCGTACCAAAATCTAATCAGCACCAGGGTCACAAACAAATTACTTACCTATAATATTTTATTACATTTTGTCCATTAGTTTTTGAGTAAAAGTCGATACCTACATTGTACAGACAGACACAGACACACACACACATAGGCTCACACTCAAACGTCACGCTAAAATAGTTTTTTTTCTTGTTCTAGAGGTCCCAAAACGGGTAGGTCCGTCGAAAACTCCAATGGAGATTTTTGACATGATTCCAATGCTTGCCCTATACACTTGCATGGAAAGTAATAACAGTAACAATATCGAATGAAATTTGAGTTTATACGGAAATTCGATAGTCTTAAGCATTGTTATAAATAATTCTATACGCCCCGCTAAAACTTCACATTTTGAGGTTTAAATCTAATATGTGTCTTTAATTAATAAAAGTGCAGGGTTCACTTGGGCAATAAGAGCTTACAATTTCGTTCCAGTAGCTCCAACTGTAGATCGTTGGCTGGCCAGTAAGAATATCCATGACTCCATTCCCGATTGAGACAGCAAGGTTCTTTACAAAAGTATTTGTCAGGAATTTACGTGCATAAGATTTTATTCCTGCAAAGTGTTTTTGTGAATAAAATGAACATAAAAAAATATCAGCTCAAAATATTTGTTTTCAGTAAGTGCTTCCTGAAACATTATCAATGGCTAACTAATCTTTACATGTTAAAGACCGTCTCTATCAGAACTTTTGAGGTTTAGTTTATTATCAGAAATTTCTGGATGCTTGTAGAGTTTACTATCAGCACTTTTTAAGTATTAGTACTGTTTATTATCAACTTTTTACGTACTTGTACCGCTTACTTCCATTGAAGTTTTAGAGTTGGGATTGTTTTTTTTAACTTGGTGAACATTAAAATTTTTTAAATATCGGAAGAAGTGGCCTTTTTACTTTCCTTATATACATAGTGTATAAGGAAAGTATTGTGACAGGGTCGAAAATTCGAATTCGAATTTTCGACGGGAGAGCACGTTTTAAGCATCCCTGATCACGAATCAAACATTTTTGAAGTGATGTCTGTGTGTGTGTGAAAGTATGTGTGTGTGTGTGTTAAAGTATGTGTGTGTGTGTCAGCGAGTCTGTGGAGACGATAACGGACGAACGAATGAACCGATTAGAACGAAATTTAGTACAAAAATCACAATTCATAAACACTGGAAGCCTATTCTTTGTATACGCAATCGAATGTTCACCCCCCCCCCTAAAGGGCGCGGTAGCCCATTGGTTAGCACGGTGGAGTTGCACTCGGTAGGCCCGGGTTCGATTCCAGCTACTGCCAAAACTGCCGCCGTGTTCATGCGGAGTACGATCACGTTAAACATGTGGATCCGAAAGTCCTTCCGAGAGGTTGGTGGTAGGGGAAGGAGGGTACGGTCCCTGTGGATGCCTCCCCCACTGGGTTCCGGTCTAGATTGGGTGGCACTTCCCGACCGCCCAAACAGTTACCTTACACCTTTCTGGTAGGTCGGACGGTCTGGGTTTCAACATCAACAACCCCCCCCCCCCCTAAATTTTCGAGTGAAATTTTGAAAAAATCGCCAAAAAATCAAAACCGCTAATAAAGTTACACAAATAGACATTTCTTATGTAATTTTTCATTAGAAAACGATTCACATAAATTTTAGAACGCTAACATGAACCATTCTTGAGATATTTCACATTTTTCAAAAAAATTATCAAATAGTTATATAAAATAAAAAAAGAAATATTTCCTATTGAGAAACATGTTCACTTTTCATATGTAATACCATGCGATAAATTTGGTGACATCATTCGCGTGGATCTAGCTCGTTCCATTCATGAGAAAAGATACTTTGAGTAATACTTTTGTATTTTAACGCCAATAGTCATTTATCTGCTGTAAGAATAACTTATTTCTCCGTCCATAACGCTTGGCGAGATTTTCGCCAAGTTGGCGGAATGTCGCCAAGTTGGCGACATTTTTAATTGTTGCCAAATTAACAAAAATTTCGCCACATTGATAAAAATGACAATAAATCAATGAAAATAACGACTAATTGAAGAAAATTCAATATCTTGGAAAGAATATAAGTATCTGCTATAAGAATACCATTTTTTTGCTGTAAAAGTAGTAAATTCATTGCATTATATAAGGAAAGTCATGTGTTGCCCACATCAAACTTTTTTATCATGGTGATGATTAAACATTTTAAAAATCGGGAGAAGTGACCTTTTTTGAAAGTATCTACTAAAGCCGTCAAAAAAAAATTGAAGAGAAATGGGTGCAGTTTCTTTATACCCGAAGATTATGACAAAATGTTTGTTATTCTTCTTCTAAAAGCAACTTGGCAGAACTAGATTAATCATTGCAAGTCGTAACAGAGCATTGATGAGAAGGTCATAGAAAAGAAATATCAAGGATATGTTATGTTGTCTAGAATTATTACGATAAATGAACTTCCCCAAATGTGAAATCTTGTTATGTTCGCCGAATAACCAGAGCAACAAGATACTTTTCACGATCCCAACTGTTGACCCCAGGGTTTTATTTTTCTCGGTTTAAACTGGAAATAAAATATTTATCCGAAATAAAATATTTTAACCATTGTTAACTATTTCAGTATGAGTGATCTAAACTTGTTGGTTCCGATTAAACACGACTTTGCCAAACTTATCTGAAAATCAAGACGAATACCTTGGCGGTTATATCGATTTGATTATTTTAATCACTTACAACTTATTAGAGACACAGCGCTTTCCTCAGACATTCACATCCAAATGAATTTAAAATGTTTCTCATAAGCCTAATCTCACTGATACTGCCATGTTCGAAGAGAATTAGTTTACGAGTAACTACATAAAATTTAATTTTCTTAAAAAATTACACAGCAACAAGGTAATGACTATGTCCTTTTCAAAGAATTGGTTTGCCGATTAGCCTTTGGAAGCAGTACATAAAATGCTGTTATATTATATTGTCATCATGGTTCGCTACTGTGAATATTCATAAAATGGAAAAATTTAAGAAATTGTTAGAGAATCTAATGTATCATATATCTCTCTGTCCGACATATCCATATAAATAGGACTTGATAGGAGGATAGATAGTTAAACGGTACGTATTTGATATTTAACATCATTGACATCAGTTACAATGATTAAAAATATTTAAATTTAAATTTTATATAGATTAGACTTCATTTAATTAATTCATTTTATTTCTGATTTTTTTAGTATAAATAACCATTAAAAGTGCAGGGCATTTTCTCAGAATCCGATACGATTCCGAATTTTTGCAATTTTATGACACCTAACATTTTTAAAATGCATCTTTGTTTCATAGAAAGGCTTCTTCGAATAATACTAATCGAATAATTCTAATTGCTTACTGGTTAAATCAGCTTTATGCAAGACTAGATGAAAAACAGATGAAAAATCATGTGACGTCGATTGAAATCGTGGCTAATCAGAATCTAGTATATAAAAATCTGATGTGGGCAGCACATGACTTTCCCTGCACACTTATATTAACGTTCTGTTTATTTTAATTAAATTTATTTCACTTTTAATTCAATTTTCGTTCTCATTCGATAACCGGACTTATTTTCAATGGTGGCGTAGGGAAAGTACGAAAAACTAAAATATCTCGAGAACGGCTAGTCCTAGTGTAATGGGGTTGGTCTTATTCTTTTTATCGTAAAAAATTACGTATTAAATCAGCATTTAATGGATATATTTGAGTATACCCAGTTCTTTATTTTAGATTTTGGCATTTTTTGCGGGCCATTTTGCAAAAAAAGGCATGTTCTTCTTTTCTGAATCGTACCAAAATCTAATCAGCACCAGGGTGAGCTATACGTGACTCATCTGCCGAATTTTGTGAAATTCGGTCTATTAGTTTTTCAGCTACAGTGGATACAAGCTTTTGCGGGCCATTTCACAAAAAAGGCAGGTTCTTTTATACCGAATCGCACCCAAAACTAATCAGCACCAGCCCCGCCCACAAGTGACTTTCCTACAAAATTTTGTGAAATTCGGTCCATTAGTTTTTTAGTTAGAGTGGATACAAAATCTGCACAGACAGACACACAGACAGACACACAGACAGACACACAGACAGACATACAGACACACAGACAGACAGACAGACACATACACAGACGTCACGCTAAAAATGTCTTTTTCGTATTCTAGAGGTCTCGAAACGTGTAGATCCGTCGAAAACTCGAATTGCGATTTTTGATATGATTCCAATACTTTCCCTATACATTACCATGTATTGCAGGGAAAGTAAAAAATGCTTTTCTCTTCATTTATCTGTAACACTTGATGATATATTTGATGAACTTGGTGAATAAGATAGAAAGATATCGCCATCTTGACGATATTTGGCAACCGATTGACGAAAATATCGTCAAAGTTAATGAAAATGACGCCTATTTAATGAATTAATTAATAAATTATTTTAACTTATATTCTATATTGCTGACTGAGGATGCCACCAATATTAAAAAATCTGATGTGGGCAGCACATGACATTCGCTGCAAACTTATATTAACGTTCTCTATATTTTAATGAAATTTATTTCACTTTTAATTCAATTTTCGTTCTCATTCGGTAACCGGACTTATTTTCAAAGGTGGCGTAGAGAAAATACGGAGAACTAAAATATCTCGAGAACGGCTAGTCCTAGTGTAATGGGGGTTGGTCTTATTATTTTCGTCGTTAAAAATTACGTATTAAACGAACATTTAATGGATATATTTAAGTATACCTAGTTCTGTAGTTTAGATTTTGACGATTTTTGCGGGTCATTTTGCAAAAAAAGGCAGGTTATTTTTTTCCGAATCGTACCAAAACCTAATCAGCACCAGGGTAACCCAGAACTGACTCATCTACCAAATTTTGTAAAATTCAGTCGATTAGTTTTTTAGTTACAGTGGATACAAGCTTGTGCAGGCCATTTCTCAGAAAAAGGCGGGTTCTTTTATCCCGAATCGTACCCAAAACTAATCAGCACCAGACTCGCTCACAAGTGACTTACCTACCAAATTCTGTGAAATTCGGGTCATTAGTATTTTAGCTAGAGTGGATACAAAATCTGCACTGACAGACACACAGACACACAGATAGACAGACACACAGACACACACACAGACGTCACGTTAAAAATGGTTTTTTCGTATTCTAGAGGTCTTGAGACGTGTAGATCCGTCGAAAACTCGAGTTGCGATTTTCGTCATGATTCCAATACTTTCCCTAAACATTACCATGTATTGCAGGGAAAGTAAAATTGATAATTTACAGTTGTTTAAAATATAAGTTAATTGGGTGGATTGAAATAGTATTACATGTTGCCATCTGGAAAAACGTCAAGTGTACAATTCAACGTTAAAAACACTGTACTGTAGATCATTTCATCATTTTTTCACTGTGAAAGAAGTAATTTAATTGTATTATATAAGGAAAGTCATGTACTAGCTACATCAGATTTTTTTATGCGAATAGTATCTGTGGTTGTAGTTTTAATGCAGGAAAATGGTGTGCTACTAAAAATGTAAACACTTTGCAAGCTTATCCCCTCGAACTTAATTAACCTTTTGCTTACGGGTGGGACACCGTCAATCAGGTGGGATAGTGTGGGACATCGCAGGCATTGGCGTCCATGAACGCCAATGCCTGCAAAGGGGGATCGAACTGGGATAGGGTATATCAAATACCTGTCTTTTTGAGAGATTCTTCGTTAGGGAATGTTTCTCGTTTTGTCTGCAATATGAGTCTAGGTTATAAATATATAAAAATAATTTCAATGTTTTATTATTTTGAACTTTTTATCGCAAAACTTTTAAAAAGAAAATCTCCGAGAAAGTATTAATTTCATTTCTCTAACTCTCACTCGAAATATATAGTAAACCATAAAAGGTAAGTAAACGACGTAAAAACTGAACGACAAAAATATGTACTGGAAAATTTAGTATTATACTCGGTATTTATTATTAAAAAATCTCCAATAGTTTTCGAATAATCGTCTTTTCAAGTTGCAGAAGACAGCAAATTTTGCCAAGTTTGTAATGCTTATATCTCAAAAACTTGAAAAGCGGTATTTAAACAATAAGTAAGAATTTGTAGCTATATGAAATCTTTATAAATGTATATAATTAGAGTTTGGATCAAACTTTATTTCAACTTAAAATGGTATCTGTCTGAACGAGTTTTTTTGTCATCATTTTTCATACTTTCCCTCGAAATATTTTAGAAAATTTAAAAGATAGATATATGAAATACGACAAAAATATGTATGAAGAAATTTAGTTTCTAAATCTTTATTTAATTTTAAAAAGAGCTCCTATAGTTTTTGAGTAATCATCTTATCAAGTTAAAGAACTACGAAAATTTTCAGTTTTTCAATAGTAATATCTGAATAGTTATATCTTAAACCTCTATTCATAGTTATATCTCTAAGCTAAAAGAGCTAGAACGAGCTTGAAAGAGCTAGCTTTGAGCAATAAACAATAATTTGCACTTCTTTGAAAGCCCTATAAGTGAATATAATTAGATTTTGGATTGACTGTATTTTGCGATATTACGAAAGCTGAGTTTTATTTTACAAACCATTTCGGCTCCATCGAATTAGAGCCACCACCGACTTTTTTTCCTGAAAAATTTTTGAGTTATAAGTATTTGAAAGCTTCATATTTTCTCTATTCGAACTTTTGGAATCTTTTGTAGAAGAAAAACGACGTGTTAAAAAAATTGTCTTAAAATTGAGAATAGTCTTATACTACTTACGACGTCTTAGCTCGATATCTGGTGAAATGAAAACCCAGAAAAACCATTTTGATTTAAAAACAAAACAAAACCAACATGTTAAATGTTTTCCGTTTCTTGATTTGGCGTTGTCTTGGTAAAATAAATTTACTTATTAGTATCAATATTGGAAATGCTTTGTATAATCACTTGTAGTTATAAACTATGATTAATTATGGCGACCTGTTAAGTTGTTTATTTCGTAGTCAAGTAATACTGCTATTATTAATTCAAAATTTTCGACATAATCTAATAGTGTTTAATTTGATTGAAGTTTTAAGTTGAAAATTTTTTGAACAATTATTAAATTAAAAATACCGGAGGTAATCCGATTTTTATCTAATTACATTTTATTTCAGATTAGTTTTGTGTTTTACATAAACAATTTTCTTGGCTAACATTTTGTTTTTATAACGCAATGCGTCATATTTACAACTACGGCATGTTATTGTATCGCCTCTATATGCAATTGTATCGTCTGGATATGCAATTGTATCGACTCAATATGCAATTTTATCGACTTGATATGCAATTATATTGATTCGGGATGCAATTGTATCGACATTAAGAGCAATTACATCGACTCGAAACGAAGTTTCGTGTTTACTGTCTGTACATTAATTATTTATAACTAGTCAAATCACCCGTGCTTTGTTCGCTCAAAATGGCTAATGGCTATTACATGTGGTACATAAACACATAATTAAAGTCGTTTATGAGCAGTTTTAATTAAGTGTTGGCATCAAAAGGATATCAAATGGTATATTTCTTGCTTTTAAGAGGCAAAATGATGTGACAAAGTCTTTTGTATCGTCATCCCTGATTTGAATATTCGATTTTTTTTATTTTTTCGTTAATCTTAAGTTGAGTCAGATCGATCGAGATTTTGACTCAAGTGGGAGTGTTCCATCTTTTTTAAAAGTGGGTTTGAATTTTTTAATCATCGCTTTACATCGTCACCGCTAATTTGAAATTATAAAATAATAGGTTTATTCGTTGACCTAGAAGCTGAGACGGATCAAATGAAACCTAAACCAAGATTCTAGCTACCGGGGCTTGATAATAATGCAAAGTTATTGTAGTAACTGGATAGAAAATATTATTATTAAATGCAAAGCGCATTTTGACATGGTCGTGAATTGCTCGAATATTGGAACTCATTTATTTAATGTAGTACACTGCATTATGTGCCGCTATTAACCCTTCAATTATTTATCTTTCGCGTGTGTTCTGTAAAGGAATATTAATTAATATAGTACTAAATGGTTCACACCATTTTAACTTTAACAATAAAACATTTATTAAAAACAGAAATACTTAATTATTCAATTGCAACAATTAATCATATTATTTCGGCGGAGGGACCATGTGAGGCCACTTAAATTGCCTAAAACATGTTTAGACCTAGATATATTTTTGAGGAACAAATACCTTCAAGTCTGTCTTGGACTTTGTTAGCAGCACGTACTTGATGTCGTCTTTATTACTACTATTAACTCGTAGTGTAATGCATCAACACGTAAATCCGTCGATCATATTGTACTGCTGACTCAAACACTCGCACTTATTTCATTCTCTTAGGCTGTTCTCTCCACATATCTAGTCGTCGCGCTAAATTTTCTAAGTCATCGTTCTTATTGTAATGTCGAACTTGAACTCTTTAGTACCGTCGTTCTATCATAATGTCGCACCAGTATCTTCCAGTATTTTCGTTAAGTCATAATGTCGCCCCACTATCTATATGAAGAAGTGTGGTACTTCAGTCACAGGTTGTGGCTCTTTTTTGCCTCAGGACTATCACTTTCCTTTTGCTCTCATTTGCGGCATTCAGTGTGACGCAACAAGCGCTTTCTCCATTGGATAGCCTTTCCGTCCAATGTCGTTACTTCATATTTTCTTACGGGTTCGACCCCTCTTCTGCCTTGACACCCCTAAATTTATGATTTTCTGACCTTTGAGTTCACGTGTCGTAAACACTGACGTTATTCAGACTGGAAGTATTGTTTAACGCTTGAGACACAATAAATATTGTACATAAAACTGTCTCACCAAAACAAATGTGAGATCTATTTCTGGTCACACTCACACTTATTTCATTCTCTTAGACTGTTTGTTCTCTCCACATATCTAGTCGTTGTGCTATATTTTCTAAGTCATCGTTCTTATTGTAATGTCGAACTTGAACTCTTGAGTATCGTCGTTCTATCATAATGTCGCATCAGTATCTTCCAGTATTTTCGTTAAGTCATAATGTCGACCCAGTATCTATATGAAGAAGTGTGGTACTTCAGTCACAGGTTGTGGCTCTTTTTGTCTCAAAACTGTCGCTCCCCTTTTGCTCTCATTTGCGGCATTCCGTGTTATGCAACAAGCACTTTCTCCATTGGATAGCCTTTTCGTCCAATGTCGTTATTTCATATTTTCTTATGGGCTCGACCCCTCTTCTGTCTTGACACCCCTGAATTTATGATTTTCTGACCTTTGAGTTCACGTGTCGTAAACACTGGCGTCATTCAGACTGGTAGTCTTGTTTGATGCTTGAGACACAAGAAATAATGTACATAAAGCTGTCTCACCAAAACAAATGTGAGATCTATTTCTGGTCTCACAGTTATTTTATTTTTTTATTATTTTTCCTTTACACCATCACCACTGACGCGAACTGGCGACTCAAGTATTCTGTCTTTGACTTTGATATAAAATATTTCTTAAACAGATAGGTTAAATCTTAAAACGATTTATTTCGGCATATTTTCCTGATATTATTTTTATAAATGTAACAAATTTTATATTTTTGTATGCTGTAGTGTCTGCCGTGCGAGACAGAGAAACTTGATGAACGCGACATTTGTCAAACAGCTACGGCGGCGGCGGCGGCTTCAACTACTTTTTCTTTTTAAAATAAAGTATGAATTATTTTGTATAAATTATTTTGATCAAGAGATCCTGCGAAATTGAAAATTTCATTTTATTTCTTTTAAAGAGAACCATATTTTATACTTACATGTTTCTATGTAGACTTGAACGATAATATTACGTTGAGATTACTATATATCAGAATTTCAGTACAACGAAATTTCTAAATGAATATTCTCTAAAAAAATATTTTAATTTTTTTTTATTGTTCGCCTTTGAAATGAATATCGACTATACTAACACAATACGTTGAACAATAGAAAATTATCAGAAGAAATATGCCTTAAATCAAGTAATAAAAATGAATGAAAATTACAATAATTTTATATTAAATGCTCATATACACTGATGAATGTAGATACCTAATATTTAACAAACAGCATATAATATATCTATATATATCTATATATATCTATATATATATATATATATATATATATATATAAAAAAATCTTAATTTATGAAATCGATTTCCCTTACTCTAAGTTTTATTATATAAAATATAAGCATTTTACGATTCTAAATAGTGCGTTTCACTTGTTCAAACTGTTAAAAAAAATTTTCAATAATAAATGCTTTTATAGTATATATGTTTCTATAGTACAAAATGCTATTTCATATTTTTTTAACCAGTCTTCAAATTCCAGCATTATCAAATACAACAATATTTGGTATTTAACATCAATTCATTATTTAATTCATTCAAGAACAGTTAGAAAAATATCGCACATAATTCTACTATTTACTGCTTATAACACTATTAGTTATTCTTAATAAATTACCGAAATTAGATTTCTCTGTCGGGAAATCGCATTTTCATAGTAACTCTCTACAACTTTATAATTGGTTTTATTTCACTATCTCTAAAATTGAGCAAAATCTCCCATCTCCCATAAATAGGGGTTAGGCCCCCGAAAGTTGCCTTAGCGTGTAGCACCATAAGGGTTTACTATGCAGCTGCTTAAAAAAATAAGTATAGCCGTCTTTCATTTAGATAAAATTACCCTGATGCGGATTTGCTTAGAGACCCTGTATATGTTTGAAATTTCCTAATATAAGCCATTAATTCCAACTCGTTTTGCATTAGAAAATTCTCGTAACATACTATATATTTTTACCGATTATTTTTCCCCCTTGAATAAAGAGAAAGTATACTATCGGAATTGTACGAAACAACATTATAAATTATGTACTAAGTATGTTTATACACAGAGTCGCAAAATTATTATGACCACCAGAACATTTTACACAAACTAGCTATTCCCAATACATTGCTGAGGAAATGCAAAGTATATGTGCATTGTTTAAACAAGAAAGATATAACAAATCATGCATAAAGCATTGATTATGAAACATTTTCCAACTTTATTTTTTACCGCAATTTTATTTAAACATCTCTAAAATGCGATACATTCTTCGGTAATACTTTTAAAATTTTCACAATACTACATAAATTTATTATATTTGAAAACTTAAAACTCCATCGAAAAAATAAACATCTCTAAAATGCCATACATTCCTCGGTAATACTTTTAAAATTATTATAATAATACAATAATTTATTATATTTGAAAACTTCATCGAAAACAAATGAAATTTATTCAAATGACGTCATCGAAATATTATCGGCTAGCTCTTTAAATAAAAGCAGCATTTCATTCATAAACATTTTTCCACTCATTTAATTCATCACAATACTATAATAGTTAATTTTATTTAAAACTTAAAATCATGAAGGTACAAGTAATTTAACTATATGCTCAAAACTCCATCAAAAAACCGTTTGCTTCTCTGTAGAATCAATGATTGTTTCACTCCTATCAGCTAAATTGCAGACTCCATGGGCTAAATAATTTTGCGTTAAAGAAATGCACCAATTCTTATACAACTCATTCTACATCTGTTGGGGTTTACTTTTCCATAAGTGAAAATTAGGCTTCGTTGTAGATGTAATCAAATTTGGATGATCATTTAAACTCCACTATATTGTAATTGCGTTGTTTCAGTATGTAGATGCACAGAATTTAAGCAAAAATAAAGCGGTTTTAGGACGGATACAACACTGAATTTGAATTAAAAAGAACTTTAAATATCACGATTTTGACACAAGATGGATGCCATATTTTATTTTGAAGTGAGTCACGTGATCTCTTCATATAATGATAACGTGATCTCTTCATATAAAAGATGTAATTATTATTTTAATTTTTATTAAAAAAAGTACTGAATATATTTTGCTGAATTTGTTTTTATATATTTTATGGGACAATTTGAATATTTTCTTAAACTTTCGAAGCAATTTGTGAATTTTAAAAAATTAGGTCCCGTAGGGTTCCATGTATTTCACTTTTCAACCCGGGTTCAATCCAAAACTAATTGATTTATATCATTCATTTATACTCCCATAGGTCCCACAGACTGTCTGAACAACATATTAAAATTTCATTTTGATAAAGTCATTTTTAGGGCAGTTATCGTGCTAACGGACAGACAGACAGGCAGACAGAATGAACAAAGTCATAAACACTTTTCAACTATGTTGTAAAGTGTTAAAAATACTGTATAAAGAAGCGAGCTGACAGATTTTGGATGTGAAATAATCGTATGCGCTCGAAGTAACGATGCGAGCATTAAAAAAACGGTTGTACGTGAATTGTTTGAGAACAGAAGCTAGCAGATTTTGCAGAGTAAAATACTAAGCAAAAAGCTGTGTTTTATCTCAAGATGTGTGCCGCTCAAGGACTACTGAATGCCAGAACTGAGCGTAGAGTTTGTAGACATCTTCAGTTCAACAGAAGTTCAACAGTCAGTCAGAATTACAGATTGTCAGAATGCGTATTTAAGCCAAACGTTCTCTTAACGTACATTTAACAACACATTCCATAGTAGGGCCTATACGGAAGCAGAAGCATTAATGATGTGGTTATAACAGTTTGGTCTCTTAATTAATATATGATATATTATAAAGCATAACTGTATTTTAATTTCATGAATCCGCCACAAATTGGAATTCTTTCTATGTACATCCAGACCGTGGTTGGAAACTTAGCGACATCTCAAACACGTGTATGATTCAATTGCCCCTTGTCTTGAATTTGGGCTAGATTCAGTCGAAGTGTTTTAATCTATAAATATCCCAAAATATTTAATATAGATCTGCAAGGAATTTCTAAAACCGCTTCTACTGACACTGGAATTAAATTTCTTTACTTAAAAGTGAAAATAAACCAGATTGTAAGTTATCAATACCAAACCTTGCTATTTGTCCATAGTCTCATCTACAATGAAACAAGAAGTGCAATATTAAAAAAAAAACAGTTCTGACAAGATTCTGTTTTTCTGCGGTTGAGACTAAAGCGCAATGATAGGACATTTATTTATTGTGAAAATATTATATTTTTCTTAAAATTATCAATTAAAAAAACAAAACAAATGTCGTCATTAAAATTATGATTACAAATCTTATATGCCAACTAAGTCTTTTAAATGGAATTTTTTTATCACAATTCCATTGATTTCTTTCACCATAACGATTTTGACTAAATTTTTGGCATCATTTTGCGATGTTATGTAAGAGACAGAGGATAAATAATCACTTGTAAAGATATAGTAACAAAATTCATTAATATTATTTTACTTTCAAGCATTTAAAAAATATCTGAGCTATTCGTGTTTGAATATCGCATTAGAATAATTGTTTCATTTTCTAAATACAATTCAGAAATGTTTATAAAGAAGCTTCAGACCTTCAATCATACCTTATGAAGTACCTTGTCTAGGTTTTAATGCAGATACGTAACACACAAACTTAGAAAAGAGCATACAAAACTCCTTATGCCATTTGTCGAAGAAATCATAAAACTTTATCGACAGCACATAAGAAAAATGCCTTAAAGAATATTTTCTCTCAATTTCGAGCTGACGCTTCCTGAATCTAAAATTCTATGTCAACAAACCCATAAATATAAACTTTAAAATATCACTAATATAAAACAAATGTATAGCAAAAATATTATATCTGGAAGTGTGTAAATTTGCGAAATATAAGGAAGAATCTAATCGCAAACATAATCTCGTTTCAGGAAAAAATGCAATATATTCTTCTCTTAAAAATTAATAAAATAAAAATATCGTCTGGCCGCTTGAATTGAAGCGTCTGCTATTGGTCGATAAGTTCGACTTCAGCGCCATCTGGGAAGTATGAGTTAAGTTACGGGGACGCCGTTTCCTGGGATACATATGGGAGAGAGTTAAGAGAAATCCTGTTTACATTCAGTTACTCTCGGATCAAGGAACAACGTGTCATGTGTTTATTTTGAACTGTGCATCGCTCATACTCATAATTAAAGGTGACTTTGTACAATTTCTTTTTAAGGGTGATAGCTCATTTAAAATAAAGGTATGCTTATAATTAATCTTTTAAAATTAAATCATATTGCTTTCTAAATGTTTAAAAGTGTTCTATAAATGAATTTGTATATTTTTATCGATCGAGACATATTTAAAATTAAGCAATCAAGATTGCTTAATTTATACTTAAGTTTTTATAAGAATAAATTACTAAAGTGTGCATTTAAAAGAGATGTAATAAATGCATGAAGAAAAGTTTTAAAATTACTAGATAGTAAATTTATATTTACTGCATTACAGGCTGTACTTAAGTGTACAGCATTAGTTAATCTAATTTTGCATAGTTTCATTGCTATTTTTTATTTGTAATTTTCGCTGCCTAATTTATCATTGGTGCGATTCGAGTTTTGAACGCATCTTCCTTACAGATTTTGAGAAAGAGTTTCGCTGACATATTAAAAATCCAACACATTCGAATAAAATTGAGTACTCACTATCATGTTTTAGGTCATGGGCGAAGCCCGAATTTTAAATTTCGATTGATGCACTGAGTTATCTGAAGTCAAAGGTAAGATAACTTTAAGTCCATGGAGAAAAATTATATTCAAAATATGCTCCCGCCAAACAGAATTTTCTACTTGTTTGGAAAACTTTTGCAGAATTGCACAGGTTACAAGGCTGTCTTAAACATTAATAATGTAACATTTAATATTATATTTTGGAGATAATAATATCATTCAATATCATATTTTGAGATTTTTACTACTTTTGTAAAATAAACGTCTCAGTTATTAAATATGTAACTGAAAAGGTTACTACGTTTCATTTTCGGGTCGCAGGAAAGCCTAATATATTTTTACCTTATTATGCCCATGCAGACTGGTAGGTAGTAATATTTCGTATTTATTGCTTTTTTAAATATGTTACACAGTACTTTTTTAGGCCAAAGTGTGAAAAATAGATCTGTTTTGAGTGTGTTGTTTTAATGTACATAATGCTTTAAGTGGATTTTATCATGTTCATTTTTATTTCTATCTACTCAAATCATTGCTAGCTTTGAATTTAAAAACTACCGGATGTAATATAGAAACACATAAAAAGGTATTGATTTTATACAACAGTGGCAAAACTTATACGTTGCCAGCTAAATTTATAAAACTCTTCGAATTTATTGTTTGCGAACGGTATCTTAAGATACATAATCTTAAGAACGGTATCTTAAATGTACGGCATCTTAAGATACACGTAGTTATATTAACACTATTTGTACCGATAAATCAGTTTCTGAATAAGTACGAACAAATTCGTTTCTGAATTCGTGAATAATCTAGTGAACTTTGAGACTTCAAATTTTGAGGTATAACAATGATCTTGATTTAAAATTTTGAATCAAAAGAATGTGTATATAACGTTAGTGATATATTTTGAGTAAGAGAGATAGTTATACTAAATATGGCAATACTGGAGGAACACAAACACTAAGATATTATAAACATTCTTTGCGATCAATAAGTAAAAATTTTGTTCAAAGGAAAAGAAAAACTCGAATTTGTCATTGTAAACACATTGCTCAAGTTTTCCTCATTGTATGTCATATTTGTGGCCCTTTGTATGTATTAATTAAGATTCTAGGGGTGGCAAAGGAGATATAACTTGCAATGTTCCCAACTAAGGAAGTATTTCAAATGTGAAATTGACATATATGTAATAAAAATACCGAATTTAGGTTTCTCAAAATTAGTTTCCAAGGCCAGATAAATTGTCAATAGAAGTTTTAAGATCAAATATGCCATCGCATGCATGTACTCCATGACTATGATGATTATTTTATTTATGTAATTAAACACCGATTTCTTATTTAGTAAATGTTTTTCGATTTCTTATTTAGTATATGTTTTTTCAATTTTATGTTAGATCCCGTGTAATACTCTTGCCCCGACCTAATGTGAAGATACCGATATATGCCAACTATTTCTGTATTTTTAAACCATGCATTTTTCTGCATTTCTGCATTTTTAAAAGTGTATATTATATTTTTGTTTATTGCCAGAAACAATAAGAAATGCTTTTTACTTTTTAATTATACTGACTTGAGAGTATTCCTGTCAGATCAATAGTTGTGAAATCGCTGTAAATATTTTAATGAAATAGTAAATTTATTCTTAAAACATATTTACAATAATATTCAGGAAAGAAAATGGTAAAATTGTGAAATAATGTGCTGAGAATTTTCTACTTCATTAAGCTGCATGCATCTTAGACAATGCTAAAAGTTTTTCGTTTGTAATTCATGTTACCATGCTAATGAGTAATTACAACAATAGTGTTTAATAGAGTATGGGCAGATCACTGCACAGCTGACGCTAGAAATCTTAACTATTTGTTGCAGTGTTTTATTTTATAAAAATTATCTCACCTGTTATTTTAAGTGAATGGTGTTATTATAAACACAATACTTAAACATCGAATGATTCTCGAAAATATTCAAAATATCTGACATTATGACACGTGCATATCTTTCACTTATATATTCAAGGGTCAACAAAATATCATTCTCCGCCCAAGACCACACACATGATCTTTATGATAGATTTATTAAGTAGGGTGACCGAAAATTCACGCATGTTAAATTTAAAATTATATAATTTACCGATACATTGAAATAAATGATAAAAATATTTTTATTTAGATGGCGCTAATATAGCGTCAAGAATATATCAGAATTATTGTCTGCTGTTCTATAAAATCACATAATTTACAGTTAGATGGTACTAATAGGGAGTATTCACTGACGTCACGGTACTCCTTGCAACGAGTGTGCAATTTCGTGCCGGCGAACAAGCAAACGTAATGAATGCATTGGCTACTATGGCAAAGATTTACAATGTATATTGTTTTTCATCTAATGAGAGAAAATTATAAACAAATGCTTATATTTTGCTTTGCTGAGGATCTTTTCGCTATAGATCGCAAACTTTATAGTAAAAACAATAATATATATGGCCGAAAATTAGTTAAGAACATTGGCATGGTTAGTGCGACTGCAAAACTTGACTTTGAGCTATAACACAAATGTAAAGTTTAAGTTATTTTATTTAAAAAAATATATTTACAAATGAGGACATAATTTTTCAATGCTATATCTACTTTTGATAGCATCTGCTAAGAATGTAGCCAATTAACACAGCATATGGTATAAAACAGTATAAAATTTAAGAACACACATCAGTTCCAACAGATCTATTTAATTACTAATTGTAACAGAAAAAAAATGAATATATATATATATATATATATATATATATATATATATATATATTCGGTTAACAGATACTCTCTAAAAAATGTAGACCTGCTGTATTTTATATATTTGTTGAAGTACTAATAGCACTTCGCTAAAAGTATACATCGGTATATTACCGTATTACTTTTTCTACAAAATTAATCTGTTGTTTTATAAAATCATATAATTTACCTATAAATTGAAATAATAGAATTATTTTCATTTGGATGGTACTACTATAGCTTCAAAAATATATCAGAAATATATTCTGCTTGTTTTATAAAATCGTATAATATACATTTAGATGGTACTAATATAGCCTTAGAAATATATCAGAAATACCGTTTACTAAATATCATATCGTTTATAAAATCATATAATTTACCTATAAATTGAAATAATATATTTATTTTCAGTCAAATGGCACTAATATAGCCTCAAAATTATATCAGAAATATCATCTGCTGTTTTATAGAATCATGTAAGTTACCGATAAATTGAAATAACTGAATTACACTCTAAGATAAAAACAATCGACGCACCAAGAAAGAATTATCCAAATGAGACAAAATTTGGTACGAGTAATGTGGATGTATAGAAAACGAAATTATTAGAATTTCAGAGCAATTGGATGATTTATTGTACTGACATATCTACACAAAGTGAACATATCAATAAGGCGTTGGTCCACCTCTGGCCTCGATAAAAGTTGTTACCCGACTTGGCATTGATGCATAAAGTTGCCGGATGGTGTTCTGATGGATGTCGTTCCAAATTGCTTCCAACTGACGAACCAATTCGTCTACATTCTGGGATGGTCGCAGGCGACACCGCATCTCAGCCCAAATGTGCTCAATAGGCCAGAGATCTGAGGATCTGGCTGGACAAGGAAGAGTGCCGTAAGCACGCACACAATCAATAGAGAGGCGTGCCTTGTGTGGTCTGACATTATCTTGCTGAAAAGTTATCCCGGGGTGTCGCTAAAGGAGTGGCAGAACAACGGGTCGTAAAATGTCGGTAACGTGCCGCTGTGCTGGGATGGTGCCACAGAGGACAATCAAAGAGGTCGGGATATCAAATGAAATGGCACCCCAGACCATAACTCCCTGTTGTTAGGCCGTGTGGTGTGTCACAGTAAGAGAAGGTGGCGATGTCCGGGCTTTCTCCAGACACGTCTGAGCTGTTCGTCGGGACTCGGTTCCCAACGGGACTCATCACTGAAGGCAATCCGCTCCCAATCCGAACACTTCCACTTTGATCGGGCCCGGCGCCATTGCAATCGCTGCTGACGGTGCTTACTGGTCAGTTGTAGTCTGCGTAATGGGCGCCATGAGTATAGATTCTGCTCCCATAGTCTTCAATTAATGATCCGAGCCGTCACCTCCGTGTTTGTCACACGTTGGATGGTTGATATCGACGAATCTCGTGCTGTCACAGCTGCTCGGATAATCGCTCTATCTTCCCGTTCTGTCATCGCTCTAGGCTGTCCGCTGCCAGCTTGTCTCTAAAATCTGCCATTTCGGACAAATTCCTGCCAACATCGACTAGTTGTTGCTTTGCTCCTACCCAAATGCCGAGCGAGTTGTCGGTGTGCCTATCCAGCCTCATGCAGTCCGACCGCACGCCTTCTTTCAAACTCCTTCGTATGCTCGTAGTGGCCACGAATTCGACGTCGAGGCATTATTACAATCAAGGTACATACACGCAATCGAAATCTACTGCACATTTTGTTCCCCAAAGCGAGGTTCGCTCCTTCTATACACCACCATGGTGCTCAGTTTCAATGCGCTGTAGTTCCAACTATTCATTCATTGGCTGCGAATTTTTTTATCATTTGCATATTCGACCGAAAAGTGTTTGCATGTAAAGTTTCACTAATGTCGAATTATTTTGCGGGATGGGTTGATTTTTTTTGTCTTAGAATGTATTTCCAGTTAGATGGCATTAATATAGCTTCAAAAACATATCAGAAATATCGTCTGCTGTTTTAAACAATCACATAATTTACAGTTAGATGGTACTAATATAGCCTCAAAAATATATCAGAAATATCGTCTATTGTTGTTGATAAGTCAGATGATTACAGATCTTTTTTTATCAATCGAAAAACATAGCATTCTTCGATTGATAAAAAAAGGTGAAAGAATGTTTTTTTTTTCAGAGAAATATTTTTCAAGCCTTTTCTTATGAGAGCGCCATTGAAGAATATCAGAAATGCCTATACTTTAAAACTCCTAACAATTTAACAATTACGAGTATTGTAAATCGTTTTAGAGAAGATGGATGTGTTGCAGATAAAGCGAGAGCAGATTAGCCTTCCATTTAACCCAGAATAAACGACCTAAAATAGTGAGTCCGTTGCTGCAGCTCTTCAATGCACATCTCTGAAACTCTCAATAGCACTTCCATGAGAATGATTATAGAAACATCGCTTTAAACTTGTTTTTATTGTTCTTGAAGATACATGCCAGTTAGCTGAAAATAATTAAAATTATGTTGAATATTTTATTTTTCTGTACATATCACAAGATCGGTATCTCTCATTCAGGAAAATCCGCGTTTTTCTACGGCGAAAATTAGCATTTTAACTCCCTGGACAGCTCAAACTTACAAAATTATGGGTTTTGGAGAGGGTTATTTTTTATTTTTTAAATACAAAATAAATTAATATTTTTAAATTTTTATTTTTATAGCACTCATCCCTAGATCCTATCCCCCCATTTGATATAAACCGCTAATTTCAAGAATTTGCATTTTAAATACCTCAAATTATACACACGCGTATAGTTGGTGGCATTTTAATAATGTAGATACAGGTAAAACTATCAGATACAGGTATTGTAGATACAGGTATAATATCAGATACAGGTATTTAATAATTGCAGTTGCAGGTATATCAGTATTCTCCATTAAAGTCGATCACTTGACAAAATAAAATGAAAGAATTAATCTGTTCTTGCCTGGGCTGAACATAAATTCTATTCTTTAATTACGCGAAAATATTTAACATGCGCTTCAATTATAGAACGTTATTCAATAAACGCTTGCATAATGATTTTCAAATTACAACCGTGTAAATATTTGAACTCTAACGTAATTTTTACATTTCGCCAATTTAACGTCGTTTACATATTTTATTGATTCTATTTTAGAAAGCATTTTTTGGGGAAAAGTAAGATATAATTTTGTGTGGAGAAAGAAAATATACTGTGACAAGATACATACAAGTGCCCAATTTAATAAATATTCCTAGTTGTCTTGTACGGTAAAGAATTATTTTACAGTGCAGGGTTAAAGCACTAGGATCGCACTTGGAGGATACGAGTTCGATTCCCGAATCTGCAGTAAAACTATCACCGTATCTAAACGCAATATGGGCACGTTAAATCTGTAGGTTCGAAATGCCTTCCGAGGGGTGATGAGCGTGGGAATAAGGGTATGGTCACTGTGAATGCGCCCCACTGTGTTCAAATCTAAATCGTGTGGTATTATTCAGAGTCATACTTCTACCATGAGGCTTTGGACCAATTCATTACGTTTGCTTGTTCGCCGTGCCGGCGAACAAGCAAACGTAATGAATGCATTGGCTACTATGGCAAAGATTTACAATGTATATTGTTTTTCATCTAATGAGAGAAAATTATAAACAAATGCTTATATTTTGCTTTGCTGAGGATCTTTTCGCTATAGATCGCAAACTTTATAGTAAAAACAATAATATATATGGCCGAAAATTAGTTAAGAACATTGGCATGGTTAGTGCGACTGCAAAACTTGACTTTGAGCTATAACACAAATGTAAAGTTTAAGTTATTTTATTTAAAAAAATATATTTACAAATGAGGACATAATTTTTCAATGCTATATCTACTTTTGATAGCATCTGCTAAGAATGTAGCCAATTAACACAGCATATGGTATAAAACAGTATAAAATTTAAGAACACACATCAGTTCCAACAGATCTATTTAATTACTAATTGTAACAGAAAAAAAATGAATATATATATATATATATATATATATATATATATATATATATATATTCGGTTAACAGATACTCTCTAAAAAATGTAGACCTGCTGTATTTTATATATTTGTTGAAGTACTAATAGCACTTCGCTAAAAGTATACATCGGTATATTACCGTATTACTTTTTCTACAAAATTAATCTGTTGTTTTATAAAATCATATAATTTACCTATAAATTGAAATAATAGAATTATTTTCATTTGGATGGTACTACTATAGCTTCAAAAATATATCAGAAATATATTCTGCTTGTTTTATAAAATCGTATAATATACATTTAGATGGTACTAATATAGCCTTAGAAATATATCAGAAATACCGTTTACTAAATATCATATCGTTTATAAAATCATATAATTTACCTATAAATTGAAATAATATATTTATTTTCAGTCAAATGGCACTAATATAGCCTCAAAATTATATCAGAAATATCATCTGCTGTTTTATAGAATCATGTAAGTTACCGATAAATTGAAATAACTGAATTACACTCTAAGATAAAAACAATCGACGCACCAAGAAAGAATTATCCAAATGAGACAAAATTTGGTACGAGTAATGTGGATGTATAGAAAACGAAATTATTAGAATTTCAGAGCAATTGGATGATTTATTGTACTGACATATCTACACAAAGTGAACATATCAATAAGGCGTTGGTCCACCTCTGGCCTCGATAAAAGTTGTTACCCGACTTGGCATTGATGCATAAAGTTGCCGGATGGTGTTCTGATGGATGTCGTTCCAAATTGCTTCCAACTGACGAACCAATTCGTCTACATTCTGGGATGGTCGCAGGCGACACCGCATCTCAGCCCAAATGTGCTCAATAGGCCAGAGATCTGAGGATCTGGCTGGACAAGGAAGAGTGCCGTAAGCACGCACACAATCAATAGAGAGGCGTGCCTTGTGTGGTCTGACATTATCTTGCTGAAAAGTTATCCCGGGGTGTCGCTAAAGGAGTGGCAGAACAACGGGTCGTAAAATGTCGGTAACGTGCCGCTGTGCTGGGATGGTGCCACAGAGGACAATCAAAGAGGTCGGGATATCAAATGAAATGGCACCCCAGACCATAACTCCCTGTTGTTAGGCCGTGTGGTGTGTCACAGTAAGAGAAGGTGGCGATGTCCGGGCTTTCTCCAGACACGTCTGAGCTGTTCGTCGGGACTCGGTTCCCAACGGGACTCATCACTGAAGGCAATCCGCTCCCAATCCGAACACTTCCACTTTGATCGGGCCCGGCGCCATTGCAATCGCTGCTGACGGTGCTTACTGGTCAGTTGTAGTCTGCGTAATGGGCGCCATGAGTATAGATTCTGCTCCCATAGTCTTCAATTAATGATCCGAGCCGTCACCTCCGTGTTTGTCACACGTTGGATGGTTGATATCGACGAATCTCGTGCTGTCACAGCTGCTCGGATAATCGCTCTATCTTCCCGTTCTGTCATCGCTCTAGGCTGTCCGCTGCCAGCTTGTCTCTAAAATCTGCCATTTCGGACAAATTCCTGCCAACATCGACTAGTTGTTGCTTTGCTCCTACCCAAATGCCGAGCGAGTTGTCGGTGTGCCTATCCAGCCTCATGCAGTCCGACCGCACGCCTTCTTTCAAACTCCTTCGTATGCTCGTAGTGGCCACGAATTCGACGTCGAGGCATTATTACAATCAAGGTACATACACGCAATCGAAATCTACTGCACATTTTGTTCCCCAAAGCGAGGTTCGCTCCTTCTATACACCACCATGGTGCTCAGTTTCAATGCGCTGTAGTTCCAACTATTCATTCATTGGCTGCGAATTTTTTTATCATTTGCATATTCGACCGAAAAGTGTTTGCATGTAAAGTTTCACTAATGTCGAATTATTTTGCGGGATGGGTTGATTTTTTTTGTCTTAGAATGTATTTCCAGTTAGATGGCATTAATATAGCTTCAAAAACATATCAGAAATATCGTCTGCTGTTTTAAACAATCACATAATTTACAGTTAGATGGTACTAATATAGCCTCAAAAATATATCAGAAATATCGTCTATTGTTGTTGATAAGTCAGATGATTACAGATCTTTTTTTATCAATCGAAAAACATAGCATTCTTCGATTGATAAAAAAAGGTGAAAGAATGTTTTTTTTTTCAGAGAAATATTTTTCAAGCCTTTTCTTATGAGAGCGCCATTGAAGAATATCAGAAATGCCTATACTTTAAAACTCCTAACAATTTAACAATTACGAGTATTGTAAATCGTTTTAGAGAAGATGGATGTGTTGCAGATAAAGCGAGAGCAGATTAGCCTTCCATTTAACCCAGAATAAACGACCTAAAATAGTGAGTCCGTTGCTGCAGCTCTTCAATGCACATCTCTGAAACTCTCAATAGCACTTCCATGAGAATGATTATAGAAACATCGCTTTAAACTTGTTTTTATTGTTCTTGAAGATACATGCCAGTTAGCTGAAAATAATTAAAATTATGTTGAATATTTTATTTTTCTGTACATATCACAAGATCGGTATCTCTCATTCAGGAAAATCCGCGTTTTTCTACGGCGAAAATTAGCATTTTAACTCCCTGGACAGCTCAAACTTACAAAATTATGGGTTTTGGAGAGGGTTATTTTTTATTTTTTAAATACAAAATAAATTAATATTTTTAAATTTTTATTTTTATAGCACTCATCCCTAGATCCTATCCCCCCATTTGATATAAACCGCTAATTTCAAGAATTTGCATTTTAAATACCTCAAATTATACACACGCGTATAGTTGGTGGCATTTTAATAATGTAGATACAGGTAAAACTATCAGATACAGGTATTGTAGATACAGGTATAATATCAGATACAGGTATTTAATAATTGCAGTTGCAGGTATATCAGTATTCTCCATTAAAGTCGATCACTTGACAAAATAAAATGAAAGAATTAATCTGTTCTTGCCTGGGCTGAACATAAATTCTATTCTTTAATTACGCGAAAATATTTAACATGCGCTTCAATTATAGAACGTTATTCAATAAACGCTTGCATAATGATTTTCAAATTACAACCGTGTAAATATTTGAACTCTAACGTAATTTTTACATTTCGCCAATTTAACGTCGTTTACATATTTTATTGATTCTATTTTAGAAAGCATTTTTTGGGGAAAAGTAAGATATAATTTTGTGTGGAGAAAGAAAATATACTGTGACAAGATACATACAAGTGCCCAATTTAATAAATATTCCTAGTTGTCTTGTACGGTAAAGAATTATTTTACAGTGCAGGGTTAAAGCACTAGGATCGCACTTGGAGGATACGAGTTCGATTCCCGAATCTGCAGTAAAACTATCACCGTATCTAAACGCAATATGGGCACGTTAAATCTGTAGGTTCGAAATGCCTTCCGAGGGGTGATGAGCGTGGGAATAAGGGTATGGTCACTGTGAATGCGCCCCACTGTGTTCAAATCTAAATCGTGTGGTATTATTCAGAGTCATACTTCTACCATGAGGCTTTGGACCAATTCATTACGTTTGCTTGTTCGCCGTGCCGGCGAACAAGCAAACGTAATGAATGCATTGGCTACTATGGCAAAGATTTACAATGTATATTGTTTTTCATCTAATGAGAGAAAATTATAAACAAATGCTTATATTTTGCTTTGCTGAGGATCTTTTCGCTATAGATCGCAAACTTTATAGTAAAAACAATAATATATATGGCCGAAAATTAGTTAAGAACATTGGCATGGTTAGTGCGACTGCAAAACTTGACTTTGAGCTATAACACAAATGTAAAGTTTAAGTTATTTTATTTAAAAAAATATATTTACAAATGAGGACATAATTTTTCAATGCTATATCTACTTTTGATAGCATCTGCTAAGAATGTAGCCAATTAACACAGCATATGGTATAAAACAGTATAAAATTTAAGAACACACATCAGTTCCAACAGATCTATTTAATTACTAATTGTAACAGAAAAAAAATGAATATATATATATATATATATATATATATATATATATATATATATATTCGGTTAACAGATACTCTCTAAAAAATGTAGACCTGCTGTATTTTATATATTTGTTGAAGTACTAATAGCACTTCGCTAAAAGTATACATCGGTATATTACCGTATTACTTTTTCTACAAAATTAATCTGTTGTTTTATAAAATCATATAATTTACCTATAAATTGAAATAATAGAATTATTTTCATTTGGATGGTACTACTATAGCTTCAAAAATATATCAGAAATATATTCTGCTTGTTTTATAAAATCGTATAATATACATTTAGATGGTACTAATATAGCCTTAGAAATATATCAGAAATACCGTTTACTAAATATCATATCGTTTATAAAATCATATAATTTACCTATAAATTGAAATAATATATTTATTTTCAGTCAAATGGCACTAATATAGCCTCAAAATTATATCAGAAATATCATCTGCTGTTTTATAGAATCATGTAAGTTACCGATAAATTGAAATAACTGAATTACACTCTAAGATAAAAACAATCGACGCACCAAGAAAGAATTATCCAAATGAGACAAAATTTGGTACGAGTAATGTGGATGTATAGAAAACGAAATTATTAGAATTTCAGAGCAATTGGATGATTTATTGTACTGACATATCTACACAAAGTGAACATATCAATAAGGCGTTGGTCCACCTCTGGCCTCGATAAAAGTTGTTACCCGACTTGGCATTGATGCATAAAGTTGCCGGATGGTGTTCTGATGGATGTCGTTCCAAATTGCTTCCAACTGACGAACCAATTCGTCTACATTCTGGGATGGTCGCAGGCGACACCGCATCTCAGCCCAAATGTGCTCAATAGGCCAGAGATCTGAGGATCTGGCTGGACAAGGAAGAGTGCCGTAAGCACGCACACAATCAATAGAGAGGCGTGCCTTGTGTGGTCTGACATTATCTTGCTGAAAAGTTATCCCGGGGTGTCGCTAAAGGAGTGGCAGAACAACGGGTCGTAAAATGTCGGTAACGTGCCGCTGTGCTGGGATGGTGCCACAGAGGACAATCAAAGAGGTCGGGATATCAAATGAAATGGCACCCCAGACCATAACTCCCTGTTGTTAGGCCGTGTGGTGTGTCACAGTAAGAGAAGGTGGCGATGTCCGGGCTTTCTCCAGACACGTCTGAGCTGTTCGTCGGGACTCGGTTCCCAACGGGACTCATCACTGAAGGCAATCCGCTCCCAATCCGAACACTTCCACTTTGATCGGGCCCGGCGCCATTGCAATCGCTGCTGACGGTGCTTACTGGTCAGTTGTAGTCTGCGTAATGGGCGCCATGAGTATAGATTCTGCTCCCATAGTCTTCAATTAATGATCCGAGCCGTCACCTCCGTGTTTGTCACACGTTGGATGGTTGATATCGACGAATCTCGTGCTGTCACAGCTGCTCGGATAATCGCTCTATCTTCCCGTTCTGTCATCGCTCTAGGCTGTCCGCTGCCAGCTTGTCTCTAAAATCTGCCATTTCGGACAAATTCCTGCCAACATCGACTAGTTGTTGCTTTGCTCCTACCCAAATGCCGAGCGAGTTGTCGGTGTGCCTATCCAGCCTCATGCAGTCCGACCGCACGCCTTCTTTCAAACTCCTTCGTATGCTCGTAGTGGCCACGAATTCGACGTCGAGGCATTATTACAATCAAGGTACATACACGCAATCGAAATCTACTGCACATTTTGTTCCCCAAAGCGAGGTTCGCTCCTTCTATACACCACCATGGTGCTCAGTTTCAATGCGCTGTAGTTCCAACTATTCATTCATTGGCTGCGAATTTTTTTATCATTTGCATATTCGACCGAAAAGTGTTTGCATGTAAAGTTTCACTAATGTCGAATTATTTTGCGGGATGGGTTGATTTTTTTTGTCTTAGAATGTATTTCCAGTTAGATGGCATTAATATAGCTTCAAAAACATATCAGAAATATCGTCTGCTGTTTTAAACAATCACATAATTTACAGTTAGATGGTACTAATATAGCCTCAAAAATATATCAGAAATATCGTCTATTGTTGTTGATAAGTCAGATGATTACAGATCTTTTTTTATCAATCGAAAAACATAGCATTCTTCGATTGATAAAAAAAGGTGAAAGAATGTTTTTTTTTTCAGAGAAATATTTTTCAAGCCTTTTCTTATGAGAGCGCCATTGAAGAATATCAGAAATGCCTATACTTTAAAACTCCTAACAATTTAACAATTACGAGTATTGTAAATCGTTTTAGAGAAGATGGATGTGTTGCAGATAAAGCGAGAGCAGATTAGCCTTCCATTTAACCCAGAATAAACGACCTAAAATAGTGAGTCCGTTGCTGCAGCTCTTCAATGCACATCTCTGAAACTCTCAATAGCACTTCCATGAGAATGATTATAGAAACATCGCTTTAAACTTGTTTTTATTGTTCTTGAAGATACATGCCAGTTAGCTGAAAATAATTAAAATTATGTTGAATATTTTATTTTTCTGTACATATCACAAGATCGGTATCTCTCATTCAGGAAAATCCGCGTTTTTCTACGGCGAAAATTAGCATTTTAACTCCCTGGACAGCTCAAACTTACAAAATTATGGGTTTTGGAGAGGGTTATTTTTTATTTTTTAAATACAAAATAAATTAATATTTTTAAATTTTTATTTTTATAGCACTCATCCCTAGATCATATCCCCCCATTTGATATAAACCGCTAATTTCAAGAATTTGCATTTTAAATACCTCAAATTATACACACGCGTATAGTTGGTGGCATTTTAATAATGTAGATACAGGTAAAACTATCAGATACAGGTATTGTAGATACAGGTATAATATCAGATACAGGTATTTAATAATTGCAGTTGCAGGTATATCAGTATTCTCCATTAAAGTCGATCACTTGACAAAATAAAATGAAAGAATTAATCTGTTCTTGCCTGGGCTGAACATAAATTCTATTCTTTAATTACGCGAAAATATTTAACATGCGCTTCAATTATAGAACGTTATTCAATAAACGCTTGCATAATGATTTTCAAATTACAACCGTGTAAATATTTGAACTCTAACGTAATTTTTACATTTCGCCAATTTAACGTCGTTTACATATTTTATTGATTCTATTTTAGAAAGCATTTTTTGGGGAAAAGTAAGATATAATTTTGTGTGGAGAAAGAAAATATACTGTGACAAGATACATACAAGTGCCCAATTTAATAAATATTCCTAGTTGTCTTGTACGGTAAAGAATTATTTTACAGTGCAGGGTTAAAGCACTAGGATCGCACTTGGAGGATACGAGTTCGATTCCCGAATCTGCAGTAAAACTATCACCGTATCTAAACGCAATATGGGCACGTTAAATCTGTAGGTTCGAAATGCCTTCCGAGGGGTGATGAGCGTGGGAATAAGGGTATGGTCACTGTGAATGCGCCCCACTGTGTTCAAATCTAAATCGTGTGGTATTATTCAGAGTCATACTTCTACCATGAGGCTTTGGACCAATTCATTACGTTTGCTTGTTCGCCGTGCCGGCGAACAAGCAAACGTAATGAATGCATTGGCTACTATGGCAAAGATTTACAATGTATATTGTTTTTCATCTAATGAGAGAAAATTATAAACAAATGCTTATATTTTGCTTTGCTGAGGATCTTTTCGCTATAGATCGCAAACTTTATAGTAAAAACAATAATATATATGGCCGAAAATTAGTTAAGAACATTGGCATGGTTAGTGCGACTGCAAAACTTGACTTTGAGCTATAACACAAATGTAAAGTTTAAGTTATTTTATTTAAAAAAATATATTTACAAATGAGGACATAATTTTTCAATGCTATATCTACTTTTGATAGCATCTGCTAAGAATGTAGCCAATTAACACAGCATATGGTATAAAACAGTATAAAATTTAAGAACACACATCAGTTCCAACAGATCTATTTAATTACTAATTGTAACAGAAAAAAAATGAATATATATATATATATATATATATATATATATATATATATATATTCGGTTAACAGATACTCTCTAAAAAATGTAGACCTGCTGTATTTTATATATTTGTTGAAGTACTAATAGCACTTCGCTAAAAGTATACATCGGTATATTACCGTATTACTTTTTCTACAAAATTAATCTGTTGTTTTATAAAATCATATAATTTACCTATAAATTGAAATAATAGAATTATTTTCATTTGGATGGTACTACTATAGCTTCAAAAATATATCAGAAATATATTCTGCTTGTTTTATAAAATCGTATAATATACATTTAGATGGTACTAATATAGCCTTAGAAATATATCAGAAATACCGTTTACTAAATATCATATCGTTTATAAAATCATATAATTTACCTATAAATTGAAATAATATATTTATTTTCAGTCAAATGGCACTAATATAGCCTCAAAATTATATCAGAAATATCATCTGCTGTTTTATAGAATCATGTAAGTTACCGATAAATTGAAATAACTGAATTACACTCTAAGATAAAAACAATCGACGCACCAAGAAAGAATTATCCAAATGAGACAAAATTTGGTACGAGTAATGTGGATGTATAGAAAACGAAATTATTAGAATTTCAGAGCAATTGGATGATTTATTGTACTGACATATCTACACAAAGTGAACATATCAATAAGGCGTTGGTCCACCTCTGGCCTCGATAAAAGTTGTTACCCGACTTGGCATTGATGCATAAAGTTGCCGGATGGTGTTCTGATGGATGTCGTTCCAAATTGCTTCCAACTGACGAACCAATTCGTCTACATTCTGGGATGGTCGCAGGCGACACCGCATCTCAGCCCAAATGTGCTCAATAGGCCAGAGATCTGAGGATCTGGCTGGACAAGGAAGAGTGCCGTAAGCACGCACACAATCAATAGAGAGGCGTGCCTTGTGTGGTCTGACATTATCTTGCTGAAAAGTTATCCCGGGGTGTCGCTAAAGGAGTGGCAGAACAACGGGTCGTAAAATGTCGGTAACGTGCCGCTGTGCTGGGATGGTGCCACAGAGGACAATCAAAGAGGTCGGGATATCAAATGAAATGGCACCCCAGACCATAACTCCCTGTTGTTAGGCCGTGTGGTGTGTCACAGTAAGAGAAGGTGGCGATGTCCGGGCTTTCTCCAGACACGTCTGAGCTGTTCGTCGGGACTCGGTTCCCAACGGGACTCATCACTGAAGGCAATCCGCTCCCAATCCGAACACTTCCACTTTGATCGGGCCCGGCGCCATTGCAATCGCTGCTGACGGTGCTTACTGGTCAGTTGTAGTCTGCGTAATGGGCGCCATGAGTATAGATTCTGCTCCCATAGTCTTCAATTAATGATCCGAGCCGTCACCTCCGTGTTTGTCACACGTTGGATGGTTGATATCGACGAATCTCGTGCTGTCACAGCTGCTCGGATAATCGCTCTATCTTCCCGTTCTGTCATCGCTCTAGGCTGTCCGCTGCCAGCTTGTCTCTAAAATCTGCCATTTCGGACAAATTCCTGCCAACATCGACTAGTTGTTGCTTTGCTCCTACCCAAATGCCGAGCGAGTTGTCGGTGTGCCTATCCAGCCTCATGCAGTCCGACCGCACGCCTTCTTTCAAACTCCTTCGTATGCTCGTAGTGGCCACGAATTCGACGTCGAGGCATTATTACAATCAAGGTACATACACGCAATCGAAATCTACTGCACATTTTGTTCCCCAAAGCGAGGTTCGCTCCTTCTATACACCACCATGGTGCTCAGTTTCAATGCGCTGTAGTTCCAACTATTCATTCATTGGCTGCGAATTTTTTTATCATTTGCATATTCGACCGAAAAGTGTTTGCATGTAAAGTTTCACTAATGTCGAATTATTTTGCGGGATGGGTTGATTTTTTTTGTCTTAGAATGTATTTCCAGTTAGATGGCATTAATATAGCTTCAAAAACATATCAGAAATATCGTCTGCTGTTTTAAACAATCACATAATTTACAGTTAGATGGTACTAATATAGCCTCAAAAATATATCAGAAATATCGTCTATTGTTGTTGATAAGTCAGATGATTACAGATCTTTTTTTATCAATCGAAAAACATAGCATTCTTCGATTGATAAAAAAAGGTGAAAGAATGTTTTTTTTTTCAGAGAAATATTTTTCAAGCCTTTTCTTATGAGAGCGCCATTGAAGAATATCAGAAATGCCTATACTTTAAAACTCCTAACAATTTAACAATTACGAGTATTGTAAATCGTTTTAGAGAAGATGGATGTGTTGCAGATAAAGCGAGAGCAGATTAGCCTTCCATTTAACCCAGAATAAACGACCTAAAATAGTGAGTCCGTTGCTGCAGCTCTTCAATGCACATCTCTGAAACTCTCAATAGCACTTCCATGAGAATGATTATAGAAACATCGCTTTAAACTTGTTTTTATTGTTCTTGAAGATACATGCCAGTTAGCTGAAAATAATTAAAATTATGTTGAATATTTTATTTTTCTGTACATATCACAAGATCGGTATCTCTCATTCAGGAAAATCCGCGTTTTTCTACGGCGAAAATTAGCATTTTAACTCCCTGGACAGCTCAAACTTACAAAATTATGGGTTTTGGAGAGGGTTATTTTTTATTTTTTAAATACAAAATAAATTAATATTTTTAAATTTTTATTTTTATAGCACTCATCCCTAGATCCTATCCCCCCATTTGATATAAACCGCTAATTTCAAGAATTTGCATTTTAAATACCTCAAATTATACACACGCGTATAGTTGGTGGCATTTTAATAATGTAGATACAGGTAAAACTATCAGATACAGGTATTGTAGATACAGGTATAATATCAGATACAGGTATTTAATAATTGCAGTTGCAGGTATATCAGTATTCTCCATTAAAGTCGATCACTTGACAAAATAAAATGAAAGAATTAATCTGTTCTTGCCTGGGCTGAACATAAATTCTATTCTTTAATTACGCGAAAATATTTAACATGCGCTTCAATTATAGAACGTTATTCAATAAACGCTTGCATAATGATTTTCAAATTACAACCGTGTAAATATTTGAACTCTAACGTAATTTTTACATTTCGCCAATTTAACGTCGTTTACATATTTTATTGATTCTATTTTAGAAAGCATTTTTTGGGGAAAAGTAAGATATAATTTTGTGTGGAGAAAGAAAATATACTGTGACAAGATACATACAAGTGCCCAATTTAATAAATATTCCTAGTTGTCTTGTACGGTAAAGAATTATTTTACAGTGCAGGGTTAAAGCACTAGGATCGCACTTGGAGGATACGAGTTCGATTCCCGAATCTGCAGTAAAACTATCACCGTATCTAAACGCAATATGGGCACGTTAAATCTGTAGGTTCGAAATGCCTTCCGAGGGGTGATGAGCGTGGGAATAAGGGTATGGTCACTGTGAATGCGCCCCACTGTGTTCAAATCTAAATCGTGTGGTATTATTCAGAGTCATACTTCTACCATGAGGCTTTGGACCAACAGAAGGTTCATTCTCTCCCCTTTGCCATGGAATTTTGTCCTATGGGCTTATTCTGGCATTATTTCACGAAATGCAATGCGTAACAACAACAATGGCACAAAAATGTCTTGTTAGATATAGAACATATGCGTCATTCGACGATTTGCTGATCTCCGATTTGCTTAGATATGTTTTGTTGCCGTATTGACTTTTTATGCACACGACGTCAAATATTAGGAATTAAAGATATTTGAACAGGGGCCTACAATTTAAAGTGATATCCAAAGCACTTTTTGCAAGTGTGCGTTCTCAAACTTCCCAGACTTACAGGGTGTTTGAGACACAGAAGTTAAAAAGACCATACCTCGACCTACCGCAGGTGGGCCTTGCAGCTCGTAAGATGTACGTAGAAAGTCCGTGTGTATGTGTGTGACTCCGCAATATCTTGTTAATATGTTATCAAAACGCTTGGTGCTTCCTAATAGAAATATAATCGTTCTCTTTTTAATGAAAAACATCTCAAGGAAATTCTTTTATCGAGTGAGATGAAATATATGCGTTTTTTTGGTTTTTTTTTTTTTTTTTTTTGTAATTTCTAATAAAATGTCAAGAATTAAGAAATGAAGACGACATTTAGCGGTGTTTTAAAAGTAATATATGTGTGTGCAAGATAAATGGTGTGCATTAATTACATTTTACATTCGAAAACATAACCGGCGTTGCCCGGGAGTTAAAGCAGGGTAGTGATATAAAATTAACTGGAGTGCAGCTCAACTCGACTTTCTCAAACCAGTATCCAAGTTTTAGTAGCTTTTTTTAATTTTACAATTTTTTTTTTGAAAAATCGGTACTGTGCGAGCAATGATTACAATTACAACGTATTACCCTTCACTTTAAAGGGCTTAAAAACCTTTCGATTGTCACCATACTTTATAATGACCCCCCTCCCCCCCTATTAAGGTAACATGGCCCCCGAGGTCGCTAATGACGTCATGATCAAAAAAGAATTGTATCGCGACTATCTTTCACAACTGAAACTATTGACTGAATGACTGAAACTATTAAGTCTTGCGAACCTTGAGCCATAAATAAACTCTTTTATGCATGGTTGCGTCAAATTGTGTCCTGTGCTGCCATGTTAAAAAAATATAAAATTTGGAAATTTTTGCTCAAATTAAAAAAAAAATTCTATCTAGTTCTAGATCTAAAACAATCTGTACTATGTATGAGAATGTAAAACGGATCCTCCCGTTTTGGTACTTAGTCCCACTAACCTTTTGATAATAGATCTTGAGGTTATCACCGTGGTCAGACAGAGGTTTATTATGAAATGGTCAATTAAATCCATCCCCACTCTGAGATTTATTCGTAGTATGAAAAAGCTATAATATAATATATAAATTTTATTCGTATAAGAGTGAAAATTGTATGCAATCCGTGTATATCGGCGCAACGAGCGTGAAACGACCCCCCCCCCCCGCCACCCTCACCCCACCACAAATCACAAAATCGAAATACATCACATGCGGAAATTCATAATTGATGAATATTCAATATTTTGCAAAATTAAGTCCATTTTCATTGATAATCAAAGTTCCTTTGTGGGAATTATTAATTTAATATCCTAATAACCCATTTCTCTATCAGTCCGTCCATGATGCTTGGCGAAAAATTTGACGAGATATCGCCAATTTGGCGAGTTTTTTTAAATGTTGCCAAATTGACAAAAATATCGCCAAATCGATAAACATATCGCGAAATTGATAAACGTGGCGCTAAATCAATGGTATTAATTGTGATTTGTTAAGAACACAAAGAATAATATTGTAATGATGTATCATCGGAAGCGTTTGTCTGTCGGTCTAACCATATCTGGAATAATCTTCATTCCGAATGATCATAATTATAGTATGTCACCTGGTACGGTTATGAAATTTGAAAACAATGTCACAAAATGGATTCTGGTATGCGAAAGTGGGGTTGAGCTACTCTTCAGTTAATTTACATACGAAACAAGCCAATTATATGGCGCAATTTAATGATAGCTGTATAAATATATCATTGCTTGCTAAAAGTCCTCTGTGCTTCGTATTTAAAGTATGAGATAACAACGGACAATTGGGCGTGACCTCATTAGCGAGAAAAGCTCTTTTCCTGCTTGGGAGTGCCCTCAGTATTTATAATTGCTTTGTCTGAGAGTGGGGGGCGGGGGCGAACCTTAGTTGGAAAACGCTAGATTGACTGAAATAATAATCTAAGATATGTTTCGGATAAAATATGAATAATTAGTCAAGGGTTGGGTTTATGATTTTTTTTTCTTTTATGGAGTAGTCTGTGATATATTTAGAAGTTACTGTTAAAATTTAAACGTTGGATGACATTCCAATTTTTGCATAACGTACTGTAAAAATTGAAGACATTTATAATGCATGAGAAGTATATTTATTTTTACTTTCCTTATATACATAATGTATAAGGAAAGTATTGAGAAGGGGGTCGAAAATTCGAATTCGATTTTTCGACGGGAGAGCACGTTTCAAGCATCCCTGATCACGAATAACACATTTTTGAGGTGATGTCTCCTTCTCTGTGTGTGTGTGCGTGTGTGTGAAAGTATGTGTGTGTGTGAAAGTATGTGTGTGTGTATG
This sequence comes from Amaurobius ferox, assembly GCA_951213105.1. NCBI lineage: Eukaryota > Metazoa > Arthropoda > Arachnida > Araneae > Amaurobiidae > Amaurobius > Amaurobius ferox. The sequence goes on along the minus strand of OX578138.1, from coordinate 73,368,797 downwards.
TGTGTGTCAGTGAGTCTGTGGAGACGATATCTCACGAACGAATGAAGCGATTCGAATGAAATTTGATACAAAAATCACAATCCATGAATACTGGAAGCCTATTGTTTTTAAACGCAATCGAATGTTCAGAACCCCTAAATTTTTGAGTGAAATTTAAAAAAATCATCAAAAATCAAAACCTTTAATATAGTTGTACAAACAGACATTTCTTATGTAATTTTTCTTATAAAACGATTGGCATAAACTTTAGAACGCTAACATGAACCGTTCTCGAGATATTGAAAATTTTCCAAATAAATTTATTAAAGAATCCCATAAATTAAAAAAAAAATTATTAACTGCTGAGAAACATGTTCACTTTTCATATGTAATATCATGCGATAAATTGGGTGACATCATTATCATGGATCTAGCTCGTTCCATTCATGAGAAAAGATACTTTGAGTAATACTTTTGTATTTGAAGGGCAAGAGTCATTTATCAGCTATAACAATAACTTCTTCTTCCATAACTCATAGCGGGATTTTGGCGACGAATTTGGTGGAATGTCGCCAACTTGGCGGCTTTACGAAATGCTGCCAAATTAACGAAAATTCCGCCAAATGGTTAAAAATGACGACTAATTGACGAAAATTCAATATCTTGAAAAGAATATAAGTATCAAATATAAGAATAAGCTATTTTTTTTTGCTGTAAGAGTAGTACATTCATTGCATTATATAAGGAAAGTCATGTGCTGCCCACATCAGACTTTTTTAAATGCAGTAACATTTGTCTATTCATTTTATGAAATCCGTTTATTTGAAAGAAAATTTGAAGTTTATTTGAAAGACAATTTTTCGATCTTTTCGTGACGTCATGCTAAAAACTCTGTGTTATAATTTTAATCCGCTAAGAACTCGATTTGCGTAAATATCGGTCAAAATTGTTGTAAATCGGGTGAAAACAAAACTAAAAAATTAATTCGAAATTAAAATAAATAATTCCGGAGTGCACCAACTCGGGTCTTGAAGTACCTGTGTACCACATTTTATATTTTATGGTCATACGATGCTTAGATTTCCCGCTACAGACTATACGCACAGACATACAGGTACTTTGTAATTGACATCTTCCTTTATTAAGTAAGACTCAACCCATAAGTAGAGTTCCTAAGCATGTCCTCAATCAAATCAATAAGTTAGTAAGGATATGTCCTATACATTAGGTCTATCTATAGTAAAGGGACCATGCGACATCTGAATTGCAGCTCCTCTAGAGAATAATTTAAAAAGTTGGAATACCGAACTTGACGATTAGACTAGGTAAAACATAAATGTCAATTACAAAGTTGCAGATCATTCGTTAATGAGAAAGAATCGAAAATAAAACTGTTGCAGATAGTATTTATTTCGCACAATATGGTTATTGACGAATAGCCGTCCTTTTCAAGAATTATACAATGAACAACACTTTCATGAACATAAATCTAGTGTAGAAATATTTGTCTAAAATGCCCTACATTAGACACAATGCTAATTTTAATTTCAGAAAGGATATTACCACACTCTTTGCAGGTGTCACGATTTAAGACATTCTGACCAGTTGTAAGATATATGTATTGACGTTCGTATATGCGTTTTGTTCGTTACTGGTGTCAATTTATACTAACTAGGTAATGCCTTATAACTTTGTAATTGGGTTTGTTTCATCTATTCTTTATCATAGCCTAATTTAATTCTTTGCCAGAGGCGCTGCAATTACTTTTATACGATCAGGTATGGCCACTTTACTAAGATAGACTTAACTTATACACTCATGGCCATTTCATTATAAAGTTAGAAGGATTCTTAACCAATTTCCTGGGAAACATGCATATGAAAAACTCTAATTACTTATTCCACTTTTATATTTATTTCTTCATATATAAAGTGACTTACGCAAGGTGCATAAAAAATCAATTTTCTCGGTTGAATTACTTGCCTTTACCCACTATTCCCTTTCAGCGATTTGTTTTTCTTTAAGGCAAGACTTAAGTTAATTAAGATCATTTAGTTTGCTGCAAACTCTCATTTTTTTAATTCCATTTAATTATCCTTATCTTTACGTAACCAGTGATGGTAAAAAACCTCTCTTCATCCTCTCATTTTAGAAGAATCTTTACATAAGATAAAGAAAATTTTTATAGTTGAAGCAAATGTTCAGATCCCTTACAGTAAATGAACTAGTAAAAATAGAAAGTAAAATTGCTTTTAGAGATTCACAAAAACAAAGTAAAGGGCTAAGATTAAAAAATTTAGGTAAGCTAGTGTTTCTTTCATTTAGTAGATTAACTTACATTGACTACATTAAATCGTTTGGATGTCTGGCTAGCTCTGCAAGCTTAAGCTTACATTTAGTATTTATTCGTAGTCATTTTCACACTGATGAAAGAAATCCAAGTATTTTCCATCGATAGCCTGCTGTTATTATTTTGTCTCAGCAATATACGTTGTGTCTGCTTTATTTATTGTTAGTGCAAAATGTTGAGTTTAATATTTATTTAGAATGCTTTTGAAACTGTAAATATGTTTTATAAATCAACTATTAAAGGCAGCGAAACTATATAAACTTATCAAATTCTATCTTTGTCATTAAGTTGCTTTTTGTTTTATCATAAATCGCGACTCATAAAGACGAAAAGAAAAAAAAAACTCTAATTTATACGCTTCTGAATTGATTTCCTTTAATCTTCTTTTCTCATCTTGAATCTCAAATACACTTTTAGCAATCATGGATAAACTTGAAAATTTCTACCTAAAATGTCCAGATTTCTGCTCCTTCAAAAACTATATAGAGCATCATCGATCACTTTAAAACCAACACGAAAAAGTTAGACCTCTGAGTTACCACCAGAATAAGAAACATAATGTAGGCTGCAGATACTTTTAAGTTTGGTCTTGGGAGAGTTGGAAAATATTATTTTAATCTCTGTAAACTAATTTTATTATATTTAGTATAGTGGCGTGTTTTATGCTCTTATATTATTAAACTTTACTTTTGCATTTACATAACATGTCAGACATCATAAGTTTCACTATATATATATATATTTGAAATGTAATAATAAGAATTATGTAAAAATAAAAAAAAATAAAAATACAATTCAAGTAATATTAACATCACCATAGAAGCAAATTCACGGCCATAATGCCGATAAGAGAAAAGAACAGAACCTTTCCAAATTCGATGATTAATCAGAATTAAATTCCTCTTCAGGTCTGAGTATTTAACTCTAATTAACCAAAACAAATGCCTGTTTCAGATTAAGCAATAGTACATTACTATAAATGCTTAAACTCAGACTACAGGCATCAAAAAATGAAAAAATGAAAAAAGGATACATTAAGAAAATTGTATTACCATGCGGCACGAATCATTCTTCTTCTACCACGTGTATACACGATCAACCTCAACAACTTAATCTAGAAGCACCGGAATGAACAAGTCGAAATTCTACCAGGGAGGTAGTACGAACGTTCACAGAAATACTCCCAAACCCGTCCAGTGAGTCTAAGCTGGAGACTGGACAAGCAATTCAGAATACAACTTCCCAAACATGCAGAACTGAATATGAATATGAATCATAGATGAAAATTCCTACTAAACAAGAATTAATAGGAAAACTGGATAATCGAGAATGCCACTATACACCATTATAAGGGCGCACAAAACGTAGTTTCAATACTGACAAAAGTTACATTTTTTTGCGAAAATAAAATTCAAAACATTAATGCATCTTATTTTCCGATTTTTTGATTTTTCTAATGTTTTTGACTTAGTTTATTATTTTTCATTTTTATTTATTTATATAATTAATAAATAATTATATATAACATACAAACATATATATATATATATATATACATATATATATATACATATATATATATATATATATATATATATATATATATATATATTTTTTTTTTTTTTTTTTTTTCTCTCCTGTATGTTAGTCACTATAATTGGGAATGTTTTCTAGGATGTTATCGAGAGAAATTTGATACACTGAGTTGATAATTTTAATAACAAAAATGGGAGGATATGCATTATTAGTCGCTGTACTCAATAATTCCATAAAGTGCGCTAATTTATAATATTCATCACAAATTTTATTGATTCTAAGAGCCTGGTTTATTATAATATTTCTAAATACAGATATATGCAGACAAGAGTCAAAATGTTGAATTTTTGATGTATTAAATTTAAAATCCTGTCTTTTATCATACAAGTTTATAACCATATTACAATTTTGTAAATTTAAATTTAAATCTAAAAAGTTTGCAACATTTGTGTCATTATTACTTGCATTTAATTGTAAATTTCTTGGATAAAAGTTTAATACTATAGGGATATTATTATTTGGGGATACACATAAAATGTCATCTATATATCTAAACATGTGCATATTATGCAAGCTTGGATTAATGTTTTTTTCATAGAAGAATAAATACAGATTAGCTAACAATGATGAGGCACACCCCCCTTGTGGGATACCAACCTGTTGTTTAAAAATAGTACCACCATGTTGAATATAATTCTCATAAAGAGTGAAGTTAAGTAATTTTTTAAAAAGAAAATTTGAATATTTTAGGTTGATATTACATTTTTCAAAAATTCCTAAAATAATTCTATACAGATCATCTAAATTAATATTATTAAACAAATCTTTGAAATCAAAGGTATAAATACTACGAATATTAGTAAGAGTTTTCAATTTCTTAACTACTTCAAAACTGTTTTTTACAATATGACAATTTTTTGAGATTTCATCTGACGAGGATACTTCATGTAATATCTTTAATAATAATTTTCCAGCATTAGTAATGTAAGAATTATGCCCACTGGTAATGGTTCGAAAAGCAACAGGGGATTTATGAAACTTGGGTACTAAAACAATATATGGAATGTTATTACAACTATTTTTTAGATGGATTTGCTTATATTTGGCTGATATTCTATTGTATAAGATTTTAAGGTTAGTTTTATGTAAATTATAGATATGATTATTAAGTAAGTGTGACTGAAGGGTATTTTTATAATAATATTTACAAATAATTGAGTAGTTTCCACTTGCCTTATCGACATATGTAATGACAAAATCATTTTGTATTTCTTTAATATCATTTTTAATTGAATTAAGTTTATATGAATTATTAATTTTCTGATTATATATATAATGATTTAAGTATTGCTCTATTAAGACTCTCCAAGGTTTAAAGGCTTCTACAGGGATTTGATATTTATAACTGATTTTATAAATAAATTTATTTAAGTCAAGAAATAAACCTTTACATATTAATTTATGTTTAAATTTAGTAGGTATACGGTACTTAGTACCCAGTAACATCAGTGATCTTAGTGCATCATAATTAATAATATTTAGATTTCCCGTTATAACATGCCCATGGTGTTTATCTACGAAGTCTTTGTATTTTTCTAAATGACAGTGGCAATATGACTCTTTATCCAATTCATAGTTTTGATTAATATCTACTGATTTGGCAATTTGATTATAGTTGAAAATATAACGTCCTAGCGGTTTATCATATTTATATGCAATTTTAGGATTTACATGTTTGACTGGAAAGTAATTGGAAACCGATTTTAAGAAATTATTTATCTTCAGATTATTTAATACAGAATTAGTAAAATTCAAGGTACAATATTCATTTATTTTAGTATTTTGTTTTGATTCGTCATTAAAGTTTAAGTCTGTGACATATAAATAATTATTAAGATTTTTACTTCTGGTAATGAGCAAATCATAGAATAAATGTTTAAAATGAACGTTATCAAATGCAGTACTTAGAAAAAGATTATATACCATATTTAATTGCTGTTTTTTAATTGCGAAAATCCAGTTTTTACATTGTTTCCAATCAAAAGTAATTTTAAAATTTGCATGTTGCTGAAGGATGACATTTTTTAGTTCAGATAATGATGGCAATTTTTTATTATATTTACTTGCTCTTTTAGTTCTTTTTGATTTACTTTTATGATTGTTGAAGGAATTATAAATATTATGGTCTTCATTAGGAGAATTAAAGGACTTTTTAACAATATTATGATGGTTAAATATTTGATTGAGTCCATATGGAAAGATGGTTTTGTGTGCACAAATGAATTCATTTTCAAGAAACAATCTGTCATAGTAATTTTTTTGAATACACAGAATACTAATTTCAATGTTGTTGAACCCATGTTTAGAAAAATGTTCGTATTCAAATTTTGATTCATTAAAGGAAGTTGCATTATTTGAAAATTTTTTTATGTGATTCCTGTGTACGTTAATTCGGAGATGCAGAGGGTTGCTGGTTTGACCTATATATGACATATTACATTTTTTACATTCAATTTGGTAGATACAATTATATGTTTTACAGAAGACAAGATTATTGTTACAATTGATCTGATTACTATTAGCAAACGGACAAGTTTTACATCTATTAGAATTACAAGATTTAAATTTAAGTGTGTTATTTAGTGATGCATGGCTGTACGATTGAAAGTTATATGAAGTGAACAAAGAATACTGGCTGGATGTACCGAATGAAGATGGAATAGTCATAGAGGATAAAGGATATTGTTGGTAGCTGGATAACGATCTAGGAGAACCCCAACAAGTTCTCGAATACCGAGCTTGGATGTCAGAAAGCATCCAGTTCTATATATATATATATATATATATATATTATAGCATAGTAAACATATTAAAATAAAATTATTTCACAGTTATCCAATTTTTCTCCAGAAGTTGGCTCAATGCAGCACATTCTCCTAAAGTAACATACGAGATTCATATGAAAAAGAGGGGGATTGACCAAATGCAAGGCATAAAATGGTAGAGGGGGATGGCGACCCCTCTTTCCCGTTTAAAAGACTGCTTTTATGCTCGGGTAACACTCACGGTACCAATGCCATGCAGAAGCCATACTTCCGTAAATGTGTCAAATCAAAAACACTCGAAAAAGTGCAAAGAAAACAAATAGGAATCTACCAGGATCGCAAGGGAAAGAATGGAAATGCAGCAAATGCCCCTGTCGGTTAAGATGGAGTGCATCATATATAACAGCAGTCCACGGATGCGCAATTCGTTATTTTCACTTTCATCGTTCTATACCTCTGCCATATCCTTTAAGTAAGCATTTTCTCCCTTTTTTGTATTAAATAGGGAATTATAATAACATGTCAGGAAGCCAATTGGATAATTCCGTTTTATTGCCTCCTTCATAATATTCCTATTATGCATGATGTAATCAGACTTGAAAGTATTAATGCGTTGATTTCTTTTGAGGTGACCAATGACGACATTTCTGAAAATGTTTTTGGTCAAATTGGACCTCCAATCAATAATGCGATTGATTTATATATATATATATATATATACACCAACAAGAAATTAATAATAGGATTAAAGCCTTATATCAAAAAATAGGTATTAAATACACTAGTAGAATTAAGTACCCATACTTAATTAATATTTCTAAAGTGCATAAGTGTCCTACTAGTTTCATACCCGTTACAGTCGGTTATAATACTTATCTTACAAAAGCTAATTCAATTCTACTCAAACTTTTAAAACCTCTGTTGCATCAAATTAATAATAAAGGTAGTTACATCATCAAGAACAGTCAAGATGTTATAAAGTCTTTAAAATATCACAAAAATCCATTATACTTTAAAACCTATGACTTCCAGGAACTCTTCAACAATATTGATCTTGAAGACCTATCTCATATCCTAAACCTTTTATATGAAGAATATGACTTGAAGAAAACAATAGAATTCATTAAATATAAGTATTCAATTAATATTGTCATCAAAGAAAACTACCTTTTTAATGAAATTTCTTTCTATCAGCAAATTAAAGGCATCCCCATGGGAGGGGGGTGCTCATCTATTCTTGCAGATTTGTACCTCAACTATTATGAAAGCCAATCACATCTTAATAATGAAATCATATACCTACGTTATGTGGATGATTTGATGGTCGGATGTGAAGATGAGAATTATAAAATGAATTTTGATTTCTACTTACCAAACTTAATTTTGAAAGAAAATCCAACTACACTTAAAAATGTAGTGGAATTTTTAGATTTAAGCATCGATTTCAGTAAAATACCTGTAAATTTTACTATCTATGATAAAAGAAAAAGTTTTAATATACATAACAACGGTCTGATAAATTGGAATTCCAATCTTCACTTGAATATATTTAGGAATGTATTCTTGGGGGGATTGGCTAGAATACAGAGAATTATCAGCAATGAAGACATCCGTATTGATTTCGATAGGACATTTCTACAACAAGCATATCTACAGCATTACCCCATTCCTTTTATACTCCATTATATTGATAATTTCTATGGTAATAATAATACATATTGTTCAAAGTTAAAATCAATTTTATATCAATTTGGTCGATGAAGGTTCTCATACTTTGAATAACAGGACCGCAGAACGATAACACACAGTTATATACAGGTCATTGTAGTCTGAAGGACTAGTTTGCCATCCAGTAAAGTTCTTCATCTTATCATTGGACTTTTCTTTTTCAACGGTCTTGTGATGATTGTTATTGTCACTCCGGAGGTTGGTTTCAGCCAGGGCTGGCATCCAGGAGTGCAATGCCGCGGCATTTATGACATGCATGTTGACAACTGGGGTGCAAGGTCACAACCCCTTACCGCCATTAAGTAAGCTTCTCGCTAAGCCTCCCTTCTTTTTTCAAATTTTAAATGCTTTTTATACTTTTTATATTTATATCGTGTATAGTATTTGTAGCTGCTTAGCGCATAAATGCTATAACACTTCAATATCTTTAATAACTTCCAATTTCCATATTATATATTATATATATATATATATATATATATATATATATGTGTGTATATATATGTGTATATATATATGTATATATGTATATATATATATGTATATATATATATATATATATATATATATATATATATATACATATATATATATATATATATATATATATATATATATATATACATATATATATATATATATATATATATATATATATATATATATATACTCACGGACTATTGAAGTTGCGCACCAAGAAGGAAGCATAGGATGGACCTGAAATTTTATGAATGCAAGGATACAGATGAATGATATACATGATCACGAAAACAGCGCAGCAGAATACGTACAGAAGGAGCTGTGGTACACAGTCCGGTCATCCTCAATAGCGCGTCGCACCACCTCGTGCTGCGATACAAGCAGCAATACCGTCCGGCATGGTATCGAACAGACGTCTGATGCTGTCCTGCGGCATACGAGTTCACATATATTGGAAGTTACGTTCCAAATCCAGAAGATTGTGGCAACAAAACAGCTGGCATTTTAACTGGTCCCACACATGCTCGATAGGGGACAGGTCTGAGAAGCGGGCAGGCCATGAAAGCATCTGGACATGACTCAGTCAGGCCTGGGGTACCCGAGCCGTGTGCAGAGGGGTATTATCCTGCTGGAATTGCGCATCTGGAATCCCAGCAACGAATGGGAGCACATGGGACTGTAGAATCTCATCCACGTACCGCTGTCCATTTAAGCATTCTACATTATGATTCACTATTTTAGGAAGTGTCTTATTATCTTCCTTATATACATAGTATAATGTATAAGAAAAGTATTATGACCAAAATTCCAATTCGAGTTTTCAACGGGAGAGCTCGTTTTAAGCATTCCTGAACACGAATCAAACGTTTTTGAAATGATGTATGTGTGTGTGTTTGTATGTATGTGTGTGTGCATGCGTGTGTCAGTGAGTCTGTGGAGACGATATCTGACGAACGAAGAGGTTTTAACGAAATTTGGTACAAAAATTACAATCTGAAGACTGGAGGCCTATTGTTTTAATTCATAATCGAGTGTTCAGAATCCCCCTAAATTTTCGAGTGGAATTTTGAAAAAAGTCAGAACCTTTATTAATGATCATCAAAGAAACCTCATCAAAAAATCAGAACCTTTATTGAAGTTACTTAAATAATAATTTCTTATGTGATTTTTCCTTAGAAACCGATTGACATAAACTTTAGAACGCTAGCATGAACCATTCTCGACATATTGCACATTTTTTAAATAAATTTATCAAAAAATCGCGTAAAATAAAATCAAATTATTAACTATTGTGAAATATGTTAACTTTCCATATGTAATACCATAGGATAAATTGGTGATTTCATTCTCGTGGATCTAGCTCGTTCCATTCATGAGAAAAGATACTTTGGATATTACTTTTGTATATGGAAACCATTAGTCATTTATCTTCTATAGGAATAACATATTTCTCCGAGCAAACGCTTAGCGAGATTTTGGCGACGAATTTAACGGAATGTCGTTAACTTGGCGACTTATAAATATCGCCAAATTGATAAAAATGACGCTAAATCAATAGCAATGACGATTAAATGATGAAAGTCTAATATCTTGCAAAGAACATAAGAGTAGACTATGAAAATAACTGATTTCTCCGTCAGTCCGTAACGTTTGGCGAGAAATTCAGCGGGACGTCGCCAACTTGGCGACTATTTTAAATGTTGCCAAAGTAACAGAAATGTCGCCAAGTTGATAAAAATGACTCCAAATGGGAAGTAATGTTTCGCAAATTCTGATTTCCTTCATATATATCTTCTAGTATATAAGAAATGTTCTTCTCTTCGCTTGTCTGTAAAACTTGGTGATGCATTAGGCGAACTTGGACAATAATTTAGCAAAGTATCACAAACTTGGTAGTATTGGCCAACTTGGCCCAGATTGACAATTATACGCCCAAAATTGCCATGATAAAGCTAAATCAATGAAAATGATGCCTAAATGATGAATTAATTATTAAAATATTTTAATATATGGACTCTATCGCTTGTTAAGGATGCTACCAATATTGATAATTATTTATTTAGAGTTGCGCGGAATAAGTTATTTGGGTACTTTGAAATAATTTTACTTGTTGTCATCCGGAAAATCGCCAAATGTACAACTCAAAGTTAAAAATACGTACCGTGGATCTTATACATTATGTTTTGAGTGTAAAAGTAGTAAATTCATTGCATTATATAATTTAAGTCATGTGCTTCCTGTATCAGATTTTTATATCTCGTTGCTTGTTTGTTGAAAAAATTGTATAACATCAAATTTAAAACAATTTTCATAAAATTTGGCATATGAATACACATTATGCTCATTTTATTCTCGTGCAATATTAAACAACAAAACCGCCATTTTTACATCCCCCTTCATGCATTGCGTAATGTACAATGAAAGACATTGTAACGTGGTTGAAAATTCAAATTTCAGTTTTCGACGAAATAGCATGTTTTAAACATCCACGAACTCAAATCGAACGTTTTTGAGATGATGTCTGTATGTTAGTGGGCGCAAGTTAGTACTTTTTTTAGCATCTATTTTGGCTATTGGGTGATCCTGAAGTGTACATTTTAATTTTAGCTGGTTTTGTTATTGTATCGCATGTAATTAGTTCTTCTTAGGAAAGCGAGGACAGTTTGGTAGATTAGGAATGATTTATGCTATAGTACGTATTGGAGGGATATGATTTGTTGTGTGGGCTCATCATAAATTTTTTGTAGGAATAGATGTGGATAGGGATTCTCGGATTTATTTTACTGTTGCTACTATAATTATTGCGGTTCCTACGGGAATTAAAAATTTTAGTTGAATAGTTACTTTATATGGATCCTATACATACAAGTAATACTTATAGTACTTATCATGTAGTACATACTATCTTGATAAGTACTACTTTATTATGATAGTACGTACTACATATGTATGTAGTATATACTAACATAGGTATGTTAGTGTGTGTGTGTCCATGAATCTGTGAAAACGATATCTCAAGAATGAATTCAGCGCTCCGAAAATGAAAATAGGTACGATTATTGCATATACTGAACACTGGAACCCTATACTGATTTTAAACGCGATCGAATGTTTGGAATACCCCTATTTTCTTTTAAAAATTTAAAGAAATAACAGAATCTTTAAAAATGTTAAATAAAATTTTTTATACATAATTTTCTATTAGAAAACGAATGACATCCATTTTAGAGCACTAGGATGAACCGTTTTCGAGAACTGGCACGTTTATTTTTTCAAATAAATTTAAAAAAATATAAATTGAATTAAAAAAAGTGGCAATTGTTGTCGAATATATCCAATAAATATGCAATATTATGCGATAAATTTGTTAACATCGTTGTCGTGGATCTATAGTCCCTCCATTCAAGAAACGAGGTAAATTTTTGTAATAGTTTTAATATTTTGGCGCCAAAGAAATTGGCAATATTTATTTCATCGTGCATGCCAACAGCATTTTGACGAGGATTTTACACTTGAGTATAGATAAGTCATTCTGTTGGACTAATAATAAGTTGCCAAAAGCGCCCTATTTCGATTAACGTGATGCTATTTTAATGACAACACCATTCGTGGTATGGCTTTATTTATTTATACTCGCATTAGGAGCTTTACGTGGCATGATGATTAGATGGTTGTTTATTTTTCGGACTGGACTGTAGCCATTTTCCTAATTGTCAAAATAGTGTCACGTAGAACATAAGTTAATTTGGTACATAAAAATATATTTACATGTTATCATAAAAGAATCTAATGTAGACAGCACATGAATTTCTCTACAGACTCACTTCCCTTTTCTCATACTCTCTTTCATAATTCATTAAATTGAGTTTAATGGCACAAAATAGCACGGCTAAATATTTTAAATTTAAAATAATTTACAATTATTACAACAAAAATTAGCAAATATTGTTATTGGCATAATATTATCACTCACGTTATTTTGCATCGGTTGCAAGAAACCGCATTTAAATTAAGTATTTACTTTCAAAACTATGAGCAGGTGAAGATTATAATCTACCAAAAACTGTGTTGAAAAGTGTACGTTAAATGATACTTTCTCAGTTTGGAGATCAGGAGACATTTAGGCATATTTTTATACAAAGTTTTATGATTTCTAACAAGCCATGCAAAGGCGTAGACGAGTAAGCTCCAGTTTACAGCAGCCCTGACCCGAGAGGTCAGGAAAGCCATAAATAAGGAGCCAAAAGATGAAACCATAATATTGGTTAAATGTTTAACTAATGAAGATGTGTTGTGGCGTAGCCCTGAGGTCAACCAATGATCGCCGAAGAGGCGTATCAGGACCTCAGGCAAAATGAAGTGGCAACAGGTAGAAGGTTAAACAGACACGATTCGATTATTCACAAAAATTACACACAGATGCATAGGGGCGCGGTAGCCCAGTGGTTAGTGCGCGGGAGTTGCACTCGGTAGGCCCGGGTTCGATTCCCGTCACTGCCAAAACTGTCACTGTGTTCATGCGGAGTACGATCACGTTAAACACGTGGGTCCGTAAGTCCGTCCGAGAGATTGGTGATAGGGGAAGGAGGATACGGTCCCTGAGGATGCCCCCCCACTGGGTTCTGGTCTAAATTGGGTGGAACTTCCAGGCCGTCCAAACATATACCTTACACCTTTCTGGTAGGTCGGACGGTCTGGGTCTCAACAACAACAATACAGATGCATAGAATGATGATACAATGACCATGTAGACAAGAGTCAGTATTCACATAGTGATGGTGGGACAGATATGATGCGAATTAGAATATTCAGCAAGTTACTCACGGATGCATAGAGTGATGATACAGTGAGCAAACAGACAAGATTCGATTATTCATCAAGACACATATGCATAGAGTGATGACGCAGTGAAAACAGCTAAGAGTCAGTAATTCACATAGAGATGGTGGAACAGATAAAATGCGAATTCTAATTTTCATTAAGTTACAGATGCATATAGTGATGATGCAGTCAGCATCCAGACAAGAATGAGAGTGTTCAAATGTTGAAAAATGAAGATGCAGGTCTTCGAGATAGGCATTCAGTTATGAATCTCTATATCAGTGGTGTACTTCACAGAAGTGAGAGAATAATAACGAAGGTATATACTGTTAGAAATGAATGATCTATACTCACTGCGAAAGACAAATCCGAAAAATACCGTTCTATCCCTTTCCGCAAGAAAAGGAATTTGTTTATATCGTGTGATCTGCGCGCGCATCATAAGACCCTACCGGTGCACTTGCGTGAACTGTAAGTTCTGTCTGTGTTGTTGTTGTTTTCGTATTATGACGGAGCAAAACGCTTGTTTCTGTTAAGTGTAATTTTAAATGTAGAATTTAATTAAATAATCTTTTCTTTCAATCAAGTGCAATTATTGCGTGTCACAAAGATGCCTGACATCAAGAAAAAAAACATAATAAAATGATATTTCTCTTAAGACTTTAAGGGAATTGGAAAGAAATAGTAAAATACGCCCTTTGTACAGAAAAGGTAAGCTTCTTTACCTTATTATTATTATGCTGTTATGAAAGAAAATATAAATAATGAAATACTTCTTATTGGTGAGGCAATGCGCAATTACCTCTGCACAACCGATGTTCTGATTTTTCTATGCCCCGGGTGAGGTTAAAATAAAAAATCGAGCCTCGGATGGAGAGATAAGACAAGTAACACTACAAGAAGTACTATTTGTGCCAGAACTGAAAGCTAATTTATTTTCCGTACGAAAGGCAACGCAACGTGGATGCAAAGTAACTTTTACTAAAGATAACTGTCAGTTAACTTACAATGATGAAGTATTCTTAGAAGGAAAAATAAAAAATAACCTATATGAGCTAGACTTGCTCACACCACAAAACAAAAATGTTACATATATGGTAAATAACTGTAACAACCCCAATTGTGTTACATTATGGCACAGAAGAATGGGCCACAAAAACTTCGGCTCTATAAAGGAAATTAAATCGAAACAGTTAGTCGAAGGCATAAACATCAACGAATGTAAACACGAACTAAATTGCGAAACTTGTATAAAATCAAAACTCACCGACCTGCCATACCCCAAATCTACTCAAAACAGGGGAACTCATATTCTGCAACTTGTGCACAGCGACATAGGCGGACCGATGCAAGCTCCCACTATAGGAGGAAAATCATACATCCTAACATTTATTGATGATTTCTCCAGGAACACAATGATCTATCTCTTATCCAAAAAGAGTGAAGTTATGACTAAACAGAAGGAATACGTCGCTTTCACGACAAAGAAATTCGGAAAAAAACCAGAAACACTGAGAAGCGATAACGGCGGCGAATACGTTTGTAAAGAATACGAGGAATATCTAAGTGACTACAGCATACATCACCAGTTGACCGTGCCACACTGTCCATCCCAAAATGGCGTAGCGGAAAGAAAAAACAGGTCACTAATCGAGATGACACACGCTATGTTGTCAGAAGCAAATCTAGGCAAAAAATTCTGGGGAGAGGCTATAAACACTGCCAATTACCTACAGAATAGACTTCCCACAAAGGCCAATACAAAAAACACCCTACGAAATGTGGGCTGGTAAGAAACCAAACCTTCGTCATTTAAGGGTCTTTGGCTGCAAGGCATATTCCTACATCCATAAAAGCAAACGAGGAAAATTAGATGAAAAAGCCCAAGAAGGAATTTTTGTCGGATACGACGACAGGTCAAAGGCTTACAGAATATATACGGAAGAAAAAAACATAACACTTGTTAGAACAGTTAAATTCCTCGAAAAATTAATGCAAATTTCAGAGTTAAGCTCAAAGAAATTATTCGAAGGAACAGATAGTGAAGTAAAAAAGGCTAATCCTTAAGCAAAAGAAAAACCTGAAGAGGGTGAGATAGAGTTTGACGCACCGTCAGATGATGAATAAATAAATTCTGATAACATAACCCCTAATCAACCTCGCAGATCAGAGAGACCAAACAAGGGAGTACCTCCCGATCGACTCATCTACTTAGCGCAACAATCTAACACCGTCGAACCCAGAGACTATAATGAGGTACTAAAAATTAACAGCCCACAAGAGAAACAAAATTGGCTAGACGCCATGGAAGAAGAAATGCAATCTTTAGAGGAAAATAACACATTTACATTGATGGACCCCCGCAGGGAAGAAAAATTAGTAGGTTCGAAATGGACATATAAAATTAAACACGAATCTCAGGGGAAAATAGCTAATGACAGCGGACATGATGACAAAACCGCTGCCAAAGCCTGAATTTTTGAAGCACAGATCCAATCCGCTACAGCCGTGATATGCAGCTCCAGAGATCAAGGGGGACTTCTCAAATATCCTGTTTCCATTGGTGTACTATAGGGCTTTGAATCTTGCAAATTAAATGTATTTACAATTTCTTCAATCTTATTTTTTTGATTTAATAGATAACCTCCATTATGGTCTTTTCTTATGTTAATTCCAAGGTAAATCGCCAAGCTATTGGAGCTCTTCTATATATTGCCACGGTCACGAGACCAGACATTACAGCGGCTACAAACATCTTAAGTCGGAGAAACGTGAAACCACGTCAAATGGACTGGAACGTAGTAAAGCGTCTAATAAGTTATCTAAATCATACAAAGGATCTAAATTTGGTAATAAAATAAACGACAAAACCAATTCTCACAACATACGCTGATGCCGACTGGGCAAGCGATAAAACTGATCGAAAATCCACGAGTGGTAATCTTTTCTTTAAAAAAAAAATGATATTTCTTTTAAGACTTTAAGGGAATTGGAAAGAAATAGTAAAATACGCCCTTTGTACAGAAAAGATAAGCTTCTTTACCTTATTATTTTTATTATGCTGTTATGAAAGAAAATATAAATAATGAAATACTTCTTATTGGTGAGCCAGTGCGCAATTACCTCTGCACAACCGATGTTCTAATTTTTCTATTATATACAAATCTACTGTTATAAAAGATCATAAAGGAATTTTAGAAATTAATATACCTGGTCTCACACACTCAATCTCCTCCTTAAATATATGTGATAATTATTGTAATTTAATCATAATTATAATATATTTAATAAACTATGTTTATTTCAAAGTTAAAATAACCCTCATAGCAAAGATCGTCATATGTGTGACTAGAACTCCTCTACTACAGGCTGACTTATCAAGCATATTGAAGCCCATAGGGTTCCATACTACAGTTACAGAAATTATAAAATAAGTGTTTAAAATAAATACTTTATATAAAAAAAGATGTTTCAATTAAAATATTGTAGAGCTTAGCTCGCACAAGTATGCTCCAGTACCGCGTATCCAATTAGTTATTAGCCAGTGTGTTCTTCTTTCTTCGCTTCTAGGAAAGCGAAATAGCCTAAAACCCTTTCTAAAATGATTAGAGCAGTTCGGTGCAGAACAACCACCCATAATTATTTCAATTATACTTCTTAAAGTGAAAATACGAATAAAGCTAATGCTAATGGACTGCGCTTCCAGCTACGATGGGCTTCAATATGCTTGATGAGTCAGCTCGTATATAGAGGAGTTTTATGTGTGACAGTGACGTTGACGTTGTAGTCATGTGACACCTGGGTCACAATGTGACATCATATTTGGGACTTCTATGCGACGTTACGTATTAGTAACTTTGCAACTTCATTGTGACTATATTCTGTGACGTTTTCACAATTTAATCAACACGTAACAATGTAACAACATTACAATGGCAA
Organism: Amaurobius ferox; assembly: GCA_951213105.1. Lineage (NCBI taxonomy): Eukaryota > Metazoa > Arthropoda > Arachnida > Araneae > Amaurobiidae > Amaurobius > Amaurobius ferox. Next base: position 73,351,139 of record OX578138.1, on the reverse strand, counting down.
CTACAATGTGGACGTCACATACAAGTTAATATGCGACGTCACAAACGACCATGAAAATGACCAAAATGACTTCGCTGTGACCTCAACATGACATTGCCGTGACGCACTGCGACGTCCTGTGACGTCCCAAAGTCACAGTGTGACGTAAATCTTACGTCACTGTGAAAAGAAATGCTGTTAGAGAAGTGAAATTGATTGCGTAGTATAATTAATTTTACTCCAGGAACTCACACAAAAGTGGATTTTTATGCGGCACGATGCAATATACGACTTACGATTTACGACCTTGTTAATTCCAAGTAATTTCATAATAATAAACTCTTATTTTATAATGATGAATTTTGTTTCTTACACCACACTCAGAATGAGATTTTCAAGATTTTTACGGCTGTAAAATGTTCCATGCGTTCTAATTTTTCACCGAATTATATGAAAATTGTAGGACATGTTTTACATATATATTTTAAACAAAACTAGTCATATATTTTTTAATTCGATTACTTTTAAGCGACGATAAAAGTAGATAGTAAAGCCTCGCCATACCTAAAATTTTAATAAAAATCGACTTTCCAATTTAGAAAAAATATATATATTTAAATAACATCAAGCTGAATTCAGAAATTAATGCACAAGTGTGTTCTTATTGATTTGTTAAGTAAATCTAATGTGAAATTAGGAGAGAATATTAAAAATTGATGAGCAAGGAATATTTTAAAATTTTATTAAAATGTGTTTCGTTTTTTATCTTTTTAAGTTAAAAAACATTAAATTACATCGACATTTTTTTATAATATTTGATAAATGTATGGTAAATTCGGCATACTTACAAAAATTGCGTAAATTTGATTAAAAATTAAAAAGTTGGATTTCAGCGTCCACTGTCCCCTTAATATAGTACATAGAAATATATCTATCTACTGTCATAAAAGAGTTTTAAATGTTGACGTACAATTGAAAACCAAAAATTAAGTGGCGTGTATCTCACGCATCCTCATTTCATTTTGAACGAAGTAAAACCACTGTACAATGCATGGGAATGCATGTATTGTCCACATCAGATTTTCTCTAAATGTCCCACAAAATGGTGAAAAGGTGAAAATGAATATATATGCATGAATATATATTTATTTAATGCTTGTTTTATATACATTACCTTGCGTCAAAATAAAAAAAATCACTGGAACAACTCTCTATGATAAAGGTCAAATGTATTTCTGTTTCCTACGAATTACTTCACGTTGTCGTCATCTAAAATGTGTCAAATTGCCAAACGAAATAAGAAATTATAGATTAAAATTAAAAATGCATGTAATTAAAAAAAATTTTTTTTAGATATTATTTTTCTATAGAACCGACCTATTCAATGTCACTGAGAAATAATTAGCAAAACTTCAAACATATAATTTGAATTTAAAAAGAAGGTTTTTTTCATGAGGATTTTTTTTACATTTTACGAGTTTTTTTAGAAATTAAATGTGTCATTTTTATTAGCACGGGTTTATCGAGATCTTACTAATCGAGATCTTACATAACGCATACGAGAAATATCTGCCAAATTCAATGAATATTTTTAGCTTGAGTGGATGCAAAGTATGCATTCATTGAATGTATTTCATAAAAAGGGAAAACAATGGAAATTGAAATACACAGGAGCAAAATGCAATGACATATAGTCATAGTTATCACATTTAAAATTGCTGATTCGTATTTAAGCTGCAGTTACATATCGCCGAAAAATGGAAATATTTTTTTTATTCTATGTTTAAAAACAGTACTAATAACTTTTCATAAACAAGTATATAATTCAGGAGTGATTTCCCACATTAGCACAAGTTTCACATATTTTAATTTTGCATAAAAATAAGCACAAGAAATGACCTTCAAGATTACACACATCATTCATCAGCTGGTCTTTAATCGTCTAGATCGTTTTTCTCTGCTTCAAAATCACTACTCTTTGTGAGATCCTTCCTGTAATACCTGAAAGTATAACCATACATTTGAACTTTGCAGGTGCATTATATTCAGTAGTATATATTCTACATTAGGCATACGTCACATGAAAATTATCTACTTACTCACTCTCTAAATGTCTGGCTGCCTCTGCCGGGGATCGCACTATGGATCTTAGAACTGGCCATCCTATCCTTTAACCGTTAAATTTTAAGACACGATTTCAAGTTCTTCTCGTCGAAATGGACCTTGTAATCTACTCCCTTTGAAGTCAGATCAGCATGTAATTTGCCGATCTGAATAACCACCTTTAATTTCTTTTTTTTTATTCAAGCTAGCGTCTTGTGTTGCCAGGATGTTGAAACTAACGGCATAATTCATAGGGTTCACTGTAAATTCGTAGCTGGGTATTCTTCCGAACTCCACCATTATTGTATTTAGCGTGAAGGGTAAATCCACTTGGGCGCCACTGTAAAGGTCTCACTGTCCAATACGGGGTACAAACCACGTATTTTCAAACTGGCCAGCGGTACTTTAACTGTTGAGCTACTGAAACAAGATTAAGTTCATTCCATGGAAGTGGACCCTATAATTTAAGCGATAAATTAATTGATCGTTACCACCTGCAGTTGACAGCCTCAAAACCTACATAAAATGCAATACTCCACTCTTGCTGTCATATATATTTAGAAATGTAATATAAAAAATAAATAGTGACAAACTTCATTATAATTAAACAATGCTGTAAACTTTAAGCCACTAATATAAAAGATTTTGCATTTTAGAACTTACTGTAATATTTTTCTTCTCTATATGGAATCCATCGTAGCGAGCGTAATCTTTGAGATTCGAAATGTCGTTAAACAACACATATTTTATTGCATTTTTTATTGTTTTACTTCTAATGATTCGTGGAAAATAATCAAAGTGAAACTGATACTGTTCCATGAACAACATCAAATAGATATTTCACTTTGGCGAAAAAGTGTGTATGATCTCATTTAGAATTCTTTTGAAAAGATAAATAGCCTTCAAGATGTGCAAAAAGTCACAAACAGATCGAGTAATATTTTAGCCAAGTTTTATATGAATGATTTATATTTTTCACATTTTTCGTTTGCTTTCCCACACACCAAGATACACGAAGAAAAAGTATTGAATTTCTTTTTACATCTATGTTAAAATTATCTTGTTCTTTTGCTATTCTTTTCAAATTCTCAATTTTGTTGTTCTTTCAAAATTCTGGTGTTCTTTTACCACTATGAATCATAAGAAAATAAGTCTTGGAAAGTAAGAAAAGACTTGAAAAATAAGCCGTAAAGATTCCCTATTTATCTTCTTAGACAAAACAAACACCATCATCGATCACCTTAAAACCCAGATAAGACAGTTAAAAGTAACGTTTACCTGAATAGACGAGAACAAATGTAAGTTGCAAATATTTCTCGTGCTGCACAATATCTTATGAACAGTTTATCTGAGCTTTGTATGAATAATTTAAACTTCTTATTAAGAATTTCTAAGAAAGGCTCCGTATAACTAAAGCATACTGCCGCATACAATATAATTAGTCGTTGTGTTGTAATAACCCACCAAAGTTCAAATTTACCCCACAAGTGCGAGCTCCCTTACCGTAGCTAAAACACAATACATTGAACATTAATTAGCCATTTATCTTTTAAATTATATATATTTATGCGCACTCAATTATTATTATTACATACATTGTCACAAGAACCCTTACAAATTTATTAATTGAAGATACTCGTTGATTGAATTATTACTTTCCTTATATACATAATGTATAAGGAAAGTATTGTGACGGAGTCGAAAATTCGAATTCGAGTTTTCGACGGGAGAGCACGTTTCAAGCATCCCTGATCACGGATCAAACATTTTTGAAGTGATGTATGTGTGTGTGTGTGTGAGAGAGAGAGAGAGAGACTTCGGAGACGATAACTTACGAACGAATGGAACGATTCGAACCAAATTTGGTACAAAAATCACAATCTGTAAACACTGGAAGGTTATTGTTTTTATTCGCAATCGAATGTTCAGAACTCCCCTAAATTTTCGAATGAAATTTTGAAAAAATCATCAAAAAATTAAAACCACTAATAAAGTTACGCAAAAAGACATTTCTTATGTAATTTTTTATTAGAAAACGATTGACATAAATTTTAGAACGCTAACATAAACCGTTCTTGAGATATTGTACATTTTTCAAAAAAATTATCAAAAAGTCTTATAAAATAAATTAAAAATATTTCCTACTGAGAAACATGTTCACTTTTCATATGTAATACCATGCGATAAATTGGGTGACATCATTCTCGTAGATCTAGCTCGTTCCATTCATGAGAAAAGAAACTTTGAGTAATACTTTTGTATTAGAACGCCAATAGTCATTTATCTGCTGTAAGAATAACTTATTTCTTGGTGCATAACGCTTGACGAGATTTTGACGACGAATTTGGCGGAATATCGCCAACTTGGCGACTTTTTGAAATGTTGTCAAATTAACGAAATTCTCGCCAAATGAATAAAAATGACGCTAAATCAATGAAAATGACGACTAATTGTCGAAAATTCAATATCTGGGAAAGAATATTAGTATCTACTATAAGAAACACCTATTTCTTTACTATAAAAGTACTAAATTCATTACATTATATAAGGAAAGTCGTGTGTTGCCCACATCAGATTTTTTATAGAAATGACCCAGGAGGTTTGAATGTGAGACCTTAACTATGACCGAAACATTGCGAGGAGTTACTCTCGGCCATTTACAAAATAATTGGCTTCTGCTCTTTGTACAGTTGCACTGCATCAATGCAAGTGGCTTGACTTGGGGATACAGGGCAAATCTTAAGATGATATTTATCAGCAAAAATCTTACTCTCTCTTATTTACAAGCATTTTAGTTTCGTGGCATCACCAAAATCATTTATTGATGTCGCTGTTTTTTCGCGAGAACATCAGTCGAACTATAGTCACCATCTCTCTCTCGACAAAGTCAATTTAATTTAATCCCGTTTTGGCGGTTGTATAACCTGAATTAAAATTCTAAAAGGCGTCAACCAGTTTCGAAGGTAAAAACAGCAACTTCGTCGGAAAGCCTTATTTTCATTCAGATGAAGAATTTTCAGAAACAACATAATTTATTTACGCGTTGAGTCACAGATAAAAGCAGTTCAGATAATGTCCAATTGGATATAATGCCTGACTTTGCAAAATAGCAATCCGACTTTTTCCCCTAAAGTATTTGCAAGGAAAAAACATACCTCGTGGCTTACTGCATATTTGTATCGGCGAAAAATAAATATATTTAAATATTTAAAATTGAATGCTCAAAGCGAAGGTGCAAAACAGTGTTAGAATGCAATCCACAATAAATTTTTAAAGTAACTCTATCAGTTCCAGTGCAAAGAAAAATAATGTTAAATACAGTTGAGAGTTGTGTATAAATTCTCTGGATATTTTACAGAAACTCATAGAATTCCCACATTTTAACGCTTCGAGTACTTTTGATGAGACTTTCTTTTCAGTTCAGGACGTTAAGGTTTAAATAAAACTGGATAAAAAGCGAAACTTTCTCTAACACTACAACCTGAAATTGAGAACCTTAAAATTTGGCTTTTTTTAACAGTATATCTATATAACGCGCTAAAAGGTAATTAAAATATTTTATGTATATGAAGTAGAGTGAGCACTTAAATAAGATTAGTTATATCATTTGTATTAATCTCTCTATATTAAATAAAAGTAGCTGACGCCTCAGCCGCCGCAGTTTGACAAATTTCTCGTTCCTGGAATTTATCTGCTTTGTACCGCAAAAACTATAACATACAAGAAAATAAAATTTCGTACACTTGTAGTGACAGCTTTGACGAATATGGTGAAATAAACATTGCTTCGATATATATTGTAGTTTAAGAAATATTTAATGTCAAAATCAAAATATTTGATCTGCGACTTCCCTTCTTAGATAGATTAACAATAGCAAGACCACGAATCTTTGCAGGCAGATACCTACATAGTTACATTTTTGCAAGACAGAGCCCTTTTTTTGTAATTTCGATGTAGTTTACGGGATATTTTACTTTTTATGCACTTTTGAAGTGAAAAATATTCTTTCCTATCGGCACGTTCATCGATATTCTCTATCTCGTACTGTAAATTATATAACATACAAAAATGTGAAATTGGGTACATTTGTAAAGAAAAAATCTGATGAAGGGAAACACATGACTTTCCTTATATAATGTAATGAATTTACTACATTTACAGTTTACAAAAATGTTATTCTTATAGTAGATACTTATATTCTTTCCAAGATATTGAATTTTCTTCAATTAGTCGTAATTTTATTCATTTAGCGTCATTTTTATCAAGTTGGCGAGATTTTTGTTAATTTAGCAACATTTCAAAAAGTCGCCAACTTGGCGACATTCCGCCAAATCCGTCGCCAAAATCTCACCAAGCGTTATGGACGGAGACATAAGTTATTCTAACAGCAGGTAAATGACTATTGGCGTTCAAATACAAAAGTATTACTCAAAGAATCTCTTTTCATGAATGGAATGAGCTAGATCCACGAGAATGATGTCACCCAATTTATCGCATGGTATTACATATGAAAAGTAAACATGTTTCTCAATAGGAAATATTTTTTTTTTATTTTCTATAACTTTTTGATAATTTTTTTGAAAAATGAGCAATAACTCGAGAACGGTTCATGTTAGCGTTCTAAAATTTATGTCAATCGTTTTTTAATGAAAAATTACATAAGAAATGTCTATTTGTGTAACTTTACTAGCGGTTTTGATTTTTTAACGATTTTTTCAAAATTTCACTCGAAAATTTAGGGGGGTTCAGAACATTCGATTGCGTATAAAAACAATAGGATTCCAGTGTTTACGGATTGTGAGTTTTGTACCGAATTTCGTTCGAATCGGTCCATTCGTTAGTTAGTTAACGTCTCCACAGGCTCACTGACAGACAGACACACATACACGCACACACTTTCACACACACACACATACTTTAACACAAACACACACACACACATCACTTCAAAAATGTTTGATTCGTGATCAGGGATGCTTGAAACGTGCTCTCCCGTCGAAAACTCGAATTCGAATTTTCGACCCCGTCACAATACTTTCCTTATACATTAAGTATATAAGGAAAGTAAAAATAGGTTAATATTATGAAGTAAATCGTTTATCAATTTAAACTTTAGGTTGGCATGAAATAGCTTGCGAAACCAGTTCTGTCAGGCGAAGTTTCCCGCCGTGCAAAACAAGTTACGGGGGGGTTGGCAAGTATAGAAAGCAGGAAGAAAAATCCCGCTAATATATTAAATAATTGATGGAGGGTTCTGATTCCATTACCTACAAATAGCAATTCATTTTCTATCTCTTATATACATTAACTTGCATTTCATCATACAAAATAACATACTATATGGATACTTATATAAAATTGCATCAAATATTCCATTTTAATTTTTCGTTCTATTTTAATACTTGGCGTCTTTTACAAATGCACTGTTTACAGAAAAATAGAAAAATAAAAACATGTCAAAAAAATCGGCATGGAAAGGATTAAAATGGATTGTGGCTGTTCAAGGTTTTGCTACTGACGATTTTTATACCATTGTGGACATTCAAATTTTTAATTCGTATATTTCAACGAGTCTTTGATTTCCAAGTTTATATTTTTTCCAATATATATATATATATATATATATATATATATATATATATATATATATATATCATATAAAAACCGGTAATCAATTTCAAATAGAATTCCTATGCATATCCACAAAAAGCAAAGGCACTACTCAGGAAGATGCGCCAAGCCGCTCATGGTTTGGTTATCCCATATTCCTTTAAATCTTCTTTTTCTTGGATTATATATATATATATATATATATATATATATATATATATATATATATATATATATATATATATATATATATATATATATATATATATACATATATATATATATATATATATATATATATATATATATATATATATATATATATATATATATATATATATATATATATACAGTAGCGTCTCTGGTCTGACCATTATTTTTTCCATACATTGATTGCATCGTTTCAGTTTCATCTTCTGCAACACACTCTGCATACGCAAGCAATTCATCAATTGATGACATGTTCTACCAACACAGGTTTACTACACTGCAGACGTGTAGACTGAAGATCATAAACCAACAGTCTGATCTGCATATGTGTAAGGCGCCGGACAAGTATCAATAACTGTCATAGTTTGGGCTTTCAGTTATAACTATGAGCCAAACTGAGCGTGTATGGAGGTGAAATATCTGACTGATACGCGATTTGTGTAACTTTCATGGAAATTCTTATCTTTTAAGTCCTACCAAATAGTCATCTTCATTTTTTTTTAATATTAATATCAGGTTACACAAGTTTTAAGTTCGCACTCACAGAACTCTGATGCAGACACTATAGGCGTAAATTTGGAAATATCACCTATAAGTGGGTTTTATATAAATTATATTTGGCCGTATAAGAGTATCTGAGCTTCATCTTAAAGACATTTTAAAATAGCAACGTGGAGGACTAAATGCATAAAGGTTCGAAAAATTAGACGCATAAAAACATTTTTGCTGCCATAGCAGTGAAAGCAATTTCATACTGACAAACGCATAATAAGAGTGAAACCCTTTCATAGATACTGTTATCTACAATTGATTCTAAATATTATACTTTAGCCAAATAGGGTTCATGGATAATAAAAATGGACCTATCCAGCTTTCACCCCAGATACTTATGAGTGACATTATGGTTCGTTGCAAGTTCCCATCTGAGTAAAATACCTAGAGAATAAATAGAGCATTTTCCGTTGGGATTGAAAGTGTTAGAATACAATTGATAACAAATTTTCATGGGAAATCACTCAATTCACGTGGAGAGGGGGAAATGTTAAATGCATTTGAAGGCTGAAAAGTTTCTCGGTATATTTTAGGACTCTTAGAATACTTACTTTTTTACGCTTCGCCTAACTTTAATTGTATTTCTTTTAAAATCAAACGTTTTCAGTTAAAATAAACTTTGAAAAAGGGTAACTAGGGTTAGAATTGTGGAATACAGGTACTGCTTATGTATATATATATATATGTACATTGAATTACCATTGGATATATATATATATATATAAGTGGGTATATATATATATATATATATATATATATATATATATATGTACAGGGTGTCCAGAAAGTTCCGGAATGGCGCAATATCTCGAGAAATACACTTCGGATCAAAAAATAAAAAAAAATACGTTCTTCCGTTTTCTCGATTATAGCGCCGTTTGAGGGAGCAAAAATCGAAAATCGTAGGTCAAATGTATGTAATTTTTTTTGGAGAATCCAAATCTGCAATAAAAAATGGGGGTTCCCATTGAAAATTTCAAAGTTGTCCGACCCCCAGGAAGGGGCAGGGGGGTCAATTTTGGTATCATTGGATAGATGTTCTAAAAACATTGAATACGTGTTTTTTTATTTTTTGATCCGAAGTGTATTTCTCGATATATTGAGCCATTCCGGAACTTTCTGGACACCCTATATACATACATATATATATATATATATATATATATATATAAGATTCATATGAAAAAGAGGGGAAATGACCAAATGCAAGGCATAAAATGGTAGAGGGGGATGGCGACCCCTCTTTCCCGTTTAAAAGACGCTTTTATGCCCGGGCAACACTCACGGTACCAATGCCATGCAGAAGCCATACTTCCGTAAATGTGTCAAATCAAAAACACTCGAAAAAGTGCAAAGAAAACAAATAGGAATCGACCAGGATCGTAAGGGAAAGAATGGAAATGCAGCAAATGCCCTTGTCGGTTAAGATGAAGTGCATCATATATAACAGAAGTCCACGCATGCGCTATTCGTTATTTTCACTTTCATCGTTCTATACCTCTGCCATATCCTTTAAGTAAGCATTTTCTCCCTTTTTTGTATTAAATAGGGAATTATAATAACATTTCAGGAAGCCAATTGGATAATTCCGTTTTATTGCCTCCTTCATAATATTCCTATTATGCATGATGCAATCAGACTTGAAAGTATTAATGCGTTGATTTCTTTTGAGGTGACCAATGACGACATTTCTGAAAATGTTTTTGGTCAAATTGGACCTCCAATCAATAATGCGGTTGATTTTTATATTGAAATTGTTTCTCTTGTCATATAAGACGGTATAAGTACCGTATCTACTGTCATGTTTTAGGGTGATATCTAGAAAATCAACACTATCTTCCTCCTTACTTATATTCTCAATCAATTCCAGTTCTTTTGGATAAAAAGTAAAATCAAATAGGGGTGTATTCTTATATTGCCCAATAAGGACATCGTCAACGAAATCGTCAAAAAAAAAATACGAAGCAATAACACGTAATATATGGTATCAGTATTCAAGAGTAGTTGGTTTAAGTAGTGATTGAAATTATTTGTGTAATTTATAATCCGGTTATAAGTTCAAAGAGATCCAATAGGTAAGCTGAAGCATCTTCTGTCTCTAAATCTTAACACCCTCTCTCTTCCACTGATTTATCCTAGAATCATCATGAAAACACCTCTTGAAACTCACTCTTCTCGAAACTCACTTTCTTCATGAAACTCACTTTCCTGCTAATTTAGAATCAATAAATCTTTGTGTCAACAAATCCATGTTCACTCCTTTAATGCACGCTTTTTCATCTCTCATTCTAAATGTTTACTATACAATATACTAGTACATGTAAAGAAAATGTAATAAATAGAATCAATCATTCATATTAAGAATTTAATGAATTTACACAATTTTTGCACGTCTAAATACTAAGTAACCATATTTTCTATTTAAATTACAGTCATTAGTTTAAAAATGTATTTATTATAGATGTACTATGTGGTATTCGAGAGTAGTGGATATTCGCAGAAATTGACATTATTTGTTCAACTCATAATCCATAGAGACCAATTGGGTGACTTGAAACTCCAGTCTCTAAATCTTGACACCATCTGTCTTTCACTAATTTTCCATGAATCATCATGAATCCTCACATTCCTCAGTTTTTAATTTAGAACTAATAAATGCTTTGTATCAACAAATCCATGTACACTATTTTAATGTACTCTTTTTAATCTAGCAGTCAAAATTTTTAATTTCTCCACAATATAGTTGTATATGTTAAGGTAAAGTATTTGATGGGACCTTTTATCGACATTGGAAAATTTAATGGATTTATATACTTTTAGCACATCTAAATGCTAAACAGTCATACTCTCCATTTTCCCTTCTTTAGCATACTCTTTTTAATATTTCAGTCTAAATTTTTACTTTCTCTACAATACAATAGTATATGTTAAGGTAAAGTATTTGATAGGACCAGTCATCTACATTTAAAAATTTAATGGATTTGCACACTTTTAGCACTTCTAAATGCTAAACAGCCATACTTTCCCTGTTCCCTTCTTTAACATACTCTTTTTAATATTTCAGTCTAAATTTTTACTTTCTCTACAATACAATAGTATATGTTAAGGTAAAGTATTTGATAGGACCAGTCATCTACATTTAAAAATTTAATGGATTTGCACACTTTTAGCACTTCTAAATGCTAAACAGCCATACTTTCCCTGTTCCCTTCTTTAACATACTCTTTTTAATATTTCAGTCTAAATTTTACTTTCTCTACAATACAATAGTATATGTTAAGGTAAAGTATTTGATAGGACCAGTCATCTACATTTAAAAATTTAATGGATTTGCACACTTTTAGCACTTCTAAATGCTAAACAGCCATACTTTCCCTGTTCCCTTCTTTAACATACTATTTTTAATATTTCAGTCTAAATTTTTACTTTCTCTACAATACAATAGTATATGTTAAGGTAAAGTATTTGATAGGACCAGTCATCTACATTTAAAAATTTAATGGATTTGCACACTTTTAGCACTTCTAAATGCTAAACAGCCATACTTTCCCTGTTCCCTTCTTTAACATACTCTTTTTAATATTTCAGTCTAAATTTTTACTTTCTCTACAATACAATAGTATATGTTAAGGTAAAGTATTTGATAGGACCAGTCATCTACATTTAAAAATTTAATGGATTTGCACACTTTTAGCACTTCTAAATGCTAAACAGCCATACTTTCCCTATTCCCTTCTTTAACATACTCTTTTTAATATTTCAGTCTAAATTTTTACTTTCTCTACAATACAATAGTATATGTTAAGGTAAAGTATTTGATAGGACCAGTCATCTACATTTAAAAATTTAATGGATTTGCACACTTTTAGCACTTCTAAATGCTAAACAGCCATACTTTCCCTGTTCCCTTCTTTAACATACTCTTTTTAATATTTCAGTCTAAATTTTTACTTTCTCTACAATACAATAGTATATGTTAAGGTAAAGTATTTGATAGGAACAGTCATCTACATTTAAAAATTTAATGGATTTGCACACTTTTAGCACTTCTAAATGCTAAACAGCCATACTTTCCCTGTTCCCTTCTTTAACATACTCTTTTTAATATTTCAGTCTAAATTTTTACTTTCTCTACAATACAATAGTATATGTTAAGGTAAAGTATTTGATAGGACCAGTCATCTACATTTAAAAATTTAATGGATTTGCACACTTTTAGCACTTCTAAATGCTAAACAGCCATACTTTCCCTGTTCCCTTTTTTAACATACTCTTTTTAATATTTCAGTCTAAATTTTTACTTTCTCTACAATACAATAGTATATGTTAAGGTAAAGTATTTGATAGGACCAGTCATCTACATTTAAAAATTTAATGGATTTGCACACTTTTAGCACTTCTAAATGCTAAACAGCCATACTTTCCCTGTTCCCTTCTTTAACATACTCTTTTTAATATTTCAGTCTAAATTTTTACTTTCGCTACAATACAATAGTATATGTTAAGGTAAAATATTTTATGGGACCAGTCATCCACATTTAAAAATTTAATGGATTTACACACTTTTAGCGCATCTAAATGCTAAACAACCATATTTTCCACGTTCCCTTCTTTAACATACTCTTTTTAATATTTCAGTCTGAATTTTTACTTTCTCTACAATACAATAGTATATGTTAAGGTAAAGTATTTGATAGGACCAGTCATCTACATTTAAAAATTTAATGGATTTGCACACTTTTAGCACTTCTAAATGCTAAACAGCCATACTTTCCCTGTTCCCTTCTTTAACATACTCTTTTTAATATTTCAGTCTAAATTTTTACTTTCTCTACAATACAATAGTATATGTTAAGGTAAAGTATTTGATAGGACCAGTCATCTACATTTAAAAATTTAATGGATTTGCACACTTTTAGCACTTCTAAATGCTAAACAGCCATACTTTCCCTACTCCCTTCTTTAACATACTCTTTTTAATATTTCAGTCTAAATTTTTACTTTCTCTACAATACAATAGTATATGTTAAGGTAAAGTATTTGATAGGACCAGTCATCTACATTTAAAAATTTAATGGATTTGCACACTTTTAGCACTTCTAAATGCTAAACAGCCATACGTGGATGCCTCCCCCACTGGGTTCCGGTCTAAATTGGGTGGCACTTCCCGACCGTCCAAACAGTTACCTTACACCTTTCTGGTAGGTCAGACGGTCTGGGTGTCAACAACAACACTTTTAGCGCATCTAAATGCTAAACAACCATATTTTCCATGTTCCCTTCTTTAACATACTCTTTTTAATATTTCAGTCTAAATTTTTACTTTCTCTACAATACAATAGTATATGTTAAGGTAAAGTATTTGATAGGACCAGTCATCTACATTTAAAAATTTAATGGATTTGCACACTTTTAGCACTTCTAAATGCTAAACAGCCATACTTTCCCTGTTCCCTTCTTTAACATACTCTTTTTAATATTTCAGTCTAAATTTTTACTTTCGCTACAATACAATAGTATATGTTAAGGTAAAATATTTTATGGGACCAGTCATCCACATTTAAAAATTTAATGGATTTACACACTTTTAGCGCATCTAAATGCTAAACAACCATATTTTCCATGTTCCCTTCTTTAACATACTCTTTTTAATATTTCAGTCTAAATTTTTACTTTCGCTACAATACAATAGTATATGTTAAGGTAAAATATTTTATGGGACCAGTCATCCACATTTAAAAATTTAATGGATTTACACACTTTTAGCGCATCTAAATGCTAAACAACCATATTTTCCATGTTCCCTTCTTTAACATACTCTTTTTAATATTTCAGTCTAAATTTTTACTTTCTCTACAATACAATAGTATATGTTAAGGTAAAGTATTTGATAGGACCAGTCATCTACATTTAAAAATTTAATGGATTTGCACACTTTTAGCACTTCTAAATGCTAAACAGCCATACTTTCCCTGTTCCCTTCTTTAACATACTCTTTTTAATATTTCAGTCTAAATTTTTACTTTCGCTACAATACAATAGTATATGTTAAGGTAAAATATTTTATGGGACCAGTCATCCACATTTAAAAATTTAATGGATTTACACACTTTTAGCGCATCTAAATGCTAAACAACCATATTTTCCATGTTCCCTTCTTTAACATACTCTTTTTAATATTTCAGTCTAAATTTTTACTTTCGCTACAATACAATAGTATATGTTAAGGTAAAATATTTTATGGGACCAGTCATCCACATTTAAAAATTTAATGGATTTACACACTTTTAGCGCATCTAAATGCTAAACAACCATATTTTCCATGTTCCCTTCTTTAACATACTCTTTTTAATATTTCAGTCTAAATTTTTACTTTCGCTACAATACAATAGTATATGTTAAGGTAAAATATTTTATGGGACCAGTCATCCACATTTAAAAATTTAATGGATTTACACACTTTTAGCGCATCTAAATGCTAAACAACCATATTTTCCATGTTCCCTTCTTTAACATACTCTTTTTAATATTTCAGTCTAAATTTTTACTTTCGCTACAATACAATAGTATATGTTAAGGTAAAATATTTTATGGGACCAGTCATCCACATTTAAAAATTTAATGGATTTACACACTTTTAGCGCATCTAAATGCTAAACAACCATATTTTCCATGTTCCCTTCTTTAACATACTCTTTTTAATATTTCAGTCTAAATTTTTACTTTCGCTACAATACAATAGTATATGTTAAGGTAAAATATTTTATGGGACCAGTCATCCACATTTAAAAATTTAATGGATTTACACACTTTTAGCGCATCTAAATGCTAAACAACCATATTTTCCATGTTCCCTTCTTTAACATACTCTTTTTAATATTTCAGTCTAAATTTTTACTTTCTCTACAATACAATAGTATATGTTAAGGTAAAATATTTTATGGGACCAGTCATCCACATTTAAAAATTTAATGGATTTACACACTTTTAGCGCATCTAAATGCTAAACAACCATATTTTCCATGTTCCCTTCTTTAACATACTCTTTTTAATATTTCAGTCTAAATTTTTACTTTCTCTACAATACAATAGTATATGTTAAGGTAAAGTATTTAATAGGACCAGTCATCTACATTTAAAAATTTAATGGATTTGCACACTTTTAGCACTTCTAAATGCTAAACAACCATATTTTCCATGTTCCCTTCTTTAACATACTCTTTTTAATATTTCAGTCTACATTTTTACTTTCTCTACAATACAATAGTATATGTTAAGGTAAAGTATTTGATAGGACCAGTCATCCACAATTAAAAATTTAATGGATTTACACACTTTTAGCACATCTAAATGCTAAACAATCATATTTTCCATGTTCCCTTCTTTAACATACTCTTTTTAATATTTCAGTCTAAATTTTTACTTTCTCTACAATACAATAGTATATGTTAAGGTAAAGTATTTGATAGGACCAGTCATCTACATTTAAAAATTTAATGGATTTGCACACTTTTAGCACTTCTAAATGCTAAACAACCATATTTTCCATGTTCCCTTCTTTAACATACTCTTTTTAATATTTCAGTCTACATTTTTACTTTCTCTACAATACAATAGTATATGTTAAGGTAAAGTATTTGATAGGACCAGTCATCCACAATTAAAAATTTAATGGATTTACACACTTTTAGCACATCTAAATGCTAAACAATCATATTTTCCATGTTCCCTTCTTTAACATACTCTTTTTAATATTTCAGTCTAAATTTTTACTTTCTCTACAATACAATAGTATATGTTAAGGTAAAGTATCTGATAGAACCAGTCATCCACATTTAAAAATTTAATGGATTTGCACACTTGTAGCACATCTAAATGTTACACAGCCATATTTTCCAAGTTCCCTTCTTTGCCACACTCTTTTTACTTTCCTTATATACGTAATGTATAAAGAAAGGATTGTGACGGGGTCGAAAATTCGAATTCGAGTTTTCGATGGGAGAGCACGTTTAAAGCATCCCTGATCACGAATCAAACATTTTTGAGGTGATGTCTGTGTGTGTGTGTGTGTGTGTGTGTGTGTGTGTGTGTGTGTGTGTGTGTTGAAGACCCAGACCACACGACCAACCCTAGGGTTTACGGTAGCAATATGTGTGGCCGGGATGTGTGTGTGTGGAGACGATATTTCACGAATGAATGCAGCGATTTGAATGAAATTAGGCAAAAAAATCACAATCCGTGAATACTGGAAGCCTATTGTTTTTAATCGCAATCGAAAATTCAGAACCCCTCTAATTGTTCGAGTGAAATTTTGAAAAAATCAACAAAAAATCAAAGCCTTTAACAAAGTTGCGCAAATAGATATTCCTGATGTAATTTTTCAATAGAAAACGATTGACAAAAACTTTAGAACGCTAGCATGAACCGTTCTCAAGATATTGCACAGTTTTCAAATAAATTTATCAAAAACTTCATAAATAGAAAAAAATATATTAACCGTTGAGAAACATGTTCACTTTTCTTATGTAATATTATGCGATAAATGTGGTGGCATCATTCTTGTGGATCTATCTCGTTCCATTCATGAGAAAATATACTTTGAGTAATACTTTTGTATTTGAACGCCAATAGTCATTTATCTGTTACAAGAATAACTTATTTCTCCGTCCATAACTCTTGGCGAGATTTTGGCGATGAATTTGGCGGAATGTCGCCTACTTGGCAACTTTTTAAAGTGTTACCAAACTAACGGAAATCTCGCCGAATGGATAAAAATGACGCTAAATCAATGAAATTGACGACTCGTTGATAAAACTTCAGTATCTTGGAAAGAATATAAGTATATACTATAAAAATAACCTATATTTTTAATATAAAAGTATTAAATTCATTACATTATATAAGGAAAGTCATGTGCTGCCCACATCAGATTTTTAATATTTCAGTCTAAATTTTTACTTTCTCTACAATAAAATAGTATATGCTTAAGTAAAGTATTTGATGGGACCAGTCATTCACATTTAAAAATTTAATGGATTTACACACTTTTAGCACATCTAAATGCTAAATAACCATATTTTCCATGTTCCCTTTTTAATATACTCTTTTTAATATTTCAGTCAAAATTTTTACTTTGTCTACAATATAGTAGTATGTGTAAAGGGAAAGCATTTGATGGGACCAGTCATCCACATTTAGCGCAGTCTAATGAATTTGCACACTTTTAGCACGTCTAAATGCTAAGCAACCTTTTCCCCAGGTAGCAACCTCTGTGGCCGATTAGTCAGTGAGCAATCTTTCGGATTCACAAGTGCTAGGTTCAAGGGCTAATTGCTGAACTCGTGCATTGTAGAAAGATCGTTATCTATTACTTTCCTTATATACATAATGTATAAGGAAAGTATTGTGACGGGGTCGAAAATTCGAATTCGAGTTTTCGACAGGAGAGCACGTTTCAAGCATCCCTGATCACGAATTAAACATTTTTGAAGTGATGTCTGTGTGTGTGTGTGTGTGTGTGTGTGTCAGTGAGTCTGTGGAGACGATAACTGACGAATGAATGAACCGATTCGAACCAAATTTGGTACAAAAATCACAATCCGTAAACACTGGAAGCCTATTGCTTTTATACGCAATCGAATGTTCAGAACCCACCTAAATTTTTGAATGAAATTTTGAAAAAATCGTCAAAAAATCAAAACCACTAATAAAGTTACGCAAATAAACATTTCTTATGTAATTTTTCATTAGAAAACGATTGACATAAATTTTAGAACACTAACATGAACCGTTCTCGAGATACTGCACATTTTTCAAAAAAATTATCAAAAAGTCATATAAAATGAAAAAAAGTATTTCCTATTGAGAAATATTTTCACTTTTCATATGTAATACCATGCATTAAATTGGATGACATTATTCTCGTGGATCTAGCTCGTTCCATTCATGAAAAAAGATACTTTGAGTAATGCTTTTGTATTTGAACGCCAAGAGTCATTTATCTGCTGTAAGAATAACTTATTTCTTCGTCCATAACGCTTGGCGAGATTTTGGCGACGAATTTGGCGGAATGTCGCCTACTTAGCGACTTTTTAAAGTGTTACCAAATTAACGGAAATCTCGCCGAATGGATAAAAATGACGCTAAATCAATGAAAATGACGACTAATTGTCGGAAATTCAATATCTTGGAAAGAATATTAGTATCTGCTATAAGAAAAACCTATTTATTTTACTGTAAAGGTAGTAAATTCATTACATTATATAAGGAAAGTCATGTGTTGGTCACATCAGATTTTTTTTTATCTGTCACGCATGGTGTCAAATTTAGCGGAAATGGGTGTCCTTTGGTACAAATTTGATACCAATTTGGACTTAATATCCCATATTTATCGAATTTTGAAATAAAATATCTTCGAAATTCCCTTTAAAATCTAGTCTATCTATAACAGTTGGTGGCCAGTCTCCTTTGTTTAATCGTGGCAACATTTTCTACGGAAAGAAAATATTTCGCATGTCTTGGAAGTAATGAGGCAATGACGTGACTATCAATAGTACCCGGCCATCAGAAATGAAAAAAAAATCAATCATGTCTGTTCATCAATATTTTTTATCTATCTGCGAAGGAAATATTAGAAATGTTATTGAACCTGGTATATTTCTATGAATATTGAAGGATATGATATTCATGGCAGTTACTCATTCTGATATACAGCATTCCTAGAAATTCCTTATAACCTTCAATAACTTTGTAAGGAAGGTTCGATGAGCGTATACGTTAGAGCTGTCTAAGGCAAAGTGATCATGCCTGATAGGAATAAAAGTTATTGCAGCATTCTAGTGGAGAATTTAATCAGTTAAAATAACGAACCAGTGGCGACTAGTGACTTCTAGAATGTTGAAAAAAATTCAGCGGTGGGATTCCCCCATTCCTCGCGATAAAGAACATCATCAAAACCAACGAGTTTAAGTACATGGATACACTAGTCGCATTTTTAGAAATATTATCAGCCATAAGCCATCGTTCGCGATGCCGGTGACGTCAAAAGCAATCATTTTTATTTGTTAATCAATGTATTCATTCAATAGCAAATAGCAAAATCGTAAAGTTGAGGTGGTAATGCTGATAGTTGACTTTAATTGACGTCACGTTCAGGAAGACATATAACTTATAGCGCCGGCGCCAATAGTGTTGTTGTGAGAATCTCCCAGAAAACTATTCTGTCGTTCTCCGTTTATTTTAATGTGATTCAATATATTTAAATAATTGACATCATTAGCTAACAGAAAAAGCGTTTTATTTAGAATTTACCAGATTATGGTATTTCTACAAGATTCCATCAATTTTACAAGTTTTTTGTTCTATAATAACAAATCCACTGCTTCCACTCACTTCATTACAGAATAAAAATATAACAAAGATAAAAAAACGATAATATGCAACCATAGATATAAACATTTTGCACTCTGTTTCCAAACTATAAGTGGGGGAAAGAACAATGAGGAAAAATCGTAGCAGACGATTATAATGCTGCTTTTGACAAGTGTCTCCATGTATCGTTGATTAAAACACATCATGCTACAGACACAAATGTTGTCAAATATTATATTAAAAGAACCAACTGAGTTGAAACATTCGCCAAATAATAATAATAATAATAACCTATTCAGTCGATAACTTTAATTGAAGCAGCGGTTATATTGCGTCACCTGGATCACCTCACGAACCGCCAATGTAACGAACTAGCTTCAACAAACTGAGATAGATGAGAAAATCAATTACAAAATATTAGAGCAATGTCTAATAAGTAGAAATAGATGCCAGATTGCACAACACGAATACATGGAAGGTAACAAATACCTGTCAAAAAGTAATGTCATCAGGGACTGTTATATGCTGACACTTGGAATGTTTTTAAACTACGATATAATACACTCTTTTGCAAAAAAAACGAAGTACTACAAAAATTAAGCAGATCATCTCGAAATTTTGCATACAAATTCCTTTATACCAAGTACGTAAATGATTAAAATTGCAACGCCAATGAGTGTTAAATTCGGTCATAGCGAGCGTTTCTACTGCGCAACTAGTATCCTATAAAACAGGTTAAAAATGTGGACGGTTTACTTTTGCTTGTTATCGACGTTGAAGTGCCGTGGAGACACAACCAATAATGCCGTTATGACGTTGCTGAAGACCTTATAAGCAATTAGACGAGTTCGAAGTAATAGTATAGTCGGGATGCGTAAAGATGTCTGGTCATATCGATCAATAAGCCGCCACCTGCACGGAACGGGCACTGCTGTGCAAAGGTGCTGGCAGCAATGGTTGCTGTAAGGAACTCATCGGCAGAATGAAGGCTCAGGAAAGCCAAGGTGCACGAATGCGAGGCAAGATTGGATGATTGTGTAACAGGCCAGAACTGGCTCAACGGCATCATTGTCCGCCATCCAACATTCTACAACCTGCTCCATACCACCCGTGATACCTTCCACCATCTGACGGCGCTTGGCTGAGGTGGGACTACGCTCACGGCGACCTTTAAGACGTCTGCCCATAATCCCACAACATCGATAGAGTCGCTTGGAGTGGTGTCGTAACCGAGCATTATTGCTGCCAGCAAACTGGCATCGCATAGTGTTCAGCGATGAATCACGCGTCAGTCTTTCCGCAGATGACCATCTGGTACATGTGTAGAGGCGTCAGGGCCAGCGGCCCCAATCAGCATTTGCTTTACTCAAGCATACAGCAATTACCCCTGGTGTGATGGTGTGGGGTGCTATCTTTTACGACAAAAGGTCTCCCCTAGTCATCCTGCGTACAACTTTAACAGCTCAAAGATATGTTGATGAAAACATCTGTAACAGTTTATCTATAACAGTTCTGTAACAGTTTACATATCTGTAACAGTTTTATTGTTAACTCCTAATCATTAGACAATTATTTGCAACACTGTAATTTGAAGGGGAAGAGCAGCCCAGTAGTTAGCGGCATAGGGACCCGAGTTCGATTTCATGCTCTGCTCAAAATATTCGGAGGACGGACACGTTAAATATGTGGGTTTGTAAGTCCTTCGAGTCTACAGTCCCTGTAGATGATTGTAGTAGAGATACCGCCCCTTATTGAGTTCCAGTCTAAATTGGGTGGTACTTCCAACTCGTCCAAATAGATACCTTACACTTTTGGTAGGTAGGACGGTCTGGATTGAAGAAGAACTCTGTAATTGGTTTATTCGTCTATCTCGCTTCATTGCCAAGTTTGTTATCTTAACCTTTAATTATCCACTAGGGGAGATTCGATTATTTTTATTCGATCAAACATGGTCACTTTGCTAACAATTTTATTCTCAATTGCTAATCATTAGACAATTATCTATAACTCTGTAATTGGGGGGTGGGCCAGACCAGTAGTTAGCGCGCGGAGGTGGCACTCGGCCGACCCGAGTTCGATTCCCGGCTCTGCTGAAACTGCTCTCTTTATTACCAAGTTTGATATCTTATTTTTTTAATTCTCCACTAGGGGAGCTTCAAATATTTTTATTCGATCAAATATGGTCACTTTACTGTAGATAAATATAACGTATACACTCACGGATCTTTCCTTATAAAAGTATTTGGGTGCTTAATAATTTTCCTAAGAATCATACATAAACTTTTATAATGAATATGGAGATTCATCTGAAAGTATATACATCGTAAAATTTCGAACTGAGTAACTTATTCATAAATATTCCATTGAATTAGTGTGTTAAAGATGTCTTTTAAAAATTGGAAAACTTTTCCCCATCTCTTTTAATGTTACCTCCTTCCACATGAGGTCGCAGTCAATTTAACGCGACATTCGAAGTTCAGGAAAGTTTTAATGATCATAATCGGAGAGAAATATCCACAGAGAATTTGGAAATAAGGTTTAATGTTCACATTTAAAAGATTGGCTATAGGATACATATTGAAAATTTATTATTCATTTTTGTGTAGGTTAAGTTCTATTTTGTTGAGGAGAATTTTTATTTCGCTTGTTTGTTAATCTATTAAAATTAAGCTAAAAATAATCTATAAAATTTTAAAGATTATTAAAAGATTTTATTCACCTTCGTAAAAACTACACAGTGGTGGTAAATGTGCTAAAACTGAAAGAATAACACTTTCTATTAATAAGGTATGGGATTAATAAGTTAGTAACAATGAAAGGAATATGATTTTTGATGCACCGTGAATAATATTTCTTTTATTTTCAATGCTTTTTGTATTTGGATTGTGCTGTTTGATGATCCGTTCGTGAGATAGCTGGTGTATAAGTAAATTCTCACAGAACCTGTCTATAAGGAACCTTGTTAAAGTTTGTGCAGTGATTCCATTGCAGATAACACAACCAATGGATCGGTTTGCTTCCTATGCGTTCGTCAACATAGAACAGACGATACTTAAAAGGATGTTTAACAAGGAGTTTCTACAATGTTGCAAAGTTCTTAACCGTTCTTCCCTGAGTTCAATATTTAAGGAATTCGAAGTTGTTGTTGATGTTGAAACCCAGACCGTCCGACCTACCAGAAAGGTGTAAGGTAACTGTTTGGACGGTCGGGAAGTGCCACCCAATTTAGACCGGAACCCAGTGGGGGAGGCATCCACAGGGACCGTGCCCTCCTTCCCCTACCACCAACCTCTCGGAAGGACCAAGGAATTCGAAGTGTAGTAGTACTAAGTTTCTCTGTATTCATAGAAATTCTCTGAAGTGTGATACATGGCAGGTTTTCTTGCTGCCATTTCAGCCATAAAATATTCCAGGCTGAGGCGCACATAAGGGGAGCGAAACAAAACCACGGTTCCTGTTTTTATATCCATGGAAGTGCAATTCTAACAATTAAATTGATTGACCATAAGACGAGCGAAACAAAACCATGGTCCCTGTTTTTATCAAAATGGAAGTGCAATTCTAACAATTAAATTGATTGACCATAAGGCGAGTGAAACAAAACCACGGTTCCTGTTTTTATCCTTGGAAATGCAATTCTAACACTTAAATTGATTGACCATAAGGCGAGCGAAACAAAACCACGGTTCCTGTTTTTATCCATGGAAGTGCAATTCTAACAATTAAATTGATTAACCATAAGACGAGCGAAACAAACCACGGTTCCTGTTTTTATTCATGGAAGTGCAATTTTAACAATTAAATTGATTGATCATAAGGTGAGCAAAACAAAACCACGGTTCCTGTTTTTATCCATGGAATTGCAATTCTAATAATTAAATTGATTGACCATAAGGCGAGGATAAACTAAAAATTAATTTATAGGTGCATTAAAATATTCTCAACTTAGTTATGTGAATTGATGTTATTATTTAAGAAGTGAATTTATGTTATTATTTAAGAAGCGAATTGATGTTATTATTTAAGAAGTGAATTGATGCTATTATTTAAGAAGTGAATTGATATTATTATTGAAGTTAAGTAACTTTATTATTTTGGTAATCCTTCTGTTTGGCAATCCTCTTAAGAATTACCTGTGTGTTACCATAATTATTTCTGATATACTGTAAGGTAAAGAGATTAAACGTAACATGACTGATTGAAATATGATTAGAATTCTCACTACTAAATAAAAGGGATTTATGTTGCAGACCGTGAGATTAAGACGACTGTCATATTAGATAACACCAGTCTGACAGTGTTAAATTCCCAAGATTACTCTAAGCTGTAACGCAATACAAAGCGTAGAGACTTTGAAATTACTACATGAAAGGTATCCTACCTCTCGCAGCAAGGTAATTCGGCAACATAGCTATATCTTCTCGACTATATAATCTATACCTATCCTACTCCCATTTTTGCGAGCTCATGGTCTGATGATTACATAACCCGCATGTATAGTGCATGACATGTAGCAAGCTTTCTTGCTGTCATTGCAAATATCAGATATTGTATGCCAACAAGTTCATAATAAGTAGAATGTGAATGGTATGGCCGCCGTGGATGAAGTGGATGCTGTGGCTGCCGTGGATGATGTGGCTGCCGTGGATGCTGTGGTTGACGTGGATGCTGTGGTCTGAACTAGGGATGCAATTCTATACATATTTTCAGGTTTATAACGCTCATCATTCAATTATGGAGTAAATGCACTGCACAAACCATCGTTTCTAGGCTCAGAGAGTATTGAAAAGCAACGCATGCTATACTATCGCTGTTATCCTAGTAGTTCAGGTAAAATATGCACAGCACAGTTCAGAAAATCCTCCTCAAAAGGCATTTCTTTCTTGGCCACATGGCCTCTATTTATCTTTGTCTAATAGCATTCACCCAATCTTATTGTCATGATAGTTTTTTGATTGTGTATTATATTCTGGAATACTAATTTTATAAAAACACAGTAAAATCAATTTTTGCAAATCATTTTTAAACTTATTAAATTTTAATGCCTTGTCTTGAGTAAATGCTACAACAGAAATTCGTTCTTGCTAAATTTTTAGAATGTTTTGTTTATTAAATTTTGGATTCATGCTTGTTCAACTGAATCCAGTGCAATGAATACTTGAGCAATGATTTATAAGCACAGATAAAATAATAATGCAGTACAGAGATTTTTCGAAGAGTTCAAAAAAACCTCCAACAAACCTGAAATTGAAAAGGCGAAATACGCACAAATAAAGGAAACACAGAGATAGTTATATACCCAAGATCTGGATTAACAGCTCATCTGAGGGAGCCAATCAGTAAACAGAATGAAGAACAGTCTAGCCAATCCAAAACGAGAAGTAACACAAAGAGGATCCAGCGTATCCTCGAAACATCTGTATGCAGCAATGTTGTCTTTTATGTGCTTATACACATTGTTCAAGTTTTCCTTATCTTTTGCCACAAAATGTATTTTACGTATTAAATTCAGGACGTCTTAAATATAATCCATACACCAGGAATGAATAGTACAAACAGCAGATTGATCAGAGCAAAGACAGCTGTATCTATCTTTTCAATAACCGTCTGGAGTGACAGAATCAATTTAAACCATATCAGATGTTTGACCTCAATCCTTCAATTTCTGTTTCTCTCTGCTGCTTAAGACACAAGTTTTTGTGGTAATGTTTTTTATTTATTTCTATATTCGTATATACATTTTTTAAAACAAAATTCTCGTTTCATATTTATAAATAAAAGACTGAATTTATAGAAGTTCCATTTTAGTTAGCCTCAACTATATTAACATATATATATACTGCCCTTCACAATTAAACACGTTATTAAGAATATAAGAGGAGTAGCAAAATTGATTTATAAAGAAACAAGTCTCATACCACACACAGCTAATTTGCCAGTAATAAAATTTAAAAATATGCCTGTATAATAAAGTGCACTATATTCAACATAACCATAAAGTTATGAGAAAATACCTTGCTAAAAATTATGTTTCTTCTCTGGAACATAAATAAAGTACTTTTAATTTAAATATTTATATCATTTAGTAACTGAACTAATTATAAATTATGAAAATGTTGAGAATATTTGAATATGTAGTGTAATTTTCATAAGGTAATTTTATGTTTTGTGACTGTATATTTATTTTTTACCTGACGCCATAATGCTGTGCTTCAACACTTTTGCTTCAGCCTCCAAACTCTGCATAGTACTTGTACTGCTATAAATGTTATCTCAAGATGATAGCCACGTGGTTTGAAAGAAAATCAACCGTAAATACAGTTGAAATTACTTATATCAACTCGATTGTAATGAATGACTTATTGATGCCTTAGAGCGGTAATAAATATTCTGTATATAAATTATAGTGATATGTTTAATAAATATTTTTGGTCCTTTTAAATATATTTGAAGTGGTCTGTACTAAAATATAAAAATTCTTCAGATCAGGCAATCAAATTTTAAATATACTGTGACAAAATGATATTATTCAAGATTATAATAGCGCCTATCAACAGCAACATGAAGAACAAAAATCAATTGCGAAACCAAAAAACTCACCTGTAATGTAACGTATGTCAAAATGATGAAGTTTTTTTCTATCGTTTGGTTTTGTACATATTTTTCAGCACGTTCATTATAATCAGCAGTATATACAGCAGTAACATTTTTTTAATTGGTATAAAAATCATAATCCGTGAATACTGTAAGCCTATTGTTTTTATACGCAATTAAATGTTCAGAACCCCCCCCTAAATTTTTGAGTGAAATTTCGAAAAAATCATTAAAAAATCAATACCTTTAATAAAGTTATGCAAATAAACATTTCTCATGTAATTTTTTATTAGAAAACGATTGACATCAATTTTAGAACTCTAGCAAGAACCGTTCTCGAGACATTGCGCATTTTTCAAAAAAATTATCAAAAGATCATGTAAAAGAATAAAAAACGTATTACATATTGAGAAACATGTCCACTTTTCATATGTAATGTCATGCGATAAATTTGGTGATATCATTCTCGTGGATCTAGCTCGTTCCATTCATGAAAAGAGATACTTTGAGTAATACTTTTGTATTTGAACGTCAATAGTCATTTATCTGCTGTAAGAATAACTTATTTAACCGTCCGTAACGCTTGACGAGATTTTGGCAGCGAATTTGGTGGAATGTCGTCAACTTGGTGACGTCTTTAAATGTTGCTAAATTAACGAAAAACTCGCCAAATGGATAAAAATGAAACTAAATCAATGAAAATGACGACTAACTGACGAAAATCCAATATATTGGAAAGAATATATCTATTATAAAAATAACCTATTGCTTTTACTGTTAAAGTAGCAAAATCATTGCGTTATATAATGAAAGTCATGTGCTGCCCACATTAGATATTTTGCAATGTCATTGGATATTTTATTCACCCACAAGCCTATTTGTAGCGCCTTTTGTCGCAGTTCCCTACCCCACTGTTGTACACTCAATATAAAGTCGTTAGTGCATTTGTTATGTGGCAAAATAAAGATTATAGATTAAAATTCACTTTTTGCTCGTGCCTCACTTCGATGAGAAGAACTTCGAATCTTGTTCCAGAAGGTAAATGGTTAGCGCATCGGCTGACCAGTTAGAAATCTCGCTGTTTAATACCACGGCTGGTAGAGGTGAGACCTTTTCAATGGCACCCGAACAGATTAACCCTGCATATATGCTGATGCTGGTTCGATCTGGTGCTATCGAAGATGCTGGTTTTAAAAAGAACCAGTTGCAAATTGTCCTTGTACCCTATAAATCAAGACGCCAGTTTTAAGTTCACTGCCACACAGGGAACAAGTCTGTATAAAAAGGTAGGAAATGCAAGAAAGTCGGTTAGATCGCCAGCTGTATGCCGATCTGACTTCAAAAGGAAAATATTGTCCACTTCGACGAGAATGAATTGGAATATTGTTTCAGTGCCTGGATGGTTAGAGTATTGGCTTTTCAGTTCGAAAATCCAATTTCGATCTCCAGCTTAGACCTTTACAACTGGATGCAATCCACCTCTGCTCCTACACAATGTATAGTTCAACATGCTTGATGAGAAGCAAATATTAAAGTGTGACTTTCATAAGCCTGTGTTAACCCTTTAAGTGTGGTGATGCCGTATTTCCCCTCGCTCTGCAATTCCATACAACAAGAAGACTAGTTATAGGGCCTTGTATAACACCACAAATTTTATATTTTAAAAGCCACTTTAATCGATAACGTAAAATCGTATCAGATGTACTCTTTTCTACAAAAGAATTTCCCATTTTAGTTTCTAAATTCAAAATGACTGAGAATCAATGACCGATATTGCTTCAACAGAAAAAACCTAACATTTTTACTTTCCTTATATACATAATGTATAAGGAAAGTATTGTGACGGGGTCGAAAATTCGAATTCGAGTTTTCGACGGGAGAGCACGTTTCAAGCATCCCTGATCACGAATCAAATATTTTTGAAGTGATGTCTGTGTGTGTGTGTGTGTGTGTCTGTGTGTGTGTGTGTGTGTGAAAGTATGTGTGTGTGTGTGTGTGTGTGTGTCAGTGAGTCTGTGGAGACGATAACTGACGAACGAATGGACCAATTCGAACCAAATTTGGTACAAAAATCACAATCTATAAACACTGGAAGCCTATTGTTTTTATACGTAATCGAATGTTTAGAACCCCCCTAAATTTTGGAATGAAATTTTGAAAAAATCGTCAAAAAATCAAAACCGCTAATAAAGTTACGCAAATAGACATTTCTTATGTAATTTTTCATTAGAAAACGATTGGCATAAATTTTAGAACGCTAACATGAACCGTTCTCGATATTGTACATTTTTCAAAAAAATTATGAAAAAGTCACATAAAAAAAAATTCCTCTTGAGAAACATATTCACTTTTCATATATAATACCATGCGATAAATTGAGTGACATCATTCTCGTGGATCTAGCTCGTTCCATTCATGAAAAAATATACTTTGAATAATACTTTTGTATTTGAGCGCCAATAGTCATTTATCAGCTGTAAGAATAACTTTTTTCTTAGTGCATAACGCTTGGCGAAATTTTGGCGACGAATTTGGCGGAATGTCGCCAACTTGGCGACTTTTTTGAAATGTTGCCAAATTATTGAAAATCTCGCCAAATGGATAAAAATGATGCTAAATCAATGAAAATGAATACTAATTGTCGAAAATTCAATATCTTGGAAAGAATATTAGTATCTACTATAAGAAAAATCTAATTTTTTACTGTAAAAGTAGTAAATTCATTACATTATATAAGGAAAGTCATGTGTTGCCCACATCAGATTTTTTTTTACACCATGATAAGATATAAAGTTAAATTTCGGATAAAGTGGACTCAGTGAAAAAAAAATGTAAGCAAACATCTTGAAGGATAAAAAATACATTACATGTTTTACAAAAAGGGCACGGAATTTTCACGATACTCACGCAAAATCTCAATTTAGTCTACATTTACTTCTTCCGTAACAGTTAGTATTTTTTTTTATTTCAGACCTTTTCGCAATGCAACCTCTATCTATAAGCTAGTTAAAGTTTTCCTGATTTCAACGATTTGAGTATTTTTTTTCTCCAGATTAATATTGCAAATGGTATTTTTTTATCTCACAATAAAATCGTTTCATTTAGTAGACATAGACGACAATGTCAACTGTAACATGAGTTTTCAGTCTGACTGTGGTTCAATTTACTTTGCTTTCCGATGATATTTTCTACTGATGACAGAAACTTTGTCAGGGGAAATTTTAACAAATTAGGTTAATAAATAAATATGCATGGCCAGAGTTTTATTAACTACATAAGCATACATATTGTACTATAACATATATCTTCTGATTCTCATAACATTCTATGAGGTTTACTTCACAGTAGAGAATTGTTGTACAGAAAAATTACATAAATAGGGTTATTAAATAAATAATTATGTCCAGGTTTTTATTAATACTCTACAACATAGTTGAAAAGAGTTTATGACTTTATTCATTCTGTCTGTCTATCCGTTCGCAGGATAACTGCCGTAAAAATGACTTTATCAAAATGAAATTTTAGTATGCTGTTCAGGCAGTCAGTGGGAGCTATGGGAATATAAATGAATAATATAATCCATTAGTTTTGGATTGAACCCGGTTTGAAAAAATGAAATACATTGAACGCTATGGGACCCAATTTTTTAAACATTTTTTAAACAAATTTAAAATTCACAAATTGTTTCGAAAATTTTAGGAAATATTCAAATTATCCCATAAAAAATATAATAAAAATTTCAACAAAATATATTCGGTAGTTTTTTAAATAAAAATTAAATTAATAATTACACCCATATCATACGATAAGTTCACATGACCCACTTCAAAATATAATATGGCATCCATCTTGAGTCAAAATCGTGATTTTTAAAGTTCTTTTTAATTTATATGTAGTGTTGAATCCGTCTTGAAACCGCTTTATTTTTGCTTAAATTCTGTGCATCTACATTCTGAAATAACGCAATTACGATATATTTAAGGTTAAATGATCATCAAACTTTGATTATTTCTACAACGAAACCTAATTTTCACTTATGGAAAATGTAAACAGCAAAAGATGTAGAATGAGTTGCATAAGAATTGATGTATTTCTTTACCACAAAATTATTTAGCTCTGGAGTCTGCAACATAGTTAATATGAATAAAACATTCGTTGATTTTACATAGAGAAACAGACAATTCTATTGCCTTTTTCGATAGAGATTTAAGCATGGACTTATACAGTACTTTTACATCCATGGTTTTAAGTTTTCAAGTAAAATAAATTATTGTAGTATTGTGATAATTTTAAAAATATCACCGCTGAATGAAAGGAATGGAAAAAAGTTTATGAATGATATATTCACTGCTTTTATATAGAAAGCCAGATGATCTTTATTTCGATGACGTTATTTGAATAAAGCTCATTTATTTTTTATAAAGTTTTCAAATATAATAAATTGTAGTATTGTGATGATTTTAAAAATATCACCTCTGAATGTATCGCATTTTAGTGATGTTTAAATAAAATTGCATTGCAGTTGGAAAGTGTTTCATAATCAATCCTTTATGCACGATTGATCTTTCTTGTTTTAAATGAATAAGCTCGTCAGTGCTAAATATAACATATGTGTTTTGATTTTCACAGATTTTACTTTCTTTGGAATATATGGGAATGTATAGGGAAAGTATTGGAATCGTGTCGAAAATCGCAACTCGAGTTTTCGATGGATCTATACGTTTTGGGACCTCTAGAATACGAAAAACTAATTTTAATGTGACGTCTCTGAGTATGTCTCTCGGTGTGTCTGTCTTCCTGTGCAATGTATGTATCCACTCCAATTGAAAACTTAATTGACAGAATTTCATAGAATTTCATAGGAAAGTCACTTGTGAGTGACCCTGGTGCTGATTGGAGTTTGGTACGATTCGGGACAAAAGAACCTGCCTTTTTTTCCGAAGTGGCCTTCAAAAATCGCATGTTATCCACTCTAAAGAACTAATTAACCAAATTTCCCAAAATTGTGGAAATAAGTTACTTGTGGGTTATTCTGGTGCTAATTAGATTTTGGTACGATTCGTAAAATACAATAACCTGTTTTTTTTTTCCAAAATGACCCTCAAAACTCATCAAAATCTAAAATAAAGACTGAGTATACTCAAATGTATCATTTAAGTGCCTGTTTTATACGTAATTTTGTTTTTTTGATGAAAAGAATAAAACCAATTTTATTTTTCTAGGGTTTGCCGTTCTCGAGATATTTTAGTTTCTTTTTTTTAATTTTTGCTGCTCCAGTTTAGAGAATACGTCCAGTCAGCAAATGAAAACAAAAGTTGATGTAAAAGTTGAAATTCAGTGTAATTTCGAATAATCATGTGTTATTTTGTGCAATTAAATTCAATTTAATGAATTATTAAAGAAATAAAAATAAAATAATTTGCCACTGTAGGGAAAGTCATGTGCTGCCCACAACATATTTTTTTTATTCATTTGTTTGATTGTACTCTTAACGTGTTGTTAAATTCCCTCCGAACTATAAATGTGTGAACCAGAGTGAATTATATAAATACTGTTATAAAATAAATATGCACGTTCTGAGTTTTATTTATTTTATTAAAGAAACATGTATACACTTAGCAGATATACGCTGGCAGTGAATGAATTGGATGTAGTTTATATCTCCTGGTTTCTCTAGCATGTCGTGAGCTTTACTAGAGAGTGCAGTATTCTAGTCCAAGGGAATTAAAAATATTATCTGGTTAAGTAAATATGCATATTCAGGGTTTTGTCAACTAATTATTGGCGTCTATGCAAATGTATATTTACACTTAAAAACAATTTTTTTTATATAAATTATGTTAACATTTGTTTACTACCTTTATAAGAATTCATTTAATGATTTAAAAATATATGTAAATATTTAAAACAATATTGTATAATCTACCAGACAAGAATTACAAAATTTTTTTTTAATATATGCACTTTTAAAAATTGCCTTAATTAATTCAGATTAAAAAATATATGTTACAATATTAACTGATAATGTCTATAAAACTTTTAAAACAATACTGGGAATGTATATTTT
This sequence comes from Amaurobius ferox, assembly GCA_951213105.1. NCBI lineage: Eukaryota > Metazoa > Arthropoda > Arachnida > Araneae > Amaurobiidae > Amaurobius > Amaurobius ferox. Next base: position 73,318,654 of record OX578138.1, on the reverse strand, counting down.
AAATGTTTATAATATTTCTTTAAAAAGTGTTAAATCTAACTACAAAAATTATTTTTGGGACCATTTGAGTAAAGGAAACGGCACTTCATAATAGAAATTTTCTATTACGTTTTATGGTGTCGTCAAGAACAAACTTACGCCATGCTCGTTAAGCATGTAAGTATAAGGCTCTTGAATTCTCATGGGAGAAATATGATGTTTTATCCAAGTTCCCTGATAGATGCAATAAAGCTGATTGGGTTCTTCAATTGCTTCGCTTTTATCTGAAAATAAAATGATAAAATCAGTTATAATTATTGCTTTCTATACGTTATATGAATAATATTTGTAAAAGGGAATGTATTCAGATAGGGGTAAAAAATGTGAATTTTGGATTAGAATGGATTTATATGATTTCTGTGAATTTGAATGAACATATTTTTCTATTACTATCTATCTAATTGTGGATTGAGTAGAAATGATTGGGTAAGCTGTGACACAATTTTAGAATTTTAAGTGTGCAATTCGAATTCACGTAATTCTTAGCCTTAAAAATATACTTCGTATCTTGCTTTTGTGATGAGCGACCTCTTGATGGCAGAAGAGCCTATCTCAACATACATTTACAGGTTCAAACAATCCCCCGAGTGGCGATCTTGATTGGTTTACACCAGCTGTGAAAGAGAGAAGCGGGTATTCTGTCAACCACCAACCGAGACCACAACCAGGGAAGCGAAGTCGGCTTCACCATTCACAGGACGGATCCAGGAGTTGTTCCTGCCGAGTCTCGATCCCAGTCGCTGACGGGTTTGGAAATAGGCTATAAAGACAAAGTTTGTCTCCGCCACTTAGAAGAGTCTGCTTCATGATTATCTTGACTCACCCGGATCAATACACAGATTAGTGTATCACTTATGTGAGGTGGGCTATAGAAGTCAGTGCCTTTCTGATATAAGGCACTAACTTCTATAATAACATATAAGAACCCTAGTGTCGAGATACAATTAAAGATCTAGTTAGCTTCGTTTTAATGGGTTAATGTTATGATATTCTTATTGAAGGCATATCTAAATAGATAAAGCTGACATAAGAATACGGATGAAAATATTTCCATAGGTTTTGTTCATTTGAGATAAACTTTTAGATCACCTGGTAGCTTTCAGAGGGTGTGGGATGACAAATACGCGTTAGGCAATTATCATATAAAATAGAATTATCATTGAAATATATTTCAATTATCATTAGAAATGAAGTAAGAAAAATACAAAATATTAATAACCGCAAATAATCTAGATTACTTGCGGTTATTAATATTTTGTCTTCTCCTTACTTCATTTTCAAAAAATTTTTCTTTGGTTACCCATAACCCGTGAGGATATCAATTTCAAACCATTGTCCTGAGAACAAATGGAATTAAGTAATTACTTGTATTTTGGATAAGTTAATACATCATATCAACTTGTCACACTTTAAGCGTATCACTTGCCTCAAATGACAGGCGTAAAGTTTTAATCATGATATGTAGTGAATCTTACTTTAGATAATACATCCCCAAAGTGTTCATACCGGTCGAAAATATTAATAGAAAAACATTGGAATTTATCTGGAAGTTACAAGTGTTTCCAGGTTTATTGTAAATAGTGAAAAATTCAGTTCAAACCTGTCCAATTTAAGGGAATTTCTTTATAATTAGAGTTATAAATTTGAAAAGATCTTCAAAACGTCACAGGTATTTTTATGAATCAAGATAAGTGTCGGGTTATTTACATTTTGAAATGCAAAAGCTCAAGTATTTCTCGTGAACTACTTAAGATTTTGTGTATAAGTTGTAGATAGAAATCTTGGGACTTTCCTTAAATCTGTTTGCCATCTTTTGAAATTTTGACCTAGGTCCGTAAAAATAGATAGATACATTTTGAAGATAAGCTATGACATTAAGTTCAGAAATTAAGTTGATAGTTTGAACTTTGTAAGGCTGGGGGCCCTGTAATAAGCCAATACTTAAATGTTAAAAAATGGTTTAAACTTAAAATCAGCAACTTTTCAAGTAATTAGTATTTTTTTTCTTACTTGAAACCTTTTATTTATTTTTAATTGTGTTTTTCATTCATTTTTACTTGAAGCTTTTCATTGTTTCTTACTTGAAGTATTTAATTATTCTTGAAATTTTTATTTATTTTTGCTCGAAACTTTTTATTTATTCTGATTTGAAGTTTTTCATTTATTCTTACTTGAAGTTTTTATTTCTCTTTTCTGGAAACATTTTACTTATTCTTGGAGATTTTTATTTATTCTTACTTGAAACCTTTATTTATACTTGCAGTATCAATAAAAATACTGCACCTTTTATAAAGAGACATAATTATTCATGCACGTTATTGGAATACTATGGAATCACACCCCTATGTATTAAATTGTCACAGTCTTCGAAAATTGCCATTGTTTATACATTAACTAAATAAGGTGAATTCTTGCAATCCTTAAAATGAGTTATATTTCATTTCACTGATTATAAGATCATTGAACTTCAACTGCATCTGAAGAAATTGAATTCATGAGAAAAATTTGTGGATCGTAAATCTCCAGATATATTCCATAATATTCTGTTCTTAAAATTGAATCATTTCACAATATTTTTGTATTTTTTCAGTGTAAACAAATTATCTATGCATGCTAGGGGATACTGATTTTCTTCCTTTATTTACTTATGAAAGATTTTTTTCTGCAACTGATCCGTTACGGTTAATCAAATGCTAAATCACCTAGTGCAAGAACATTCACAAATAAAATAAGTTTTATCTATAGCATTGTTAGTATGTAATTTCAGTGTCAAAAGAAAGCTATTGAATCTGGTATTTTAAATTATTTTATAATTCGAAATTTATTGTTTTGTATCCCCATACACAATCAGCAAGGACCTAATCCAGTTAATACAGGTTATATAAATAAATGTATGAAAACTAAAACTTCTGGATTAGTTTTTCTCAAATTATATTCATCGAAACCCTGGGAATTTTGGAGTAGAAAAGAAAAGAAATATTATGCAGGAAATCCTCAAACATAAATAAATAATAATCATTGATTTTCTGAAAATTATATTACCACATCTAATTCTGATATATAATAAATATATATTGTACATGAAATCAGAAAATTCTATTATAAATCGCAATAAGACCATTGTGACAACTTATTACACCACCAGCAGAGGCCTAAGTCCGACGTCTGACGTTACGTCCGACTCTGCTGGTGGGGACTCTTTTTCTCTCACAAACAGAATTGGACGTTTCCAATTTTGAGACACAGTTCTTTTACATTTCCGCCAAACGAAAACTGGGAGGGGGGGGACAAAGAAAAATGAAACATAATATCGAGTAATATAAGCAGAATAAACAAAAAAAAAATAATTACATCTTAAACTCAATATGTGCAATTTCTTTGAGACAATTTTTACAGTGGAAATAATATACGGGAAATAACTCAATTTTGGGGAGATTTTTAACACTTTAGAAAATAGTTGAAAAATGTTTATGACTTTGGTCTGTCTGTCTATCTGTCTATCCGTTCGCACGATAACTGCCATAAAAATGACTTTATCAAAATGAAATTTTAGTATTCTGTGGAAACCGGAATGTAAATGTAAATGTATGGTATACAAATGTGAATTTCACTGCGCAGACCATTTTTTATCATTAATACTTTTAACAATAACAATTTAAATATGAATCGTAAGAAGATATTCCAGAATATCTTCTTTACAAAGACATAACTGTTCATTAGATAAAATCTTTAAATATAAACATTCTTATCTAAATTTTTCTGCTACGAAGTTTGTTTCACAATTAAACCAGAAAGGATATTTGAAAGTTATTTTCTGCTATTAAGAAGTCTGCATTTGAATGGTGCGTCGTTAATTACCTCATTAAGATACGTCTAGACACAACTTACTTTTATTGGGATTTGAAAGGAATTCATATATTCTGTTAATGATTTTAAAGTATTGAAAAGGTAAGAAAAAATCGTTAATGTTTAAATTGAAAGAAAACTTTGTTACTTTGCTTATGAACATAATGTATAAGGAAAGTATTGTGACGGGGTCGAAAACTCGAATTCGAGTTTTCGACGGGAGAGCACGTTTCAAGCATCCCTGATCACGAATCGAACATTTTTGAAGTGATGTGAGTGTGTGTGTGTGTGAAAGTATGTGTGTGTGTGTGTGTCAGTGAGTCTATGGAGACGATATCTCACGAACGAATGGAGCGATTCGAATGACATTTGGTACAAAAACCACAATCCGTGAATACCGGAAGACTATTGTTTTAAAACACAATCGAATGTTCAGAACCCCCTAAATTTTCGAGTGAAATTTTGAAAAAAATCATCAAAAAATCAAAACCTTTAATAAAGTTACGCAAATAGACATTTCTTATGCAATTTTTTCTCAGAAAATGATTGACATAAACTTTAGAATGCTAGCATTAACCCTTCTCGAGATATTGCCCATTTTTCAAATAAATTTATCAAAAAATTCCATAAATTATAAAGAAAAATATTAACTGTTAAGAAACATGTTCATTTTTCATATGTAATATCATGCGATAAATTTGGTGACATCATTCTCGTGGATCTAACTCGTTCCATTCACGAGAAAAGATACTTTGAGTAATACTTTTGTATTTGAACGCCAATAGTCATTTATCCGCTGTAAGAATAACTCATTTCTCCATTCATAACGCTTGGCGAGATTTTGGTGACGAATTTAGCGGAATGTCGCCAAATTATCGACATTTTTAAATGTTGCCAAGTTAACGAAAATCTCGCCAAATGGATAAAAATGGCGCTAAATCAATGAAAATGACGACTAATTGAAGAAAATTCAATATCCTGGAAAGAATATAAGTATCTACTATAAGAATAACCTATTTTTACTTTCCTTATATACATAATGTATAAGGAAAGTATTGTGACGGGGTCGAAAATTCGAATTCGAGTTTTCGACGGGAGAGCACGTTTCAAGCATCCCTGATCACGAATCAAACATTTTTGAAGTGATGTCTGTGTGTGTGTGTGTGTGTGTGAAAGTATGTGTGTGTGTGTGTGTGTGTGTGTGTGTGTGTGTGTGTCAGTGGGTCTGTGGAGACGATAACTGACGAACGAATGGACCGATTCGAACCAAATTTGGTACAAAAATCACAATCTGTAAACACTGGAAGCCTATTGTTTTTATACGCAATCGAATGTTCAGAACCCCCCTAAATTTTCGAATGAAATTTTGAAAAAATCGTCAAAAAATCAAAACCAATAATAAAGTTACGTAAATAGACATTCCTTATGTAATTTTTCATTAGAAAACGATTGACATAAATTTTAGAACGCTAACATGAACCGTTCTCGAGATATTGCATATTTTAAAAAAAAATTATCAAAAAGTCAAATAAGATAGAAAAAAAATATTTCCTATTGAGAAACATGTTCACTTTTCATATATAATATCATGCGATAAATTGGGTGACATCATTCTCGTGGATCTAGCTCGTTCCATTCATGAAAAAATATACTTTGGGTAATACTTTTGCATTTGAACGCCAATTTATCTGCTGTAAGAATAACTTATTTCTTCGTTCATAACGCTTGGCGAGATTTTGGCGACGAAATTGGCGGAATGTCGCCAACTTGGCGACTTTTTGAAATGTTGCCAAATTAACGAAAATCTCGCCAAATGGATAAAAATGACGATAATCAATGAAAATGACGACTAATTGTCGAAAAGTCAATATCTTGGAAAGGATATTAGTATCTACTAGAAGAAAAACCTATTTATTTTACTGTAAAAGTAATAAATTCATTTCATTATATAAGGAAAGTCATGTGTTGCCCACATCAGATTTTTTTTACTGGTAAAGTAGTAAATCCATTGCATTATATAAAGGAAGTCAGATGCTGCTCACATCAGATTTTTTTATATTATACAGAACATTTCAGATAAAACAAGAAACATTGCAGTTAAAATTGTCATACTATATTGAATACGTAGTTGAAAATACATTTATGTTCACATTTAGTATTGAATATACAGTAGTTAGTTTGTAATATACATTTTGTAATATACAATTTTATACTGAGTTATATTATACAGAACATTTCAATTAAAACAAAAAATTTGATGTGGGCAACACATGACTTTCCTTATATAATGTAATGAATTTACTACTTTTACAGTAAAAAAATAGGATTTTCTTGTAGTAGATAATAATATTCTTTCCAAGATATTGAATTTTCGACAATTAGTCGTCATTTTCATTGATTTAGCGCCATTTTTATCCATTTGGCGAGATTTTCGTTAATTTGGCAACATTTCAAAAAAGTCGCCAAGTTGGCGACATTCCGCCAAATTCGTCGCGAAAATCTCGCCAATTGTTATGCACTAAGAAATAAGTTTTTCTTAAAGCAGATAAATGACTATTGGCGTTCAAATACAAAAGTATTATTCAAAGTATCTTTTTTCAAGAATGGAACGAGCTCGATCCACGAGAAGGATGTCACTCAATTTATCGCATGGAAAAGTAAACATGTTTCTCAATAGGAAATATTTTTCTTTTTATTTTATATGACTTTTTGATAATTTTTTTTAAAAATGTACAATATCTCGAGAACGGTTCACGTTAGCGTTCTAAAATTTATGTCAATCGTTTTCTAATGAAAAATTACATAAGGAATGTCTATTTACGTAACTTTATTATTGGTTTTGATTTTTTGACGATTTTTTCAAAATTTCATTCGAAAATTTAGGGGGGTTCTGAACATTCGATTGCGTATAAAAACAATAGGCTTCCAGTGTTTACGGATTGTGATTTTTGTACCAAATTTGGTTCGAATCGGTCCATTCGTTCGTCAGTTATCGTCTCCACAGACTCACTGACACACACACACACATACACACATACTTTCACACACACACACACACACACACACACACACAGACATCACTTCAAAAATGTTTGATTCGTGATCAGGGATGCTTGAAACGTGCTCTCCCGTCGAAAACTCGAATTCGAATTTTCGACCCCGTCACAATACTTTCCTTATACATTATGTATATAAGGAAAGTAATAACGCAGTTAAAATTGTCATGCTATATTGAATATAGCTGTAATATACAAGTTGAAAATACATTTATATTCACATTTAGTATGTAATATACAGTAATATTTAGTTTGTAATATACAGTTGAAAATACATTTATGTTCAAATTTAAAATTTGGAAGTTATTTTGGAGAAAAAGAAAATGCAATATGGAAGAATTCAGATAAATTGATTAGTTAGATATAGTTCCTTCCAGTTCTACACCTAAATAATGTTAATCTTCTATATTTGAATAGCTGCACATTTTATGGCAGTATTACTTTACCTACATACATAGTATAATATATATATAGCGTGACTGTGTCGGAAACTCGATTTCCAGTTTTCGACGGAAGAGCACGATTCAAGCATCCATGAACTCGAGTTGATGGTTGAAGTAATGTGTTTGTGTATACGCGCGTGTGTGTTGTTGTTGTTGTTGAAACCCAGACCGTCCAACCTACCAGAAAGGTGTAAGGTAACTGTTTGGACGGTCGGGAGGTGCCACCCAATTTAGACCGGAACCCAGTGGGGGAGGCATCCACAGGGACCGTACCCTCCTTCCCCTACCGCCAACCTCTCGGAAGGACTTTCGGACCCACATGTTTAACGTGATCGTACTCCGCATGAACACGGCGGCAGTTTTTTGGCAGTGGCTGGAATCGAACCCGGGCCTACCGAGTGCAACTTCAGCGCGCTAACCAATAGGCTACCGCGCCTCTACGCGCGTGTGTGTGTGTGTATGTGCAAGCAATATCTTAGGTTTGAATGGAGTGTTTCGAATAAATATAAAATTCTACTATTATATTCAGTATATACCAGAATCATATTTATTCTAAACGCCATAGAACGTCTAAAAAATCTATCTGCCCTAACCGAGAATCGAACCACATATCTTTACATTGACCACCCTACACTATACCGTTGAGCTACTGGGATGAAATTGCAAGCTCTAATTGCCGCAGTGGACTCTGTAGACGTTCAAAATACTTTCATATTTTCCAAAGAAAGGCGAATGACGAAAGTTAAGTGCCTGGCCATTAAAAAAAAATATATATATATATATATATATATATATATATATTCCAATGAAGTTTTGAAAAATATTATTGTCGTGTGAATCAAACATAACTAAATTGAGTCTTTCTATATGTGTAGTGGGCTGTATGTTTAAAAAGAGTGCTGCAATTCTTATCCATACCTTTATTACAAAACTATATAAATGAAATAATGAGAACAACGAGCCATTTTTTCGTGTCTCCTAACGCTACCAGTTTTTATTCCATTTCAACCATTTCGCTTTTAAAACCGGCAACCCCTAACTTGGCGCTCGCCAAACAAGAACACTTGGCGTCTTTCAAATACATACTACACGGGCTCCAACATAAAAAACAGGAGTATATTATAATTTATTGTTTTCATAAATTATTGTTACATAAATTATAATTTTATACGGCATTTTTCATTAGAAAACAAATGACACAAGCTTATGAATACTACCTTGAATAGTTCTAGAGATAAAATATTTATTGCAATAAATTTATCCAAAAATGACATGAAATTAAAAGTAGTCTGCATGAATATCATCAAATATGTTCACGTTCCATATGCAATATTATACGATAAATCTCTTAATATCATTATCCTGGAACTAGTTTATATATAAAAAATCCCTTCTCTTCTGCTGTCTATCTGTCTGTAACTTTTTACGATTAATTTGGCGATCTTGGTGACAAATTTAGCTAAATATCTCATTGTCTTTTTGAAAATGCTTTTTAATTGATGACTCTGTTATTAAATGGGCAAGAATTTAAATGAACGTAAATAAAACAAAATGAATTGATTATTAAAATACTTTAATATATGAACTATATTATTTGCGGATGCTAGGGATTTTTCAAATCGTCAAGTTAGATTTGCCTGGAACTTAATGTGGAGCTTCGAAATAGTTTTACATTCTGAAAAGCATCAAAAAAGCATCAAATTTAGCATTCAGAAAAGCATCAAATGTTAATGTACAATTGACCGAAGTATGCTCCTTCAACCAAGCTTAAAACGAATTCTTAGGCCATTTAATTCATATTTATTTATTTATTTTATTAAATTCACAAAAAGGTGCCTTCATTTTCTTGCATTGGAGAAGTGGATATTAACAAGATTCTAATTTTTGGTGTGAATATGGAGTAAAGTCTTAGCATTCTAATAAAAATTAATTACTTATTTTTATTTTTTTATATGAATTCTTAAGTGGTCCTATGAAAGTTGTGATTTTCCATTCGAACCCTAGCTCAGGCGTGCCCCAAATGAAGTTCTTCCTTATTGATGACGTCACATCGGGAGACAAGCCACAGTTACTATGGATAACAGTAATGAGTTTATATAGCCATTTTTATATTACGTTGTACCAATTGCATTGCTGTGCATGGAATAAAACTGAGGTTGAGAAGGATTTTTGTTCAAAACAACCGCTTCAGGAATTAAGTAGTTTTATCTGTATCTGAATTGTTATTGGGCGTAAGTAGTTTTATCTGTAATTAAGTAGTTTTATCTGTATTTGTATGATAATTAAGTAGTTTTATCTGTATTTGTATGATAATTAAGTAGTTTTATCTGTATTTGTATGATAATTAGGTAGTTTTATCTGTATTTGTATTTGTTGTTGGGCGCTTATTCCGGATCTGTGCTTCGAAGAGTAATTCATTCCAGTAGAAAATACAGTTTTTACAGATATAAATAAGTTACTAATATGAAATATGCATTTCGAAAAGCAAATACATGAAAAATGCTTTTAAACAAGAATTAAATGTTACTATTACTAACGCAATGTAATGATTTATCTATCATAACAATTTTCACTTATCCATACTCCTTGATGCAAATATTATACGGCAATAAAACTGATACCATTGAATGTGATAGCCGTATTTCTCTCTTCGTCGCAAAAACTATTCAATAAACTAAATATACTTTCATTGTTGCGCAAAGGATTTTCAATAGTAGGAACTGCTACGAATTCACAAGACGATTACCAGCATTACATTAATCCTTTATTTCTCCATAAAGCTATCTTCAATACTAAATCACGTGGCATTTATGGTCCATTTGCACTGCAAGTATAAGCAAATGCACTTAAAATGGCGGAAGTAAGCAGTGGAATATTCCATTTATCTGACACGATTTGGTTTGAAATAAAATTGTTCCGGGATTTAATTTTGCAGCAACCTTTAATGCAAAAGAATAGAATGTAATTATTATACCATCACAAATGATGGTTTGGAACCTCAGTACAATAATATGTACTGTAAGTGCACTGGTTTCTACTTTATCCTTTCTCACCAACGCTGTATAACGTTGATTGTGCTGTTTATAGGAAAAATATTTTAATCCGCAATTTTGTTAATGACTGTGATGAACAAAGAGCTAGGCGATGACCAGTAAAGACAGCTCTTCCGCGCATTTCGCATCGAATTCTCTTGACAGAGCAATAACTGAATGTGTCTGCATAAACAGGATCCCTCTCGCAAAATCCAACGATGGGACTCGTTTCCATACTTTCAGCTTCATGCTCGTTTACAATAGCTTAAAATCATGCTCCCAGCTCAGCAACCAGAATTCATGAATGTATTTCTTTCTGGTTAGTGTTCTTCAGCACCGGTTAATCGTTACTACTCTTGACGAATAGAACTTTTACGTGATGCTGCATTATAGTACTTGTTACGAAAATTGTAGTAGCCTCAGATCTCTATTTTCTCTATTTCCATAGATTTATATATTACCAAATATTTCATCGCACGGTATAACGGAAGAATATATATATATATATATATATATATACATATATATATATACATATATTTATATATATATATATATATATATATATATATATATATATATATATATATATATATACATATAAATATTACATCTATCACATCTAAAAACTGACTACTGAAAATATACTCAAAGGCGCCAAGCTGCTCAGACAAGTACATTTATATACAACTCAATAATTTGAAAAAGAAAAAAGAAGAATGACATTGTATCAAAATTTCGCCGGGGGGGATTGTGACCCCCACTTCCCGGTTTAGCCAGCTTTATGTCATGACGACACTCCCGGAAGCGGATACAATGTCGCCAACCAAGTACATATACTAATACTTTAAAAAAAGAAAAAAGTTGAAAAACCTATACTTTCCCTAACCTATACAAAGACTACGCGTTTTACTACATCCAAACAGAAACACAAAATACTAGAAAAATGACTCACATCCAATACCAATATATCAAGAAAAACAAGCCACGCATACACCTCACCGAAATGTAAAAGACTCTTACTTTGTACCTCATGATCTCCCTCAGACAGTCAACCATGACCTTCACAATGCAGCCGCTGTCCAATACTATCTCAGACAGAAAGCTCTCTTCCACTCAAATACAAGTCGTAACACTCGGTTACGGTTATGCCGTAAAATTTACACAATATATCATAGAGAAAACGTAGAGGGTAACCCATTACGATTGCTTCTTCTAGATAATTCAGATCACTTATATAACGATTTTCAACACTGCTATTTAAACGTTTGCTTCTTGTTAAAAAATTTGTGATAATGTTCCTAAAAACATTTCTATGCAAACAAGAATGCCAATTAATAATGTAATTTATTTTAAAATTAAATGCTTTTCTTTTATCATATAATTTAAAACCTACTTTACCATTAGAAAGTTTATATAATGTTAAATCTAAAAAATTAATACTATTATCAATGTTACGGGAAGTTTCTGTTAATGTCAAATTTGAAGGAAAAAAAGTAAAATTTTAAGTGATCCCGGTCATCGTGGCATGCATATAATATGTCATCCACATATCGTATGTATACTATTTCGTTTAAAATATGAGAAACTCATATTTTTACATTTCATTGTCTTTTACATTTCGGTGAGGTGTATGCGTGGCTTGTTTTTCTTGATATATTGGTATTGGATGTGAGTCATTTTTCTAGTATTTTGTGTTTCTGTTTGGATGTAGTAAAACGCGTAGTCTTTGTATAGGTTAGGGAAAGTATAGGTTTTTCAACTTTTTTCTTTTTTTAAAGTATTAGTATATGTACTTGGTTGGCGACATTGTATCCGCTTCCGGGAGTGTCGTCATGACATAAAGCTGGCTAAACCGGGAAGTGGGGGTCACAATCCCCCCCGGCGAAATTTTGATACAATGTCATTCTTCTTTTTTCTTTTTCAAATTATTCAGTTGTATATATATATATATATATATATATATATATATATATATATATATATATATATATATTTATATATATATATATATATATATATATATATATATATATATATATATATATATATATATATATATACAGGGTGTCCCAAAAAGTTTGAAACTCGCTTTACTTCTTTACCTTTTGGAGATAAGTGGGCAATGTAAATTGTAAAAATGTTGAAAATAATGTAGGAAATAAGACTACGTTAATTACATAATCCTCTCATTAATTTTCAAAAAGATACACTTTTTAAATTTTTATACGACCCCCTTAGGCAAATTTGATCAATCGGAAAATTTTATTTTTAATACAACAAGATCAATAAAAAGAAACCGCATATCTGTATCTTTAAAATCAACTGAATTATGATAAAGGAAAAAATCTGACTTATGCTACTTTTCCGTACCATGTGAAAGGCTGTTTCATCAGTGAAAATAGGGATCATAAACAAATTGACGATGGAAATTGTTTAGATAAAATAAAAATACTTAGAAGTACTTAATAATTGAAAAAAGTACTTAGTTATTGAAAAGCACTTAAGAATCCGTGATTGCATCGTGAACCTACGAGGAATTCGCAAAAATGTCTCCTATGTATTATCATCCAGTTTCATATTTTTTGTGATATGTCACAAATTTACATTTCTAATTTGATATATGGTCCCATTCACAATGTTCAATTTTCAATTAAATATAACTCGCTCAATTTTAAAGATACAGATATGCGGTTTTTTGAATGATATTGTTGCATTAAAAATAAAAATTTTCTGATTGACCAAATTTGTCTAAGGGGGGGTCGTCTAAGGGGAGTCGTTCTACATACTTTGCTGTTTAAATTTTACATAGGTAAAAAATAGGCTTAGTTGTAGAAATAATCAAATTTGGGATGAGCATTTAAGCACAAATATATTGTCATTGCATTGCTTCAGTATGTAGATGCACATAATTTGGGCAAAAATAAGGTAGTTTTAGGACGGATACAACACTCAATATGAATTAAAAAGAACTTTAAAAATCATGATTTTGAGACAAGATGGATGCCATATATCATTTTGAAGTATGTGACGTGATCGTTTCATATCATGGTCACGTGATCGCTTCATATAAGAGGTGTTATTATTATTTTAATTTTTATTTAAAAAACTACTGAATATATTTCGTTGAATTTTTTTATATATTTTATGGAACAATTTGAATATTGCCTAAAATTTTCGAAGCAATTTGTGAATTTTAAATCCGCTTAAAAAATGCTTGAAAAATTAGGTCCCATAGGGCTCAATGTATTTCATTTTTTCAACCCGGGTTCAATCCAAAACTAATTGGGTGATATTATTCATTTATATACCCATAGGTCCTACAGACCGTCTGAACAACATACTAAAATTTCATTTTGATTAGGTCATATTTACGGCAGTTATCGTGCTAACGGACAGACAGACAGACAGAATGAACAAAGTCATAAACACTTTTCAACTTTGTTGTAAAGTGTTAAAAATGGCAGAGAGGAATGGCGACCTCTCATTCCCGTTTAAAGTACATTTCTGTCTAGACAACGCTCACGGAACCAATGCAATATAATGACAGGTCCCCGATATATGTGCAAAATCGAAGGCTCTAGAATGAAGACAGGAATGGAATATCGAGAGGCAGAACGTAGAAAGTCAATATGACAACCAAACGATCCGGAATTTACAAGGCTACTTCCTAAAGTAAACATTTTAACGCATGCGTACAATATTATACACTGTTATGATGTCATATTCCCTATGTCTTGTCTAAATGAGTATTCTTTTTTAAAAAAGGAATTATAATGATGTTTAAGAAAATTTATCGGGTAATATTTTTTATATGCTTCTTGCATGATTCTTCTGTTACTTATGATACAATCATTTTTGAAAGTATTATTGTTGAGATTTCTTCTGAGGTGTCCTGTGATGATATTTCAGAAAATATTCTTAGTCAAATTTGAATTCCATTCTATGATTTGGTTAATCTTCATATCAAAATTTTCTCGTTTATTGTACAATACCGTAAGAATTCCTTTTATATTGTTGTATCTTATGGTGATGTCTAAGAAATTAACTTCGTCTTTTTTAGTATTAGGGTTCTTGATCAGTTCCAGTTCCTGGGGATAAAAGCTAAAATCAAATTCAGGAGTATGCAAATATTGTCCTAATAGCACATCGTCCACGAATCTATAATATGGTAATTCATATAATATATGATTACCACTTTCAAAATATGATAAATATATGTCTGCTAAGATTGAAGAGCAACCCCCGCCCATAGGGATGCCTTTGATTTGTTGATAAAATTCATTTCCATTATACAGCACATTTTCGTATTAAACCAATTTGATAAGATCCAAATACCTACGATGAGTGATTACATTTTTGAGATTGTATTCCTCGTGCACCAAAAGAAGTATGTCATGTAGTTTTGAAAGGTCGATGTTGTTAAAAAGGTCACGGAAGTCATAACTTGCAAACTGTATATCTTTATTGCAGAATTTTAGACGTGTGAGTGATGAGTTTTGACGATGATGTGTGACGATGATGAGTGATGAGTTGAGATGAGTTTTATGACGTCATTGCTGTTTTTTTTATCATAATAGAGTTTTGTAGTAATAACGCTTTAACAACAGGTTTGAGGATAGACAGTAGTTTCCTGTTAGCTAAGGTTAAATATGAATTACATCCCACTGTTACAGTACGGAATTTTACAGGTATTTTATGCAGTTTGGGGATGAGGACCAGATATGGGAAAGAAACTGATATTAAATTAATGCCGATTCTTTTGTATAATGCTTTGATCTTATTTGACATTACTGCAATATTATATGGTAAAGGTTTATACATAGAAGTTTCCATGTAAGATTTCTGTAATGTTTCAAGGTAATATGTTTTGCAGGTAAATGCGTAATTTGAAACAACTTTGTCAGTATATGTGATCACGAATCGATCTTGAATGTCCTTGATAGAACTAGGAACATAGGATCTTGGCTTAGTTTTAAGTTTTCTATGATATTCATTGATAAATCTATTGAGGATATTCTATTTCCATTCTCAGAAGGCCGTGATAAGTAAACTATATTCAATTGCCATTTTGTAAATAAAAGTATCCAGATATTGATTGAATTCTTCTTTGACGTGGTTATATTCCTGGTTACGGAATTTGGTACCTTTTTCAAACAGTCTTCTTAATTGTAGATCCTCAATCACTGTAAGATTACCCGTAATAATATGATCATGGTACGCATCCCTAAAAGTACTGTTTTGACAATTACATACCGTTGAAACAAATAAAGATGTATTTTTACTTAAGTGATTATAATTGTACAACATCCTCCCATTGGGACGTACGAAACGGTAAGTGAGCTTAACCTTGATGTTAGTGCATTCGATTTTGCACATACATCGGGGACCTGTCATTATATTACATTGGTTCCGTGAGCGTTGTCTAGACAGAAAAGTACTTTAAACGGGGATGAGAGGTCGCCATCCCTCTCTGCCATTTTTATGCAATATATCTGGCATCCCCCCTTTACATATTTTTACTTTTTCTTTGATATATATATATATATATATATATATATATATATATATATATATATATATATATATATATATATATATATATATATATATATATATATATATATATATATATATATATATATATATATATAATATATATATATATACATATATATATATGTATATATATATATATATATATATTGGTGACTTGCTTTTCGCCCGAGGAGTCAAATGAGGCAAAAATGTTTAGACCGCGCTATATTGTATCGCTTGCGTTAAATTTTTATACGTTTTGTGAATGTGTATTGTGTTTATCCATACATGAGCAATCTTTACTGCAATTGAAAAATTAATTAAATAAATTTTAATATATATATTTTTTTATAATATTTTCGACTTTCGACAGAATAAATTAAAAATTGGGGACCCTCCCTTTTTATTGAAGATCTTACTTTTTTATTGAAATTATGGTACCATACTGATGTTTTGGGTTGTTTAGTTTGTTCACGACATATCGTGGGCGCTGTTTCTTGCAGGATCTTTTAGCCTGGGAGAGGGGGGTAAATGAATCTTAAGGAGAAGGGGGCAAGTGTTCTATTTGCCCTATATAAATATATCTAAATGCTGCCATATAACTAGAAACTATGTTAACATAAAATGTCCCCGAGAAGGGGCGAATTACCGGACGTATGCCTGAAAAAAACAATAATCGTAGCATTAAACTTACATATAGACGTACAAACTAATATCGTACAAAATGATTGATTTCCTTTAAACAACATTCAACACGTATAGATCCACCTAAATACGAGAGTTGGATTTTTGATCTAAACATTAATTATACTTTAACTTTACGTATATTCTGTACAGTAGGGAACTTCAACTTTACGATACTTTAACTTCACGTATGTTATGTACTCTAAAATCTTTAACTTTACGATACTTTAACCGTATATCATGTACTACAGCGAAAGTAAAAAGAGAAGACAGCCGGGATGTATAAATTGATTAATTTACTATCTTACAGGCTCAATAGAAAATAATCACAAATGCAAATAAATTCCTTCCTTATAAGTACTTTTATAATAATACAATAAAACCGAATATCAATAAACGCGATAACCGTGTTTTCGCTTCATAGGAGTACCTATTTAATAAACTGATTATACTTTCACTTTTACGCAGAAGATTTTCATGATCAGAAAATACTTCAAATAGAAACAGGATTTCTTTTGCTACATTAAACATTTATTTCTACATAAAGCTTTCGCACATGCTAAATCATTCGATATTCATAGTTCATTTGCAATTCGACTTTCAGCAAGCAAAGTTCAAACGAGAGAATTAAGTACATAAGTCTATTTTAGTTAAATTCATTTTTCTTAAGAAAAATCCAGCGTTTGTTTATACGTAGTGTTTATACCTGAATATATAGAAGGTGGAAGATATACTCTGACATTCTCCTATATACAACGGTATCCTATATTCTGTATATAGATTTAATTGTATCATAATCACTGTCAAAATGAAACAAAAATATTTTTTTATAAAATTTCATTCACAAAATATTGTTTTAAAATGTTATTCAGTATTATTTAAATATTTCGTTTTTATTGAGTTGACAGCAGGTAAATTTAGCCAATGGATTGATGCATGCGCCTGATATGCTGCAGAAGTTTACTTAGGCAGCATAGATCAGGCGATCATTTTCTTGTACTTATAAAAATCATTCTCCTGGAATTATTATTGTTTTCCATCTATATAATTATAAAAGAAGTCTGTTCTATCTAGCCATGTAACAGGCACCCGTGTAACAGAGGCGTGTAACAGGCACTCGTGTAACAAACGTAGTACATAAAACAGAACTGCTTAAATCTCCAGGAAAACTCAAACCATGAATATGATTTAAAACAAAAAAGATCAATCATGCATAAAGCATTGATCATGGAACATTTTCCAACTGACAACACCACGAAGAAATTGTCTGATTAAAATTAAACGTACGGAACATGCAAAGCAGATTGCATGCAATTGATTAGAAATGCAGAGTGCATGCGCATGCCTAGGTTCCGCAGAATGAAAAATGTTCCGATGTCTTCCGAGATGAAAAATGTTCTATTGAAGACACTATGCCTCGTCAACATCAGAGGGCGCTTTATAAGCAAACTACAGAGTTCAAACGGGGGCGCATCGGCCTGCGGGAAGGAAGATTTTCGTAAAGGGATATTACTACCAGTAAGGGGCATAATGCCACGACAGCATTGTGAGTGGGGAAGCAGTGGGTCGAAGAGGGTCGAGTCGAAAATCCAGCAGTGGACCAGACAATGTGACGACAACACTGGATGATAACATCTCATACGCATGGCGGTGACGAAACGCACACCTTCTTCTCGAATATTAACGCAGCACTGGAGCACTGATACAGGTGTGGTATTGTCTTCCTCTACGTTTCGAAGGCGTCTGCTTGGCAGAAGACTGTGTGCAAGCATTCCTTTTCGGCGGATAGCGTTGAACCTGGACCATCGATGCTTTATTTACAATGGGCTGAGGCGGACAGGCCATGGTTTGCGGATTGGCACTGGATCGTAGGTGGGATAAATAGGAGCGATAAATAGAGGGTTGTGGAAGAACCAGACAAGTATGGTATCGGTGTGCGCGAGCTAAAAACTGTTCTATTGAAGACACAATGCCCCGTCAGCATCAGAGGGCGTTTTATAAGCAAACTACAGAGTTCGAACGGAGGCGCATTGGCTTGCGGGAGGGAGGTTTTTCGTACCGGGATATTGCTACTGGTACGGGGCATAATGCCACGGGAACATTGCGAGTGGAGAAGCAGTGGGCCGAAGAGAACCGAACGAGTCGAAAATCCAGCAGTGGACCGGATAATGTGACGGCAACACGATATGATAAACATCTCACACGCATGTCGGAGACGAACCGTACAGCTGCTTCTCGAATATTAACACAGCACTGGAGCACTGATACAGGTGTGGCATCGTCTTCCTCTACGTTTCGAAAGCGTCTGCTGACTGTATGCAAGCATTGTCTGTGTGCAGAAGACTGTGTGCAAGCATTCCTTTTCGAAGAATACCGTTGAACCTGAACAATCGATGCTTTAATATACAATGTGCGGATACGTTCAGATTATGGCTTGCGGATTGGCACCAGATCGTCTTTTTGGACTAGTCCCGCTACAACTTGGACTGCAATGATGTCCGCATACGCGCTAGACGGTATTGTAGTGAGCGCCATCTTCCTGCATGCGTTTTAGAGCATCATACTGCATAAACGTTAAGTGTGGAGGTGCCATTGGCTATCATAGGCGATCCCAGCTGCTACGCTCAACATCAACCACTACATCAAGGAGGTTTTGGAAGGTGAAGTTGTACCTTTCTGACAGCAAGCTCCAGGCGCTATATTTCAACAAGACAGTGCTCTACCACATGTTGCCCAAAATGTCCAAGCCTTCTTTGCTGCACAGCAGATGTTGATTCTGCCTTGACCTGCTCGTTATCCAGACGTGTCACCGTATGAACATGTATGGGATATGGTCAGTCGGCGACTGGGCCATTTCTGTCCTCCAGAAGTCACCACCAATGAACTGTGAACCCGGATCGAAGAAGCCTGGAAGGCAATACCCCAGGAACATGTCCAAGCTCTCTTTGATTCAATGCCGCGACGTTTAGAAGCTCTTATTGCCACTAAAGCGGCTTCACATAATACTGATTATTGCTAGTAATGGGGTTGTATTGGTCTGAAACGGCAATCATTTATTTGTATCACCATTAGTAATATGTGGTATAAATGTCATTCTAATATGATCGATCCTTTGTGGTGTTGCAATTTTCATAATCATGTGTGCAAATCGCCTGATTTATTTACATTCTATATAGTTTAGCGTTAAAATTAGGCTTCGTTGTAGGAATAAAGAAAGTTTAGTGATCAATCAAAATAAAAAATATTGTACCTGCGTTAGTACAGAATGTATATACACAAATAATGTGCAAAAATAAAGCGGTTTTATGACTGATGCAAGAATAAATAAAAATTAAAACGATCTTTAAACATCAACGGTAAAAACACACAGCGGAAAAAAATGGAAGCCATATTTTATTTTGCAATGAGCTATGTCATCTCTTCATATACTGTGGATGTAATTACTATTACAAATTTTATTTTAAAAACTATCCTACATATTTTGCTGGAATTTTCTTACACACTTTCTGCAAAAATTTGAATTCTTCCTAAAATTTTCGATGGAATTTGTGAATTTTAATTCCGCATAAAAATGTTTGAGAAATCAAGTTCTATAGGGTTCAATGTATTTCATTTTTACTTTCCCTGCAATACATGGTAATGTATAGGGAAAGTACTGAAATAATGCCGAAGATCACAACTCGAGTTTTCAACGGATCTACACGTTTCGAGACCTCTAGAATACGAAAAAACTAATTTTAGCGTGACGTCTGTGCGTGTAACTAAAAAACTACTTGACCGAATTCCATAAAATTTGGTACGTAAGTCCCTTGTGGGCGAATCTGGTGCTGATTAGTTTTGGGTACGATTCGGGAAAAAAAATCCGCCTTTTTTGCGAAATGGCCCGCGAAAATTGTATCCAATTTAGCTGAAAAACTAATGCACAGAATTTTACAGAATTCTGTAAATAAGTCGCTTGTGGGTTACCCTAGTGCTGATTAGATTTTGGTACGATTCGGAAGAAAAATAACCTGTCTTTTTTTGCAAAATGACCCGCAAAAATCGTTAAAATCTCAAATAAAAACTACGTATGCTCAAATATACACATTGAATACTTGTTTTATACGTAATGTTTAACGAAGAAAAGAATAAGACCAACCCCATTACACTAGGACTAGCCGTTCTCGAGATATCTTAGCTTTTTCGTATTTTCTACGCCACCTTTGAAAATAAGTCCAGTTACCCAACCAGAGCGAAAATTGAATTAAATGTGAATTATATTTAATTAAAATAAAGAAAACGTGGATATAAATCTGCAGAGAAAGTCATGTGCAGCCCACATAAGGTTTTTAATTACCTTGCAATACATGGTACTGTATAGGGAAAGTATTGGAATCATACCGAAAATCGCAGTTCGAGTTTTCTATGGATCTACATGTTTCGAGACGTGGGTGTCGCACACGTGTGTGTCTGTGTGTGTGTCTGTCTGTCTGTTTGTGCAATGTATGTATCCTCTCTATCTAAATCACTACTGGACCGAATTTCATTAAATTTGGTAGATATATCATTTGAGTAAGACCCTGGTGCTGATTAGTTTTTGGTAGTATTCGTAAAAACAGAACTCGCCTTTTTTTGCGGAATGGTCCGTAAAAATCCCATGTATCCATTCTATCTAAAATACTAATTGACCAAATTTCACAAAATTTGGTAGATAAGCTACTTGTACGATGCTCTGGTGCTGATCAAATGTTGGTATGATTCTGACATGAACAACCGGCCTTTTTGTACAAAATGACCCGCAAAAATTTGATATAACCACCCTAGATAAAATACTAATTGACCAAATTTCACAAAATTTGGTAGATAAGTTGCTTGTGGGAGACTATGGTGCTTATTAGAGTATGGTATAATTCGGAAAATAAAAACTTGTCTTTTTTACGAAATGGCACGCAAAAATCGCGAAAATCTAAAAAAAAAAAAAAAATACTACGTATGCTCCAATGTATCAATTAAATTCTTGTTTTATACGCAATTTTTGACGAGAAAAAGAATATAACACACTCCATTATACTTTAGAACTAATCGTTCTCAAATTATTTGAGATTTCTTGCATTTTTGTTACGCTGATTTCGGAAAAATATCCAATTACTAAATAAAAACAAAAATCAAATTAAAAATGCAAATTTAGTGCTATTTGGTGCAATTAAACTCAATCTAACGAATTATTAAAGAAATAAATAAATTATGAATTTTTGTCGTGAATGTGGATATAAGTCTGCAAAGAAAGTCAGATGCTACCCACATCAGATTTGTTCAACTCGAGTTAAATCCGAAATTCATTGCGTGATATTATTCATTTTGATATCCAAACATCTCACAGACCGTTTCAACACTATACAAAAAAAATCTGATGTGGCCAACACATGACTTTTCTTATATAATGTAATGAATTTACTACTTTTACAGTAAAAGAAATAGGTTTTTCTTATAGTGGATATTAATATTCTTTCCAAGATATTGAATTTTCTAAAATTAGTCGTCATTTTCATTGATTTAGCGTCATTTTTATCCATTTGGCGAGATTTTCGTTAACTTGGCAACATTTTAAAAAGTCGCCAAGTTGGCGACATTCCGCCAAATTCGTCGCCAAAATCTCGACAAGCGTTATGGATGAAGAAATAAGTTATTCTTACAGAAGACAAATGACTATTGGCGTTCAAATACAAAAGTATTACTCAAAGTATCTTTTTTCATGAATGGAACGCGCTAGATCCACGAGAACGATGTCACCCAATTTATCGCATGATATTATATATGAAAAGTGAACATGTTTCTCAATAGGAAATATTTGTTTTTCAATTTTATATACCTTTTTGAAATTTTTTTTTAAAAATGTGCAATATCTCGAGAACGGTTCATGTTAGCGTTCTAAAATTTATGTCAATCGTTTTCTAATGAAAAATTACATAAATAATGTCTATTTGCGTGAGACTGTGGAGACGATAACTGACGAGCGAATGGACCGATTCGAACCAAATTTGGTACAAAAATCACAATTCGTAAACACTGGAAGCCTATTGTTTTTATACGCAATCGAATGTTCAGAACCCCCCGAAATTTTGGAATGAAATTTTGAAAAATCGTCAAAAAATCAAAACCGCTATTAAAGTTGCGCAAATAGACATTTATTATGTAATTTTTCATTAAAAAACGATTGGCACAAATTTTAGAATGCTAACATGAACCGTTCTCGAGATATAGCATATTTTACAAGAAAATTATCAAAAAGTCATATAAAATGAAAAAAAAAATATTTCATATTGAGAAACATGCTCACTTTTCATATGTAATACCATACGATAAATTTAGTAACATCATTCTCGTGGATCTAGTTCATTCCATTCTTGAAAAAAGATACTTTGAGTAATACGTTTGTATTTGAACGCCAATAATCATTTGTCTGCTGTAAGAATAACATATTTCTTCGTCCATAACGCTTGGCGAGATTTTGGCGACGAATTTGGCGGAATGTCGCCAACTTGGCGCCTTTTTGAAATGCCAAAAAGGATGCCAAATGGATAAAAATGGAAGGCGCCAAATGGATAAAAATGACGCTAAATCAATGAAAATGACGACTAATTGTCGAAAACTCAATAACCTGGAAGAAATATTAGTATCTACTATAAGAAAAACCTATTTTTTTTACTGTAAAAGTAGTAAATTCATTACATTATATAAGGAAAGTCATGTGTTGCCCACATCAGATTTTTTGTAAACTAATCAGTGCAAAATAGTAATAAAATGCGATATTCAATTAATACCAGATTAAAGAAATGTTTTACAGTATTATATCAATATTTTTTTTCAAAAGTAAAAAAAACCTGGAATATATTTATAATCTTAAAATGGCAAATAAATCAAAACTAACTTTCATTTTAAATACTATCCTAAAGCCTGGTTGAATTTTAAACATTAAATATCCCTAGTACTGAAAACTATTACACTTCATGATGATTCACTCCTGAAAAGGATATGAAAACCTGTTTATAACTGAATGTTAGTAGAATTGCTCGATACTCCACTGGAATCTAAATTAACATAGGGGGGGGGGGGGTTCTATTGAGAAGCAAGATCGAAGAGTTTAATAATTTTTACACTATCAAAATTTGAAAAAATTTGATGTGGGCAACACATGACTTTCCTTATATAATCCAATGCATTTACTACATTTACAGTTAAAAGAAATGGTATTCTTATAGTAGATCTTATATTCTTTCCAAGATATTGAACTTTCTTCAATTAGTCGTCATTTCCATTGATGTAGCGTCATATTTATCCATTTGGCGAGATTTTTGTTAATTTGGCAGCACAATTAAAAATGTTGCCAAGTTGGCGACATTCCTCAAAAATTCGTCACCAAAATCTCGCCCAGCTTTAAGGATGAAGAAATAAGTTATTCTTATAACAGATAAATGCCTATTGGCGTTCAAATACAAAGTATTACTCAAAGTATCTTTTTTCATGAATGGAACTAGCTAGTTCCACGAGAATGATGTCAAAAAATGTATCGCATGGTATTACATATGAAAAGTGAACATGTTTCTCAATAGCAAATATTTTTTTTTTATTTTGTATGACTTTTTGATAATTTTTTTAAAATGTGCAATATCTCGAGAACGGTTCCTGTCAGAGTTCTAAAACTTATGTCAATCGTTTTCTAATGAAAAATTACATAATAAATACCTATTTGCGTAACTTTATTAGCGGTTTTGATTTTTTTGACGATTTTTTCAAAATTTCACTCGAAAATTTAGGGTGTTCTGAACCTTCGATTGCGTATAAAAACAATAGGCTTCCAGTGTTTATGGATTGTGATTTTTGTACCAAGTTTCGTTCGAATCGGTCCATTCGTTCGTCAGTTATCGTCTCCACAGGCTCACTGACACACACACACACACACAGACATCACTTCAAAAATGTCTGATTCGTGATCAGGAGTGCTTGAAACGTGCTCTCCTGTCGAAAACTCGAATTCGAATTTTCGACCCCCTCACAATATTTTTCTTATACATTATGTTTATAAGGAAAATAATAATACACAGCCCAACACTTTTTTCTCTGGTGACTTGAAAGTTAGACTTATTGTCAGATATATATGGGGCGCTAATTGTAAAAATAACATCCGTTTGGCTGCAGTAGTTCTAATTTTAGAGATACCATATAACCAAAATAAAAGCAGAAGCAACGCTGACCATTGAATTAGAAAAATATTGTCTTTGAGAATTTATAAATTAGTTGAAGAGCAAAATGTAATTAACGAACCTTTGGTACACACAGATAAAGATATCCTGCTACCATTACATATCGAACTAGGCCTGATGAATTGAGACAAGTTGAGAAGGCTTTGAACAGAGAAGTTATGTGTTTTAGTTACTTATCAAGAAAATTCATTAGATTGAGCACAGAAAATTTGAAACCAGGGAATTTTGTGATGGATCAGAAATACGGTAGCTTATAAAAAAATTACATTTCGTAGATTCAATGGACAAGATTGATTCTTGTGCTTAGTCTTCGTTTGTTTCATTTGTCACAAACTATCTTCGCAAACATAAGGCAGACAACTACTCTGAATTATTAGAGGACATATTCCCCAATTTTAAAATGTTTGGTTGTAATATGAGCATCAAAGAATATTTATACATATATTGAATGACTTGACATTTTATGTTCTCTTTGGGTCACAATAAAGTGATTTGGCAATTTGTTATTTTAAAAAGTATGTAGTATTAATAGCATCAATATTTTTAAATCATAGCAATAATTAAAGATCATCCGATTAAGGATCCCGAATTTTGGGGACAACCGCTAAAATGAACATATGAAGTGGTTATAACACCCCCACCTAAAAAACTATAGCTGATACGGCATCTTGATGCTATAATTTCTGGAATCAGCGCCACAAAATTATTCAGGAATAGTTAGTTCTAATATTAAAGACATCAAAATCTGTGTTAACCTGTTCATATAGCATTGTTTATGCTCATCTAATCATATATGTTTCAGAAATTTTTAAAAATTATTTATTTTAATATAAAAATACAACAAATTACTAAAATCAATTTAAAAGAAAAATTAGTTTAGGGTAAAAAATAACTCGCTGTTTGACATAAATAAATGGCTATATTTATGGATATAAATGACAAAATTTTGGGGATAAATATTTCTTATATTCACAAGCCCCTGCACAACTTTACGCGTCTTCGACAATACGCTACATACCGTCTCTATTTCTTATGTTTGCCACAAATACATTTGCAGCTTTCTGGAAGGAATATGTTTAACAGGAAGTTTCTAATTCCGAAACGAAATCCTATTTTATATACAACATAGTTTTAAAAAATTTTGGGTAGATGATAAAACAAATCATTTTACTTTTAAAAATTTTACTTAGATCATAAAACAACACAATTTATGCAATATTTGTGAAACCAGTGTTTGTAGATTGACAAAAATTTCATCACTGATATCGAGCCAATTTTAAGTAATGGATACGTGTGATGTTGACCTGCAACCTCCGCGACTACGGGTGGGGGAATGGCGCAAAAAATTTGGAGATATTTGAGAGACGCAGCGCCAAAAGCGTTTGCACTAGTTATTAGAAGAAGCAAACGAAATGTTGAAAGGAATAATTTAATTTTATTACATTAAGGCTGGGAGGGGGTAGGGTGACCCGTAATATACTAATTACTTCTTCAATTATTGTTAAAGGCCGTATACGTATATATACGTTTTCAACAAATGCTTTATTTTTATAACCCTGTACATTCTGTCTACGGTTCCTCATTAATCTCTGACAGAAGCATCAAAAATTGCCATACGAGAGATCGCTAAACACCTTTGGCAACTTTGTCTTCCTTCAGATCTAATAAATCAGCCAACTGTGTTCTCTACATATTTGTTGTATCTATTAGCGTCGCGTGTCTCGCTTCAGATTCTTTTACTTGCGATTATTTCAATATTTGTTTGTACCTCACTTTCTGAGGAAGGAAGGAATATGAACGAAGAGACATAGTGTCACTAAGATGTTGAGATGTCTATGTCTGCAGCACACTGGTCCAGATTAAGTAAAAATATTAAAATAATAATAACATATTTAACATTTTATATTAAAACATCATTTTTGTATGAAAGGGAAAATTACAATCAACAGCATTTAAAAAAATGAAAATTTAAGAAACTTCCATTTTTAAATATAATACGCCATAAAGTGATGTGATAACATAAGGGCTGAGAGACAGGAGGAGGGAAAGATGGCGCAATATTTTAAGCTGCAGGAGGCGTCACATAACCAGCCACTGTATTGGATAAAAGATAATCTGATCAAATTCTTAATGTCTGGCAGTCTGCAAATCGGTGGTTCGATTTCCAGCTGCACTAGAAATCTTCCCAATACCGCCTGATGAACCAACCTCGACAAAATGAAATTAGTGGATGACTAATTATCAAATAATATAAAATTGAATTTGCTATTATTCAGTCCCTACGACTTATGGTTATGATTTCAATTCCGGAAGAGTCATGATGGACATGATGCTTTGGTAATAAAGGGAAATGTATGTATGTCTGTTCGCATTTCCGTGGGAGGCGTAGTGTACCATCTAAGAGAGCCATAGATACGAAATTCCGTGCAGTTATAAAATCTGGTTCCGAGAGACCTCCTAGTGATATTTTTCGAAATTTGGATTAATTTTTCAGATATTGCATACCGAAGTCTAATTTTAAGTAATTTTCATACAAATACGTTTTTTAGCAGTGGAAAACTTCAGTTACCATCTTAACAGTATCGGAAAGATCAAAACACACTCTTTCCAACGAGCTTTAAACCGAAACGGTTATATAAATCCGTCATTTAATTTTTTTAAAATATCGAAATAAGTATTTTAAGGTCATTAGAAAAAAAAATAGTTTTTATTTTGTAAACACATTGAAGACTCATACGATTTTATGTTTTTGAGCTGTGATGGGATGATATATTCACATTTTAATGATTGTTTTTTATTTACGCTATTTATAAATTCTCGCAAAAGAAGTGACGGGGAGTCGCGAACGTAGCGAACGGGTGACGGAGCCCCCTAGTATCAGACAATGTGTTTGACGCCTCTGCCGCTGTTTGAAAAATGTCTCGTTCTTCGAGATTCTCTGCTTCATACTGGAAAAAATATAGTATTCTAAAATATTTGATACACTCGTAGAGAAATGTTTGGGGAATACGTTGAAATAAAAAACATTTCGATTTAGGCGTTAGGTTAATAAATATTTAACGTCAAAATCAAGGACAATATATATCTGCTGCTTGTTCGCGTACTGGACAGACTAACTGAAGAACACGAATTTTTGTAGACATGAACCAATGTAGTTGATATCTTAAAGGATGGAGCCCTTTTTTTCATTTCAGTGTAGTTTACAAGTTATTCTTCGCTTTTACACTTCTGAAATGAAATATGCCCTTCGGTATCGGGTCGTCCATCGAATTTCTATGTCACGTACCGCAAAAGCTATTGCATAAAAAAATATAAAATGTTATACATTTGTAGAAAAATGATAAACCTTTTCTGGATTTAAACTGTAATTTGATTTGAAACACATCACTACGTAGTGCCAGCAAATAGGAGGCGTTGGATCTGCTCGTTCGTCGAGTTTTCTCTATTGCGTATCGCGAAAACTACATAATATAAAATATGAAATTTGGTACATTTGTAAAAAAATAATGGAGGAGCATATTTAAACAAACTTTTCTTCGATTTAAAATTTAGTTTGACTTGGTTTACTTTTGGTATTTTAAAGTTTTATTTGTCTTTGTAAAATATATTGCTACGTTTTGAAACCTTTTATAATTCCACAGCACATTCTTATCTTTAATTTTATATACTATAAATGTTGAAACGGTTTATGTAACTTGAAATGTTTGTTTATATTTATATTTTAAAGTAACATTACGTAAAAATATGAGTTACATGTTAAAAACGGAATACTTCAGGTTTAAAAATAATATTCTGTACGTAGTATTAACATAGGAGTTAGAACAGTTGTCTATTTGCGTCTACAACAACTCTTCTAGCAAAGAAATAAGTTGAAATATGATAAAATTCTTTAAATACAAAGTTTTCTGCTTTCGCTGGATTTTTTCCATTGCAAGAATTACTTGAATGCGAGCATATTTGACGGCATGCATTGACACATTATGTCGTCAGAAACCTTTCACCTATGCCAAGTATTTTAAAATTGTCAAACGTAGTCCATTTTTATAAGAATTTAGGTATATTCAAATAGTAGAATGTACCAGCTGAGAGGAAGTAATTGGGCTTAAATAGAAGCTTCGCAGGTATTAACTATGTGGAATGTTTTCAAGTAGTAAACACTGTTGTATCTAATGGTCACTTATTTTGAAATAAAAATAACTTCGTCTTTGGGGACATGGCAATGTAAACTCCACTCAAATATGCATATAATGAAAGGTATTATGCATACACACACACACACACACACACACACATATATATATATATATATATATATATATATATATATATGGATTTTAAATTTAATACATCAAAAATTCAACATTTTGACTCTTGTCTGCATATATCTGTATTTACAAATATTATAATAAACCAGGCTCTTAGAATCAATAAAATTTGTGATGAACATTATAAATTAGCGCACTTTATGGAATTATTGAGTACAGCGGCTAATAATGCATATCCCCCCAATTTTGTTATTAAAATTATCAACTCGGTGTATCAAATTTCACTCGATAACATCCTAGAAAACATTCCCAATTATAGTGACTAACATACGGGAAAAAAAATATATATATTTATTAATTATATAAATAAATAAAAATGAAAAATAATAAACTAATTCAAAAACATTAGAAAAATCAAAAAATCGGAAAATAAGATGCATTAACATTAATGTTTTGAATTTTATTTTCGCAAAATAATGTAACTTTTGTCAGTATTGAAACTACGTTTTGAGCGCCCTTATAATGGTGTATAGTGGCATTCTCGATTATCCAGTTTTCCTATGAATTACTTGTTTAGTAGGAATTTTCATCTTTGATTCATGTTCATATTCAGTTCTGCATGTTTAGGAAGTTGTATTCTGAATTGCTTGTCCAGTCTCCAGCTTGGACTCACTGGACTGGTTTGGGAGTATTTCCGTGAACGTTCGTACTGCCTCCCTGGTAGAATTTCGACTTGTTCATTCCGGTGCTTCTAGATTAAGCTGTTGAGGTTGATCGTGTATACACGTGGTGAGGAATAAGGATTCATGCCGCATGGTAATACAATTTTCCTAATGTATTCTTTTTTCAATTTTTCATTTTTTGATGTCTGTAGTCTGAGTTTAAGCATTTATAGTAATGTACTATTGCTTAATCTGAAACAGGCATATGTTTGGGTTAATTAGAATTAAATACTCAGACCTGAAGAGGAATTTTATTCTGATTAATCATCGAATTTGGGAAGGTTCTGTTCTTTTCTCTTATCGGCATTATGGCTGTGAATTTGCTTCTATGGTGATGTTAATATTACTTGAATTTTATTTTTATTTTTTTTATTTTTACATAATTCTTATTATTACATTTCAAATATTTATCCATATACTTGTCTGCTGCATTATGCGCGTATAGTATATTGGTTTCTTATTTTCTGTCTAGTTGTTTACGAGTTTCTGTGGTAACATTCATTTTTAATTAGTTAGAACTGAATTACACTAAAGTTAGCTGCATTTGCGCTGAATTGGTGTCAAATTTTAACTTCATTTTTATCTCATTATCCCTTATCTTATCATTTTAAAATGTCTGGTAATTGTAATTCCTAGGTAATACTTCTATTCTTAGCCATTGTTTTTGTGATCGATCTTAGTCTTCATATATTGAATATCTTATAGTTTTTGTGATCGTACGTAGCCTTTAATACGTTGAATCTCTGAATTGTTGAACCATTAAATAAATGTATATTTATTGGAAGAATTTGAATTCTGTATTTACAGCAATGGTTGTATTATTCTTAGATTATATTAGTTCTGCAGTAAAATATTGTGTTTCATGTTGTATTGATGGATGTTAATTTGAATCAATTTATTCTGGAATAGTCAATGTGTATATGTATATTTTTCCAATATTTATCCTAGTTTTGCTTATTCCTAAGCATTTATTTATCCGGGTTTTAATGTGTCTACACATTAGTTTATATATTTTCAAAGTGTTTTAGATGATCCATTAGTTTGAAAAATAATGGTACCTTTCATATGTTGTAATTGTGTCTCCACCTTTGTAATTGAATTAAGGTGTATTCTTGGCTAAAGAGTCTCTTTTTTTATTGCAAGTGCCTTTATTTTGGGGAAATAAAGGTTACTATCTTTCCCTATTTCATGATGTCTTATTATAAAAAATTAGCGACTGGCAACTGGATGCTATCTGACATCCAAGCTCGGTATTCGAGAACTTGTTGGGGTTCTCCTAGATCGTTATCCAGCTACCAACAATATCCTTTATCCTCTATGACTATTCCATCTTCATTCGGTACATCCAGCCAGTATTCTTTGTTCACTTCATATAACTTTCAATCGTACAGCCATGCATCACTAAATAACACACTTAAATTTAAATCTTGTAATTCTAATAGATGTAAAACTTGTCCGTTTGCTAATAGTAATCAGATCAATTGTAACAATAATCTTGTCTTCTGTAAAACATATAATTGTATCTACCAAATTGAATGTAAAAAATGTAATATGTCATATATAGGTCAAACCAGCAACCCTCTGCATCTCCGAATTAACGTACACAGGAATCACATAAAAATTTTTTCAAATAATGCAACTTCCTTTAATGAATCAAAATTTGAATACGAACATTTTTCTAAACATGGGTTCGACAACATTGAAATTAGTATTCTGTGTATTCAAAAAAATTACTATGACAGATTGTTTCTTGAAAATGAATTCATTTGTGCACACAAAACCATTTTTCCATATGGACTCAATCAAATATTTAATCATCATAATATAGTTAAAAAGTCCTTTAATTCTCCTAATGAAGACCATAATATTTATAATTCCTTCAACAATCATAAAAGTAAATCAAAAAGAACTAAAAGAGCAAGTAAATATAATAAAAAATTGCCATCATTATCTGAGCTAAAAAATGCCATCCTTCAGCAACATGCAAATTTTAAAATTACTTTTGATTGGAAACAATGTAAAAACTGGATTTTCGCAATTAAAAAACAGCAATTAAATATGGTATATAACCTTTTTCTAAGTACTGCATTTGATAACGTTCATTTTAAACATTTATTCTATGATTTGCTCATTACCAGAAGTAAAAATCTTAATAGTTATTTATATGTCACAGACTTAAACTTTAATGACGAATCAAAACAAAATACTAAAATAAATGAATATTGTACCTTGAATTTTACTAATTCTGTATTAAATAATCTGAAGATAAATAATTTTTTAAAATCGGTTTCCAATTACTTTCCAGTCAAACATGTAAATCCTAAAATTGCTTATAAATATGATAAACCGCTAGGACGTTATATTTTCAACTATAATCAAATTGCCAAATCAGTAGATATTAATCAAAACTATGAATTGGATAAAGAGTCATATTGCCACTGTCATTTAGAAAAATACAAAGACTTCGTAGATAAACACCATGGGCATGTTATAACGGGAAATCTAAATATTATTAATTATGATGCACTAAGATCACTGATGTTACTGGGTACTAAGTACCGTATACCTACTAAATTTAAACATAAATTAATATGTAAAGGTTTATTTCTTGACTTAAATAAATTTATCTATAAAATCAGTTATAAATATCAAATCCCTGTAGAAGCCTTTAAACCTTGGAGAGTCTTAATAGAGCAATACTTAAATCATTATATATATAATCAGAAAATTAATAATTCATATAAACTTAATTCAATTAAAAAAGATATTAAAGAAATACAAAATGATTTTGTCATTACATATGTCGATAAGGCAAGTGGAAACTACTCAATTATATGTAAATATTATTATAAAAATACCCTTCAGTCACACTTACTTAATAATCATATCTATAATTTACATAAAACTAACCTTAAAATCTTATACAATAGAATATCAGCCAAATATAAGCAAATACATCTAAAAAATAGTTGTAATAACATTCCATATATTGTTTTAGTACCCAAGTTTCATAAATCCCCTGTTGCTTTTCGAACCATTACCAGTGGGCATAATTCTTACATTACTAATGCTGGAAAATTATTATTAAAGATATTACATGAAGTATCCTCGTCAGATGAAATCTCAAATAATTGTCATATTGTAAAAAACAGTTTTGAAGTAGTTAAGAAATTGAAATCTCTTACTAATATTCGTAGTATTTATACCTTTGATTTCAAAGATTTGTTTAATAATATTAATATAGATGATCTGTATAGAATTATTTTAGGAATTTTTGAAAAATATAATATCAACCTAAAATATTCAAATTTTCTTTTTAAAAAATTACTTAACTTCACTCTTTATGAGAATTATATTCAACATGGTGGTACTATTTTTAAACAACAGGTTGGTATCCCACAAGGGGGGTGTGCCTCATCATTGTTAGCTAATCTGTATTTATTCTTCTATGAAAAAAACATTAATCCAAGCTTGCATAATATGCACATGTTTAGATATTTAGATGACATTTTATGTGTATCCCCAAATAATAATATCCCTATAGTATTAAACTTTTATCCAAAAAATTTACAATTAAATGCAAGTAATAATGACACAAATGTTGCAAACTTTTTAGATTTAAATTTAAATTTACAAAATTGTAATATGGTTATAAACTTGTATGATAAAAGACAGGATTTTAAATTTAATACATCAAAAATTCAACATTTTGACTCTTGTCTGCATATATCTGTATTTAGAAATATTATAATAAACCAGGCTCTTAGAATCAATAAAATTTGTGATGAATATTATAAATTAGCGCACTTTATGGAATTATTGAGTACAGCGGCTAATAATGCATATCCCCCCAATTTTGTTATTAAAATTATCAACTCGGTGTATCAAATTTCACTCGATAACATCCTAGAAAACATTCCCAATTATAGTGACTAACATACGGGAAAAAAAAAATATATTTATTAATTATATAAATAAATAAAAATGAAAAATAATAAACTAATTCAAAAACATTAGAAAAATCAAAAAATCGGAAAATAAGATGCATTAACATTAATGTTTTGAATTTTATTTTCGCAAAATAATGTAACTTTTGTCAGTATTGAAACTACGTTTTGAGCGCCCTTATAATGGTGTATAGTGGCATTCTCGATTATCCAGTTTTCCTATGAATTACTTGTTTAGTAGGAATTTTCATCTTTGATTCATGTTCATATTCAGTTCTGCATGTTTAGGAAGTTGTATTCTGAATTGCTTGTCCAGTCTCCAGCTTGGACTCACTGGACTGGTTTGGGAGTATTTCCGTGAACGTTCGTACTGCCTCCCTGGTAGAATTTCGACTTGTTCATTCCGGTGCTTCTAGATTAAGCTGTTGAGGTTGATCGTGTATACACGTGGTGAGGAATAAGGATTCATGCCGCATGGTAATACAATTTTCTTAATGTATTCTTTTTTCAATTTTTCATTTTTTGATGTCTGTAGTCTGAGTTTAAGCATTTATAGTAATGTACTATTGCTTAATCTGAAACAGGCATATGTTTGGGTTAATTAGAATTAAATACTCAGACCTGAAGAGGAATTTTATTCTGATTAATCATCGAATTTGGGAAGGTTCTGTTCTTTTCTCTTATCGGCATTATGGCTGTGAATTTGCTTCTATGGTGATGTTAATATTACTTGAATTTTATTTTTATTTTTTTTATTTTTACATAATTCTTATTATTACATTTCAAATATATATATATATATATATATATATATATATATATATATATATATATATATATATATATATATATATATATATATATATATATGTATATATATATATGTATATATATATATATATATATATATATATACATATATTCATATATATATATATACATATATATATATATATATATACATATATATATATAGAAAAATTACTTTTTCTATATATATAGTGTTTGGTACCCTCATGCTGCCTTGCGCAAAAGTTACTAAAACATTTTTATTTCCGATTTTTCCATTTCTATATATTTATATTTTATTTTTTACATATATATATATATATTCATATATGTACATACATATATATATATATATATATATATATATATATATATATGTATATATATATGTATATATATATATATATATGTATATATATATATATATATATATATATATATATATATATATATATATATTCATATATATACGTATATATATATATATATTCATGTATATACGTATATATATATATATACATATATATATATATATATATATATATATATATATATATATATATATATATATATATATATATATATACATATATACAGAGAGAGAGAGAGAGTTTCATCTCTATGTCTTAAATATTTCATATTGTTTTGCAATTCTCGAATTAGTGTATAAACAACACTTAATATTGTCATTATTGCAATTAATAATACTTCAAAAATAAAGTGGGGAGGCATCACATAAATGGCTGCCTAAGCTTCCCGATTATCTTCTATGGATAGTGCATTTGATTAATAAATTATAGAGTTGGACCTTATTTTTATACGCTTATATATTCTCTCTTAACATCGCACGACCTTCAACATCTATATATTGTTGTGATACTTATTAACGAAAGTAGATACATGTCGTAAAACAGATTGCTATAATATTTATTGGCGAAAGTACATTTATATTTCCATTTCAGAACACGTAGGATTTTACTTTCAAAATAAGAGTCATAGTAATTCCTAAAGCACGCATATTTTAAATAAATAAACAATAAAAGGAAAATCAATATAGAGAAAAGTTAATAGATAAATGTGCTCTACAGATTCGTTTCAAAGATCGTTAAATGGAACGCTTTTCAGTCTTTTTGATGGTAATTTGATAAAAATTCTAATCCTAGCCCCTACTGAAATCAATTTGGTCGATCGTAGTTCGAGATATCTTTCGACTGTTACTTAACCTTAGGATCCTGATATGGATTTTCCTAGATACACTGTATAAACCAGTCCACACTCATCTCGTATTAAGGAATATCGTTGTGAAAAATATTTAACAGCTGGGATATATTTGTTCTTATTTTATTCTCTTAATAAAAATATGGTTTGTTTTTGTTTTTCGCCTCAAGGCCTGCGCAATTCCATATCACAATAATATGCCTCGGCATATAATTGAGAATCGCTGCTCTAATTCATAAAGTTCTCCTCTTTTAAAAATGGTATTTTCCCAGATTGGCTTACCTGCTTCCCAACTTACTAGAGAATATTCCAGCATGATAAAATATTACTAATATTAATAAAAATAGTAGTTTTTAATAATAAATTAATATTTTATTAAAAAATAATATTTTAATAATAAATTAATATTTTAATAATAAATTAATATTTTAATAATAAATTGGAGAACATATTTAACAGCTACTATATATTTCCTCTCATTTTTTTAAATTTTTATACAAATATTATTTTTCATTTTTCCCCCTCAAGAGCTACTCAGTATCAAGAAACACTAATGTGCCTCGGCACATCCTAGATTCGCTGCTCTAACTCTTAAAGTGCTTCCATATTTACGATGACATTTTCTCATATTGGCATTCCTGCTCCCCAATTTACTGGAGAAAATTATAGCACGCTCAGATATTATTAATACTCCTAAAAAGTAACAGTATTGGAAGACGATCATATTTCATATAATACCAAAATAGATATTTAATATATTATCAAAATAGATAATTCATACATTACTAAAATAGATATTTCATGCATTACCAAAATAGATTGTTCATACATTACCAAAATAGATAGCTCCTTCATTACCAAAATAGATATTTTTATACATTACCAAAATAGATATTTCATAAGCAACAGTATAATGTATCATTGTAACTTCGTCTGCTGAAAAGACTTTTAACTGATTTTTCACTTAAGTGTGACGTTGTACCCCAACACTGATCCTAATATAAAATTCGGAAATATTGAACACCATGATTAGTAAGATGTATTCTTATCTAATTCTGCAGATTTACTAACCTTTCAGATCGAGTAAATATATTTTTTTCTTTTTTCTCTTAGGTAAGTTATGCTTGACGAAAAATGTAAACCTTGCTTTTCAGGTAAGATATTTTTGTTATCCATATTTGCTTTTTTCCCTTAGAAGTTAACATCAATACAAAATATAATCGATACAAATAGACTTTATATAGTATTGGATATTTTATATTGGGTAAGAATGCGGATTCTCTAGGAGGGTTTACAGCCTAAATCTATGACTTGCTTTGAAGGTCTGTACCAAGGTTTAGAAATAGGTTTTGTTATGTTTCATTAAGATAGGAAAGTAGAAAGTTTTTATTCATTTCATCAAAATTGTAATGTTGGACATTTTCAATACCAGTTATATAAATTAATATAATAGTAAAAGTCAAACATCTGCATGTATGTTCAGAGGCGTTATGTTAAAAAAAATGATAATAATTACTTGTTTGTCATTTAAGAAATGCAGATCTTTTCATTTTTAGATGTTTTTATACCATTGTGTAAAAGCATACAGGATAAATATAGAAGCGCACTATTAGACAGTAAGAGTTATTAATTATCTTCTAACTTTGAAAATATTTTAAGATAATTATATTACTACATAATGTAGAACTTGCAAAAATTTATTCTTGAAAATTAATGAATAACACTGTTACTAGTTTTATATTGGTGAAAAACATTACATTTTTATACATATCGAATGGGGAAGATTAATGCTTCGTATCTGATGATGGTATAAACTATCCCAAAAAAAAGTTTCTAAATTTTTAATCTAAATTTTTCTACACTACAAATCTACACTATTTTACCAAAATTGGTTTATAATACAGCTTGAAAGTATGTGGAATCAGAATAACCCAGCGGAACGATGACGAATTTATATATTATGCTAAGTTCCAGAAAAAGCTCGCAATTCGCGAGATGATTGGGCAATCAACAAAATCGCTAAAAATAAAGCTCGCTAAGTATAACGAAGACCTCCGATGTTGTCGCCAAGGTGAGGCGATCAGGACCTTAAAATTACAAAAATGATTTTCTGTTATACATTCCACGACCCTACCTACGCGACACACTTGATGGTTTACAGTTCAAAAGTACGGATGCGAAACCGAACATGACCCCTCAATATGAAGGAGACCGAGCGGGTCTTCAACCAGGCGAAATAAGACAAGACACGAGAAACACATTAAAATTTCAGTACAAAAGGAAACATTGTTGATTGAAAATGTTCCTTAAAGTACCATTATTGCAAATTACAGATAGCCAAGAATATTATTTAGATTGATGAAACTTTAAAACCACAAAATATTTAAAATCTTAGCACTTCTTAAACAGTTAACAATTTATGAAAATTAGCCTATAAGTTAAAACAGAACACCTCTTATTTAAGCAAGGTCACAAAAGCAATTTATATTTCCTAGTTCAACTTATTAAAAATCTCTTTGGCCGTGGTTATACATTTGACATTATACACAACATGATATCTTTTCTTTTTCATAGTTTCACTTCCATTTAATCTAAATCACATTTCTTTAAAGATTTACTACACACCTCCCAGCTAAGATGTTTCACATGAGAAACTATTGTAACTACTTTCTATACAGTTTGTGACAAATGAAAGAAATCACATCTGAATACAAAACATCCATCTCTTTCTCAAACTGTTTTTAAAATCGTAATATTAGTTACATTTTAGATCAATTCAATTGAGATAGAAATTTTTACATTTGAAAATGGATCAAT
Source organism: Amaurobius ferox (assembly GCA_951213105.1). Lineage (NCBI taxonomy): Eukaryota > Metazoa > Arthropoda > Arachnida > Araneae > Amaurobiidae > Amaurobius > Amaurobius ferox. The sequence goes on along the minus strand of OX578138.1, from coordinate 73,280,018 downwards.
TTTTCGGAAAATCCCATTCGGAAATATTTCTACACATGTCAATTCGTAGATGAATTTTAATAGACAGCTCAAGGGATTGTGTTATGTTTATACTAATGGTGGGAATCCTGTTTGTCTTAAAAATCTGCATTTTATGTACAACTATGCTATTTTTGCCCCAGAAATAAAGTTGAGCTGTTGACGTAAACGTCTACGTACTCAGACGAAATGTGTGCAAAGAGTGTTTTTTTCCTTTTATTTTGTTAAATTCGCAGAGGTTTACCAAAATTATCATTTCATATTTTATAAAGATAATTGATTTGCCTGCGTTATCACTCCCTTTTTATTCGTCTCTGAACTAATTGCTCATAAATTTTAGTAAAACAGAAATTATGATCATACTCTTTCTTATCTGACTTTTCTCAGCTAATTAAATGCTTATTTCATCCTTTTTACCTTCAGTTGGGTCCGTTTGCTACAAATATGTACCGTTACAAAATACATTAAACCTGTATACAAGATGTCCGCGGAATGCCCAAAGTTTAGATGGAACATCTCGCAAACAGTTACTGATAAAGAAAATAAATATAATTTAAGATCATCGTCCATAATTAGATTAAATGATTACCTGTTCTAGAAGTTCGTCATTATCAGCAATCACGTACCGCTATCGGAGAGGGCTATTGCCGGATATTTTTTGCAATCTATCGACTAAAATGAGCACAAATGCTCCAATGTTGAATTGCTCGAGTTCTTCAACTGGTGTTTGTTCCAGCTGTGCTATTAATCTTGTCTTTGTGTTAGTTCTAGGAAATAAAATTCAGATTGATTCAAATTCCGAGAATATAGGCTCAATAGGTTCCTGTTCCTGTTGAGTTGCGGTTATAGAAAGTACTGACTCTACTGATAAAAAGTTCAATGACTAATATAATTACCACACGAGTTCGAAAAGGGAAAACGCCATCATGCATGAACCAGAATATTTGTCGTTTTTCTACTAGAACCTTATTATTATTAAAAAAATGTTTGAAATATCTGGGCGTCTTTTCTAAAAACCATATACCTTTTAGGATTTTTAAAAATTTAAAATCTTAAAGTTGAGTTAAAGGGAGGGACTCTTAATGCTGGTACATTTAAATAATGATGTCTTTAAATAGAGCGGTAAATAAGGGGTCCTAACTTACAGTATAGGGCCCAGGGTTTGCTTAATAATAAATAAGGTTCAGGGCCTAATTTCATTTGGGGCCCCATACTAAACAATAGTTACTTATGCTATCAACAGTAAATAAATGTTTGAAGCAAATAAGAAAAAGGTTATATGAATTGTACAACATTCATTTCGCTGAGATATTGAGATACATAAATTAAGCCCTGGATAAAGCAGTTATTATATTAAAATGCATGAAACATATTGACAGTTGAATAAATTTTTATCGAATGAAAATACTTTTCTGGATCTAAAGCAAATAATTTTGAACTATAAAATAATAAAAACTGAAAAGTATTTCAAGATACTGAAGCAAATAAGATAATGGGCATATTGATTGCACAACATTCATTTTGCTGAGATATTGAGTAATTTTGCTGACATTTGCTTTCACACCACAGATATTCTTATTAATTTTCAAAACTTTTAGGAGTTTTTATCCTTTATGGCAAAATTTGGTGGGTTTCTAAATTGGGGGACAGGGTCCAAGGCATAAATTAATGTGGTCTATCATAAATTAGGCCCTGGTTAAAGCAGATGTTATTATACTGAGATGCATGAAACATACTTATAGTTGAATAAAATTATATCCAATGAAAATACTTTTCTGAATCTAGAGCAAGTAATTTTAAACTATAAGATAATAAACCTGAAAAGTATTTCAAGATACAAATTTTTTCTCTACTGCAATAAAATTTTCAATGATTAAACGTATTTTCAACAGATAACAAGGCTTATATTTTCTTTACTTTTAATGTTTTGTACAAAATTTACTTATCTACAACTACTCAGAATATACATGGCATTACCAGTGTTAACTAGACCTTTGAGTAACTATAAAGTCTTAATCAATACAACGTTACTCGATTTATAGTCCAATTGTGCTGCTACTTAACGCAAGTGGACTTAAAATGGCTGAACAAACCAATGGGAAACTGTTGTTCTGAGAGTCATTTGTTTTCCAATAAAACCTCTGCAGGATTTGATGATGTTTAAATTTGAAAGCCGAAATAGATGAACCTGTAGTTACGTACATATCACGTGTGAAATAATTTCTTCAATTTTATGTTCTTCATTAATGTATTTTACGTTTACTAGTTACAATAGTTTCGAAGTTTGTACTATCCCTACAATATATGAGAATTCCTAAATCCGTATATAGGTTTATCTGCGTGACATTGGAAATGCTGACTCTCTATCAGCATTCTTTGGTTTTCGAGAATTTGCTGAGTTTCTCCATAATTTTAATCAGGCCTTTACCTTGAATTCCAGTCAACCAAGGGCAAAAGGTTCAGTTATATAATAAAAAGGGGAAGGATAACCAATATTACGCTTGAAACCTTATAATATTGGAATGCTAAAATAAATACATAGTTGTTCCTTGGGATACTAATATCTACGGAATAATGTAAATTTAAAAAAGCCAGTTTTAACACTAAAATATTGTATTTGTAACAAGTAAAATAAGTTGAATTTAATTATGTAGAACACATGATACATTCGAGACCTCTAAAATAGGAAAAAACATTTTTAGCGTAACGTCTGTGTGTTTGTCTGTGTGTATATCTGTGTGTCTGTCTGTGCAGATATTTTATCCACTCAAACTAAAAAACTAATTGACCGAATTTCATAAAATTTGGTAGGTAAGTCCCTTGTGTTCGAATCTGGTTCTGGCTAGTTTGGGGTACGATTCGAGACAAACGGACCCGCTTTTTATGCGAAATGGCTAGCAAAAATTGTATCCACTTTAACTGAAAAACTAATGGACCACATTTCACAAAATTCTGTACATAAGTCGCTTACGGGATTCCCTGGTGCTGACTAGATTTTGGTACGATTCGGAAAAAAATAACCTGCCTTTTTTTACAAAATGGCCAGCAAAAATCGTCAAAATCTAAAATAAAAAACTACATATGCTCCAATAAAACCATTACATACTTGTTTTATACGTAATTGTTAACGAAAAAAGGAATAAGACCAACCCCATTACACTCGGACTAGCCGTTCTCGAGATATTTTAGCTTATTCGTATTTTCTCTACCCCACCTTTGGAAATATGTCCAGTTACCAAATGAGAACGAAAATTGAATTAAAAGTGAATTAAACTTAATTAAAATAAAGAAAACGTGGATATAAGTCTGCAGAGAAAGTCATGTGCTGCCCACATCAGCTTTTTATTTTCCCAGCGTTACATGGTAATGTATAAGGGAATTATAGGAATCATACCGAAAATCGCAAATTCAGTTTTCGATGGATCTACACGTTTCGAGCCCTCTAGAACACGAACTATTTTTAGCGTCTGTGTGTGTGTCTGTCTGTGTGTCTCTGAGTGTGTTTGTCTGTCTGTGTGTCTGTGTGTGTGTTTGTCTGCCTTTGCAATGTATGTATCCACTCTAACTAAAAAAATATTCGATCGAATTTTATAAAATTTGGTACTTAAGTCACATGATATAGACCGTGGTGCTGGCCCGTAAAAATTTCATGTATCCACTCTAGATAAAACACTAATCGAAGAAATTTCACAAAATTTGGTAGATAAGTTACTTGTAGGATAATCTGGTGCTGATTAGATTTTGGTGCAATTCGGAAAAGAATAGCCTGCCTTTTTTTTACGAAATGGCCCGCAAATATTTGATGTATCCAACCTAGATAAAACACTAATTGACCAAATTTCACAAAATTTGGTAGATAAGTTACTTGTGTGACACTCTGGTACTGAATAGATTTTGGTACAATTCGGAAAAGAATAGCCTGCCTTTTTTTACGAAATGCCTGGCAAAAATCAACAAAATCGAAAAAAAAGGACTACGTATGCTCAAATGTATAAATTAAATCTGCTTATGCGCAATCTTTGACGAGGAAAAGAATTTAACGAATTCCATTATGCATTAGGGCCAACCGTTCTTAAAATATTTGAGGTTTCTTGCGTTTTTGTTACGCCGATTTCGGAAAAATGTCCAATTACCAAATAACAACAAAAATTGAATTAAAAAGGCAAATTTAGTGTTATTTGGTGCAATTAAATTCAATCTATCGAATTATTAAAGAAATACATAAAATATGAATTTGAGTCTGTAGCGAAAGTCAGGTGCTGCTCACATCAGATTTTTACTTTCCCTGCAATACATGGTAATGTATAGGGAAAGAATTGGAATCATGCCGAAATTGGCAACTCGAGTTTTCGACGGATCTTCACGTTTCGAGATTTCTAGAATACGAAAACCTATTTGACGTGATATTATTATTTGCATGACGTCTCTGTGTGTGTGTGTGTCTGTCTGTCTGTGCTATGAATTTATCCACTCTAAATCAAAAACTAATGAATCAAATTTTATAAAATTTGGTATGTAAGTCACTTATGCGTGACCCTGGTGCTGATTAGATTTTAGTACGATTCGGAAAAAATAACCTGCCTTTTTTTGCCATATATCGCGGAAAACTCGTCAAAATCTAAATTAAAAACTACGCATGCTCAAATACATCCATTAAATGATTTTTTATACGTGATTTTTATCGAATAAAAGAATAAGATCAACCCCATTACACTAGGACTAGCCGTTCGCGAGATATTTTAGTTTTTCGTACTTTATCTAAGCCACATTTGAAAATAAGTTCAGTTAACAAATGAGAACGAAAATTGAAATAAAGTGAATTATATTTAATTAAAATAAAGAGAACATGGATAATATAACACTGCAGGGAAAGTCAGGTGCTGCCCACTTAAGATTTTTTCAGCCAGAGTTAAATCCGAAATAAATTGCGTGATATTATGCATTTTGATTTCCAAACATCTCACAGACCGTCTCAACACTGTACAAAAATGCCATTTCGATAAAATCATTTTTACTAAAGTAATCGTATGAGGGAACAGACAGACAGACGGTCAGAATGACCAAAGTGATAAACACTTTTCATCCATGTTTGAAAGTGATGGGCGTGGCATAGTTATGGGCGTGTCCTGAATTTAACATATCAAAACTTTTCGCTTTTCATTAATGTTGTTTCCCCTTTTTCGTAAACTAATCAGTGCAAGACAGTAATAAAATGTGATATTCAATTTATACCAGATTAAATAAATGTTTTGCAGTATTATATAAATATTATTTTTCAAAAGTCAGAAAACCTGGAATCTATTTATAATCTTAAAATGGCAAATAAATCAAAACTAACTTTCATTTTAAATACTATCCAAAAATCTGGTTGAATTGTAAACATTAAATAGCCTTACTACTAAAAATTATTACACTTCATGCATGACTCTTAAAAAGGATATGAAAACCTGTTTATAACTGAATATTAGGAGAATTGCTCGATTCTCTATGATGGGAATGTAAATTAACATGGGTTGGGGGGGTTCTATTGAGAAGCAAGGTCGAAGAGTTTAATAATGTTTACACTATCAAAAGTTGAAATAATACACAGCCCAACACTTTTTTCTCTGATGACTTGAAAATTAGACTTATTGTCAGATATATATGGGTCGCTAATTGAAATAATACACAGCCCAACACTTTTTTCTCTGATGACTTGAAAATTAGACTTATTGTCAGATATATATGGGTCGCTAATTGTAAAAATAACATCCTTTTGGCTGCAGTAGTTGTAATTTTAGAGATACCATATAATCAAAATAAAAGCAGAAGCAATTCTGACCATTGAATTAGAAAATGATTGTCTTTGAGAATTTATAAATTAGTTGAAGAGCAAAATGTAATTAACGAACCTTTGGTACAAACAAAATTATACTTTTACCATTACATATCGACCTAGGCCTGATTAGCCAGTTGCAAAGGCTTTGAACAAAGAAGGTTTGTGTTTTAGTAACTTATCTCAAGTAAATTCATTAGACTGAGCACGGAAAATCTGAAACCAGGGAATTTTGTGATGGTTCCCAAGTACGGTAGCTTATAAAAAATTTACATTTTGTAGATTCAATGGACAAGATTGAGTCTTGTGCTTAGTCTTCTTTTGTTCCAACTGTCACAAATCATCTTCTCGAACATAAGGCAGACAACTACTCTGAATTTTTAGAGGACATATTCTCCAATTTTAAAATAATTGGATGTAATATGAGCATCAAAGAATATTACACCTTAGATTGTTCTTAAAAAAAACTTCCTGATTTAAGCAAAAAGCAAGAGTAAATGTTTCACCAGGGCATAAAAACTATGGAATGAAACTACTAGGGTAAGTCAGAATCTCAAGAAATGATAGATTACTGCTGAAACCGGTCCTGGTAAATCACTCTAGAATGTCGTATGAAAGAATCTCCTTATACATATATTGAATGACTGGACATTTTATGTTGTCTTTAGGTCGAAATAAAGTGATTTGGCAATTTGTTGTTTTGAAAAGTATGTAGTATTAATAGCATCAATGTTTTTTAAATCATATCAAGAATAAAAGATCATCCGATTAAGGATCCCGAATTTTGACAGACAACCGATAGAATGAATATATAAAGTGTTTACACCACACGTCCAAAACTATAGTCGATGCGGCATCTTGATGCAATACTTTTTGGAATCAAAACCCCAAAATTATCCAGGAATAGGTCTAACATTAAAGACATCAAAATCTGTGTTAACCTGTTCATATAGCATTGTTTATGCTCATCTAATCATATATGTATCAGAAATTTTTAAAAAATATTTATCTATATATAAAAATACAATGAATTACTAACATCAATTTAAAAGAAAAATTTATTTTGAGGTAAAACATGACTCGTTATTTGATATAAGTAAATGGCTTTATTTATGGATATAAATGACAAAATTTTGGGGATAATTGTCTCTAATATTCACAAGCCTGTGCACAACTTTACGCGTCTTCAACAATAATCTACATATTGCCTCTATTTCTTATGTTTGCCACAAATACATTTGCAGCTTTCTTGAAGACCCTAACTTAAACAAAGCGACTCCGAATGAACGAAATCATATTTTATATATAACTTACATTAAAAACTTTTAGGTGGATAATAAAACAAATCATTTTACTTTTAAAAATTTCACTTAGATCATAAAACAACACATTTTATGCAATATTTGTGAAACCAGGGTTTGTAGATTGACAAAAATTTCATCATCGATATTGAGCCAATTTTAAATATTGGATACGCGTGATGTGTACCTGCAAACTTCGCGACTACGGGAGGGGATAGGCGCAAAAAATTTGGAGATATTTGAGGGACCCAGTGCTAAAAACGGTTGCGCTAGTTATTAGAAGAAGCAAAAGAAATGTTGAAAGGAATAATTTAATTTTATTACATTAAGGCCGGGAGGGGGGAGGGGGAACCGTAATATACTAATTACGTCTTCAATTATTGTTAAAGGTGGTATATGTATATATACGTTTTCAACAATTTCTTTATTTCTATGACGCTGTACATTCTGTCTACGGTTCCTCATTAATCTGTGACAGAAGCATCAAAAATTGCCACATAGAGAGATCGCAAAAACACCTTTGACAACTTTGTCTTCCTTCAGACCTAATAAGTCAGCCAATTGTGTTCTCTACCTTTTAGTTGTATCTATTAACGTCGCTTGTCTCTTTGACAGTCTTTTACTTGCGATTTTTTCAATAATTGTTTGTACCTCACCTTCTGAGGAAGTAAAGAATACGAACGAAGAGACACTAAGCTGTTGAGATGCCTACGTCTGCAGCACATTGGTCCAGATTAATTAAAAATATTAAAATATCAATAACATATTTAACATTTTTTATTAAAACATAATTTTTGCATAAAAGTAAAATTACAATCAACTACATTTAAAAAAATAAAAATTCAAGAAAAATCCATTTTTAAATATAATACACCATAAAGTGACATGATAATATTAGGGCTGAGAGACAGGAGGAGGGAAACAAGCATTCCTTTTCGGAGGATACCGTTGAACATGAACAATGGATGCTTTAATTTACAATGTGCGGAGACGTTCAGATTATGGCTTGCGGATTGGCACGAGATCGTCTTTTTGGACTAGTCCCGCTACAACTTGGACTGCAATGATGTCCGCATACGCGCTAGACGGTATTGTGGTGAGCGCCATCTTCCTGCAAACGTTTTAGAGCATCATACTGCATAGACGTTGTGTGGAGGTGCCATTGGCTATCATAGGCGATTCCAGCTGCTACGCTCAACATCAACCACTTCATCAAGGAGGTTTTGGAAGGTGAAGTTGTACCTTTCTGACAGCAAGCTCCAGGCGCAATATTTCAACAAGACAGTGCTCTACCACATGTTGCCCAAAATGTCCAAGCCATCTTCGCTGCACAGCAGATGTTGATTCTGCCTTGACCTGCTCGTTAGCCAGACGTGTCACCGTATGAACATGTATGGGATATGGTCAGTCGGCGACTGGGCCATTTCTGTCCTCCAGAAGTCACCACCAATGAACTGTGAACCCGGATCGAAGAAGCCTGGAAAGCAATACCCCAGGAACATGTCCAAGCTCTCTTTGATTCAATGCCGCGAAGTTTAGAAGCTCTTATTGCCACTAAAGCGGCTTCACATAATACTGATTTAGTGCTAGTAATGGGGTTGTATTGGTCTGAAACGGCTATCATTTATTTGTATCACCATTAGTAATATGTGGTATAAATGTCATTCTAATATGATAGATCCTTTGTGGTGTTGCAATTTTCATAATCATGTGTGCAAATCGCCTGATTTATTTACATTCTATATAGTTTAGCGTTAAAATTAGGCTTCGTTGTAAGAATAAAGAAAGTTTAGTGATCAATCAAAATAAAAAATATTGTAATTGCGTTAGTACAGAATGTATATACACAAATAATGTGCAAAAATAAAGCGGTTTTAAGACTGATGCAAGAATAAATAAAAATTAAAACGATCTTTAAACATCAACGGTTAAAACACACAGCGGAAAAAAATGGAAGCCATATTTTATTTTGCAATGAGCTATGTCATCTCTTCATATACTGTGGATGTAATTACTATTACAAATTTTATTTTAAAAACTATCCTACATATTTTGCTGGGATTTTCTTACACACTTTCTGCAATAATTTGAATTCTTCCTAAAATTTTCGAAGGAATTTGTGAATTTTAATTCCGCTTTAAAGTGTTTGAGAAATTAAGTTCTATAGGGTTCAATGTATATCATTTTTACTTTCATTGCAATACATGGTAATGTATAGGGAAAGTACTGGAATAATGCCGAAGATCACAACTCGAGTTTTCGACGCATCTACACGTTTCGAGACCTATTGAATACGAAAAAACAAATTGTAGCGTGACATCTGTGCGTGTAACTAAAAAACTACTTGACCGAATTCCATAAAATTTGGTACGTGAGTTCCTTGTGGCGCGAATCTGGTGCTGATTAGTTTTGGGTACGATTCGGGATAAAAGAATCCGCCTTTTTTGCGAAATGGCCCGCAAAAATTTTATCCAATTTAGCTGAAAAAGTAATGCACCGAATTTTACAGAATTCTGTCAATAAGTCGCTTGTGAGTTACCCTAGTACTGATTAGATTTTGGTACGATTCGGAAGAAAAATAACCTGTCTTTTTTTGCAAAATGACCCGCAAAAATCGTTAAAATCTCAAATAAAAACTACGTATGCTCAAATATACACATTGAATACTTGTTTTATACGTCATTTTTAACGAAGAAAAGAATAAGACCAACCCCATTACACTAGGACCAGTCGTTCTCGAGATATCTTAGCTTTTTCGTATTTTCTACGCCACCTTTGAAAATAAGTCCAGTTACCCAACCAGAGCGAAAATTGAATTAAATGTGAATTATATTTAATTAAAATAAAGAAAACGTGGATATAAATCTGCAGAGAAAGTCATGTGCAGCCCACATAAGGTTTTTAATTTCCCTGCAATACATGGTACTTTATAGTGAAAGTATTGCAATCATACCGAAAATCGCAGTTCGAGTTTTCGATGGATCTACATGTTTCGAGACGTGGGTGTCGTACACGTGTGTATCTGTGTGTGTGTCTGTGTGTGTATCTGTCTGCGTAGCTGTGTGTGTGTCTGTCTATCTGTGCAATGTATGTATCCTCTCTAACTGAAACACTACTGGACCGAATTTCATTAAATTTGGTAGGTATATCACTTGAGTAAGACCCTGGTGCTGATTAGTTTTTGGTAGTATTCGTAAAAACAGAACTCGCCTTTTTTTGCGGAATGGTGCGTAAAAATCCCATGTATCCACTCTATCTAAAATAATAATTGACCAAATTTCACAAAATTTGGTAGATAAGCTACTTGCACGATGCTCTGGTGCTGATCAAATTTTGGTACGATTCTGAAATGAACAACCGGCCTTTTTGTACAAAATGACCCGCAAAAATTTGATATAACCACCCTAGATAAAATACTAATTGATCAAATTTCACAAAATTTGGTAGATAAGTTGCTTGTGTTAGACTCTGGTGCTTATTAGAGTATGGTATAATACGGAAAATAAAAACTTGTCTTTTTTACGAAATGGCACGAAAAAATCGCGAAAATCTAAAAAAAAAAAATACTACGTATGCTCCAATGTATCAATTAAATTCTTGTTTTATACGCAATTTTTGACGAGAAAAAGAATATAACACACTCCATTATACTTTAGAACTAATCGTTCTCAAATTATTTGAGATTTCTTGCATTTTTGTTACGCCGATTTCGGAAAAATATCCAATTACTAAATAAAAACAAAAATTAAATTAAAAATGCAAATTTAGTGCTATTTGGTGCAATTAAACTCCATCTAACGAATTAATAAAGAAATAAGGAAATTATGAATTTTTGTCGGCAGGGAAAGTCTGTGCTGCGCACATCAGATTTTTACTTTCCCTGAAATACATGGTAATGAATAGGGAAAGTATTAGAATCATACTGAAAATCGCAACTCGAATTTTCGACGGATCTACACGTTTCAAAACCACTAGAAAACGTAGAAACTATTTTCAGCGTGATGTCTGTGTGTGTCTGTGTGTCTTTGTGTGTGTCTGTCTGTCTGAGCAATGTATGTATCCACTCAAAAACTAATGAACCGAATTTCACAAAATTTGGTATGTAAGTCACTTGAATGTGGCCCTGGTGCGATTTTGAAAGAAAAAACCTGCCTTTTTTTTGCCAAATTGCCCTGAAAACTCTTCGAAATGTAAGAAAAAACTACGTATCCTCAAATATATCCATTAAATGCTTGTCGTATACGTAATTTTTAACGGAGAAAATAATAAGACCAACCCCGTACACTAGGATTAGCCGTTCTCGAGATATTTTAGTTTTTTCGTATTTTCTGTACGCCACCTTTGAAAATAAGTCTAGTTACCAAATGCGAACGAAAATTGAATTAATAGTTAATTAAATTTAATTAATATAAAGTGAATGTGGATATTAGTCTGCAAAGAAAGTCAGATGCTACCCACATCAGATTTGTTCAACTCGAGTTAAATCCGAAATTCATTGCGTGATATTATTCATTTTGATATCCAAACATCTCACAGACCGTCTCAACACTATACAAAAATACCATTTCGATAAAATCATTTTTAATAAAGTAATCGTGCGAGGGACAGAAAGTCAGAATAACCAAAGTGATAAACACTTTTCATTTACGATGGAAAGTGATGGGCGTGGCATAGTTATGAGCGTGTCCTGAATTTAAGCTATCAAAACCTTTATCTTTTCATTAATGGTGTTTCTCCTTTTTACTGTCCTTATATACATAATGTATAAGGAAAGTATTGTGACGGGGTCGAAAATTCGTGTGTGTTTGTGTGTCAGTGAAACTTTGGAGACGATAACTGACGAGCGAATGGACCGATTCGAACCAAATTTGGAACAAAATTCACAATTCGAAAACACTGGAAGCCTATTGTTTTTATTCGCAATCGAATGTTCAGAACCCCCTAAATTTTGGAATGAAATTTTGAAAAAATCGTCAAAAAATCAAAACCGCTATTAAAGTTGCGCAAATAGACATTTCTTATGTAATTTTTCATTAGAAAACGATTGGAATAAATTATAGAATGCTAACATGAACCGTTCTCGAGATATTGCATATTTTTCAAGAAAAGTATCAAAAAGTCTTATAAGATGAAAAAAAAAATTTCCTATTGAGAAACATGTTCACTTTTCATATGTAATACCATACGATAAATTTAGTAACATCATTCTCATGGATCTAGCTCATTCCATTCATGAAAAGAGATACTTTGAGTAATACGTTTGTATTTGAACGCCAATAATCATTTGTCTGCTGTAAGGATAACATATTTCTTCGTCCATAACGCTTTTCGAGATTTTGGCGACGAATTTGGCGGAATGTCGCCAACTTGGCGACTTTTTGAAATGCTGCCAAATTAACGAAAATCTCGCCAAATGGATAAAAATGACGCTAAATCAATGAAAATGACGACTAATTGTTGAAAACTCAATATCTTGGAAGAAATATTAGTATCTACTGTAAGAAAAACCTATTTTTTTTACTGTAAAAGTAGTAAATTCATTACATTATATAAGGAAAGTCATGTGTTGCCCACATCAGATTTTTTGTAAACTAATCAGTGCAAAATAGTAATAAAATGCGATATTCAATTAATACCAGATTAAAGAAATGTTTTACAGTATTATATCAATATTTTTTTCAAAAGTCAAAAAACCTGGAATCTATTTATAATCTTAAAATGGGAAATAAATCAAAACTAACTTTCATTTTAAAAACTATCCTAAAACCTGGTTGAATTTTAAACATTAAATATCCCTAGTACTAAAAACTATTACACTCCATGATGATTCACTCCCGAAAAGGATATGAAAACCTGTTTATAACTGAATGTTAGTAGAATTGCTCGATACTCCACTGGAATATAAATTAACATAGGGGGGGGGGGGGTTCTATTGAGAAGCAAGATCGAAGAGTTTAATAATTTTTACACTATCAAAATTTGAAAAAATCTGATGTGGGCAACACATGACTTTCGTTATATAATGCAATGCATTTACTACATTTACAGTTAAAAAAAATGTTATTCTTATAGTAGATCTTATATTCTTTCCAAGATATTGAATTTTCTTCAATTAGTCGTCATTTCCATTGATGTAGCGTCATATTTATCCATTTGGCGAGATTTTTGTTAATTTGGCAACAGTTAAAAATGTTGCAAGGTTGGCGACATTCCTCAAAAATTCGTCGCCAAAATCTCGCCAAGCGTTATGGATGGAGAAATAAGTTATTCTTATAACAGATAAATGCCTATTGGCGTTCAAATATAATGTATTACTCAAAGTATCTTTTTTCATGAATGGAACGAGCTAGTTCCACGAGAATGATGTCACCAAATGTATCGCATGGTATTACATATGAAAAGTGAACATGTTTCTCAATAGCAAATATTTTTTTTTTTATTTTGTTTGACTTTTTGATATTTTTTTTTGAAAATGTGCAATATCTCGAGAGCGGTTCATGTCAGCGTTCTAAAATTTAAGTCAATCGTTTTCTAATGAAAAATTACATAAGAAATATCTATTTGCGTAACTTTATTAGCGGTTTTGATTTTTTTGACGATTTTTTCAAAATTTCACTCGATAATGTAGGGTGTTCTGAACCTTCGATAGCGTATAAAATTAATAGGCTTCCTGTGTTTATGGATTGTGATTTTTGTACCAAGTTTCTTTCGAATCGGTCCATTCGTTCGTCAGTTATCGTCTCCACAGACTCACTGCCCCCCCCCCCCCCCACACACACAGACATCACTTCAAAAATGTTTGATTCGTGAGCAGGGGTGCTTGAAACGTGATCTCCTGTCGAAAACTCGAATTCGAATTTTCGACCCCCTCACAGTATTTTTCTTATACATTATGTTTAAAAAGAAAATAATAATACTCAGCCCAACACTTTTTTCTCTGGTGACTTGAAAGTTAGACTTATTGTCAGATATATATGGGGCGCTAATTGTAAAAATAACATCCGTTTGGCTGCAGTAGTTCTAATTTTAGAGATACCATATAACCAAAATAAAAGCAGAAGCAACGCTGACCATTGAATTAGAAAAAGATTGTCTTTGAGAATTTATAAATTAGTTGAAGAGCAAAATGTAGTTAACGAACCTTTGGTACACACAGACAAATATATCCTGCTACCATTACATATCGAGCTAGGCCTGACGAATTGAGACAAGTTGAGAGGGATTTGAACAGAAAAGTTATGTGTTTTAGTTATTTATCAAGAAAATTCATTAGATTGAGCACAGAAAATTTGAAACCAGGGAATTTTGTGATGGATCAGAAATACGGTAGCTTATAAAAAAATTACATTTCGTAGATTCAATGGACAAGATTGAGTCTTGTGCTTAGTCTTCGTTTGTTTCATTTATCACAAACTATCTTCTCAAACATAAGGCATGAAAACATAAGGAGAAATTCATGTGCAGCCCACATAAGGTTTTTAATTTCCCTGTAATACATGGTACTGTATAGTGAAAGTATTGGAATCATACCGAAAATCGCAGTTCGAGTTTTCGATGGATCTACATGTTTCGAGACGTGGGTGTCGTAAACGTGTGTGTCTGTGTGTGTGTCTGTCTGCGTAGCTGTATGTGTGTCTGTCTGTCTGTGCAATGTATGTATGTATCCTCTCTAACTAAATCACTACTGGACCGAATTTCATTAAATTTGGTAGGTATATCACTTGAGTAAGACCCTGGTACTGATTAGTTTTTGGTAGTATTCGTAAAAACAGAACTCGCCTTTTTTTGCGGAATGGTCCGTAAAAATTCCATGTATCCACTCTATCTAAAATACTAATTGACCAAATTTCACAAAATTTGGTAGATAAGCTACTTGCACGATGCTCTGGTGCTGATTAAATTTTGGTACGATTCTGAAATGAACAACCGGCCTCTTTGTACAAAATGACATGCAAAAATTTAATGTAACCACCCTAGATAAAATACTAATTGACCAAATTTCACAAAATTTGGTAGATAAGTTGTTTGTGGGAGACTCTGGTGCTAATTAGAGTATGGTATAATTCGGAAAATAAAAACTTGTCTTTTTTACGAAATGGCACGCAAAAATCGCGAAAATCTAAAAAAAAAAATACTACCTATGCTCAAATGTATCAATTAAATTCTTGTTTTATACGCAATTTTTGACGAGAAAAAGAATATAACACACTCCATTATACTTTAGAACAAATCGTTCTCAAATTATTTGATATTTCTTGCATTTTTGTTACGCCGATTTCGGAAAAATATCCAATTACTAAATAAAAACAAAAATTAAATTAAAAATGCAAATTTAGTGCTATTTGGTGCAATTAAACTCCTTCTAACGAATTATTAAAGAAATAAAGAAATTATGAATTTTTGTCGGCAGGGAAAGTCTATGCTGCGGACATCAGATTTTTACTTTCCCTGAAATACATGGTAATGAATAGGGAAAGTATTAGAATCATACTGAAAATCGCAACTCTAATTTTCGACGGATCTACACGTTTCAAAACCTCTAGAAAACGAAGAAAATATTTTCAGCGTTATGTCTGTGTGTTTGTGTGTGTGTCTTTGTGTGTGTGTGTGTCTTTGTGTGTGTCTGTCTGTCTGAGCGATGTATGTATCCACTCAAAAACTAATGAACCGAATTTCACAAAATTTGGTATGTAAGTCACTTGAATGTGGCCCTGGTGCGATTTTGAAAGAAATAACCTGCCTTTTTTTTGCCAAATAGCCCTGAAAACTCGTCGAAATATAAGAGAAAACTACGTATCCTCAAATATATCCATTACATTCTTGTCGTATACGTAATTTTTAACGGAGAAAATAATAAGACCAACCCCATTACACTAGGATTAGCCGTTCTCGAGATATTTTAGTTTTTTCGTATTTTTTGTACGCCACCTTTGAAAATAAGTCTAGTTACCAAATGCGAACGAAAATTGAATTAATAGTTAATTAAATTTAATTAATATAAAGTGAATGTGGATATTAGTCTGCAAAGAAAGTCAGATGCTACCCACATCAGATTTGTTCAACTCGAGTTAAATCCGAAATTCATTGCGTGATATTATTCATTTTGATATCCAAACATCTCACAGTCCGTCTCAACACTATACAAAAATACCATTTCGATAAAATCATTTTTAATAAAGTAATCGTGCCAGGGACAGAAAGTCAGAATAACCAAAGTGATAAACACTTTTCATTTATGATGGAAAGTGATGGGCGTGGCATAGTTATGGGCGTGTCCTGAATTTAAGCTATCAAAACCTTTATCTTTTCATTAATGGTGTTTCTCCTTTTTACTTTCCTTATATACATAATGTATAAGGAAAGTATTGTGACGGGGTCGAAAATTCGTGTGTGTGTGTGTGTCAGTGAAACTTTGGAGACGATAACTGACGAGCGAATGGACCGATTCGAACCAAATTTGGAACAAAATTCACAATTCGTAAACACTGGAAGCCTATTGTTTTTATTCGCAATCGAATGTTCAGAACCCCCTAAATTTTGGAATGAAATTTTGAAAAAATCGTCAAAAAATCTAAACCGCTATTAAAGTTGCGCAAATAGACATTTCTTATGTAATTTTTCATTAGAAAACGATTGGAATAAATTATAGAATGCTAACATGAACCGTTCTCGAGATATTGCATATTTTTCAAGAAAAGTATCAAAAAGGCTTATAAGATGAAAAAAAATATTTCCTATTGAGAAACATGTTCACTTTTCATATGTAATACCATACGATAAATTTAGTAACATCATTCTCATGGATCTAGCTCATTCCATTCATGAAAAGAGATACTTTGAGTAATACGTTTGTATTTGAACGCCAATAATCATTTGTCTGCTGTAAGAATAACATATTTCTTCGTCCATAACGCTTTTCGAGATTTTGGCGACGAATTTGGCGGAATGTCGCCAACTTGGCGACTTTTTGAAATGCTGCCAAATTAACGAAAATCTCGCCAAATGGATAAAAATGACGCTAAATCAATGAAAATGACGACTAATTGTTGAAAACTCAATATCTTGGAAGAAATATTAGTATCTACTGTAAGAAAAACCTATTTTTTTTACTGTAAAAGTAGTAAATTCATTACATTATATAAGGAAAGTCATGTGTTGCCCACATCAGATTTTTTGTAAACTAATCAGTGCAAAATAGTAATAAAATGCGATATTCAATTAATACCAGATTAAAGAAATGTTTTACAGTATTATATCAATATTTTTTTTCAAAAGTCAAAGAACCTGGAATCTATTTATAATCTTAAAATGGGAAATAAATCAAAACTAACTTTCATTTTAAAAACTATCCTAAAACCTGGTTGAATTTTAAACATTAAATATCCCTAGTACTAAAAACTATTACACTCCATGATGATTCACTCCCGAAAAGGATATGAAAACCTGTTTATAACTGAATGTTAGTAGAATTGCTCGATACTCCACTGGAATATAAATTAACATAGGGGGGGGGGGTTCTATTGAGAAGCAAGATCGAAGAGTTTAATAATTTTTACACTATCAAAATTTGAAAAAATCTGATGTGGGCAACACATGACTTTCGTTATATAATGCAATGCATTTACTACATTTACAGTTAAAAAAAATGTTATTCTTATAGTAGATCTTATATTCTTTCCAAGATATGGAATTTTCTTCAATTAGTCGTCATTTCCATTGATGTAGCGTCATATTTATCCATTTGGCGAGATTTTTGTTAATTTGGCAACAGTTAAAAATGTTGCAAGGTTGGCGACATTCCTCAAAAATTCGTCGTCAAAATCTCGCCAAGCGTTATGGATGGAGAAATAAGTTATTCTTATAACAGATAAATGCCTATTGGCGTTCAAATATAAAGTATTACTCAAAGTATCTTTTTTCATGAATGGAACGAGCTAGTTCCACGAGAATGATGTCACCAAATGTATCGCATGGTATTACATATGAAAAGTGAACATGTTTCTCAATAGCAAATATTTTTTTTTTATTTTGTTTGACTTTTTGATATTTTTTTTTGAAAATGTGCAATATCTCGAGAGCGGTTCATGTCAGCGTTCTAAAATTTAAGTCAATCGTTTTCTAATGAAAAATTACATAAGAAATATCTATTTGCGTAACTTTATTAGCGGTTTTGATTTTTTTGACGATTTTTTCAAAATTTCACTCGAAAATTTAGGGTGTTCTGAACCTTCGATAGCGTATAAAAATAATAGGCTTCCTGTGTTTATGGATTGTGATTTTTGTACCAAGTTTCGTTCGAATCGGTCCATTCGTTCGTCAGTTATCGTCTCCACAGACTCACTGCCCCCCCCCCACACACACAGACATCACTTCAAAAATGTTTAATTCGTGAGCAGGGGTGCTTGAAACGTGATCTCCTGTCGAAAACTCGAATTCGAATTTTCGACCCCCTCACAGTATTTTTCTTATACATTATGTTTAAAAAGAAAATGATAATACTCAGCCCAACACTTTTTTCTCTGGTGACTTGAAAGTTAGACTTATTGTCAGATATATATGGGGCGCTAATTGTAAAAATAACATCCGTTTGGCTGCAGTAGTTCTAATTTTAGAGATACCATATAACCAAAATAAAAGCAGAAGCAACGCTGACCATTGAATTAGAAAAAGATTGTCTTTGAGAATTTATAAATTAGTTGAAGAGCAAAATGTAGTTAACGAACCTTTGGTACACACAGACAAATATATCCTGCTACCATTACATATCGAGCTAGGCCTGACGAATTGAGACAAGTTGAGAGGGCTTTGAACAGAGAAGTTATGTGTTTTAGTTATTTATCAAGAAAATTCATTAGATTGAGCACAGAAAATTTGAAACCAGGGAATTTTTTGATGGATCAGAAATACGGTAGCTTATAAAAAAAATTACATTTCGTAGATTCAATGGACAAGATTGAGTCTTGTGCTTAGTCTTCGTTTGTTTCATTTATCATAAACTATCTTCTCAAACATAAGGCAGACAACTACTCTGAATTAATAGAGGACATATTCCCCAATTTTAAAATGTTTGGTTGTAATATGAGCATCAAAGAATATTTATACATATATTGAATGACTTGACATTTTATGTTCTCTTTGGGTCACAATAAAGTGATTTGGCAATTTGTTATTTTAAAAAGTATGTAGTATTAATAGCATCAATATTTTTTAAATCAGAGCAATAATTAAAGATCATCCGATTAAGGATCCCGAATTTTGGGGACAACCGCTAAAATGAACATATAAAGTGGTTATAACACCCCCACCCAAAAAACTATAGCTGATACGGCATCTTGATGCTATAATTTCAGGAATCAGCGCCACAAAATTATTCAGGCACAGTTAGTTCTAACTTTAAAGACATCAAAATCTGTGTTAATCTGTTCGTATAGCATTGTTTATTCGCATATAATCATATATGTTTCAGAAATTTGTATAAATTATTTATTTAAATATAAAAATACAATAATTTACGAAAATTATTTTAAAAGAAAAATTAAGTTAAGGTAAATTAAGAAAAATTAGTTTAAGAAAAGTTAGTTTAAGGTAAAAAATGACTCGTTGTTTGACATAAATAAATGGCTATATTTATGGATATAAATGACAAAAATTTGGGGATAAATATTTTTAATATTCAAAAGCCCGTGCACAACTTTACGCGTCTTCGACAATACGCTACATACCGTCTGTATTTCTTATGTTTGCTACAAATACATTTGCAGCTTTCTTGAAGCGAAGTCCTTGTCTACTTATTCCCCAATTAAACGAAATCATATTTTATATATAACTTAATTTTAAAAATTTTTGGGTAGCTAATAAAACAAATCATTTTGCTTTTAAAAAGTTTACTTAGATCATAAAACAACACAATTTATGCAATATTTGTGAAACCAGTGTTTGTAGATTGACAAAAATTTCATCACTGATATCGAGCCAATTTTAAGTAATGGATACGTGTGATGTTGACCTGCAACCTCCGCGACTACGGGTGGGGGAATGGCGCAAAAATTTTGGAGATATGCGAGGGACGCAGCGCTAAAAACGTTTGCACTAGTTATTAGAATAAGCAAACGAAATGTTGAAAGGAATAATTTAATTTTATTACATTAGGGCCGGGAGGGGGGGAGGGGGACCCGTAATATACTAATTACGTCTTCAATTATTGTTAAAGGTGGTATATGTATATATACGTTTTCAACAAATTCTTTATTTCTATGACGCTGTGCATTCTGTCTACGGTTCCTCATTAATCTGTGACAGAAGCATCAAAAATTGCCACATAGAGAGATCGCAAAAACACCTTTGACAACTTTGTCTTCCTTCAGACCTAATAAGTCAGCCAATTGTGTTCTCTACCTTTTAGTTGTATCTATTAACGTCGCTTGTCTCTTTGACAGTCTTTTACTTGCGATTTTTTCAATAATTGTTTGTACCTCACCTTCTGAGGAAGTAAAGAATATGAACGAAGAGACAAAGTGACACTAAGCTGTTGAGATGTCTATGTCTGCAGCACATTGGTCCAGATTAATTAAAAATATTAAAATATCAATAACATATTTAACATTTTTTATTAAAACATAATTTTTGTATAAAAGAAAAATTACAATCAACTACATTTAAAAAAATGAAAATTCAAGAAACATCCATTTTTAAATATAATACACCATAAAGTGACATGATAACATAAGGGCTGAGAGACAGGAGGAGGGAAGCAAGCATTCCTTTTCGGAGGATACCGTTGAACCTGAACATGCTTTAATTTACAATGTGCGGAGACGTTCAGATTATGGCTTGCGGATTGGCACCAGATCGTATTTTTGGACTAGCTACAACTTGCACTGCAATGATGTCCGCCTACGCACTAGACGGTATTGTGGTGAGCGCCATCTTCCTGCATACGTTTTAGAGCATCATACTGCATAAACGTTGTGTGGAGGTGCCATTGGCTATCATAGGCGATCCCAGCTGCTACGCTCAACATCAACCACTACATCAAGGAGGTTTTGGAAGGTGAAGTTGTACCTTTCTGACAGCAAACTCCAGGCGCAATATTTCAACAAGACAGTGCTCTATCACATGTAGCCCAAAATGTCCAAGCCTTCTTCTCTGCACAGCAGATGTTGATTCTGCCTTGACCTGCTCGTTAGCCAGATTTATTTAAATATAAAAATACAATAATTTACGAAAATTAATTTAAAAGAAAAATTAAGTTAAGGTAAATTAAGAAAAAATAGTTTAAGAAAAGTTAGTTTAAGGTAAAAAATGACTCGTTGTTTGACATAAATAAATGGCTATATTTATGGATATAAATGGCAAAATTTTGGGGGAAAATATTTCTAATATTCACAAGCCCGTGCACAACTTTACGCGTCTTCGACAATACGCTACATACCGTCTCTATTTCTTATGTTTGCCACAAATACATTTGCAGCTTTCTTGCAGGAACATGTTCAAATAGAAATTTCCAATTAGACGAAATCATATTTTATATATAACTCAGTTTTAAAAAATTTTGGGTAGATAATAAAACAAATCATTTTACTTTTATAAATTTTACTTAGATCATAAAACAACACAATTTATGCGATATTTGTGAAACCAGTGTTTGTAGATTGACAAAAATTTCATCACTGATATCGAGCCAATTTTAAGTAATGGATACGTGTGATGCTGACCTGCAACCTCCGCGACTACGGGTCGGGGAATGGCGCAAAAAATTTGGAGATATTTGAGGGACGCAGCGCTAAAAGCGTTTGCACTAGTTATTAGAAGAAGCAAACGAAATGTTGAAAGGAATAATTTAATTTTATTACATTAAGGCTGGGAGGGGGAGGGTGACCCGTAATATACTAATTACTTCTTCAATTATTGTTAAAGGCCGTATATGTATATATACGTTTTCAACAAATGCTTTATTTTTATAACCCTGTACATTCTGTCTACGTTTCCTCATTAATCTCTGACAGAAGCAGCAAAAATTGCCATACGAGAGATCGCTAAACACCTTTGGCAACTTTGTCTTCCTTCAGATCTAATAAATTAGCCAACTGTGTTCTCTACATATTTGTTGTATCTATTAGCGTTGCGTGTCTCGATTCAGATTCTTTTACATGCGATTATTTCAATAATTGTTTGTACCTCACTTTCTGAGGAAGGAAGGAATATGAACGAAGAGACATAGTGACACTAAGATGTTGAGATGTCTATGTCTGCAGCACACTGGTCCAGATTAAGTAAAAATATTAAACTATTAATAACATATTTAACTTTTTATATTAAAACATCACTTTTGTATAAAAAGAAAAATTACAATCAACTACATTTAAAAAAATGAAAATTTAAGAAACTTCCATTTTTTAATATAATACGCCATAAAGTGATGTGATAACATAAGGGCTGAGAGACAGGAGGAGGGAAAGATGGCGCAATATTTTAAGCTGCAGGAGGCGTCACATAACCAGCCACTGTATTGGATAAAAGATAATCTGATCAAATTCTTAATGTCTGGCAGTATGCAGATCGGTGGTTCGATTTCCAGCTGCACTAGAAATCTTCCCAATACCGCCTGATGAACCAACCTCGGGAAAATGAAATTAGTGGATGACTAATATCTGAATAATATAAAATTGAATTTGCTATTATTCAGTCCCTACGACTTATGGTTATGATTTCAATTCCCGAAGAGTCATGTTGGACATGATGCTTTGGTAATAAAAGGAAATGTATGTATATCTGTTCGCATTTCCGTGGGAGGCGTAGTGTACCATCTAAGAGAGCCATAGCTACGAAATTCCGTGCAGTTATAAAATCAGGTTCCCAGAGACCTCGTAGTGATATTTTTCGAAATTTGGATTAATTTTTCAGATATTGTATACTGAAATCTAATTTTAAGTAATTTTCATACAAATACGTTTCTTAGCAGTGGAAAACTTCAGTTACCATCTTAACAGTATCGGAAAGATCAAAACACACTCTTTCCAACGAGCTTTAAACCAAAACGGTTATATAAATCCGTCATTTAATTTTTTTAAAATATCGAAATAAGTATTTTAAGGCCATTAGAAAAAAAATAGTTTTCATTTTGTAAACACATTGAAAACTCATACGATTTTATGTTTTTGAGCTGTGATGGAATGATATATTCACATTTTAATGATTGTTTTTTATTTACGCTATTTATAAATTCTCGCAAAAGAAGTGACGGGGAGTGAACGGGTGACGGAGCCCCCTAGTATCAGACAATGTGTTTGACGCCTCTGCCGCTGTTTGAAAAATGTCTCGTTCTTCGAGATTCTCTGCTTCATACTGGAAAAAATATAGTATTCTAAAATATTTGATACACTCGTAGAGAAATGTTTGGGGAATGCGTTGAAATAAAAAACATTTCGATTTAGGCGTTAGGTTAATAAATATTTAACGTCAAAATCAAGGACAATATATATCTGCTGCATGTTCGCGTACTGGACAGACTAACTGAAGAACACGAATTCTTGTAGTCATGAACCAATGTAGTTGATCTCTTACAGGATGGAGCCCTTATTTTCATTTCGGTGTAGTTTACAAGTTATTCTTCGTTTTTACACTTCTGAAATGAAATATGTCCTTCGGTATCGGGTCGTCCATCGAATTTCTATGTCACGTACCGCAAAAGCTATTGCATAAAAAATATAAAATGTTATACATTTGCAGAAAAATGATAAACCTTTTCTGGATTTAAACTATAATTTGATTTGAAACACCTCGCTACGTAGTGCCAGCAAATAGGAGGCGAGGGATCCGCTCGTTCGTCGAGTTTTCTCTATTGCGTATCGCGAAAACTGTATACTAAATATGAAATTTGGTACATTTGTAAAAAAATAATGGAGGAGCATATTTAAACAAACTTTTCTTCGATTTAAAATTTAGTTTGACATGGAATAGCTCGCGATTCTATCTCTTCGAGCGCTAGCTAACATCCAGACTCCCGAAGCGGATCACCGGGTTGGCAAAGCGTAACGAGCAGGAGGCGAAATGCCCTAGTTTTAAAAAAATATGTCATGGTCTGTCGCTTATGTACATCTCCGGTTCCACGTTTGCAATTTTAATTAAGATCTTGTGTGAGCGCGACCTATTTTTGTTAATATATTGTTTTTTATAAGTATAATACCTCAGTTTTTAAATCATTTTTATGCTTAACTAATTTAAATATATAACAACAATTATTTATTTGAAAAATTCGATTATTTAAAGTATCTCCGTTTACTTTTGGAATTTTAAAATTTTATTTGGCTTTGTAAAATATATTGCTACGTTTTGAA
The DNA here is from genome assembly GCA_951213105.1 of Amaurobius ferox. Taxonomy (NCBI): domain Eukaryota; kingdom Metazoa; phylum Arthropoda; class Arachnida; order Araneae; family Amaurobiidae; genus Amaurobius; species Amaurobius ferox. Next base: position 73,255,548 of record OX578138.1, on the reverse strand, counting down.
ACCCTTTATAATTCCCCAGCACATTCTTATCTTTAATTTTATATACTATAAATGTTGAAACGGTTTACGTAACTTGAAATGTTTGTTTATATTTATATTTTAAAGTAACATTAAGTAAAAATATGAGTTACATGTTAAAAACGGAATACTTCTGCTTTAAAAATAATATTGTGTACGTAGTATTAACATAGGAGTTAGAACAGTTGTCTATTTGCGTCTACCACAACTCTTCTAGCAAAGAAATAAGTTGAAATATGATAAAATTCTTTAAATACAAAGTTTTCTGCTTTCGCTAGATTTTTTCCGTTGCAAGAATTACTTGAATGCGAGCATATTTGACGGAATTCATTGATACATTATGTCGTCAGAAATCTTTCACCTATGCCAAGTATTTTAAAATTGTCAAACGTAGTCCATTTTTATAAGAATTTAGGTATATTCAAATAATAGAATGTACCAGCTGAGAGGAAGTAAATGGACTTAAATAGAAGCTTCGCAGGTATTAATTATGTGGAATGTTTTCAAGTAGTAAACACTGTTGTAGCTAATGGTCACTTATTTTGAAATAAAAAGAACTTCGTCTTTGGGGACAATACGGTACAACTTTGGGGACAAAGTAGTATTACTGAACGTTCTATGAGGCTTTTACTGTATTTGAATGAGCACATGAAAAAACATTTCGTTTGTTTTTACTATAAAGTTCTTACTCCTCAACATGAGTTAAAAAACTGTTGATATATAATATGTATGAAGGCTATATATAAATTTAGCGACTGGCAAATTTATTCCATATTGAATATATGCCCGGTGACACATTATCAGGGTATATGTGTTATCGAAATACAGTTACCCTAATCTTTATATTGAAGCAAGTGATGAGCAGTGTTTATAAGCCTTGTACAATTGTCCTTGATAAAGCTGTGACAAACATAAAAAATGTAAATTCTTTCGTAATAAATGACACGATCTATAACAGATCATCTTTTTTTAACGACTTTTATCAACACTACCACCATATGAAGAACTTCAAATTCAAGAAATGCAATTCTAAGCGATGTAAGCTTTGTCCCGTAGCCAATCCACACCAAATTTCTACAAAAAAGGACAATATAAAAATCTTTTGCAAGACTTTTAATGTGGTATATTGCATATCATGCCTTGCCTGTCAGGCGAAATATATAGGACAGGCGCAGAATTCCCTGAATATCCGTACAAATCTGCACCGAAGTCAAGTGGGCAAAATCCAACAGCTATCCACCAATAATAACTTAGAAGTACGACATTTTCAAGTACACCCCTTCAGCAATATTATGGTAACTATTATTGATATAGTACCAGACCTTTCTGAACGCTTTAGGTGGGAAAACACCCATATAAAGCAATATAATTCTGCATATCCATATGGTCTGAATACTTTATTATTCAAGGAAAATTGCAATAAAGAAAGATGCAGGAATAGTAAAACATACCCTCTCTTAGAGAATTCAATACCTAAGAAAACTTATAGACACCAAAGAGGAAATAAAAAGCAACAATTTAATTATATCGAAACAGAAGAAAAAATCTCAGACTTCATAAAAACAGAAATAACGGTGAAATTCGGATGGATCAAGAATATAGCCAACAGTATCAAAATCAAATACTTACAACGTATATGGAATTTTATTATAAATTTCAATTTAAGTGAAAATAACTGCAATACAGAAGATACAAACACTAATATAGACATCATTCTGGGTTTAATTAAACTCAGAGCCGCAAAATATAATGTAGCACTTGAACCAAAATATCAAATTAACAAATCAAAAGAATTTTTTTCACAACATTTAAGAATAAAATGTTTGAAAATATTCCATTCAACCAAATATTACATAATATAGAAGAACGTCTTCCTTTGCCTAATCTAAATATTAAGATATCCTATCGCTTTGTAAGAACCAACGGAAGAAGATTATTCAACTACAATAAATTATGTAAAACTGGGTCTTCATTTAATATTGAATCCTGTCAATGTCATAAAAATATACATTGTGATCCCTACCACAAGCATATAATTACTGGAAACTTAGATTTTATAAAAAATAATAAACTCAAAAACTTATTACAACTTGGTACTAAGTACCGAATACAAGAATTTAATGATATTTATAATGAATTTAATTACGATCTGGAAACCTTCATATACAAGATGGCTGTCAAACACAGTATACCTGTACAAACCTTTAACGCATGGAAATATGCCTTTTACAGTGCTTTTTGCCAATTTTACTCGAGAAGAAACAAGGATTCTGGGAGTTCTCGATTTCCGTCTTCAATCAAACATTTTAATGAAGAATTCGTATTGACATACACCGACAAAATCGTATCGAATTTTGCATTCACGTGTAAAAAATTCTATGTCGATACTTTAACACATAGCTATAAGGATTGTGCCATGTATACCTTAATTCCTAGCAACGAATCAATCATCACTAATAGAATAAAAGTACTGTATAAAAGAATTGGTATGGATATTAAATCAGTAAAATTTCCATACTTGATCCTCATTCCCAAGTTACACAAAAAACCAGTCAAGTTCCGAACTGTAACAGTGGGATGCGGATTATACCTGGAACATGCAAATAAAAAACTTCTGAAATTACTCCAATATGTTATGACTGATATTAAGAAGCAAAACTCCATAATGTTAAAAAACGGACAGGAATTGATAGACCGACTGAAATTTTGCCATAAAGATTTGAACTTCAGAAGCTACGATTTCAGGGATCTGTTTAATAACATCGATTTAACAAACCTACAAATGATCTTGAAAGAATTACATGAGGAATATAATTTAAAACCATATATAACTCTCAGAAGATATTTGGATTTGATTGAGTTGGTTTTGAATGAAAACATACTATATGACGGTTCGCATTACTACAAACAGGTCAAAGGCATACCCATGGGTGGTGCATGCTCATCAATATTGGCGGATATTTATCTATCCAAATATGAAAGAGGAACCCATATATTATCGGAAATACCTTATTTCCGTTATGTTGACGATGTGATAATAGGGGGTTATGCAAACACCCCTGACATAGATTTTGCATTCTACCCAAGGGAATTAGACTTAATTGAAAACCCGATCAATGAGAATGGATCGACAGACGTCCTGGATTTGTCAATAAGAAAACACCAAGACTATGGAATTTATACAACCATAGACGACAAGAGAAATTCATACAATATCAAAATTAATAATATTACTGATTGGAGTTCAAACCTCACTAAAAATATATTCAGAAATATTATTATCGGGTACTTCAGAAGAAACAGAAACTACAGTACTTTTAAAAAAGACTGCATTTATGAATGTAATAAAATAATAAATGATGCATTAAAAAGAAATTACCCTAGATATTTTTTACAACATCATTACTATTCCTTTTACAAAGAAAGAAATTGTGCATTGTTTGATTCTAAATGAGAATTCTTAATCATATATATTTTCATATCTGCGATCCTATCATCATGAAGTCTTTTCGCGCATGTGCGACTTTCCCTTATAAAATGTTGTGTTTTCATGTTGGATTGTAAGGTGTATCTCTTCCTTGCTCGGTTCCATCTTTGTTTTTGTGTCCGTTCGGGTGCTTCTGTCTTTGCACATGTGGGAGATTGACCATTGCGTTACATTGGTGCCGTGAGCGTTGCCCGGGTCGTAAAAGCTGCTTTAAGCGGGAAAGGGGTCTCGCAATCCACCCGTGCCATTCTATGCAAATCATATGGTCACTCCTGTTCTCGCATATTTTTTCTTCTTGTTTATATCCTTATATTCCACTCTGGATGCAGATCTGCTAAGCGCCACATCCTCTGTAAGGTTTCTGTTTTCTCTTTTACTTAAATAGGAGTTCCGTTCGTGATATACTTATTTTTATATGTATATATATTCATATATATACATATATATATATATATATATATTCATATATATACATATATGTATATATATGTATATATATATGCATATATATATATACATATATATATATATATATATATATATATATATATATATATATATATATATATATATTCATATATATATACATATATATATATATATATATATATATATATATATATATATATGTATATATTCATATATATACATATATATATATATATGTATATATATATATATATATGTATATATATATATATATATATATATACATATATATATATATATTCATATATATACATATATATATATATATGTATATATATATATATATATGTATATATATATATATATATATATATATACATATATATATACATATGTATATATATATATATATATATATATATATATTCATATATATACGTATATATATATATATATATATATATATATATATATATATACAGAGAGAGAGAGAGTTTCATCTCTATGTCTTAAATATTTCATATTGTTTTGCAATTCTCGAATTAGTGTATAAACAACACTTAATATTGTCATTATTGCAATTAATAATGCTTCAAAAATAAAGTAGGGAGGCATCACATAAATGGATGCCTAAGCTTCCCGATTATCTTCTATGGATAGTGCATTTGATTAATAAATTATAGAGTTGGACCTTATTTTTATACGCTTATATATTAACACTCTTAACACGACCTCTTACACACGCTCTTAACACGACCTTCAACACCTATATATTGTTGTGATACTTATTGACGAAAGTAGATACATGTCGTAAAACAGATTGCTATAATATTTATTGACGAAAGTATATTTATATTTCCATTTCAGAACACGTAAGATTTTACTTTCAACAAGTATAGATTGTTGTAATATTTATTGACAAAAATAGATATTTCCCTTTTAGAACATCTAGAAACCTAGGATTTTACTTTCAAAATATATAGAATGTTGTGATATTTATTGACAAAAAAGTAGCTATTTCATTTTAGGAACATCTATGATTTTAATTTCAACATCTATGGATTGTTGTGATATTTATTGACAAAAGAAGAGATTTCATTTTAAAAACATCTAGGATTTTACTTTCAACATCTATAGATTGTTGTGATATTTATTGATAAAAATATATATTTCCATTTAAGGATACGTAAAATTTTAATTTCAACATCTATAGACTGTTGTAATATTTATTGTCGAAAATAGATACTTCTATTTAAGAAGACTTAGAACTTAATTTTCAACATCTATAGATCGTTATGATATTTATTGACGAAAGATGATATGACGAAAGATGACGAAAGATGATATACCTTATGATATTTATTGACCATTTAAGAACACCTCAGATTTTAATGTCAAAATCTCAATGATCTACTTCTCTATAGAATATAGTTATTGTTCCACTGACACGTAATCTATTAAAGGTTTGATTTGCAAAAAGAAATAGTAATCTAAAAACCGCTATTCTTCTCAGCAAAAGAAAAGCGAAAAGTAATCCCGTTGGTCGATCCATGACGATCGTAGAAAGAGGGGGGAAAATAATGTGAGAGGCAAGCATGATGAACACGAAAAACGCGTGTTATCAAATTTGGGTTATAGAAAGGATTGTTTTGACATTTCAGATTTGAGTGGAGGGCTTTGTTTTACTTATGTTTAGCGAGTATAAATATCATGCATCAAACGCTTGCTCGATCTCAATAAATTAGCAGGTTCGATCGATCAAGTATAAATTATATGTTTTAATTACATGCTAATTCAAAAATCTTCATTTTAATATTTATACTGTACAATATAAATTTGCAGAAGGAATTATCCGGTGATGTGCGGGTACTAAATATGCGCCGGCTAAATAAATAATACAGATACAGATAACACCGCTAAATTCTTAAATAACCCATTTTGAAACAAACTCATCCCCACTTCACATATTTGTTTCAAAGTAATTTAAACGCATATGTCGTTGCGCCTAACAATTTACCACATGTACATACAAATGTCTTCTGATTCCCATACCAACGTCCAGTTTGTAAGGTTGTGATTCGCCAATTAGAGAAGAACCGGAATCGAATATCTTGTTTTTTATGCTTTTGGTTGAATGAGAAAATTACAATATACGGAAATTAAAATAATAATAATAATACAATGCGAAAATATGTAGCACAATGCGCCGCATTCGAAAAACTAAATTTAGAACAAATAGAATGGTTCTAAATATAATTTTTCGAATGAGGCAAAATAAGAATCATAGTAATTCCTAAAGCACGCATATTTTGTTATATTTAAAAATAAACTGGTATATATGAAGGAACAATAAAAGGAAAATAAATATAGAGAAAAGTAAATAGCTAAATGTGCTCTACAGATTCGGTTCAAATATCGTTAAATGGAACGCTTTTCAGTCTTTTTGATGGTATCAAGATGGAAATTCTAATCCTAGCCCCTACTGAAATCAATTTGGTGGATCGTATTTCGAGATATGTTTCAAATGTTACTTAACCTTAGGATCCTGATATGGATATTCCTAGATACACTGTATAAACCAGTCCACACTCATCTCGTAATAAGGAATATCGTTGTGAAAAATATTTAACAGCTGGGATATATTTCTTCTTATTTTATTCTTTTAATAAAAATATGGTTTGTTTTTGTTTTTCGCCTCAAGGCCTCCATGTCACAATAATATGCCTCGGCATATAATTGAAAATCGCTGCTCTAATTCATAAAGTTCTCCTCTTTTGAAAATGGTATTTTCCCAGATTGGCTTACCTGCTTCCCAACTTACTAGAGAATATTCCAGCATGATAAAATATTACTAATATTAATAAAAATAGTAGTTTTTAATAATAAATTAAATTTTATTAATAAATTAATATTTTAATAATAAATTATCATTTTAATAATAAATTGGAGAAAATATTTAACAGCTACTATATATTTCCTCTCATTTGTTTTCATTTTAATACAAATATTATTTTTCGTTTTTCTCCCTCAAGAGCTACTCAGTATCAAGAAACACTAATGTGCCTCGGCACATCCTAGAATCGCTGCTCTAACTCTTAAAGTGCTTCCATATTTACGATGACATTTTCTCATATTGGCATTCCTACTCCCCAATTTACTGGAGAAAATTATAGCACGCTCAGATATTATTTATACTCCTAAAAAGAAACAGTATTGGAAGACGATCATATTTCATATAATACCAAAATAGATATTTAATATATTATCAAAATAGATAATTCATACATTACTAAAATAGATATTTCATACATTAACAAAATAGATTGTTCATACATTACCAAAATAGATAGCTCATTCATTACCAAAATAGATATTTCATACATTACCAAAATAGATATTTCATAAGCAACAGTATAATGTATCGGTGTAACTTCGTCTGCTGAAAAGACTTTTAACTGATTTTTCACTTAAATGTGACGTAGTACCCCAACACTGATCCTAATTTAAAATTCGGAAATATTGAACACCATGATTAGTAAGATGTATTCTTATCTAATTCTGCAGATTTACTAACCTTTCAGATCGAGTAAATATATTTCTTTCTTTTTTCTCTTAGGTAAGTTATGCTTTACGAAAAATGTAAACCTTGCTTTTCAGGTAAGAGATTTTTGTTATCCGCATTAGCTTTTTTCCCTTAGAAGTTAACATCAATACAAAAGGTAATCGATACAAATAGATTTTATATAGTATTGGATATTTTATATTGGGTAAGAATGCGTATTCTCTTGGATGGTTTACAGCCTAAATCTATGACTTGCTTTGAAGGTTTGTACCAAGGTTTAAAAATAGGTTTTGTTATGCTTCATTAAGATAGGAAAGTAAGTTTTTATTCACTTCATCAAAATTGTAATGTTGGACATTTTCAATACCAGTTATATAAATTAATATAATAGTAAAAGTCAAACATCTGCATGTATGTAGAGAGGCGGTATGTAAAAAAAATGATAATAATTACTTGTATGTCATTTAAGAAATGCAGATCTTTTCATTTTTAGATGTTTTTATACCATTGTGTAAAAGCATACAGGATAAATATAGAAGCGCACAATTAGACAGTAAGAGTTATTAATTATCTTCTAACTTTGAAAATCTTTTAAAATAATTATATAACTACATAATGTAGAACTTGGAAAAATTTATTCTTGAAAATTAATGAGTAACACTGTTACTAGTTTTAGATTGGTGAAAAACATTAGATTTTTGTACATATCGAATAAGGAAGATTAATGCTTCGTATCTGATGATGGTATAAGCTGCCCCCAAAAAAAGTTTCTAAATTCTTAATCTAAATTTTTCTACACTGCAAATCTGCACTATTTTACCAAAATTGGTTTATAATACAGCTTGAATGTATGTGGAATCAGAAGATACAATGCATAGCTGGTTCTATATTGAAATCGGCAGATACTTTTACTCGTATGGCGTCAATAACCCAGCGGAACGATGAAGAATATATATATTATGGTAAGTTCCAGAAAAAGCTCGCAATTCGCGAGATGATTGGGCAATCAACAAAATCGCTAAAAATAAAGCTCGCTAAGTATAACGAAGACCTCCGATGTTGTCGCCAAGGTGAAGCGTCCAGGACCATAAAATTACAAAAATGGTTTTCTGTTATACATTCCACGACCCTACCTACGCGACACACTTGATGGTTTACAGTTCAAAAGTACGGATGCGAAACAGAACATGACCCCTCAATATGAAGGAGACCGAGCGGGTCTTCAACCAGGCGAAGTAAGACAAGACACGAGAAACACATTAAAATTTCAGTACAAAAGGAAACATTGTTGATTGAAAATGTCCTTTAAAGTACCATTATTGCAAATTACAGATAGCCAAGAATATTATTTTGATTGATGAAACTTTAAAACCTCAAAATATTTAAAATCTTAGCACTTCTTAAACAGTTAACAATTTATGAAAATTAACCTATAAGTTAAAACAGAACACCTCTTATTTAAGCAAGATCACAAAAGCAATTTATATTTCCTAGTTCAACTCATTAAAAATCTCTTTGGCCGTGGTGATACATTTGAAAAAAAGTCACATTTCTTTAAAGATTTACTACACACCTCCCAGCTAAGATGTTTCACATGAGAAACTATTGTAACTACTTTCTATACAGTTTGTGACAAATGAAAGAAATCATATCTGAATACAAAACATCCATCTCTTTCTCAAACTGTTTTTAAAATCGTAATATTAGTAACATTTTAGATCAATTCAATTGAGATAGAAATTTTTACATTTGAAAATAGATCAATTTTTCGGAAAATCCCATTCGGAAATATTTCTACACATGTCAATTCGTAGATGAATTTTAATAGACAGCTCAAGGGATTGTGTTATGTTTATACTAATGGTAGGAATCCTGTTTGTCTTAAAAATCTCCATTTTACGTACAACTATGCTATTTTTGCCCCAGAAATAAAGTTGAGCTGTTGAGGTAAACGTTTGCGTACTCAGACGAATTGTGTGCAAAGAGTGTTTTTTTTTCCTTTTATTTTGTTAAATTCGCAGAGGTTTACCAAAATTATCATTTCAGTATTTATAAAGATAATTGATTTGCCTGCGTCATCACTCCCTTTTTATTGCTCTCTGAACTAATTGCTCATAAATTTTAGTAAAACAGAAATTATGATCATAATCTTTCTTATCCGACTTTTCTCAGCTAATTATATGCTTATTTCATCCTTTTTACCTTCAGTTGGGTCAGTTTGCTACAAATATGTACCGTTACAAAATGCATTAAACCTGTATACAAGATGTCCGCGGAATGCCCAAAGTTTAGATGGAACATCTCACAAACAGTTACTGATAAAGAAAATAAATATAATTTAAGATCATCGTTCATAATGAGATTAAATCATTACCTGTTCTAGAAGTTCGTCATTATCAGCAATCACGTACCGCTATCGGAGAGGGCCATTGCCGGATATTTTTTGCAATCTATCGACTAAAATGAGCACAAATGCTCCAATGTTGAATTGCTCGAGTTCTTCAACTGATGTTTGTTCCAGGTGTGCTATTAATCTTGTCTTTTGTGTTAGTTCTAGGAAATAAAATTCAGATTGATTCAAATTCAGAGAATATAGGTTCAATAGGTTCCTGTTCCTGTTGAGTTGCGGTTATAGAAAGCACTGACTACTGATAAAATGTTCAATGACTAATATAATTACCACACGAGTTCGAAAAGGGAAAACGCCATCTTGCATGAACCAGAATATTTGTCGTTTTTCTACTAGAACCTTATTATTATTAAAAAGTTGTTTGAAATATCTGGGCGTCTTTTCTAAAAACCATATACCTTTTAGGATTTTTAAAAATTTTAAATCTTAAAGTTGAGTTAAAGGGAGGGACTCTTAATGCTGGTACATTTAAATAATGATGTCTTTAAATAGAGCGGTAAATAAGGGGTCCTAATTTACAGTATAGGGCCCAGGGTTTGCTTAATAGTAAATAAGGTTCAGGGCCTAATTTCATTTGGGGCACCATTCTAAACAGTTCAATAGTTACTTATGCTATCAACAGTAAATAAATGTTTGATGCAAATAAGATAAAGGTTATATGAATTGTACAACATTAATTTCGCTGAGATATTGAGATACATAAATTAAGCCCTGGATAAAGCAGATGTTATTATATTAAAATGCATGAAACATATTGATAGTTGAATAAATTTTTATCGAATGAAAATACTTTTTTGGATCTAAAGCAAATAATTTTGAACTATAAAATAATAAAAACTGAAAAGTATTTCAAGATACTGAAGCAAATAAGATAATGGGCATATTGATTGCACAACATTCATTTTGCTGAGATATTGAGTAATTTTGCTGACATTTTCTTTCACACCACAGATATTCTTATTAATTTTCAAAACTTTTAGGAGTTTTTATCCTTTATGGCAAAATTTGGGGGTTTTCTAAATTGGGGGACAGGGTCCAAGGCATAAATTAATGTGGTCTATCATAAATTAGGCCCTGGTTAAAGCAGATGTTATTATACTGAGATGCATGAAACATACTTATAGTTGAATAAAATTATATCCAATGAAAATACTTTTCTGAATCTAGAGCAAGTAATTTTAAACTATAAGATAATAAACCTGAAAAGTATTTCAAGATACAAATTTTTTCTCTACTGCAATAAAATTTTCAATGATTAAACGTATTTTCAATAGATAACAAGGCTTATATTTTCTTTACTTTTAATGTTTTGTACAAAATTTACTTATCTACAACTACTCAGAATATACATGGCATTACCAGTGTTAACTAGACCTTTGAGTAACTATAAAGTCTTAATCAATACAACGTTACTCGATTTATAGTCCAATTGTGCTGCTACTTAACGCAAGAGTAGTATATATATGTACGTATGAGCGCACATGTACTTTATACACTAAAAACTATATTTTATAGCTTATTTTTATCTTTTTATATATAAAAAAAAGGTCTCGATCCATTTTAATATTAAAAACATGATATTATATCAAAATAAGACCTTTTTTACATTTAGACCAAATTTTAACTTTTTTTTAGATAAATGCATGAAAAAAGAGATCAAAAGATAGGCCGCTCCATTTTGGAGCTACCTCATACATAGGATGAAATTAAATAAATGCGTGAAAAAAGAGGACTTCTAAATGAATAGAAGTCCTCTAAGCTTTAAAATAAATGGGGGGACCGTTAGTCCCCCCATGAGACGGTATAAAAGGATTTATATGAAAAAAAGAGGACTTGAATCCTCTAAATAAACTTTATATTGAAACGCGTCCGTAATTTACGGACGTGTTTTTATAGAGATGAACAGATAGAGTTTTATAAATAATATAAATAAAAAAAGAAAGTTTAATATATATACAAAGTACTATAGTTTAATATATATTAAAAGAGCCTGATATAATTACTTTTTTTCAATAAAAGTAAGTTGTATACAATCTTTACTAAATTTTTTCTCTCCACCAAAATTATAATATGACTTAATATTTTTACTAAATTTTTTAAGATCTTTATCATTATAATTACTTAAAAATGCTGTTCCAGTATCACCGTTTGATTCTATAAATCTTGCTATTACACTAATTCCTTTCTTTTCTAGAGATTTTTTAATCTTATAAAGATCCATTTATTTAGAATTATTTTTTACTCTAATATGTATTTATTATCACCTAAATATAAAAATATATATCTTCCTTTATTGATTTTATTTATCGATCTATTAGAAAGTTGTCCATGTTTATTCGAAAGGTAATACTCTTTTTCTTCAACTTCTACAATTAACTTTACGATTGCTGTACCTGCAATCATATTTTCCAGGATATAAATCATCTAATACATATGTTTGACGATAACCACTCAGACTATTGAACTCTTCCATTTATTAGTAAACATTTTTTAAGACCATCGATATGGAAATCCTACATTATTTCTTCTTAACATCATGGGTATTTTATCTTCATCATACCATATTTCATTTATTCTAGGTAAATATATTAATTCAGTTAAAGATGTAATATCGTTTTCTCTACAATATAATTTATTTAAATTAGTTAAATTTTTTATACCTTTAAGAGATGTAATATCGTTTTCACTACAAGATAGTATTTCTAAATTAGTTAAGTTTTCTATACCTTCAAGTGAAGTTAATTTAATATCTACACAATATAATTCTTTTAAATTAGTTAAATTTTTTATTCCTTCAAGAGATGTAATATCGTTTTCACTACAAGATAATATTTCTAAATTAGTTAAGTTTTCTATACCTTCAAGTGAAGTTAATCTATTATTATTACAATTTAATGTTTCTAAATTCGTTAAATTTTCTATTCCTTCTAGAGATGTTAATTTATTTCCTCTACATTTTAATACTTTTAAATTCGTTAAATTTTCTATTCCATCAAGAGATTTTAATCTATTATCTTTACAATCTAATGTTTCTAAATTTATTAAATTTTTTATTTCATCAAGAGATGTTAATTTATATCCCTCGCAATATAATTCTTTTAAATTAGTTAAATTTTCTATTCCTTCAAGAGATGTATCATAATATAATATAAAAATAGATTTCACTTCAGTAGGATTCTCTATATTTAAGAAAGACATAGTTTTTTTTTCCATACCATTATTGTATGTAACATCCATTTATATAGAAACATTTTTATTAAATTTATCATCTTTGCTAGTTAATTGTCTCAAACGATAAACACTCTCTCTCAAGACTGATTTAACTTCATATATCTCTTCAAAAATTTTCTCTTGGTAAGGTTCTATTTCATGATGACCAAACTTTTTATTTAATTCACTCATCTGTATTGCTTGTATTTTTTTCCAATGAACATTAAAAAAGTGATCAGGTAATAGCTCAAATTTATATTTAATCAAATAACAAAAATCTAATTTATGCATAAATTCTTCTATAAAATTTTCACTAAATGTTTGATATCTAGTTATATACAACCAATTTAAATCATCTTTTAATTCTCTCATGGTATCTTCTGTAAGATTTTGAAATATTGATTCTTTATATAAATCTAAATTATCAGAAAATTTTACGATAAATTCGTTACTTAAAGTTTGATATTGAGATATGTTTACCCAATCTACTTTATCTTTACATTTTTCTATAAAATCTTCTGATAATTTTTGATATCTAGAAATTTTACACCAATCATCAGGTTGAGCAAATTCTTCAATAAAAGATTCAGACAGTGTTGAATATTGTAAAACTAAATCCCAATTTACATAATCTTTCAGATTTCTAATTACATCTTCAGATAAATTTTTTCTAGAAAATTCATTCCAATCGATATCCATTTATTAGAAAGAAATTCTTTCAATATGCATATAAGGTTTTAAAGCGTTACCATCACATTTTATCTTTAATGTGATGATATCATCACGTTTACCATAAGCAAAACAGGTTACTACATCTCTATTAACATTTAAAATTTCCTTACCATTGATTTCTAGTGATATCATTTTATCACTTTCTACTGTATCATATATATATATGGAAATTTTCATATACATATCTGTAGATAATCGCATCTCTTGATCTAGTAATTTTGAGCTCATCATGTTGAAATTTACTTTTTTATAATCCCCATCTGTATGAAAATCATCTAGTATAGTAACCCAGATATCTCTATTGTCTAAATATATTTTATTGACAGCATCGTTATCATTTTCAGGTTCAGAAACATTTGTAATTATTTTATTTTTTGCATCAAATTTATCATTCTGTAATATTAACGAATTTTTTTCAAAATATCTTTTATTCACAACATTTTTTTCATCTTTAGGATCTGCAACATTTCCTATTCTTTTTCCTTTTGCATCAAAAGCTTTTCCTTCTGAAGAATGTAAAGTTGTTTCATCTAATTCTTTTATTCTCTTGCCTGTTTCTTTAGTAAAGGATAAAAAACTCTCATCATATTTAGTTTCTATATGATCTCTCAATTCATGATGATTATTCTCTATTTTATTCAAAACAAAACTTTTAGTGGTTAAATCTAAATCATCTATAGGATTTTCACAATTTTTTAAAATTCTATTTTCCATATCATAATTTCCATCATTCATTAATTTAAAACCTATACCAGGAGGTCCAATAGGTCCTTCTTTCATTTGATCATCATAAGGTGGATAATAAGCACTCATTTATTTAATTTTAAGATTTTAAACTCTTAACCATTGTTACAGTTTTATTTTTTAAATTTATAAAACATATCTTTCTTTCTTTAAAAATAAAATAAAACTTATATTCCTTTTGACTATTCGTTATCCAATTAAATTCAATATCTAAATTATTTAAATCGGTATAGTTTTCATGATTTGATGAGTCAAAAGGAAAAATAGGATACAGTTTACCAAAATTCTCCTTATTTATCAAAGGTCCTGTTTCTGTATTATTATCGTAAAGTCCTTCATGTAAAAGAGCTTCATACACTCGAATATAATCTTTATTGACAAAATTTGTTTTATAACGCATAAGAGGAACTTGGTTATTATTAATCATCAACCAGCATTCTGCCATATCTATATGATCAAATATCATATTATTTTTTTCATAATTATTATCTCTTTCAACATATTGAGGAATAACATAGACACTTAAAACTTCATCTGACGCTGTAGTTGCTGTCACAGATCCACTGTTGCTTCTATATGGGCCTACCATCTTAAATCTATATCGATCCCAATTTACCTCTATATCTTTATTAGATAGATATGATTCCAGAAACAAACTTTCTGCAGAATTTTTTAATTCTATATAAGGTAAATGTAAGGTTAAACCTTCAACTACTACCTTATAATTTCCGTTTCTGATATTAGTATATATCATATTTTTATTTTCATTTCTTTGAATTTCTATTTTCACTTCAAAACCTGAAATTATCTTTTCATATTCTCTAAAGAAATCGATTATATCTTTTAAAGGTGTCCATATTTTAATGACATTGCTATCTTTCGTTAGTTCCCATCTCTTTACGAATCCTTCGTTATAATCTTTATTCATTTTCAAATTATTAAAAAATTCAGTTATTTTAGTAGTATCTTCTAAAGTACCATCATATTTAAACTCATTACGGTCAGCTGAATCAGATGTATCTAGATAAAAAAATTCATTTTGAGCTTGTGATGTTACATAATCAGGAGTATAATGAATTAATCTTAAAACATGATTCATGATTGAAAAATTTGACTGTGTATTTGATTCAATTTCGGTATCTCCTATATGTACTTTTAAAGTTTTGATAAAACCTCCACCATTTACCAGACTCACATTTTCGTTTCCAATGGATGATTTATCATTTTTTGTAATTTTTAATTTTAGTTCAAGATATCCTCTAGAATATAAAATTTTTGCTTTAGTATCATTAATATGAAAAACATAGGTAGCATTCTCATCTGAACTATGTTCTTTTGGATGAATTTCTCTTAATTCATAACTTTTAATGTGATCATTATAATAATAACGAGTATCACTTAAATCATAAATCATTTATTTAGGAAGAATTTTTAAACCACCTCCTTTCTTTTTCATGGAAATTATTTCATTTAATATATTCTTAGGTTTCAATAAAACCTTTAAAAATCCTTGTATTTTTTTACTTTTTCTTCTATTCATTTATTTAAGAAGAAATAAAATTAAATTCTACAGCTCCTTTATTTAAATCTATTAATTCACCTTTTTGATTAGTAATCCTCATTTTTATTCTTTCAACAGGATCTACTTTAACAGGAAAAAATATCCAATTATTAAATTCTTTTGAAATTATACTACCTGGAGGGTTTTTATTAGTGAAAGAATATATAACTTCTGAATTATATTGATTTATTAAAGATCCTTTTACAACATCACAGTGAATATAAATATTATCATTTCCATTAGATATATCAGCAATATGTTCACCTTCAATCTCTGTTTCTTCATCATAACTTCCATATGTCGGTTTTAAAAAGCCTATAATTTTATGAAAGTTACTTTTTGTAAAATCAATTACCCAACCATTTTTCAGTTTAATAGATATTCTTTGTCTTGCTTCAATAATACCAAATTTGACAGGTGGATCCTCACCGAATATTTTCATCATATACTCATTTAATCCTCTTATAGTATAATTACCATTTGATATAGTAATTGTTATATCTGTGTCTAATGTATACAATCTAAATATGTTATTTCCATAATTCTTACTTATATTAAACCAGGAAACTTCCATAGAGAATGAGTGTAAAGCTAATTTTTTTATTTTAAGAGGTGTAATAAAATTTACAGTAAATTCCTCTGATTTCTCATGACCTTCAGATTTTAATATAATCATTTATACATAACAAAATTTTCATTTTAGTCACTAGGTTTTTGTGTAGGAAATGATTTGAGAACATTTTTAGGTGATATACCTTTATTCCTTTCTCTTATATATTTCATACAAAATATACCACATTTCACAGATGAAGGTTTCTGTAAAAAACTATCATTATAACCTATTTTTTTATTGGATGTAACAAGAAATGATTTAATATTTTTAGGAATATAGTCCTTCTTCATATTGTCATATTCACCAAACGGATCAAAATATTCCACATATTTATATTTAGGATCATTATAATAACAAACCCAATGAGTTCCAGGACCTGTTGATACATCTAAATTGATGATTCCATTTTCAAATTTTCCTATTGTTTTAGGTAATAAATCGGAGGTAAACACACCTCTAAATCCTTTTTCATTTTTCATATTTTCTATAATCATTTTGTCACTGATTCCCACTGTTGATATATTCCCTTTCCAAGTTTTTTTTTTCCCAGACCCCTTTTTTTGCACAGCTGAACTAGCTAATCCATGTAAAGCACCTGTTGCTAATGCTGGAACTGCAATTTTAGCAGCGGTTATTAAAGAGGGTATAAGTGCCGCTAGAAATGGTAAAAATCCTCCATTTTTATCTAATTGAGTTTTACTAATTGTAATTCTTTTTTTATCATTAATATGATTAATTTGAGTTTTAGTTAA
The DNA here is from genome assembly GCA_951213105.1 of Amaurobius ferox. NCBI lineage: Eukaryota > Metazoa > Arthropoda > Arachnida > Araneae > Amaurobiidae > Amaurobius > Amaurobius ferox. Next base: position 73,238,030 of record OX578138.1, on the reverse strand, counting down.
ATACATCTCATGATTAGGAGTTTTAGATTTATCTATTTGTAATGTTACTTCTACTTTATTTTTAAAAGCTGATTTAAGTTTATTTTTCTGACCTTCACTCAAATAAACTTTATATTTTATCATTTATTAACAGAGAAATTGTTTATGATATCGTTGTACATCATTATAAGTCATTTCTTTATTTTTTAATAACATATCTAACAATAAAGTTACTTGATTATACAATTTCTTTGATTTACTTCCGTTACATATTTTTTCTGTTAAATTCGATAATACATTCAATCCTTTACCCACCTTCATTTCTTTACTACTTCGAATCATATTTAATCTATGCATATAATTTTGCAACATATTTTCTTTATTTTTAATTTCTTTTATATCATTCTTTTTCTGGTTTAATTCCTCCTCTGAAAAATTTTTAGCCCTAGAAATTGTACTTTTTAAGTTGCCTCTTTTCTTAGATAATCCTTCTTTTAACTGTTTAGCTCTTCCATACATCTCCTCTAATTTTTCTTGATCGTTTAAAAATACTGACGGTCTGTATAATTTTTCCTCTTTTAAATATTTTAAATTTAAATTTTGATCGATATCATAAGTATAAGATACTAATTCTTTCACAGCTTCAATAGGCTCTTCTATAGATGGAAATGAAATATTTTCTACAACATTTTGAATACTTTTCACAACTTCTTTATTTGATTTTTCATATTTTTCAATTTCTTGAGTGACTGGTTTATGAAATTCCTCTAAGGTCTTTTGAATACCTATTTTGTCTTTTAGTTGATCTTCATTATTCTTTCTTATTTCTTTTTCTATTTTTACTATTTTAATTGAATTTTTTATTTGCTTTAAAAACTTATGTTTCCGTTCTTTTTCTAAGTTCATTTATATAATATTAATTTTTTTACTGCAGCAAATTTTATTTTTACTGCTAGTAAATTATGATAAAAATTAAAGATTACACAGAACCAGAAGAATTACCTGATCCTAAACAACATCCTTTGTTACCTAAACATCCATTTAGATTGCTTATAGTAGGATCTTCAGGTTCAGGTAAAACAAATTTACTGTTAAATTTGATTTATGATTTATTATTTTTTAATACATTATATATATGTGCAAAAGATTTATACGAACCTAAATATTCTAAATTACAAGAAAAATATACATTGTTTGAAGATATAGAAAGAGAAGATATTTTGAAATGTAAGAATATAAAGAAAAGAAAAGATTATTAAAATTTTATGATAAATTAAAAAAAAAAAGTATTATTTTCTTCAGATCATAATTTTATTACTGTAGATGATTTAAATCCTACATTAAAGAATTTAGTTATTTTTGATGATTGTGTGATTGAGAAAGATCAAAAAAACATCGAAGAATTATTTATTAGAGGTAGAAAGAAAAACGCATCCCTTATTTATTTAACTCAGTCATATTATTTAACACCTATCAATATAAGAAGGAACTGTAATTACGATATATTTTTCACTCTACAATCTAAAGAAATTCAACAGATTATAAGAGAGATAGATGGTTTATTAAGTACTGAAGAATTCAAACAAATGTATAATAAAAGTGTTCAAGAAAAATATGATTTTTTTATGTTAGATTTAGTGAATCCCGAAATGAGATACAGGAAAAAATTTAATCCTATATAAATGGATGTATATTTAGGAAAAAGATTATATGTTTACAGAAAGAGTAGAAATATGTATCAAAAGATAAGTATTTCATTATCAGTAAGTAAGGTTATTCTAATTGGAACAGGTTTATCAGCAATAGCCTTTCTACCTCTTGCATTTTTAAGTTTATCAGTTGGTATAGTAGAAGCCATAGATCTTACATTAAAAATTGCAGAAAGGAAAGAAGAATATAGACATTGTTATAATTTTTATAAAGAACTCATTAATTCGTTTAAAGCTAAGGATATGACAGAAGAAGAAATTTATATGTGTGAAAAGGATTTCATGAAAAGTTTAAAATTTAATCCAGTTGAAAAATACGTAAAACAAATGCAATTGAATGGATATAAATTTCTAAATAAATAAATGGTTTGTAAAAAGAAAGGTGGTGATATTGTTGGATGGGTACAAGATAAAGTAAATCTTCCAGAAATGCATTTACCAGGATATCAATATTGTGGCCCAAATACAAAATTAGAAAAAAGATTAAAAAGAGGTGATCCTGGAATAAATAGAGTTAATAAAGCATGTAAAGAACATGATATTGATTACAATAAAACAAAAGATACAAAACTGAGACATGTTGCTGATCAAAAATTAATAGATAATTTAAATGCTATACAAGATCCAACATTTCAAGAAAGATTAGCTAGAGGAATTATTAAACCTATTATTAAAGCTAAAAAAACTTTAGGATTAGGTCTTTCTATATATTGTGTCAAGTGTAAAGATAAAACCCCAACTAAAAATTATCATAAAACTACTTCTAAAAATAATAAACCAGTTGGTAAAGGTATCTGTACTATTTGTGGAAGTAAAAAGACTACTTTTTTAGGGAGTTAAAAGAGACATATTATAATCCAGAAACAGGTTATTGTGGTATACAAGAATTGAAAAGAAAAACAGGGTTACCTAATGTTGAAGAATTTTTACATGAACAAGATGTATATACTAGATATAAACCTGTCATTCGTAAATTTAAAAGAAGAAGAGTTTATGTTCCAAACAGTAATAATCAATTTGACGCTGATTTGTTATTTATAAAAAATTATAGCAAATATAATGATGGAACTAATTATTTATTAACTGTTATAGATGCTTTTAATAAATATGCTTGGGCTTTTCCTATAAAAAGAAAAACATCTGAAGAAGTAGTACAAGGTTTTAAACAAGTTTTTAAAGAAAGAATACCAAAATTCATTTTAACAGATGAAGGTACTGAATTTACAGGAAAACAGACCCAAAAACTATTCAAAGATAATAATATACATTGGTTTACAACTAAAAATAAAGAAATAAAATCTGCAATAGCTGAGAGATTTAATAGAAGTATAAGAGAAAAAATTATAAAATATATGCATGCTAACAATACTAAAAGATATATTGATGTATTACCCAAATTACTTAAAAATTATAACAATTCATATCATAGATCTATAAAAATGACACCCGTTGAGGCTAGAGAAAATGAATCTCAAGTTTATAAAAATTTATATACGAAAAAGATCATGAAAAAACCTAAATTTAAGATAGGGGATAGTGTTAGAATATCTACAATTAAGAAAACATTCAGGAAAGTAGATGATTCTACATTTACTGAAGAGATTTTTATAGTTTCTGAAGTATTGAAAACAGATCCAATTACTTATCGATTAAAAGATTTAAACAGTAAAGAAATTGAAGGAACTTTTTATGAAAATGAAATGGTAAAATATAATAAAAAAGATGATGTATATAAAATTGAAAAAATCATAAAAAAGAAAGGAAATAAGTATTTTGTAAAATGGCTAGGATATCCAGATGAATTTAATAGTTGGACATCTGAATTAGTATAAATGAATAAGATGAAATTAATCTATGATTCGGAAGAAGAAGAATATTTTTATGTTATCGATTACGAAAGTTTAAAACAAAGATATAATAGTAGAGTTTGTTATTTTAATCGATTAAGAAGGAGATATAATATATCTCAAGAAGTTGAGGATATGTTTTTAAAATTTTTAGATTTTATGTATTATGAGAAATCAATTAACTATTACTATTTTATGAAAAAGATTTGTGATATTTTTAATATTGAAAATAATATAAAAGTTCAAAAAGTTAAAAAGAAATATGAAAAAATATGGAATGACTTCTTACAAAGTATTACAAAAAATGTTTCTTAATAAATGGAGCTTACAAAAAAGTGCATACACTGTTTGACTATGAAATCAGTAAATGAGTTTTACATATATCATAGAAATGGAAAAATTTATTTCCAAAGTCATTGCAAATGTTGTGATTCCTTAATTAAATATAAAAAATTTAAATGTGAATGTGGTATGCAATATACCTATACACATAAAAAGAGACATTTAAAAAGTATTTATCACAGTAAGCATGTAAAAAATGTTTCCTAATAAATGGAGCTCAACTTAAAGTCAAAGACTATTGGTGAACTTAGAAAAGTAGTAAAATTATATTTAAAAGTAATAAAAGATATATGAAAAACGAAGAGATTTTTAAACGTATAATTAAATTTCTATTGAAGAACTGTAGAAAATTGGAAAAAATCAAGCTAATGTTATTAAAACTCTCAGAAAAATATATTATAAATCCTCTAATTCATATTCATATTTATCATTAATCATACCTGAATACTTAAATATATATCTACCTATATTGATTTCATTTATCGATTTATCAGAAAGTTGTCCATGCTTATTCGCTAGATAATAATCCTTTTCTACCCCTTCTATATATAACTTTACGATTACTGTATCACCATATTTAGTTTTAATTTTTTTCAATGATATTAGATCATATTCCCCGGGATATAAATCATTTAATTTAAACGTCTTGGGATAACCTCTCAGTCTATTGAACTCTTCCATTTATTAGTAAACATTTTTTATAAATTCATGACCAATAGAATAAATTCTTTGAAATAACATATAAAACTCCTAATCCTTTCAATTTAATATCTTCATTTTCTTCTTTTTCAATTAATTCAGTCAACCTATGAAAACTTTCTGATAATAGTTTTTTATCATATTTTATATCATACAATACATTACAAAGATAAGTCATATAGTAAATTTCTTCAGAATTTGTAAAATTTAAAGCTCGAATATCACCTAAGCACTCATCCATTTATTAGTAAACATTTTTATAGTGTCCTAAAGCTCTAGTATTCATACCATCTTCTAATATAAATCTTTTATCATCTTTTGCTGATAAAGCTATCTTGTTCACTTGAATTGAATACAATTCATGTTTCTTACTTCTAATTAAATTCTGTGTTCTATATTGATCTTTTTTATTTAATAAACAGTCTTTATAATCTTCAAATGATATTCTGTTTTTAACGGTACTAGTCTTAGTACCTTTAGACTTCTTAATCTCAAAATTTTTATCTTCAACACTATGTTTTTCTAATCTTATTGAATACATTTTACTTCTTAAACCTACAAATTCTTCCATAATCACACCGTTATTTTCATCTTTCATTTTACCTAATACTTTTTTATTACATCTAGGCATATTATACAGATTATTTACTTGATAATCAGATGTATCGAAATAATCAATCATAGACTTCATATCTTCATAAAAGTCATCTGTTTTAATATCATATATAAAACTATCTGTATCCATATATAATAACTTAATATTATCTTTATATCTCGGTTTCATAACATTATAATGAAAATCATACATTAAATGTTTAGATAAATCTAATATACTCATTCCAACATAAATCGGTTTATTAAAATATAGTTTTGTTTTTTTCATGTGAACAGCTACCAAATTTTCATCAAAAATAGTTCTACATTTGAAATTAGGTTTAGCAATTAATTTTTTAACTTGATCATAATTACAACATAATCTTACATCGATTCGTTTTCTTATATCTTCCATAGTTTTTCCAAATATGGAATTATTCATTAATTTATAAAAATCTTTCTCAAAATCATTAACAGCTTTCTTTCTCATTTCAGTGTTTAAATCTATATATTTTTTCAACCAATTCGATTGTTTAAATTGCAATACTCTATGTACTCTTACAGCCTTTAAACCCATTTTCAAATATTGTTTTAAACTTCTATAATGAACTACATATTTCTCTTTATCGTGTAAAGTTGTTAATAACTTACCTTGTTTCGAATTTTCAGGAATTCTATTTTCAGGACATAATGGTAAATCTGAATGATAATCATGTAACTCTTTTGGATATCTTAAACAAATTTCAAATATATATCCAATCTCATCTTTTATATTATTATTATTATATAATTCACGTTTAACATAATTTTTTTCATAATCATTACACCATTTAAATTCTCCATATGGTAAATATTGACTCATAGCCCATCCATATAAATTATTAGCATCTAAATACATTAAATAATTGGATTCTTTACTATTATCATAATTTTTCATATATTTATTATTAGCTTTTCCATATCTATTACAACATTGTGAAACACCTCCTCTTAAACCTTTTTCTATCTTGAGAATCATATCATAATCATTTAATAAATCTAATTTAACATTTGTTATTTTTAACATTGCATCCCAAGATAAACCAGGAGCTGTAAAACACCAATCTGGATCTAATTTATAAGTTTTTAAACAAACATCTCTAAAATTTTCAAATACATCTGTTAAAATTAGTACATCTGTTTTAACATATAAATCTGTATATTCACCTAAATTTTTTATATTAAATTCTTTCCAAACACGTTGAGCATGTTTATATTCTTCATCAGTTATATTACATTCATTCAATTTATTATAAAATTTATCTTTTGAAGGTAATTCTGTTTCTTTGTATTTATCTCTAGAATCCATATAATCATAAGGATATACACCTTTTCTTGTAATGAGATCTAATTTATCATCAGGAAAATGTAATGATGTCTCTCTAAATTTTGATTTTAAGTATTTAATATATTTCATTTTTCGTATTTTTGGAGGATATCTATTTATTTCATTCTCTGGTCTCAAGTTTTTTGATAAATTATCTAAACTGCAAGACATAAATTTAAATGAATCAATAAATCTCAATTTCATACCTCCTAATTTTTTACTGAAAGATATATATTTTTCTTCAGTATTAGGTATAACATCTATTTTTGATTGATTAAATCCAAGTTCTTTTATAAACAAATGAGAATCATAACCTGTTAAATTATGAATTTTTACTGGAATAAATTTTGGAATTTGATTATTTAAATTACAAACATTATGAGCTGGACCTCTATATTTTCCAGTTATATGACAATGATCAATTACTTTTTCATCATTTAAGATTTGATTTTCACATATATGACAAATATTAGTTCTTTTATAATGATTTTCATCGAACTCTATCATTGATTTGATACTTTCATATTTTTTAGTTTTGTCTTCTATCATTTTTTCAATTTTAAGAGTATCCTCTTTTAACATAGATACAAACTTTTTGATTGTATCTGGTCCTCTATAAACAACAGGAGGTTTAAAGTATTCATTTTCATATTTGATATAATAACAAAATGCATCTGCTACATGTTTTTGATATTTCACAGTATATGATTTAGTTTGATCTTGCTCACATGTATCAATTTTAGGTAAGAGAGATTCAAAATCAGCATATATAGTATATGGTACTCTCATTTTTCTTTCATGATTTTTAAATTGAATAACTTCATCTTTTTTAGGCATATTAATTGTGACAGCATCTTTACAGTATTCCACATGTATCTTTAATCTTTCCTCAGAATAAAAATAATTTAAACATCTATCACATAAAAATATACGATGATTAGTAATTTGTGATCTGATCAAACTATTCATATTTTTAATCCAACAATAATGATCTTTCATATAAAACAAGTTTACATGTTTTTCTAATTTATTGTTAGTTATTCTAAGTGGATAAATTGAACCATCATAACTATAAACATTTACAGATATATTATTTAGTTTTTCAAATTTCTTAATATTGTCTAATGAAACAGGAAAATCAATACCTTTAAAATTTAATTCATCTTTATATTGTTCATATTTTGACACTCTTTGAGGATCTTTTTTTACAGGATGAATTGCTGATAATATTGACCACATAAAACATTTATTATCTTTATTTTTTACATTTATTATAGCTTGTTTAGATTTAATGTTTTCAGGTAAATCAATATAACTTGATCCTCTCAAGGGTTGATACTTATTTATTCTCAATTCCAAAAATTTAATTTCTTCAAGACTCCAACCAGATCCTTTTGATATAAAATCATCAGATTCATTTATTAAGTTGTCAATAACATAATCATAAAAAGTATGTAAATCATTAGATTTTAATATAATTTGATTCTCAGTTTTGAATGTAAATTCTTGAATTTCTTCATTTAATTTATACAAACAAAACAATTTAAAATTTACCTTTATTCCATTAAATTCTTTCATAATATGCTTTATTTTTTCTATTACAACCTTTCTTTTCTCTTCTAAAAATTCTAGAGGGATTTTAATATTATTATAATTATTAATTCTGTATGATCTTAATCTAGATTTATAAGCAGTTTCATATTCCTTAATTTCTACATTACCTTCATCTAATGCTTTTTTATGTTTTCGACTTGATATGTGATTATCTAAATGTTTATAATATATACCGCAAATAATACATTTTCTTTTTTGTTTTGATCTTTTAATCATTAAGTCTTTCTTTATATGTCCTTCTTCATCTTCATAATATTTACCACATATACGACATTTTCTATCTTCTGTAAATAACTTTTCAAGATTTTCTTCTACTGTAAATACATTTTCTTCAGGAAAGACAGATTTAAAATCATTTTTATCAAATCTTAAATTAAAAGAATCAAAAATCTTTTTAATTTTTTTACGTTTTTTAGGTTTATCAATAAATATTTTTTTCTTTTTTTCCAAGTATGCTGACAAATCTAAATTTAATAAATCTACTAAAACAGGTTTATATTCACCTGTTTTTCTGATATATTTAGTTAATAATTTAATTAAATCAACCTTCTTACAACCTTTAGGTTGTTTAATATTCAATAATTTTACTACTTTTCTAAGTTCACAAATAGTCTTTGACTTCAAACCAAATATATCCTTATTAATAACTGTAAATAATTTTTTAAGATTCACTTCTGTTTTAATCTTCTTTTCTTCTTTTGGCTTAAATTCCTTATTATCAAATTTCAAATTAAAAGAATCAAAAACCTTTTTAATTTTATTACGTTTTTGAGGTTTTCTAATAAATATTTTCTTCTTTTTTTCCAAGTATTTTGATATATCTAAATTTAATAAATCTACTAAAACATATTTATATTCTCCAGTTTCTTTTATATATTTAATTAATAATCTAATTAAATCATTCTTCTTACAGTCTTTAGGTTGTTTAATATTCAATAATTTTACTACTTTTCTAAGTTCACCAATAGTCTTTGACTTTAAGTTGAGCTCCATTTATTAGGAAACATTTTTTACAATACTATGCTTACTGTGATAAATACTTTTTAATAATACTTATTAAATCTCTTTGAGAACCGACAAAAAAGATTCGGCTTTTCATTCTGCTTTGAAGGAGAAAGTTTATCAGTCAGACCACATCCCGGTGTGCAGTATTTGTTCCACTAAGCAGGTCAAAATATTATTTTTCCGGACGCGTTGGAAAAAAAATCCCGTGAAGTGGGAAATGTTTTTAGATAAACCTCATTAAGACTGATATTTTTCAGATAGCACGCAGTCGCTAATGGATGAATGAGGAAGTCTTTTTTTTTATTCTTTATCTAAGACGGACATATTTTTTTAATTTTGTTTAGCGCGAAGGTTTCTCCTTGATAGGACAAAGTGTGAGTCTGTCAACGCGCGGCGCAACAAATTATATTTGTCATTTGGAAGTCCTTTCACACATTTTTATTTAACTTTTTTTTTTTTACCGATCTATATATGGAGGGACTAACGGTCCTCTCAAAATAAGGTAGCTCCAAAATGGAGCGGCCTATCTTTGATCATTTATCTAAAATTTGGTCTAAATGTAAAAAAGGCCTGCTATAAAATCATGTTTTTAATATTAAAATGGACCTTTTTTTATATATAAAAAAGATAAAATTAAGTTTTTAGTATTAAAAATATAAGGATTTTTTTTTTGACGCCATTTAAAATGGCATTATATTTTTTAATATTATTCAAATTTATAGTATTTTTTTTTTCACGCATTTATCTAAAAAAAAGTTAATATTTAGTCTAAATGTAAAAAAGGCCTGCTATAATATCATGTTTTTAATATTAAAATAGACCTTTTTTTATATATAAAATATAGTTTTTAGTGTATAAAGTACATGTGCGCTCATATATATACTACTTTTTTATTTAGGTGATAATAAATAGATATTAGAGCTCAGGAATATTTAATAAATTTAGAATACTATCAAGATTTTATGATAAAACACGTCCGTAATTTACGGACAAAAGGATTTTTTTGACGCCATTTAAAATGGCATTGGTTTTTAGATGACTTCCATACATTTTGGAAGTTTTCACGCATTTATTTAATTTCACCGTTATTTACCTATGTAGCCCCATAATGGGGCAGCCTATCTTTGATCATTTATCTAAAAAAAAGTTAAAATTTGGTCTAAATGTAAAAAAGGTCTTATTTTGATATAAAATCATGTTTTTAATATTAAAATGGATCGAGACCTTTTTTTTTATATATAAAAAGATAAAAATAAGCTATAAAATATAGTTTTTAGTGTATAAAGTACATGTGCGCTCATACGTACATATATATACTACTCGCAAGTGGACTTAAAATGGCTGAACAAACCAATGGGGAACTGTTGTTCTGCGAGTCATTTGTTTTCCAATAAAACCTCTGCAGGATTTGATGATGTTTGAAAGCCGAAATAGATGAACCTGTAGTTACGTACATATCACGTGTGAAATAATTTCTTCAATTTTATATTCTTCATTAATGTATTTTACGTTTATTAGTTACAATAGTTTCGAAGTTTGTACTATCCCTACAATATATGAGAATTCCTAAATCCGTATATAGGTTTATCTGCGTGACATTGGAAATGCTGACTCTCTATCAGCATTCTTTGGTTTTCGAGAATTTGCTGTGAGTTTCTCCATAATTTTAATCAGGCCTTTACCTTGAATTCCAGTCAACCAAGGGCAAAAGTTCAGTTATATACTCGTAAAAAAAGGGGAAGGATAACCAATAGTACGCTTGAAACCTTATAATATAGGAATGCTAAAATAAATACATAGTTGTTCCTTGGGATACTAATATCTAAGGAATAATGTAAATTTAAAAAAGCCAGTTTTAACACTAAAATATTGTATTTGTAACAAGTAAAATAAGTTGAATTTAATGATGTAGAACACATGATACATTCGAGACCTCTAAAATAGGAAAAAACATTTTTAGCGTAACGTCTGTGTGTTTGTCCATGTGTATGTCTGTGTGTCTGTCTGTGCAGATATTTTATCCACTCAAACTAAAAAACTAATTGACCGAATTTCATAAAATTTGGTAGGTAAGTCCCTTGTGTTCGAATCTGGTTCTGGCTAGTTTGGGGTACGATTCGAGACAAACGGACCCGCTTTTTTTGCAAAATGGCTCGCAAAAATTGTATCCACTTTAACTGAAAAACTAATGGACCACATTTCACAAAATTCTGTACATAAGTCGCTTACGGGATTCCCTGGTGCTGACTAGATTTTGGTACGATTCGGAAAAAAATAACCTGCCTTTTTTTACAAAATGGCCAGCAAAAATCGTCAAAATCTAAAATAAAAAACTACATATGCTCCAATAAAACCATTACATACTTGTTTTATACGTAATTGTTAACGAAAAAAGGAATAAGACCAACCCCATTACACTCGGACTAGCCGTTCTCGAGATATTTTAGCTTATTCGTATTTTCTCTACCCCACCTTTGGAAATATGTCCAGTTACCAAATGAGAACGAACATTGAATTAAAAGTGAATTAAACTTAATTAAAATAAAGAAAACGTGGATATAAGTCTGCAGAGAAAGTCATGTGCTGCCCACATCAGCTTTTTATTTTCCCAGCGTTACATGGTAATGTATAAGGGAATTATTGGAATCATACCGAAAATCGCAAATTCAGTTTTCGATGGATCTACACGTTTCGAGCCCTCTAGAACACGAACTATTTTTAGCGTCTGTGTGTGTGTCTGTCTGTGTGTGTGTTTGTCTGTCTGTGTGTCTGTGTGTGTGTTTGTCTGTCTGTGTGTCTGTGTGTGTGTTTGTCTGCCTTTGCAATGTATGTATCCACTCTAACTAAAAAAATATTCGATCGAATTTTATAAAATTTGGTAGTTAAGTCACATGATATAGACCCTGGTGCTGGCCCGTAAAAATTCCATGTATCCACTCTAGCTAAAACACTAATCGAAGAAATTTCACAAAATTTGGTAGATAAGTTACTTGTAGGATAATCTGGTGCTGATTAGATTTTGGTACAATTCGGAAAAGAATAGCCTGCCTTTTTTTACGAAATGGCCCGCAAATATTTGATGTATCCAAACTAGATAAAACACTAATTGACCAAATTTCACAAAATTTGGTAGATAAGTTACTTGTGTGACACTCTGCTACTGAATAGATTTGGTACAATTCGGAAAAGAATAGCCTGCCTTTTTTTACGAAACGTCTGGCAAAAATCAACAAAATCGAAAAAAAAAGGACTACGTATGCTCAAATGTATAAATTAAATCTGCTTATGCGCAATCTTTGACGAGGAAAAGAATATAACGAATTCCATTATGCTTTAGGGCTAACCGTTCTTAAAATATTTGAGGTTTCTTGCGTTTTTGTTACGCCGATTTCGGAAAAATGTCCAATTACCAAATAACAACAAAAATTGAATTAAAAAGGCAAATTTAGTGTTATTTGGTGCAATTAAATTCAATCTATCGAATTATTAAAGAAATACAGAAAATATGAATTTGAGTCTGTAGCGAAAGTCAGGTGCTGCTTACATCAGATTTTTACTTTCCCTGCAATACATGGTAATGTATAGGGAAAGAATTGGAATCATGCCGAAATTGACAACTCGAGTTTTCGACGGATCTTCACGTTTCGAGATTTCTAGAATACGAAAACCTATTTGACGTGATATTATTATTAGCATGACGTCTGTGTGTGTGTGTGTGTGTCTGTCTGTCTGTGCTATGTATTTATCCACTCTAAATCAAAAACTAATGAATCAAATTTTACAAAATTTGGTATGTAAGTCACGCGTGACCCTGGTGCTGATTAGATTTTAGTACGATTCGGAAAAAATAACCTGCCTTTTTTTGCCATATATCGCAGAAAACTAGTCAAAATCTAAATTAAAAACTACGCATGCTCAAATACATCCATTAAATGATTTTTTATAAGTGATTTTTATCGAAGAAAAGAATAAGATCAACCCCACTACACTAAGACTAGCCGTTCGCGAGATATTTTAGTTTTTCGTACTTTATCTAAGCCACATTTGAAAATAAGTTCAGTTAACAAATGAGAACGAAAATTGAAATAACGTGAATTATATTTAATTAAAATAAAGAGAACATGGATAATATAACACTGCAGGGAAAGTCAGGTGCTGCCCACTTAAGATTTTTTCAGCCAGAGTTAAATCCGAAATAAATTGCGTGATATTATGCATTTTGATTTCCAAGCATCTCACAGACCGTCTCAACACTGTACAAAAATGCCATTTCGATAAAATCATTTTTACTAAAGTAATCGTCTGAGGGAACAGACAGACAGACGGTCAGAATGACCAAAGTTATAAACACTTTTCATCCATGTTTGAAAGTGATGGGCGTGGCATAGTTATGGGCGTGTCCTGAATTTAACATATCAAAACTTTTCGCTTTTCATTAATGTTGTTTCCCCTTTTTCGTAAACTAATCAGTGCAAGACAGTAATAAAATGCGATATTCAATTTATACCAGATTAAATAAATGTTTTGCAGTATTATATAAATATTATTTTTCAAAAGTCAGAAAACCTGGAATCTATTTATAATCTTAAAATTGCAAATAAATCAAAACTAACTTTCATTTTAAATACTATCCAAAAATCTGGTTGAATTGTAAACATTAAATATCCTTACTACTAAAAATTATTACACTTCATGCATGACTCTTGAAAAGGATATGAAAACCTGTTTATAACTGAATATTAGGAGAATTGCTCGATACTCTATGATGGGAATGTAAATTAACATGGGTTGGGGGGGGGTTCTATTGAGAAGCAAGGTCGAAGAGTTTAATAATGTTTACACTATCAAAAGTTGAAATAATACACAGCCCAACACTTTTTTCTCTGATGACTTGAAAATTAGACTTATTGTCAGATATATATGGGTCGCTAATTGTAAAAATAACATCCTTTTGGCTGCAGTAGTTGTAATTTTAGAGATACCATATAATCAAAATAAAAGCAGAAGCAATTCTGACCATTGAATTAGAAAATGATTGTCTTTGAAAATTTATAAATTAGTTGAAGAGCAAAATGTAATTAACGAACCTTTGGTACAAACAAAATTATCCTTTTACCATTACATATCGACCTAGGCCTGAAGAAACCAGTTGCAAAGGCTTTGAACAAAGAAGGTTTGTGTTTTAGTAACTTATCTCAAGTAAATTCATTAGACTGAGCACGGAAAACGTGATGTCTTCTTTTGTTTCAACTGTCACAAACTATCTACTCGAACATAAGGCAGACAACTACTCTGAATTTTTAGAGGACATATTCTCCAATTTTAAAATAATTGGATGGAATATGAGCATCAAAGAATATTACACCTTAGATCGTTTTTAAAGAAAACTTGCTGATTTAAGCAAAAAGCAAGAGTAAATGTTTCACCAGGGCATAAAAACTATGGAATGAAACTACTAGGGCAAGTCAGAACCTCAAGAAATGATAGCTTACTGCTGAAACCGGTCCTGGTAAATCACTCTAGAATGTCGTATGAAAGAATCTCCTTATACATATATTGAATGACTGGACATTTTATGTTGTCTTTAGGTCGAAATAAAGTGATTTGGCAATTTGTTGTTTTGAAAAGTATGTAGTATTAATAGCATCAATGTTTTTTAAATCATATCAAGAATAAAAGATCATCCGATTAAGGATCCCGAATTTTGACAGACAACCGATAGAATGAATATATAAAGTGTTTACACCACACGTCCAAAACTATAGTCGATGCGGCATCTTGATGCTATACTTTTTATAATCAACACCCCAAAATTATCCAGGAATAGGTCTAACATTAAAGACATCAAAATCTGTGTGAACCTGCTCATATAGCATTGTTTATGCTCATCTAATCATATATGTATCAGAAATTTTTAAAAATTATTTATTTAAATATAAAAATACAATAAATTACTAACATCAATTTAAAAGAAAAATTTATTTTGAGGTAAAACATGACTCGTTATTTAATATAAGTAATTGGCTTTATTTATGGATATAAATGACAACATTTTGGGGATAATTGTCTCTAATATTCACAAACCTGTGCACAACTTTACGCGTCTTCAACAATAATCTACATATTGCCTCTATTTCTTATGTTTGCCACAAATACATTTGCAGCTTTCTTGAAAACCGTAACTTAAACAAAGTGACTCCGAATAAACGAAATCATATTTTATATATAACTTACTTTAAAAACTTTTAGGTGGATAATAAAACAAATCATTTTACTTTTAAAAATTTTACTTAGATCATAAAACAACACATTTTTTGCAATATTTGTGAAACCAGGGTTTGTAGATTGACAAAAATTTCATCATCGATATCGAGCCAATTTTAAATATTGGATACGCGTGATGTGTACCTGCAAACTTCGCGACTACGGGAGGGGATAGGCGAAAAAAATTTGGAGATATTGGAGGGACCTAGTGCTAAAAACGGTTGCGCTAGTTATTAGAAGAAGCAAAAGAAATGTTGAAAGGAATAATTGAATTTTATTACATTAAAGCCGGGAGGGGGGAGGGGGAACCGTAATATACTAATTACGTCTTCAATTATTGTTAAAGGTGGTATATGTATATATACGTTTTCAACAAATTCTTTATTTCTATGACGCTGTACATTCTGTCTACGGTTCCTCATTAATCTGTGACAGAAGCATCAAAAATTGCCACATAGAGAGATCGCAAAAACACCTTTGACAACTTTGTCTTCCTTCAGACCTAATAAGTCAGCCAATTGTGTTCTCTACCTTTTAGTTGTATCTATTAACGTCGCTTGTCTCGTTTCACAGTCTTTTACTTGCGATTTTTTCAATAATTGTTTGTACCCCACCTTCTGAGGAAGTAAAGAATACGAACGAAGAGACACTAAGCTGTTGAGATACCTACGTCTGCAGCACATTGGTCCAGATTAATTAAAAATATTAAAATATCAATAACATATTTAACATTTTTTATTAAAACATAATTTTTGCATAAAAGTAAAATTACAATCAACTACATTTAAAAAAATAAAAATTCAAGAAACATCCATTTTTAAATATAATACACCATAAAGTGACATGATAACATTAGGGCTGAGAGACAGGAGGAGGGAAGCAAGCATTCCTTTTCGGAGGATACCGTTGAACATGAACAATGGATGCTTTAATTTACAATGTGCGGAGACGTTCAGATTATGGCTTGCGGATTGGCACGAGATCGTCTTTTTGGACTAGTCCCGCTACAACTTGGACTGCAATGATGTCCGCATACGCGCTAGACGGTATTGTGGTGAGCGCCATCTTCCTGCAAACGTTTTAGAGCATCATACTGCATAGACGTTGTGTGGAGGTGCCATTGGCTATCATAGGCGATTCCAGCTGCTACGCTCAACATCAACCACTTCATCAAGGAGGTTTTGGAAGGTGAAGTTGTACCTTTCTGACAGCAAGCTCCAGGCGCAATATTTCAACAAGACAGTGCTCTACCACATGTTGCCCAAAATGTCCAAGCCATCTTCGCTGCACAGCAGATGTTGATTCTGCCTTGACCTGCTCGTTAGCCAGACGTGTCACCGTATGAACATGTAGGGGATATGGTCAGTCGGCGACTGGGCCATTTCTGTCCTCCAGAAATCACCACCAATGAACTGTGAACCCGGATCGAAGAAGCCTGGAAGGCAATACCCCAGGAACATGTCCAAGCTCTCTTTGATTCAATGCCGCGACGTTTAGAAGCTCTTATTGCCACTAAAGCGGCTTCACATAATACTGATTTAGTGCTAGTAATGGGGTTGTATTGGTCTGAAACGGCTATCATTCATTTGTATCACCATTAGTAATATGTGGTATAAATGTCATTCTAATATGATAGATCCTTTGTGGTGTTGCAATTTTCATAATCATGTGTGCAAATCGCCTGATTTATTTACATTCTATATAGTTTAGCGTTAAAATTAGGCTTCGTTGTAGGAATAAAGAAAGTTTAGTGATCAATCAAAATAAAAAATATTGTAATTGCGTTAGTACAGAATGTATATACACAAATAATGTGCAAAAATAAAGCGGTTTTAAGACTGATGCAAGAATAAATAAAAATTAAAACGATCTTTAAACATCAACGGTTAAAACACACAGCGGAAAAAAATGGAAGCCATATTTTATTTTGCAATGAGCTATGTCATCTCTTCATATACTGTGGATGTAATTACTATTACAAATTTTATTTTAAAAACTATCCTACATATTTTGCTGGAATTTTCTTACACACTTTCTGCAATAATTTGAATTCTTCCTAAAATTTTCGAAGGAATTTGTGAATTTTAATTCCGCTTTAAAGTGTTTGAGAAATTAAGTTCTATAGGGTTCAATGTATATCATTTTTACTTTCATTGCAATACATGGTAATGTATAGGGAAAGTACTGGAATAATGCCGAAGATCACAACTCGAGTTTTCGACGCATCTACACGTTTCGAGACCTATAGAATACGAAAAAACTAACTGTAGCGTGACATCTGTGCGTGTAACTAAAAAACTACTTGACCGAATTCCATAAAATTTGGTACGTGAGTTCCTTGTGGCGCGAATCTGGTGCTGATTAGTTTTGGGTACGATTCGGGATAAAAGAATCCGCCTTTTTTGCGAAATGGAACGCAAAAATTTTATCCAATTTAGCTGAAAAAGTAATGCACCGAATTTTACAGAATTCTGTCAATAAGTCGCTTGTGAGTTACCCTAGTACTGATTAGATTTTGGTACGATTCGGAAGAAAAATAACCTGTCTTTTTTTGCAAAATGACCCGCAAAAATCGTTAAAATCTCAAATAAAAACTACGTATGCTCAAATATACACATTGAATACTTGTTTTATACGTCATTTTTAACGAAGAAAAGAATAAGACCAACCCCATTACACTAGGACCAGTCGTTCTCGAGATATCTTAGCTTTTTCGTATTTTCTACGCCACCTTTGAAAATAAGTCCAGTTACCCAACCAGAGCGAAAATTGAATTAAATGTGAATTATATTTAATTAAAATAAAGAAAACGTGGATATAAATCTGCAGAGAAAGTCATGTGCAGCCCACATAAGGTTTTTAATTTCCCTGCAATACATGGTACTTTATAGTGAAAGTATTGCAATCATACCGAAAATCGCAGTTCGAGTTTTCGATGGATCTACATGTTTCGAGACGTGGGTGTCGTACACGTGTGTATCTGTGTGTGTGTCTGTGTGTGTATCTGTCTGCGTAGCTGTGTGTGTGTCTGTCTATCTGTGCAATGTATGTATCCTCTCTAACTGAAACACTACTGGACCGAATTTCATTAAATTTGGTAGGTATATCACTTGAGTAAGACCCTGGTGCTGATTAGTTTTTGGTAGTATTCGTAAAAACAGAACTCGCCTTTTTTTGCGGAATGGTGCGTAAAAATCCCATGTATCCACTCTATCTAAAATAATAATTGACCAAATTTCACAAAATTTGGTAGATAAGCTACTTGCACGATGCTCTGGTGCTGATCAAATTTTGGTACGATTCTGAAATGAACAACCGGCCTTTTTGTACAAAATGACCCGCAAAAATTTGATATAACCACCCTAGATAAAATACTAATTGATCAAATTTCACAAAATTTGGTAGATAAGTTGCTTGTGTTAGACTCTGGTGCTTATTAGAGTATGGTATAATACGGAAAATAAAAACTTGTCTTTTTTACGAAATGGCACGCAAAAATCGCGAAAATCTAAAAAAAAAAAATACTACGTATGCTCCAATGTATCAATTAAATTCTTGTTTTATACGCAATTTTTGACGAGAAAAAGAATATAACACACTCCATTATACTTTAGAACTAATCGTTCTCAAATTATTTGAGATTTCTTGCATTTTTGTTACGCCGATTTCGGAAAAATATCCAATTACTAAATAAAAACAAAAATTAAATTAAAAATGCAAATTTAGTGCTATTTGGTGCAATTAAACTCCTTCTAACGAATTATTAAAGAAATAAGGAAATTATGAATTTTTGTCGGCAGGGAAAGTCTGTGCTGCGCACATCAGATTTTTACTTTCCCTGAAATACATGGTAATGTATAGGGAATGTATTAGAATCATACTGAAAATCGCAACTCGAATTTTCGACGGATCTACACGTTTCAAAACCACTAGAAAACGTAGAAACTATTTTCAGCGTGATGTCTGTGTGTGTCTGTGTGTCTTTGTGTGTGTCTGTCTGTCTGAGCAATGTATGTATCCACTCAAAAACTAATGAACCGAATTTCACAAAATTTGGTATGTAAGTCACTTGAATGTGGCCCTGGTGCGATTTTGAAAGAAAAAACCTGCCTTTTTTTTGCCAAATTGCCCTGAAAACTCTTCGAAATGTAAGAAAAAACTACGTATCCTCAAATATATCCATTAAATGCTTGTCGTATACGTAATTTTTAACGGAGAAAATAATAAGACCAACCCCGTACACTAGGATTAGCCGTTCTCGAGATATTTTAGTTTTTTCGTATTTTCTGTACGCCACCTTTGAAAATAAGTCTAGTTACCAAATGCGAACGAAAATTGAATTAATAGTTAATTAAATTTAATTAATATAAAGTGAATGTGGATATTAGTCTGCAAAGAAAGTCAGATGCTACCCACATCAGATTTGTTCAACTCGAGTTAAATCCGAAATTCATTGCGTGATATTATTCATTTTGATATCCAAACATCTCACAGACCGTCTCAACACTATACAAAAATACCATTTCGATAAAATCATTTTTAATAAAGTAATCGTGCGAGGGACAGAAAGTCAGAATAACCAAAGTGATAAACACTTTTCATTTATGATGGAAAGTGATGGGCGTGGCATAGTTATGGGCGTGTCCTGAATTTAAGCTATCAAAACCTTTATATTTTCATTAATGGTGTTTCTCCTTTTTACTTTCCTTATATACATAATGTATAAGGAAAGTATTGTGACGGGGTCGAAAATTCGTGTGTGTTTGTGTGTCAGTGAAACTTTGGAGACGATAACTGACGAGCGAATGGACCGATTCGAACCAAATTTGGAACAAAATTCACAATTCGTAAACACTGGAAGCCTATTGTTTTTATTCGCAATCGAATGTTCAGAACCCCCTAAATTTTGGAATGAAATTTTGAAAAAATCGTCAAAAAATCAAAACCGCTATTAAAGTTGCGCAAATAGACATTTCTTATGTAATTTTTCATTAGAAAACGATTGGAATAAATTATAGAATGCTAACATGAACCGTTCTCGAGATATTGCATATTTTTCAAGAAAAGTATCAAAAAGTCTTATAAGATGAAAAAAAATATTTCCTATTGAGAAACATGTTCACTTTTCATATGTAATACCATACGATAAATTTAGTAACATCATTCTCATGGATCTAGCTCATTCCATTCATGAAAAGAGATACTTTGAGTAATACGTTTGTATTTGAACGCCAATAATCATTTGTCTGCTGTAAGAATAACATATTTCTTCGTCCATAACGCTTTTCGAGATTTTGGCGACGAATTTGGCGGAATGTCGCCAATTTGGCGACTTTTTGAAATGCTGCCAAATTAACGAAAATCTCGCCAAATTGATAAAAATGACGCTAAATCAATGAAAATGACGACTAATTGTTGAAAACTCAATATCTTGGAAGAAATATTAGTATCTACTGTAAGAAAAACCTATTTTTTTTACTGTAAAAGTAGTAAATTCATTACATTATATAAGGAAAGTCATGTGTTGCCCACATCAGATTTTTTGTAAACTAATCAGTGCAAAATAGTAATAAAATGCGATATTCAATTAATACCAGATTAAAGAAATGTTTTACAGTATTATATCAATATTTTTTTTCAAAAGTAAAAAAAACCTGGAATATATTTATAATCTTAAAATGGGAAATAAATCAAAACTAACTTTCATTTTAAAAACTATCCTAAAACCTGGTTGAATTTTAAACATTAAATATCCCTAGTACTAAAAACTATTACACTTCAAGATGATTCACTCCCGAAAAGGATATGAAAACCTGTTTATAACTGAATGTTAGTAGAATTGCTCGATACTCCACTGGAATATAAATTAACATAGGGGGGGGGGGGGTTCTATTGAGAAGCAAGATCGAAGAGTTTAATAATTTTTACACTATCAAAATTTGAAAAAATCTGATGTGGGCAACACATGACTTTCGTTATATAATGCAATGCATTTACTACATTTACAGCTAAAAAAAATGTTATTCTTATAGTAGATCTTATATTCTTTCCAAGATATTGAATTTTCTTCAATTAGTCGTCATTTCCATTGATGTAGCGTCATATTTATCCATTTGGCGAGATTTTTGTTAATTTGGCAACAGTTAAAAATGTTGCAAGGTTGGCGACATTCCTCAAAAATTCGTCGCCAAAATCTCGCCAAGCGTTATGGATGGAGAAATAAGTTATTCTTATAACAGATAAATGCCTATTGGCGTTCAAATATAATGTATTACTCAAAGTATCTTTTTTCATGAATGGAACGAGCTAGTTCCACGAGAATGATGTCACCAAATGTATCGCATGGTATTACATATGAAAAGTGAACATGTTTCTCAATAGCAAATATTTTTTTTTTATTTTGTTTGACTTTTTGATATTTTTTTTTGAAAATGTGCAATATCTCGAGAGCGGTTCATGTCAGCGTTCTAAAATTTAAGTCAATCGTTTTCTAATGAAAAATTACATAAGAAATATCTATTTGCGTAACTTTATTAGCGGTTTTGATTTTTTTGACGATTTTTTCAAAATTTCACTCGATAATGTAGGGTGTTCTGAACCTTCGATAGCGCATAAAATTAATAGGCTTCCTGTGTTTATGGATTGTGATTTTTGTACCAAGTTTCGTTCGAATCGGTCCATTCGTTCGTCAGTTATCGTCTCCACAGACTCACTGCCCCCCCCCCACACACACACAGACATCACTTCAAAAATGTTTGATTCGTGAGCAGGGGTGCTTGAAACGTGATCTCCTGTCGAAAACTCGAATTCGAATTTTCGACCCCCTCACAGTATTTTTCTTATACATTATGTTTAAAAAGAAAATAATAATACTCAGCCCAACACTTTTTTCTCTGGTGACTTGAAAGTTAGACTTATTGTCAGATATATATGGGGCGCTAATTGTAAAAATAACATCCGTTTGGCTGCAGTAGTTCTAATTTTAGAGATACCATATAACCAAAATAAAAGCAGAAGCAACGCTGACCATTGAATTAGAAAAAGATTGTCTTTGAGAATTTATAAATTAGTTGAAGAGCAAAATGTAGTTAACGAACCTTTGGTATACACAGACAAATATATCCTGCTACCATTACATATCGAGCTAGGCCTGACGAATTGAGACAAGTTGAGAGGGATTTGAACAGAAAAGTTATGTGTTTTAGTTATTTATCAAGAAAATTCATTAGATTGAGCACAGAAAATTTGAAACCAGGGAATTTTGTGATGGATCAGAAATACGGTAGCTTATAAAAAAATTACATTTCGTAGATTCAATGGACAAGATTGAGTCTTGTGCTTAGTCTTCGTTTGTTTCATTTATCACAAACTATCTTCTCAAACATAAGGCATGAAAACATAAGGAGAAATTCATATGCAGCCCACATAAGGTTTTTAATTTCCCTGTAATACATGGTACTGTATAGTGAAAGTATTGGAATCATACCGAAAATCGCAGTTCGAGTTTTCGATGGATCTACATGTTTCGAGACGTGGGTGTCGTAAACGTGTGTGTCTGTGTGTGTGTCTGTGTGTGTGTCTGTCTGCGTAGCTGTATGTGTGTCTGTCTGTCTGTGCAATGTATGTATGTATCCTCTCTAACTAAATCACTACTGGACCGAATTTCATTAAATTTGGTAGGTATATCACTTGAGTAAGACCCTGGTACTGATTAGTTTTTGGTAGTATTCGTAAAAACAGAACTCGCCTTTTTTTGCGGAATGGTCCGTAAAAATTCCATGTATCCACTCTATCTAAAATACTAATTGACCAAATTTCACAAAATTTGGTAGATAAGCTACTTGCACGATGCTCTGGTGCTGATTAAATTTTGGTACGATTCTGAAATGAACAACCGGCCTCTTTGTACAAAATGACACGCAAAAATTTAATGTAACCACCCTAGATAAAATACTAATTGACCAAATTTCACAAAATTTGGTAGATAAGTTGTTTGTGGGAGACTCTGGTGCTAATTAGAGTATGGTATAATTCGGAAAATAAAAACTTGTCTTTTTTACGAAATGGCACGCAAAAATCGCGAAAATTTAAAAAAAAAAAATACTACCTATGCTCAAATGTATCAATTAAATTCTTGTTTTATACGCAATTTTTGACGAGAAAAAGAATATAACACACTCCATTATACTTTAGAACAAATCGTTCTCAAATTATTTGATATTTCTTGCATTTTTGTTACGCCGATTTCGGAAAAATATCCAATTACTAAATAAAAACAAAAATTAAATTAAAAATGCAAATTTAGTGCTATTTGGTGCAATTAAACTCCTTCTAACGAATTATTAAAGAAATAAAGAAATTATGAATTTTTGTCGGCAGGGAAAGTCTATGCTGCGGACATCAGATTTTTACTTTCCCTGAAATACATGGTAATGAATAGGGAAAGTATTAGAATCATACTGAAAATCGCAACTCTAATTTTCGACGGATCTACACGTTTCAAAACCTCTAGAAAACGAAGAAAATATTTTCAGCGTTATGTCTGTGTGTTTGTGTGTGTGTCTTTGTGTGTGTGTGTGTCTTTGTGTGTGTCTGTCTGTCTGAGCGATGTATGTATCCACTCAAAAACTAATGAACCGAATTTCACAAAATTTGGTATGTAAGTCACTTGAATGTGTCCCTGGTGCGATTTTGAAAGAAATAACCTGCCTTTTTTTTGCCAAATAGCCCTGAAAACTCGTCGAAATATAAGAGAAAACTACGTATCCTCAAATATATCCATTACATTCTTGTCGTATACGTAATTTTTAACGGAGAAAATAATAAGACCAACCCCATTACACTAGGATTAGCCGTTCTCGAGATATTTTAGTTTTTTCGTATTTTCTGTACGCCACCTTTGAAAATAAGTCTAGTTACCAAATGCGAACGAAAATTGAATTAATAGTTAATTAAATTTAATTAATATAAAGTGAATGTGGATATTAGTCTGCAAAGAAAGTCAGATGCTACCCACATCAGATTTGTTCAACTCGAGTTAAATCCGAAATTCATTGCGTGATATTATTCATTTTGATATCCAAACATCTCACAGTCCGTCTCAACACTATACAAAAATACCATTTCGATAAAATCATTTTTAATAAAGTAATCGTGCGAGGGACAGAAAGTCAGAATAACCAAAGTGATAAACACTTTTCATTTATGATAGAAAGTGATGGGCGTGTCCTGAATTTAAGCTATCAAAACCTTTATCTTTTCATTAATGGTGTTTCTCCTTTTTACTTTCCTTATATACATAATGTATAAGGAAAGTATTGTGACGGGGTCGAAAATTCGTGTGTGTGTGTGTGTCAGTGAAACTTTGGAGACGATAACTGACGAGCGAATGGACCGATTCGAACCAAATTTGGAACAAAATTCACAATTCGTAAACACTGGAAGCCTATTGTTTTTATTCGCAATCGAATGTTCAGAACCCCCTAAATTTTGGAATGAAATTTTGAAAAAATCGTCAAAAAATCAAAACCGCTATTAAAGTTGCGCAAATAGACATTTCTTATGTAATTTTTCATTAGAAAACGATTGGAATAAATTATAGAATGCTAACATGAACCGTTCTCGAGATATTGCATATTTTTCAAGAAAAATATCAAAAAGTCTTATAAGATGAAAAAAAATATTTCCTATTGAGAAACATGTTCACTTTTCATATGTAATACCATACGATAAATTTAGTAACATCATTCTCATGGATCTAGCTCATTCCATTCATGAAAAGAGATACTTTGAGTAATACGTTTGTATTTGAACGCCAATAATCATTTGTCTGCTGTAAGAATAACATATTTCTTCGTCCATAACGCTTTTCGAGATTTTGGCGACGAATTTGGCGGAATGTCGCCAACTTGGCGACTTTTTGAAATGCTGCCAAATTAACGAAAATCTCGCCAAATGGATAAAAATGACGCTAAATCAATGAAAATGACGACTAATTGTTGAAAACTCAATATCTTGGAAGAAATATTAGTATCTACTGTAAGAAAAACCTATTTTTTTTACTGTAAAAGTAGTAAATTCATTACATTATATAAGGAAAGTCATGTGTTGCCCACATCAGATTTTTTGTAAACTAATCAGTGCAAAATAGTAATAAAATGCGATATTCATGTAATACCAGATTAAAGAAATGTTTTACAGTATTATATCAATATTTTTTTTCAAAAGTCAAAGAACCTGGAATCTATTTATAATCTTAAAATGGGAAATAAATCAAAACTAACTTTCATTTTAAAAACTATCCTAAAACCTGGTTGAATTTTAAACATTAAATATCCCTAGTACTGAAAACTATTACACTCCATGATGATTCACTCCCGAAAAGGATATGAAAACCTGTTTATAACTGAATGTTAGTAGAATTGCTCGATACTCCACTGGAATATAAATTAACATAGGGGGGGGGGGGGTTCTATTGAGAAGCAAGATCGAAGAGTTCAATAATTTTTACACTATCAAAATTTGAAAAAATCTGATGTGGGCAACACATGACTTTCGTTATATAATGCAATGCATTTACTACATTTACAGTTAAAAAAAATGTTATTCTTATAGTAGATCTTATATTCTTTCCAAGATATGGAATTTTCTTCAATTAGTCGTCATTTCCATTGATGTAGCGTCATATTTATCCATTTGGCGAGATTTTTGTTAATTTGGCAACAGTTAAAAATGTTGCAAGGTTGGCGACATTCCTCAAAAATTCGTCGTCAAAATCTCGCCAAGCGTTATGGATGGAGAAATAAGTTATTCTTATAACAGATAAATGCCTATTGGCGTTCAAATATAAAGTATTACTCAAAGTATCTTTTTTCATGAATGGAACGAGCTAGTTCCACGAGAATGATGTCACCAAATGTATCGCATGGTATTACATATGAAAAGTGAACATGTTTCTCAATAGCAAATATTTTTTTTTTATTTTGTTTGACTTTTTGATATTTTTTTTTGAAAATGTGCAATATCTCGAGAGCGGTTCATGTCAGCGTTCTAAAATTTAAGTCAATCGTTTTCTAATGAAAAATTACATAAGAAATATCTATTTGCGTAACTTTATTAGCGGTTTTGATTTTTTTGACGATTTTTTCAAAATTTCACTCGAAAATTTAGGGTGTTCTGAACCTTCGATAGCGTATAAAAATAATAGGCTTCCTGTGTTTATGGATTGTGATTTTTGTACCAAGTTTCGTTCGAATCGGTCCATTCGTTCGTCAGTTATCGTCTCCACAGACTCACTGCCCCCCCCCCCCCCCACACACACAGACATCACTTCAAAAATGTTTGATTCGTGAGCAGGGGTGCTTGAAACGTGAGCTCCTGTCGAAAACTCGAATTCGAATTTTCGACCCCCTCACAGTATTTTTCTTATACATTATGTTTAAAAAGAAAATAATAATACTCAGCCCAACACTTTTTTCTCTGGTGACTTGAAAGTTAGACTTATTGTCAGATATATATGGGGCGCTAATTGTAAAAATAACATCCGTTTGGCTGCAGTAGTTCTAATTTTAGAGATACCATATAACCAAAATAAAAGCAGAAGCAACGCTGACCATTGAATTAGAAAAAGATTGTCTTTGAGAATTTATAAATTAGTTGAAGAGCAAAATGTAGTTAACGAACCTTTGGTACACACAGACAAATATATCCTGCTACCATTACATATCGAGCTAGGCCTGACGAATTGAGACAAGTTGAGAGGGCTTTGAACAGAGAAGTTATGTGTTTTAGTTATTTATCAAGAAAATTCATTAGATTGAGCACAGAAAATTTGAAACCAGGGAATTTTGTGATGGATCAGAAATACGGTAGCTTATAAAAAAAATTACATTTCGTAGATTCAATGGACAAGATTGAGTCTTGTGCTTAGTCTTCGTTTGTTTCATTTATCACAAACTATCTTCTCAAACATAAGGCAGACAACTACTCTGAATTAATAGAGGACATATTCCCCAATTTTAAAATGTTTGGTTGTAATATGAGCATCAAAGAATATTTATACATATATTGAATGACTTGACATTTTATGTTCTCTTTGGGTCACAATAAAGTGATTTGGCAATTTGTTATTTTAAAAAGTATGTAGTATTAATAGCATCAATATTTTTTAAATCATAGCAATAATTAAAGATCATCCGATTAAGGATCCCGAATTTTGGGGACAACCGCTAAAATGAACATATAAAGTGGTTATAACACCCCCACCCAAAAAACTATAGCTGATACGGCATCTTGATGCTATAATTTCAGGAATCAGCGCCACAAAATTATTCAGGCACAGTTAGTTCTAACTTTAAAGACATCAAAATCTGTGTTAATCTGTTCGTATAGCATTGTTTATTCGCATATAATCATATATGTTTCAGAAATTTGTATAAATTATTTATTTAAATATAAAAATACAATAATTTACGAAAATTAATTTAAAAGAAAAATTAAGTTAAGGTAAATTAAGAAAAATTAGTTTAAGAAAAGTTAGTTTAAGGTAAAAAATGACTCGTTGTTTGACATAAATAAATGGCTATATTTATGGATATAAATGACAAAAATTTGGGGATAAATATTTTTAATATTCAAAAGCCCGTGCACAACTTTACGCGTCTTCGACAATACGCTACATACCGTCTGTATTTCTTATGTTTGCTACAAATACATTTGCAGCTTTCTTGAAGCGAAGTCCTTGTCTACTTATTCCCCAATTAAACGAAATCATATTTTATATATAACTTAATTTTAAAAATTTTTGGGTAGCTAATAAAACAAATCATTTTGCTTTTAAAAAAGTTTACTTAGATCATAAAACAACACAATTTATGCAATATTTGTGAAACCAGTGTTTGTAGATTGACAAAAATTTCATCACTGATATCGAGCCAATTTTAAGTAATGGATACGTGTGATGTTGACCTGCAACCTCCGCGACTACGGGTGGGGGAATGGCGCAAAAATTTTGGAGATATTCGAGGGACGCAGCGCTAAAAACGTTTGCACTAGTTATTAGAATAAGCAAACGAAATGTTGAAAGGAATAATTTAATTTTATTACATTAGGGCCGGGAGGGGGGGAGGGGGACCCGTAATATACTAATTACGTCTTCAATTATTGTTAAAGGTGGTATATGTATATATACGTTTTCAACAAATTCTTTATTTCTATGACGCTGTGCATTCTGTCTACGGTTCCTCATTAATCTGTGACAGAAGCATCAAAAATTGCCACATAGAGAGATCGCAAAAACACCTTTGACAACTTTGTCTTCCTTCAGACCTAATAAGTCAGCCAATTGTGTTCTCTACCTTTTAGTTGTATCTATTAACGTCGCTTGTCTCTTTGACAGTCTTTTACTTGCGATTTTTTCAATAATTGTTTGTACCTCACCTTCTGAGGAAGTAAAGAATATGAACGAAGAGACAAAGTGACACTAAGCTGTTGAGATGTCTATGTCTGCAGCACATTGGTCCAGATTAATTAAAAATATTAAAATATCAATAACATATTTAACATTTTTTATTAAAACATAATTTTTGTATAAAAGAAAAATTACAATCAACTACATTTAAAAAAATGAAAATTCAAGAAACATCCATTTTTAAATATAATACACCATAAAGTGATAACATAAGGGCTGAGAGACAGGAGGAGGGAAGCAAGCATTCCTTTTCGGAGGATACCGTTGAACCTGAACATGCTTTAATTTACAATGTGCGGAGACGTTCAGATTATGGCTTGCGGATTGGCACCAGATCGTATTTTTGGACTAGCTACAACTTGCACTGCAATGATGTCCACCTACGCACTAGACGGTATTGTGGTGAGCGCCATCTTCCTGCATACGTTTTAGAGCATCATACTGCATAAACGTTGTGTGGAGGTGCCATTGGCTATCATAGGCGATCCCAGCTGCTACGCTCAACATCAACCACTACATCAAGGAGGTTTTGGAAGGTGAAGTTGTACCTTTCTGACAGCAAACTCCAGGCGCAATATTTCAACAAGACAGTGCTCTATCACATGTAGCCCAAAATGTCCAAGCCTTCTTCTCTGCACAGCAGATGTTGATTCTGCCTTGACCTGCTCGTTAGCCAGATTTATTTAAATATAAAAATACAATAATTTACGAAAATTAATTTAAAAGAAAAATTAAGTTAAGGTAAATTAAGAAAAAATAGTTTAAGAAAAGTTAGTTTAAGGTAAAAAATGACTCGTTGTTTGACATAAATAAATGGCTATATTTATGGATATAAATGGCAAAATTTTGGGGGAAAATATTTCTAATATTCACAAGCCCGTGCACAACTTTACGCGTCTTCGACAATACGCTACATACCGTCTCTATTTCTTATGTTTGCCACAAATACATTTGCAGCTTTCTTGCAGGAACATGTTCAAACAGAAATTTCCAATTAGACGAAATCATATTTTATATATAACTTAGTTTTAAAAATTTTTGGGTAGATAATAAAACAAATCATTTTACTTTTATAAATTTTACTTAGATCATAAAACAACACAATTTATGCGATATTTGTGAAACCAGTGTTTGTAGATTGACAAAAATTTCATCACTGATATCGAGCCAATTTTAAGTAATGGATACGTGTGATGCTGACCTGCAACCTCCGCGACTACGGGTCGGGGAATGGCGCAAAAAATTTGGAGATATTTGAGGGACGCAGCGCTAAAAGCATTTGCACTAGTTATTAGAAGAAGCAAACGAAATGTTGAAAGGAATAATTTAATTTTATTACATTAAGGCTGGGAGGGGGAGGGTGACCCGTAATATACTAATTACTTCTTCAATTATTGTTAAAGGCCGTATATGTATATATACGTTTTCAACAAATGCTTTATTTCTATGACGCTGTGCATTCTGTCAACGGTTCTAATAAATTAGCCAACTGTGTTCTCTACATATTTGTTGTATCTATTAGCGTTGCGTGTCTCGATTCAGATTCTTTTACTTGCGATTATTTCAATAATTGTTTGTACCTCACTTTCTGAGGAAGGAAGGAATATGAACGAAGAGACATAGTGACACTAAGATGTTGAGATGTCTATGTCTGCAGCACACTGGTCCAGATTAAGTAAAAATATTAAACTATTAATAACATATTTAACTTTTTATATTAAAACATCACTTTTGTATAAAAAGAAAAATTACAATCAACTACATTTAAAAAAATGAAAATTTAAGAAACTTCCATTTTTTAATATAATACGCCATAAAGTGATGTGATAACATAAGGGCTGAGAGACAGGAGGAGGGAAAGATGGCGCAATATTTTAAGCTGCAGGAGGCGTCACATAACCAGCCACTGTATTGGATAAAAGATAATCTGATCAAATTCTTAATGTCTGGCAGTATGCAGATCGGTGGTTCGATTTCCAGCTGCACTAGAAATCTTCCCAATACCGCCTGATGAACCAACCTCGGGAAAATGAAATTAGTGGATGACTAATATCTGAATAATATAAAATTGAATTTGCTATTATTCAGTCCCTACGACTTATGGTTATGATTTCAATTCCCGAAGAGTCATGTTGGACATGATGCTTTGGTAATAAAAGGAAATGTATGTATATCTGTTCGCATTTCCGTGGGAGGCGTAGTGTATCATCTAAGAGAGCCATAGCTACGAAATTCCGTGCAGTTATAAAATCAGGTTCCCAGAGACCTCGTAGTGATATTTTTCGAAATTTGGATTAATTTTTCAGATATTGTATACTGAAATCTAATTTTAAGTAATTTTCATACAAATACGTTTCTTAGCAGTGGAAAACTTCAGTTACCATCTTAACAGTATCGGAAAGATCAAAACACACTCTTTCCAACGAGCTTTAAACCAAAACGGTTATATAAATCCGTCATTTAATTTTTTTAAAATATCGAAATAAGTATTTTAAGGCCATTAGAAAAAAAATAGTTTTCATTTTGTAAACACATTGAAAACTCATACGATTTTATGTTTTTGAGCTGTGATGGAATGATATATTCACATTTTAATGATTGTTTTTTATTTACGCTATTTATAAATTCTCGCAAAAGAAGTGACGGGGAGTGAACGGGTGACGGAGCCCCCTAGTATCAGACAATGTGTTTGACGCCTCTGCCGCTGTTTGAAAAATGTCTCGTTCTTCGAGATTCTCTGCTTCATACTGGAAAAAATATAGTATTCTAAAATATTTGATACACTCGTAGAGAAATGTTTGGGGAATGCGTTGAAATAAAAAACATTTCGATTTAGGCGTTAGGTTAATAAATATTTAACGTCAAATTCAAGGACAATATATATCTGCTGCATGTTCGCGTACTGGACAGACTAACTGAAGAACACGAATTCTTGTAGTCATGAACCAATGTAGTTGATCTCTTACAGGATGGAGCCCTTATTTTCATTTCGGTGTAGTTTACAAGTTATTCTTCGCTTTTACACTTCTGAAATGAAATATGTCCTTCGGTATCGGGTCGTCCATCGAATTTCTATGTCACGTACCGCAAAAGCTATTGCATAAAAAATATAAAATGTTATACATTTGCAGAAAAATGATAAACCTTTTCTGGATTTAAACTATAATTTGATTTGAAACACCTCGCTACGTAGTGCCAGCAAATAGGAGGCGAGGGATCCGCTCGTTCGTCGAGTTTTCTCTATTGCGTATCGCGAAAACTGTATACTAAATATGAAATTTGGTACATTTGTAAAAAAATAATGGAGGAGCATATTTAAACAAACTTTTCTTCGATTTAAAATTTAGTTTGACATGGAATAGCTCGCGATTCTATCTCTTCGAGCGCTAGCTAACATCCAGACTCCCGAAGCGGATCACCGGGATTGGCAAAGCGTAACGAGCAGGAGGCGAAATGCCCTAGTTTTAAAAAAATATGTCATGGTCTGTCGCTTATGTACATCTCCGGTTCCACGTTTGCAATTTTAATTAAGATCTTGTGTGAGCGCGACCTATTTTTGTTAATATATTGTTTTTTATAAGTATAATACCTCAGTTTTTAATTCATTTTTATGCTTAACTAATTTAAATATATAACAACAATTATTTATTTGAAAAATTCGATTATTTAAAGTATCTCCGTTTACTTTTGGAATTTTAAAATTTTATTTGGCTTTGTAAAATATATTGCTACGTTTTGAAACCCTTTATAATTCCACAGCACATTCTTATCTTTAATTTTATATACTATAAATGTTGAAACGGTTTACGTAACTTGAAATGTTTGTTTATATTTATATTTTAAAGTAACATTACGTAAAAATATGAGTTACATGTTAAAAACGGAATACTTCTGGTTTAAAAATAATATTCTGTACGTAGTATTAACATAGGAGTTAGAACAGTTGTCTATTTGCGTCTACCACAACTCTTCTAGCAAAGAAATAAGTTGAAATATGATAAAATTCTTTAAATACAAAGTTTTCTGCTTTCGCTGGATTTTTTCCGTTGCAAGAATTACTTGAATGCGAGCATATTTGACGGAATTCATTGATACATTATGTCGTCAGAAATCTTTCACCTATGCCAAGTATTTTAAAATTGTCAAACGTAGTCCATTTTTATAAGAATTTAGGTATATTCAAATAATAGAATGTACCAGCTGAGAGGAAGTAAATGGACTTAAATAGAAGCTTCGCAGGTATTAATTATGTGGAATGTTTTCAAGTAGTAAACACTGTTGTAGCTAATGGTCACTTATTTTGAAATAAAAAGAACTTCGTCTTTGGGGACAATACGGTACAACTTTGGGGACAATACGGTACAACTTTGGGGACAAAGTAGTA
Organism: Amaurobius ferox; assembly: GCA_951213105.1. NCBI lineage: Eukaryota > Metazoa > Arthropoda > Arachnida > Araneae > Amaurobiidae > Amaurobius > Amaurobius ferox. The sequence goes on along the minus strand of OX578138.1, from coordinate 73,204,759 downwards.
TTACTGAACGTTCTATGAGGCTTTTACTGTATTTGAATGAGCACATGAAAAAACATTTCGTTTGTTTTTACTATAAAGTTCTTACTCCTCAACATGAGTTAAAAAACTGTTGATATATAATATGTATGAAGGCTATATATAAATTTAGCGACTGGCAAATTTATTCCATATTGAATATATGCCCGGTGACACATTATCAGGGTATATGTGTTATCGAAATACAGTTACCCTAATCTTTATATTGAAGCAAGTGATGAGCAGTGTTTATAAGCCTTGTACAATTGTCCTTGATAAAGCTGTGACAAACATAAAAAATGTAAATTCTTTCGTAATAAATGACACGATCTATAACAGATCATCTTTTTTTAACGACTTTTATCAACACTACCACCATATGAAGAACTTCAAATTCAAGAAATGCAATTCTAAGCGATGTAAGCTTTGTCCCGTAGCCAATCCACACCAAATTTCTACAAAAAAGGACAATATAAAAATCTTTTGCAAGACTTTTAATGTGGTATATTGCATATCATGCCTTGCCTGTCAGGCGAAATATATAGGACAGGCGCAGAATTCCCTGAATATCCGTATAAATCTGCACCGAAGTCAAGTGGGCAAAATCCAACAGCTATCCACCAATAATAACTTAGAAGTACGACATTTTCAAGTACACCCCTTCAGCAATATTATGGTAACTATTATTGATATAGTACCAGACCTTTCTGAACGCTTTAGGTGGGAAAACACCCATATAAAGCAATATAATTCTGCATATCCATATGGTCTGAATACTTTATTATTCAAGGAAAATTGCAATAAAGAAAGATGCAGGAATAGTAAAACATACCCTCTCTTAGAGAATTCAATACCTAAGAAAACTTATAGACACCAAAGAGGAAATAAAAAGCAACAATTTAATTATATCGAAACAGAAGAAAAAATCTCAGACTTCATAAAAACAGAAATAACGGTGAAATTCGGATGGATCAAGAATATAGCCAACAGTATCAAAATCAAATACTTACAACGTATATGGAATTTTATTATAAATTTCAATTTAAGTGAAAATAACTGCAATACAGAAGATACAAACACTAATATAGACATCATTCTGGGTTTAATTAAACTCAGAGCCGCAAAATATAATGTAGCACTTGAACCAAAATATCAAATTAACAAATCAAAAGAATTTTTTTCACAACATTTAAGAATAAAATGTTCGAAAATATTCCATTCAACCAAATATTACATAATATAGAAGAACGTCTTCCTTTGCCTAATCTAAATATTAAGATATCCTATCGCTTTGTAAGAACCAACGGAAGAAGATTATTCAACTACAATAAATTATGTAAAACTGGGTCTTCATTTAATATTGAATCCTGTCAATGTCATAGAAATATACATTGTGATCCCTACCACAAGCATATAATTACTGGAAACTTAGATTTTATAAAAAATAATAAACTCAAAAACTTATTACAACTTGGTACTAAGTACCGAATACAAGAATTTAATGATATTTATAATGAATTTAATTACGATCTGGAAACCTTCATATACAAGATGGCTGTCAAACACAGTATACCTGTACAAACTTTTAACGCATGGAAATATGCCTTTTACAGTGCTTTTTGCCAATTCTACTCGAGAAGAAACAAGGATTCTGGGAGTTCTCGATTTCCGTCTTCAATCAAACATTTTAATGAAGAATTCGTATTGACATACACCGACAAAATCGTATCGAATTTTGCATTCACGTGTAAAAAATTCTATGTCGATACTTTAACACATAGCTATAAGGATTGTGCCATGTATACCTTAATTCCTAGCAACGAATCAATCATCACTAATAGAATAAAAGTACTGTATAAAAGAATTGGTATGGATATTAAATCAGTAAAATTTCCATACTTGATCCTCATTCCCAAGTTACACAAAAAACCAGTCAAGTTCCGAACTGTAACAGTGGGATGCGGATTATACCTGGAACATGCAAATAAAAAACTTCTGAAATTACTCCAATATGTTATGACTGATATTAAGAAGCAAAACTCCATAATGTTAAAAAACGGACAGGAATTGATAGACCGACTGAAATTTTGCCATAAAGATTTGAACTTCAGAAGCTACGATTTCAGGGATCTGTTTAATAACATCGATTTAACAAACCTACAAATGATCTTGAAAGAATTACATGAGGAATATAATTTAAAACCATATATAACTCTCAGAAGATATTTGGATTTGATTGAGTTGGTTTTGAATGAAAACATACTATATGACGGTTCGCATCACTACAAACAGGTCAAAGGCATACCCATGGGTGGTGCATGCTCATCAATATTGGCGGATATTTATCTATCCAAATATGAAAGAGGAACCCATATATTATCGGAAATACCTTATTTCCGTTATGTTGACGATGTGATAATAGGGGGTTATGCAAACACCCCTGACATAGATTTTGCATTCTACCCAAGGGAATTAGACTTAATTGAAAACCCGATCAATGAGAATGGATCGACAGACTTCCTGGATTTGTCAATAAGAAAACACCAAGACTATGGAATTTATACAACCATAGACGACAAGAGAAATTCATACAATATCAAAATTAATAATATTACTGATTGGAGTTCAAACCTCACTAAAAATATATTCAGAAATATTATTATCGGGTACTTCAGAAGAAACAGAAACTACAGTACTTTTAAAAAAGACTGCATTTATGAATGTAATAAAATAATAAATGATGCATTAAAAAGAAATTACCCTAGATATTTTTTACAACATCATTACTATTCCTTTTTCAAAGAAAGAAATTGTGCATTGTTTGATTCTAAATGAGAATTCTTAATCATATATATTTTCATATCTGCGATCCTATCATCATGAAGTCTTTTCGCGCATGTGCGACTTTCCCTTATAAAATGTTGTGTTTTCATGTTGGATTGTAAGGTGTATCTCTTCCTTGCTCGGTTCCATCTTTGTTTTTGTGTCCATTCGGGTGCTTCTGTCTTTGCACATGTGGGAGATTGACCATTGCGTTACATTGGTGCCGTGAGCGTTGCCCGGGTCGTAAAAGCTGCTTTAACCGGGAAAGGGGTCTCGCAATCCACCCGTGCCATTCTATGCAAATCATATGGTCACTCCTGTTCTCGCATATTTTTTCTTCTTGTTTATATCCTTATATTCCACTCTGGATGCAGATCTGCTAAGCGCCACATCCTCTGTAAGGTTTCTGTTTTCTCCTTTACTTAAATAGGAGTTCCGTTCGTGATATACTTATTTTTATATGTATATATATTCATATATATACATATATATATATATATATATATATATTCATATATATACATATATGTATATATATGTATATATATATGCATATATATATATACATATATATATATATATATATATATATATATATATATATATATATATATATATATTCATATATATATACATATATATATATATATATATATATATATATATATATATATATATATGTATATATTCATATATATACATATATATATATATATATGTATATATATATATATATGTATATATATATATATATATATATATATATACATATATATATACATATGTATATATATATATATATATATATATTTTCATATATATACGTATATATATATATATATATATATATATATATATATATATATATATATATATATATATATATATATATACAGAGAGAGAGAGAGTTTCATCTCTATGTCTTAAATATTTCATATTGTTTTGCAATTCTCGAATTAGTGTATAAACAACACTTAATATTGTCATTATTGCAATTAATAATGCTTCAAAAATAAAGTAGGGAGGCATCACATAAATGGATGCCTAAGCTTCCCGATTATCTTCTATGGATAGTGCATTTGATTAATAAATTATAGAGTTGGACCTTATTTTTATACGCTTATATATTAACACTCTTAACACGACCTCTTACACACGCTCTTAACACGACCTTCAACACCTATATATTGTTGTGATACTTATTGACGAAAGTAGATACATGTCGTAAAACAGATTGCTATAATATTTATTGACGAAAGTATATTTATATTTCCATTTCAGAACACGTAAGATTTTACTTTCAACAAGTATAGATTGTTGTAATATTTATTGACAAAAATAGATATTTCCCTTTTAGAACATCTAGAAACCTAGGATTTTACTTTCAAAATATATAGAATGTTGTGATATTTATTGACAAAAAAGTAGCTATTTCATTTTAGGAACATCTATGATTTTAATTTCAACATCTATGGATTGTTGTGATATTTATTGACAAAAGAAGAGATTTCATTTTAAAAACATCTAGGATTTTACTTTCAACATCTATAGATTGTTGTGATATTTATTGATAAAAATATATATTTCCATTTAAGGATACGTAAAATTTTAATTTCAACATCTATAGACTGTTGTAATATTTATTGTCGAAAATAGATACTTCTATTTAAGAAGACTTAGAACTTAATTTTCAACATCTATAGATCGTTATGATATTTATTGACGAAAGATGATATGACGAAAGATGACGAAAGATGATATACCTTATGATATTTATTGACCATTTAAGAACACCTCAGATTTTAATGTCAAAATCTCAATGATCTACTTCTCTATAGAATATAGTTATTGTTCCACTGACACGTAATCTATTAAAGGTTTGATTTGCAAAAAGAAATAGTAATCTAAAAACCGCTATTCTTCTCAGCAAAAGAAAAGCGAAAAGTAATCCCGTTGGTCGATCCATGACGATCGTAGAAAGAGGGGGAAAAATAATGTGAGAGGCAAGCATGATGAACACGAAAAACGCGTGTTATCAAATTTGGGTTATAGAAAGGATTGTTTTGACATTTCAGATTTGAGTGGAGGGCTTTGTTTTACTTATGTTTAGCGAGTATAAATATCATGCATCAAACGCTTGCTCGATCTCAATAAATTAGCAGGTTCGATCGATCAAGTATAAATTATATGTTTTAATTACATGCTAATTCAAAAATCTTCATTTTAATATTTATACTGTACAATATAAATTTGCAGAAGGAATTATCCGGTGATGTGCGGGTACTAAATATGCGCCGGCTAAATAAATAATACAGATACAGATAACACCGCTAAATTCTTAAATAACCCATTTTGAAACAAACTCATCCCCACTTCACATATTTGTTTCAAAGTAATTTAAACGCATATGTCGTTGCGCCTAACAATTTACCACATGTACATACAAATGTCTTCTGATTCCCATACCAACGTCCAGTTTGTAAGGTTGTGATTCGCCAATTAGAGAAGAACCGGAATCGAATATCTTGTTTTTTATGCTTTTGGTTGAATGAGAAAATTACAATATACGGAAATTAAAATAATAATAATAATACAATGCGAAAATATGTAGCACAATGCGCCGCATTCGAAAAACTAAATTTAGAACAAATAGAATGGTTCTAAATATAATTTTTCGAATGAGGCAAAATAAGAATCATAGTAATTCCTAAAGCACGCATATTTTGTTATATTTAAAAATAAACTGGTATATATGAAGGAACAATAAAAGGAAAATGAATATAGAGAAAACTAAATAGCTAAATGTGCTCTACAGATTCGGTTCAAATATCGTTAAATGGAACGCTTTTCAGTCTTTTTGATGGTATCAAGATGGAAATTCTAATCCTAGCCCCTACTGAAATCAATTTGGTGGATCGTATTTCGAGATATGTTTCAAATGTTACTTAACCTTAGGATCCTGATATGGATTTTCCTAGATACACTGTATAAACCAGTCCACACTCATCTCGTAATAAGGAATATCGTTGTGAAAAATATTTAACAGCTGGGATATATTTCTTCTTATTTTATTCTTTTAATAAAAATATGGTTTGTTTTTGTTTTTCGCCTCAAGGCCTCCATGTCACAATAATATGCCTCGGCATATAATTGAAAATCGCTGCTCTAATTCATAAAGTTCTCCTCTTTTGAAAATGGTATTTTCCCAGATTGGCTTACCTGCTTCCCAACTTACTAGAGAATATTCCAGCATGATAAAATATTACTAATATTAATAAAAATAGTAGTTTTTAATAATAAATTAAATTTTATTAATAAATTAATATTTTAATAATAAATTAATATTTTAATAATAAATTGGAGAAAATATTTAACAGCTACTATATATTTCCTCTCATTTGTTTTCATTTTAATACAAATATTATTTTTCGTTTTTCTCCCTCAAGAGCTACTCAGTATCAAGAAACACTAATGTGCCTCGGCACATCCTAGAATCGCTGCTCTAACTCTTAAAGTGCTTCCATATTTACGATGACATTTTCTCATATTGGCATTCCTACTCCCCAATTTACTGGAGAAAATTATAGCACGCTCAGATATTATTTATACTCCTAAAAAGAAACAGTATTGGAAGACGATCATATTTCATATAATACCAAAATAGATATTTAATATATTATCAAAATAGATAATTCATACATTACTAAAATAGATATTTCATACATTAACAAAATAGATTGTTCATACATTACCAAAATAGATAGCTCATTCATTACCAAAATAGATATTTCATACATTACCAAAATAGATATTTCATAAGCAACAGTATAATGTATCGGTGTAACTTCGTCTGCTGAAAAGACTTTTAACTGATTTTTCACTTAAATGTGACGTAGTACCCCAACACTGATCCTAATTTAAAATTCGGAAATATTGAACACCATGATTAGTAAGATGTATTCTTATCTAATTCTGCAGATTTACTAACCTTTCAGATCGAGTAAATATATTTCTTTCTTTTTTCTCTTAGGTAAGTTATGCTTTACGAAAAATGTAAACCTTGCTTTTCAGGTAAGAGATTTTTGTTATCCGCATTAGCTTTTTTCCCTTAGAAGTTAACATCAATACAAAAGGTAATCGATACAAATAGATTTTATATAGTATTGGATATTTTATATTGGGTAAGAATGCGTATTCTCTTGGAGGGTTTACAGCCTAAATCTATGACTTGCTTTGAAGGTTTGTACCAAGGTTTAAAAATAGGTTTTGTTATGCTTCATTAAGATAGGAAAGTAAGTTTTTATTCACTTCATCAAAATTGTAATGTTGGGCATTTTCAATACCAGTTATATAAATTAATATAATAGTAAAAGTCAAACATCTGCATGTATGTAGAGAGGCGTTATGTAAAAAAAATGATAATAATTACTTGTATGTCATTTAAGAAATGCAGATCTTTTCATTTTTAGATGTTTTTATACCATTGTGTAAAAGCATACAGGATAAATATAGAAGCGCACAATTAGACAGTAAGAGTTATTAATTATCTTCTAACTTTGAAAATCTTTTAAAATAATTATATAACTACATAATGTAGAACTTGGAAAAATTTATTCTTGAAAATTAATGAGTAACACTGTTACTAGTTTTAGATTGGTGAAAAACATTAGATTTTTGTACATATCGAATAAGGAAGATTAATGCTTCGTATCTGATGATGGTATAAGCTGCCCCCCAAAAAAGTTTCTAAATTCTTAATCTAAATTTTTCTACACTGCAAATCTGCACTATTTTACCAAAATTGGTTTATAATACAGCTTGAATGTATGTGGAATCAGAAGATACAATGCATAGCTGGTTCTATATTGAAATCGGCAGATACTTTTACTCGTATGGCGTCAATAACCCAGCGGAACGATGACGAATATATATATTATGGTAAGTTCCAGAAAAAGCTCGCAATTCGCGAGATGATTGGGCAATCAACAAAATCGCTAAAAATAAAGCTCGCTAAGTATAACGAAGACCTCCGATGTTGTCGCCAAGGTGAAGCGACCAGGACCATAAAATTACAAAAATGGTTTTCTGTTATACATTCCACGACCCTACCTACGCGACACACTTGATGGTTTACAGTTCAAAAGTACGGATGCGAAACAGAACATGACCCCTCAATATGAAGGAGACCGAGCGGGTCTTCAACCAGGCGAAGTAAGACAAGACACGAGAAACACATTAAAATTTCAGAACAAAAGGAAACATTGTTGATTGAAAATGTCCTTTAAAGTACCATTATTGCAAATTACAGATAGCCAAGAATATTATTTTGATTGATGAAACTTTAAAACCTCAAAATATTTAAAATCTTAGCACTTCTTAAACAGTTAACAATTTATGAAAATTAACCTATAAGTTAAAACAGAACACCTCTTATTTAAGCAAGATCACAAAAGCAATTTATATTTCCTAGTTCAACTCATTAAAAATCTCTTTGGCCGTGGTGATACATTTGAAAAAAAGTCACATTTCTTTAAAGATTTACTACACACCTCCCAGCTAAGATGTTTCACATGAGAAACTATTGTAACTACTTTCTATACAGTTTGTGACAAATGAAAGAAATCATATCTGAATACAAAACATCCATCTCTTTCTCAAACTGTTTTTAAAATCGTAATATTAGTAACATTTTAGATCAATTCAATTGAGATAGAAATTTTTACATTTGAAAATAGATCAATTTTTCGGAAAATCCCATTCGGAAATATTTCTACACATGTCAATTCGTAGATGAATTTTAATAGACAGCTCAAGGGATTGTGTTATGTTTATACTAATGGAGGAATCCTGTTTGTCTTAAAAATCTCCATTTTACGTACAACTATGCTATTTTTGCCCCAGAAATAAAGTTGAGCTGTTGAGGTAAACGTTTGCGTACTCAGACGAATTGTGTGCAAAGAGTGTTTTTTTTTCCTTTTATTTTGTTAAATTCGCAGAGGTTTACCAAAATTATCATTTCAGTATTTATAAAGATAATTGATTTGCCTGCGTCATCACTCCCTTTTTATTGCTCTCTGAACTAATTGCTCATAAATTTTAGTAAAACAGAAATTATGATCATAATCTTTCTTATCCGACTTTTCTCAGCTAATTATATGCTTATTTCATCCTTTTTACCTTCAGTTGGGTCAGTTTGCTACAAATATGTACCGTTACAAAATGCATTAAACCTGTATACAAGATGTCCGCGGAATGCCCAAAGTTTAGATGGAACATCTCACAAACAGTTACTGATAAAGAAAATAAATATAATTTAAGATCATCGTTCATAATGAGATTAAATCATTACCTGTTCTAGAAGTTCGTCATTATCAGCAATCACGTACCGCTATCGGAGATGGCCATTGCCGGATATTTTTTGCAATCTATCGACTAAAATGAGCACAAATGCTCCAATGTTGAATTGCTCGAGTTCTTCAACTGATGTTTGTTCCAGGTGTGCTATTAATCTTGTCTTTTGTGTTAGTTCTAGGAAATAAAATTCAGATTGATTCAAATTCAGAGAATATAGGTTCAATAGGTTCCTGTTCCTGTTGAGTTGCGGTTATAGAAAGCACTGACTACTGATAAAATGTTCAATGACTAATATAATTACCACACGAGTTCGAAAAGGGAAAACGCCATCTTGCATGAACCAGAATATTTGTCGTTTTTCTACTAGAACCTTATTATTATTAAAAAGTTGTTTGAAATATCTGGGCGTCTTTTCTAAAAACCATATACCTTTTAGGATTTTTAAAAATTTTAAATCTTAAAGTTGAGTTAAAGGGAGGGACTCTTAATGCTGGTACATTTAAATAATGATGTCTTTAAATAGAGCGGTAAATAAGGGGTCCTAATTTACAGTATAGGGCCCAGGGTTTGCTTAATAGTAAATAAGGTTCAGGGCCTAATTTCATTTGGGGCACCATTCTAAACAGTTCAATAGTTACTTATGCTATCAACAGTAAATAAATGTTTGATGCAAATAAGATAAAGGTTATATGAATTGTACAACATTCATTTCGCTGAGATATTGAGATACATAAATTAAGCCCTGGATAAAGCAGATGTTATTATATTAAAATGCATGAAACATATTGATAGTTGAATAAATTTTTATCGAATGAAAATACTTTTCTGGATCTAAAGCAAATAATTTTGAACTATAAAATAATAAAAACTGAAAAGTATTTCAAGATACTGAAGCAAATAAGATAATGGGCATATTGATTGCACAACATTCATTTTGCTGAGATATTGAGTAATTTTGCTGACATTTTCTTTCACACCACAGATATTCTTATTAATTTTCAAAACTTTTAGGAGTTTTTATTCTTTATGGCAAAATTTGGGGGTTTTCTAAATTGGGGGACAGGGTCCAAGGCATAAATTAATGTGGTCTATCATAAATTAGGCCCTGGTTAAAGCAGATGTTATTATACTGAGATGCATGAAACATACTTATAGTTGAATAAAATTATATCCAATGAAAATACTTTTCTGAATCTAGAGCAAGTAATTTTAAACTATAAGATAATAAACCTGAAAAGTATTTCAAGATACAAATTTTTTCTCTACTGCAATAAAATTTTCAATGATTAAACGTATTTTCAATAGATAACAAGGCTTATATTTTCTTTACTTTTAATGTTTTGTACAAAATTTACTTATCTACAACTACTCAGAATATACATGGCATTACCAGTGTTAACTAGACCTTTGAGTAACTATAAAGTCTTAATCAATACAACGTTACTCGATTTATAGTCCAATTGTGCTGCTACTTAACGCAAGAGTAGTATATATATGTACGTATGAGCGCACATGTACTTTATACACTAAAAACTATATTTTATAGCTTATTTTTATCTTTTTATATATAAAAAAAAGGTCTCGATCCATTTTAATATTAAAAACATGATATTATATCAAAATAAGACCTTTTTTACATTTAGACCAAATTTTAACTTTTTTTTAGATAAATGCATGAAAAAAGAGATCAAAAGATAGGCCGCTCCATTTTGGAGCTACCTCATACATAGGATGAAATTAAATAAATGCGTGAAAAAAGAGGACTTCTAAATGAATAGAAGTCCTCTAAGCTTTAAAATAAATGGGGGGACCGTTAGTCCCCCCATGAGACGGTATAAAAGGATTTATATGAAAAAAAGAGGACTTGAATCCTCTAAATAAACTTTATATTGAAACGCGTCCGTAATTTACGGACGTGTTTTTATAGAGATGAACAGATAGAGTTTTATAAATAATATAAATAAAAAAAGAAAGTTTAATATATATACAAAGTACTATAGTTTAATATATATTAAAAGAGCCTGATATAATTACTTTTTTTCAATAAAAGTAAGTTGTATACAATCTTTACTAAATTTTTTCTCTCCACCAAAATTATAATATGACTTAATATTCTTACTAAATTTTTTAAGATCTTTATCATTATAATTACTTAAAAATGCTGTTCCAGTATCACCGTTTGATTCTATAAATCTTGCTATTACACTAATTCCTTTCTTTTCTAGAGATTTTTTAATCTTATAAAGATCCATTTATTTAGAATTATTTTTTACTCCAATATGTATTTATTATCACCTAAATATAAAAATATATATCTTCCTTTATTGATTTTATTTATCGATCTATTAGAAAGTTGTCCATGTTTATTCGAAAGGTAATACTCTTTTTCTTCAACTTCTACAATTAACTTTACGATTGCTGTACCTGCAATCATATTTTCCAGGATATAAATCATCTAATACATATGTTTGACGATAACCACTCAGACTATTGAACTCTTCCATTTATTAGTAAACATTTTTTAAGACCATCGATATGGAAATCCTACATTATTTCTTCTTAACATCATGGGTATTTTATCTTCATCATACCATATTTCATTTATTCTAGGTAAATATATTAATTCAGTTAAAGATGTAATATCGTTTTCTCTACAATATAATTTATTTAAATTAGTTAAATTTTTTATACCTTTAAGAGATGTAATATCGTTTTCACTACAAGATAGTATTTCTAAATTAGTTAAGTTTTCTATACCTTCAAGTGAAGTTAATCTATTATCTACACAATATAATTCTTTTAAATTAGTTAAATTTTTTATTCCTTCAAGAGATGTAATATCGTTTTCACTACAAGATAGTATTTCTAAATTAGTTAAGTTTTCTATACCTTCAAGTGAAGTTAATCTATTATTATTACAATTTAATGTTTCTAAATTCGTTAAATTTTCTATTCCTTCTAGAGATGTTAATTTATTTCCTCTACATTTTAATACTTTTAAATTCGTTAAATTTTCTATTCCATCAAGAGATTTTAATCTATTATCTTTACAATCTAATGTTTCTAAATTTATTAAATTTTTTATTTCATCAAGAGATGTTAATTTATATCCCTCGCAATATAATTCTTTTAAATTAGTTAAATTTTCTATTCCTTCAAGAGATGTATCATAATATAATATAAAAATAGATTTCACTTCAGTAGGATTCTCTATATTTAAGAAAGACATAGTTTTTTTTCCATACCATTATTGTATGTAACATCCATTTATATAGAAACATTTTTATTAAATTTATCATCTTTGCTAGTTAATTGTCTCAAACGATAAACACTCTCTCTCAAGACTGATTTAACTTCATATATCTCTTCAAAAATTTTCTCTTGGTAAGGTTCTATTTCATGATGACCAAACTTTTTATTTAATTCACTCATCTGTATTGCTTGTATTTTTTTCCAATGAACATTAAAAAAGTGATCAGGTAATAGCTCAAATTTATATTTAATCAAATAACAAAAATCTAATTTATGCATAAATTCTTCTATAAAATTTTCACTAAATGTTTGATATCTAGTTATATACAACCAATTTAAATCATCTTTTAATTCTCTCATGGTATCTTCTGTAAGATTTTGAAATATTGATTCTTTATATAAATCTAAATTATCAGAAAATTTTACGATAAATTCGTTACTTAAAGTTTGATATTGAGATATGTTTACCCAATCTACTTTATCTTTACATTTTTCTATAAAATCTTCTGATAATTTTTGATATCTAGAAATTTTACACCAATCATCAGGTTGAGCAAATTCTTCAATAAAAGATTCAGACAGTGTTGAATATTGTAAAACTAAATCCCAATTTACATAATCTTTCAGATTTCTAATTACATCTTCAGATAAATTTTTTCTAGAAAATTCATTCCAATCGATATCCATTTATTAGAAAGAAATTCTTTCAATATGCATATAAGGTTTTAAAGCGTTACCATCACATTTTATCTTTAATGTGATGATATCATCACGTTTACCATAAGCAAAACAGGTTACTACATCTCTATTAACATTTAAAATTTCCTTACCATTGATTTCTAGTGATATCATTTTATCACTTTCTACTGTATCATATATATATATGGAAATTTTCATATACATATCTGTAGATAATCGCATCTCTTGATCTAGTAATTTTGAGCTCATCATGTTGAAATTTACTTTTTTATAATCCCCATCTGTATGAAAATCATCTAGTATAGTAACCCAGATATCTCTATTGTCTAAATATATTTTATTGACAGCATCGTTATCATTTTCAGGTTCAGAAACATTTGTAATTATTTTATTTTTTGCATCAAATTTATCATTCTGTAATATTAACGAATTTTTTTCAAAATATCTTTTATTCACAACATTTTTTTCATCTTTAGGATCTGCAACATTTCCTATTCTTTTTCCTTTTGCATCAAAAGCTTTTCCTTCTGAAGAATGTAAAGTTGTTTCATCTAATTCTTTTATTCTCTTGCCTGTTTCTTTAGTAAAGGATAAAAAACTCTCATCATATTTAGTTTCTATATGATCTCTCAATTCATGATGATTATTCTCTATTTTATTCAAAACAAAACTTTTAGTGGTTAAATCTAAATCATCTATAGGATTTTCACAATTTTTTAAAATTCTATTTTCCATATCATAATTTCCATCATTCATTAATTTAAAACCTATACCAGGAGGTCCAATAGGTCCTTCTTTCATTTGATCATCATAAGGTGGATAATAAGCACTCATTTATTTAATTTTAAGATTTTAAACTCTTAACCATTGTTATAGTTTTATTTTTTAAATTTATAAAACATCTCTTTCTTTCTTTAAAAATAAAATAAAACTTATATTCCTTTTGACTATTCGTTATCCAATTAAATTCAATATCTAAATTATTTAAATCGGTATAGTTTTCATGATTTGATGAGTCAAAAGGAAAAATAGGATACAGTTTACCAAAATTCTCCTTATTTATCAAAGGTCCTGTTTCTGTATTATTATCGTAAAGTCCTTCATGTAAAAGAGCTTCATACACTCGAATATAATCTTTATTGACAAAATTTGTTTTATAACGCATAAGAGGAACTTGGTTATTATTAATCATCAACCAGCATTCTGCCATATCTATATGATCAAATATCATATTATTTTTTTCATAATTATTATCTCTTTCAACATATTGAGGAATAACATAGACACTTAAAACTTCATCTGACGCTGTAGTTGCTGTCACAGATCCACTGTTGCTTCTATATGGGCCTACCATCTTAAATCTATATCGATCCCAATTTACCTCTATATCTTTATTAGATAGATATGATTCCAGAAACAAACTTTCTGCAGAATTTTTTAATTCTATATAAGGTAAATGTAAGGTTAAACCTTCAACTACTACCTTATAATTTCCGTTTCTTATATTAGTATATATCATATTTTTATTTTCATTTCTTTGAATTTCTATTTTCACTTCAAAACCTGAAATTATCTTTTCATATTCTCTAAAGAAATCGATTATATCTTTTAAAGGTGTCCATATTTTAATGACATTGCTATCTTTCGTTAGTTCCCATCTCTTTACGAATCCTTCGTTATAATCTTTATTCATTTTCAAATTATTAAAAAATTCAGTTATTTTAGTAGTATCTTCTAAAGTACCATCATATTTAAACTCATTACGGTCAGCTGAATCAGATGTATCTAGATAAAAAAATTCATTTTGAGCTTGTGATGTTACATAATCAGGAGTATAATGAATTAATCTTAAAACATGATTCATGATTGAAAAATTTGACTGTGTATTTGATTCAATTTCGGTATCTCCTATATGTACTTTTAAAGTTTTGATAAAACCTCCACCATTTACCAGACTCACATTTTCGTTTCCAATGGATGATTTATCATTTTTTGTAATTTTTAATTTTAGTTCAAGATATCCTCTAGAATATAAAATTTTTGCTTTAGTATCATTAATATGAAAAACATAGGTAGCATTCTCATCTGAACTATGTTCTTTTGGATGAATTTCTCTTAATTCATAACTTTTAATGTGATCATTATAATAATAACGAGTATCACTTAAATCATAAATCATTTATTTAGGAAGAATTTTTAAACCACCTCCTTTCTTTTTCATGGAAATTATTTCATTTAATATATTCTTAGGTTTCAATAAAACCTTTAAAAATCCTTGTATTTTTTTACTTTTTCTTCTATTCATTTATTTAAGAAGAAATAAAATTAAATTCTACAGCTCCTTTATTTAAATCTATTAATTCACCTTTTTGATTAGTAATCCTCATTTTTATTCTTTCAACAGGATCTACTTTAACAGGAAAAAATATCCAATTATTAAATTCTTTTGAAATTATACTACCTGGAGGGTTTTTATTAGTGAAAGAATATATAACTTCTGAATTATATTGATTTATTAAAGATCCTTTTACAACATCACAGTGAATATAAATATTATCATTTCCATTAGATATATCAGCAATATGTTCACCTTCAATCTCTGTTTCTTCATCATAACTTCCATATGTCGGTTTTAAAAAGCCCATAATTTTATGAAAGTTACTTTTTGTAAAATCAATTACCCAACCATTTTTCAGTTTAATAGATATTCTTTGTCTTGCTTCAATAATACCAAATTTGACAGGTGGATCCTCACCGAATATTTTCATCATATACTCATTTAATCCTCTTATAGTATAATTACCATTTGATATAGTAATTGTTATATCTGTGTCTAATGTATACAATCTAAATATGTTATTTCCATAATTCTTACTTATATTAAACCAGGAAACTTCCATAGAGAATGAGTGTAAAGCTAATTTTTTTATTTTAAGAGGTGTAATAAAATTTACAGTAAATTTCTCTGATTTCTCATGACCTTCAGATTTTAATATAATCATTTATACATAACAAAATTTTCATTTTAGTCACTAGGTTTTTGTGCAGGAAATGATTTGAGAACATTTTTAGGTGATATACCTTTATTCCTTTCTCTTATATATTTCATACAAAATATACCACATTTCACAGATGAAGGTTTCTGTAAAAAACTATCATTATAACCTATTTTTTTATTGGATGTAACAAGAAATGATTTAATATTTTTAGGAATATAGTCCTTCTTCATATTGTCATATTCACCAAACGGATCAAAATATTCCACATATTTATATTTAGGATCATTATAATAACAAACCCAATGAGTTCCAGGACCTGTTGATACATCTAAATTGATGATTCCATTTTCAAATTTTCCTATTGTTTTAGGTAATAAATCGGAGGTAAACACACCTCTAAATCCTTTTTCATTTTTCATATTTTCTATAATCATTTTGTCACTGATTCCCACTGTTGATATATTCCCTTTCCAAGTTTTTTTTTTCCCAGACCCCTTTTTTTGCACAGCTGAACTAGCTAATCCATGTAAAGCACCTGTTGCTAATGCTGGAACTGCAATTTTAGCAGCGGTTATTAAAGAGGGTATAAGTGCCGCTAGAAATGGTAAAAATCCTCCATTTTTATCTAATTGAGTTTTACTAATTGTAATTCTTTTTTTATCATTAATATGATTAATTTGAGTTTTAGTTAAATACATCTCATGATTAGGAGTTTTAGATTTATCTATTTGTAATGTTACTTCTACTTTATTTTTAAAAGCTGATTTAAGTTTATTTTTCTGACCTTCACTCAAATAAACTTTATATTTTATCATTTATTAACAGAGAAATTGTTTATGATATCGTTGTACATCATTATAAGTCATTTCTTTATTTTTTAATAACATATCTAACAATAAAGTTACTTGATTATACAATTTCTTTGATTTACTTCCGTTACATATTTTTTCTGTTAAATTCGATAATACATTCAATCCTTTACCCACCTTCATTTCTTTACTACTTCGAATCATATTTAATCTATGCATATAATTTTGCAACATATTTTCTTTATTTTTAATTTCTTTTATATCATTCTTTTTCTGGTTTAATTCCTCCTCTGAAAAATTTTTAGCCCTAGAAATTGTACTTTTTAAGTTGCCTCTTTTCTTAGATAATCCTTCTTTTAACTGTTTAGCTCTTCCATACATCTCCTCTAATTTTTCTTGATCGTTTAAAAATACTGACGGTCTGTATAATTTTTCCTCTTTTAAATATTTTAAACTAGCCGCCTTTGGCGACCAGCCTGTTCGCTACCCTTGAAAATTCTGACCGTGGCAAATTCTAACCGTGGCACACTCGCTGGCGCGACCTACCAGAAGGAACGACCTACCAGGAAGTGCCACCCAATTTAGACAGGAACTCAGTGGGGGAGGCATCCACAGGGACCGTACCCTCCTTCCCCTACCACCAACCTCTCGGAAGGACTTACGGTCCCGCATGTTTAACGTCATCGTACTCCGCCTGAACACGGCGGCAGTTTTGGCAGTGGCGGGAATCGAACCCGGACCTACCTAGTGCAAATCCCGCGCGCTAACCACTGGGCTACCGCGCCCTCCGCGACAATCTCCATAACCTTCTTTTTATTCACCCAATTTAGACCGGAACCCAGTAGGGGAGGCATCCACAGGGTCCGTACCCTCCTTCCTCTACCAACAACCTCTCGGAAGGACTTACGGATCCACATGTTTTACGTGATCGTACTCCGCGTGAAAATGGCAGCAGTTTTGGCAGTGGCGGCAATCGAACCCTAGCCTACCGAGTGCAATTCCCGCGCGCCAACCACTGGGCTACCGCGCCCTCCGCGACAATCTCCATAACCTTCTTTTTATTCACCCAATTTAGACCGGAACCCAGTGGGAAAGTCATCCACAGGGTGCGTACCCTCCTTCCTCTACCACCAACCTCTCGGAAGGACTTACGGACCCACATGTTTAACGTGATCGTACTCCGCGTGAACACGGCAGCAGTTTTGTCAGTGGAGGGAATCGAACCCGGGCCTACCGAGTGAAATTCCCGCACGCTAACCACTGGGCTACCGCGCCCTCCGCGACAATCTCCATAACTTTCTTTTTATTCACCCAATTTGGACCAGGACCCAGTGGGGGAGGCATCCACAGAGACCGTACCCTCCTTTCCCTGCCACCAACCTCTCGGAAGGAATTATCGACCCATATGTTTAAGGTGATCGTACTCCGCATCAGTGGCGGGAATCGAACCCAGGCCTACCGAGTGCAATTCTCGCGCGCTAACTTCCCGCGCGCTAATTTAAATTTATAACGACCATATGCTAGGCTCTTAATTCCACCATCCTCGTTCCATCGTTCCATCATTTAAAATAGCCATAAAATTAAAATATCCATTTAAAATATCTATAAATTAAAATATCCATAAATTAAAATATCCATTTAAAATAAAAAAATCAACCATATCGTTCCACCAATCCATAAATATAATAATTTCAAATACATCACCACAATTCAAACCACCATAATTCAATCATTTAAATTATTTAAAATATCCATTTAAAAATATCCATTTAAAATATCATATAAATATAATAATTTCGCCCGATGTATACAACACTTACGCTCGTAATTCAGTTAAAACCGAAAGCGCGGTCTCCATGGAGACGGGGAAGAAACTAATGCGGATGGGGGGGAAATGCCTTGAGGAACTGAGCCGGTAGCCGACAAATTTAAAATCATGGCGTCTTTAAAATTGCCATCCTGAAGGCAATTTTCATTATTTCTGGACCAGATTGGACTTGTAAGAATGCCAGATGTTTGACCTTTCTGAAAATGTAAATTATTAGTCAAAATTATGAGTACTTTTCACGATGCGAGAATTTAAAAACCAAAAATCGTTTTCTTGAGCAAAAAGTGACTTTTGTTTTAAAATCTTTAAAAAAATATTAGAAATCGAAATTCAGATTTGAAATTGATATATTTTTACTCGTAATTGTCTGCTCTTTCCGATGGTGTGAGTTGTTTTTTTTCTACGACGTCTGGATCGTGGAGAAAAAAGGGCAAAAAGGGCAAAAAAAGGTCGAAATCGCATAAAACATTAAATAAATAAAAAAATAATTAGAATTTTGAAAATCGGTTTTCACGTGTCCCCTTCCCTCCCCCCCGGGTCTCCGATTGCCAAATTTCGTAGCTCTCCGACGCGCTGTCGCGAAACGTATAGTGTATAAGACAGACACACACACAGACAGACACACACACAGGTTGGTTTTTGGTGGAAAACGAGGACGCTGCGGGGAACCCACCAAACTGAGGACCTCCAGAAGCAATGATTTTTCTGATATAATTTTCACATTTTGGGCATCCTGGAAGGAAGTTAATGACATATGTGGCAAGAAAATTTTAAAAATAGTTTTATTTCAAGTATGTATATTTGCAAGGTAAACGAGGACCATGTTTATACACCGTTAGAATGCGGACAATGCATATACACCGTTAGAATGCGGACAATGCATATACACCGTTAGAATGCGGACGATGCATATACACCGTTAGAATGAGGCCCTTGTGTATACACCGTTAGAATGAGGGCAATGCCTGGCATTAGATATATAAGTTCTTACCGAGAGTAAACGCACGTATATCTAATATCTAAAAACAAGGTTACGTATATCTATTAACTAAGGATCGTGAATACACATTTTTACTGAGGACACTATTTAAAACTGATAACTGTGTAATATTTATATATATACGCTATATGTGCTGCAACTTTTTTCATTCGAAACTAGTTGAAAAGTGAACTAAAATTACATAAATAAAAGATGCGTTCGTAGTTAAAAGAGAAGAAACATAAGAAATTATACATTTTGTAACACATGTCCTAACACATAAACGAATTAATGCAAAATTGAGAAAAAATTATTAAACATATAAAAGCGAAAAACATATAAAACATACACAAAACCCACTTATAAAGGGCACCCCCCAAAATAAGAATGGCTCTCCCATTGCAGATATCAACATCCATGGACCGGTTTCGTGTTTATTATGCGCTCGTTAGCATGGAAGATACAGCTCGTCAGCTGCAAAGGTAGTACAAAACTTGCTAAAATCCGCAATTTTTACATGCTTTTATGGAAAATGACAATTTAAATCCTTCTATATGACCGGCATAAAATTGATTAAAAATTGTGGCTGGGATATCTTTCATATTTTTGGGAGACGCCCCTTATAAGCGGATTTGTGTTTTATGAAATTTGCTTTTGCAGCTCCGTGTGGCCTGAGTTAAATTGTAAGCAAATGTTATACCAACCGCGTGGAAGAACTGAAATTGTCAGTTCCCATAGAAGCTCGCAAAAAATTGTTACATGTTTCTTACTATCATTACAGATTTCTGCTATTCCCTGCTGACAAGCGCAGAATAAGAGCGAAACCTGTCCATGGAAGATAGTATCTGCAATGAGAAGTGTCTTTTATATAAAATGTTTTTAAAAATAACTTATTTAAAAATGTTATTTGGGCACGATAACATTTTCGCCAAATGTTCTATATACTAAATTATTATTCATGAACCCGGTGGATTTTGCTCTATTGCATACGGTCTGAAGGACAGATGGATGAACTTTGGGGTGGGGTAGTCCAGTGGTAAAGGCACGGGGATTGCACTTGGAGGACCCGAATTCGATTTCTAGCTCCGCCTAAACTGACGACCCTCTGTTCACGCTGAATACGGGCACGTTTAATATGTGGGTTTGAAAGTTCTTCCGAGAAGTTGATGTTAGAGGAAGGAAGACACTGTCCCTGTGGATGTCGCTCCCACTGGGTTATGGTTTTAATTGGGTGGTACTATCCCTGACATCCAAACAGACCGTCCCACTGAATATTTGAAGCTAATATAGCAACAGAAAAAATTATATACTTGCGTATGTAATCAGACACTGTATTCTATTTATATTCCACGTCATTATAACACCTGTCATTTAAATACCATAGCCTCTGCTTCATCCATATGGGTTATCGTATTTTTTAAGCAATTGTATATTTTCGGTTTCTTTTACAGAATAGCATAAAATTAATAAAATCTATTTTAATATATGTCATTAAAGCATTCAATTTTTCTAGATTTTTATATAAAGAATATTTTATTTTGTCCTCTTTTCTTTTATATATTTTTCAAAATTATATTTTGCCCAGAAACAATTTGATTAGTATTAATATATTATTTATTCTCAAAAATTATCTAATCAAATTATGAAATTCAATAATTGTCTTCCGTCAGGATATCTTCCATCAAAATTTTGAATTCGAAATTTCTCAAAATAATACCTATTCTATACAATAGTATGTGAAAATAAAATATATATTTTTTATATTCTGATGACGATTGTGACAGAAGTAGACTTAACCAATGAGGTATAACGAATATATAAAAAGTCCAGTGGATACTTAAACTCCAGATCCTTTATATTTAAAAAACGGAACGAATCTTCTATTTAAAATAATTTTCCATTTAAATGACATATTCTTACTTTCTCGTACTAATTGTATAAAAGGAATTTCTACCCTCGAAATTGTTCGAATTCGAGATATTAACAAATAAGCAGGTTTCAAAACTTTTTGAGCCCACCTTGAATGCTATTGAATGTGTGAGATAAGAACACTATAATAAGGAATGCAGCTACTAATATCAAATTATTATGTGGAATCTGATAGCATGCTTTTTTTTAATTTTCCTAATAAAAACTCACCTTTTTAGGACTTTCAGATTTTATAGCAATATTTTGTTTTCAATATAATTTTTATTCCCGAAATTATACTAAATGTATAAGTTGTATAACACAGATAAACGTACATTTATCAGCGTGATTAAGCTGTAGCTAATTAAAAAAAAAATTACTTTTAATGTGGTATTTCTACGTTATATTTTAGAAGAATAACTTGAATACAAAATTTGAAATATATTTTCTTTTTTACGTACATCAATATAGATCCACTTTCTAGATATTTTTTAATTGTAACTTGCTTTTTATTGTAAGAACCAGATTAAAAAAAAAATTTGAAACTGTTTCAAAAGAAACAATTAAAAATATTGTTTCGTGTCAAGAAAACGCAAGTGACATTGCCATAACATTAAAATTCAATTGGAGCTCTAGTTAGAAATGTTTGATTTTTATTTTCTGTGTTCTACATGAGTTTATTTTTATTTTGAAATTGTAAACTTTCCATTAAATCCTAGGAATGCCAATTTTCTTCATGCAATGTCGTGACGTCTTTAACAAACATTTCCGGTTTCAAGGGAGAAGGCGCTAAGACCCACAGGTGCTAACTAACCCATTACTTCTATAACCCTGCCACAAGTAGAGCATGCCTTCAGGCCACAGTCCCCTTAGTAAAAGATGTCTGCGTGAACAATACTGCTGATAATACTAGGCTTCAAAGGAATCCGAAACCTGTTTGTTCGCTTTGTGGACACCAGAAAGTTTTAAGCCATGCATCCTTCATAAAATGAAACTACCATCTACTAATGTTGGTCTACGTGTATAGTGCAAAATTCTATTGCGCAAGTTTGTTTTACAATCACACAATAAGTAGATATAAAATAGTATCCAACATTCAAATACGAAATTATTTTTATTACTACTTTACAACACAGTTGAACAGTGCTTATGACTTTGTTCATTCTGTCTGTCCGTTTACACAATAACTGCCGTAAAAAGGACTTTATCAAAATGAAATTTTAGTATGTTGTTGAGACAGTCTGTGGAACACATGGGAATGTAAATGAATAATATCACCTAATTAGTTTTGGATTGATTTTATTAATTCGAGTTCAATCCAAAACTAATCGGGTGATATTATTCATTTACATTCCCATAGGTCCTACAGACCACCTGAACAACATACTAAAATTTCATTTTGACAAAGTCATATTTACGCCAGTTATCTTGCGAACAGACAGACTGATAGACAGAATGAACAAAGTCATAAACACTTTTCAGCTACGTTGTAAAGTGTTATAAATGTCGTTTCTGAATGTAACGTATTTTAGAGATGTTTAAATAAAATTACAGTTGGAAATCATTATATAGTCAATGCTTTAAGCATGATTGATCTTTCTTGTATTTATATTTAGTGTTGCATCCGTCCTAAAACCGCTTTATTTTTGCATATTATCTGTGTTTCTAAATTCTGTGTCTTTGCAATTACAATATTTTTTTATTTTAAATGATCACGAAACTTTGATTATTTCTACAACAAAGCCTAATTTTAATGTATGCAAAGTGTAAACTCGATTGTAATATGAGTTGTATAAGAATTGCTGAATTTTTCAAAGCAAAATTATTTAGCTTTGAAGTCTGGAATTTAAGTGATATGAATGAAATATTCATTGATTTTACTTTGATAGAGAAGCAAGCGATTTTATAGCATTGTCTTTTTTGATGAAGTTTTAAGTTTCCAAGTAAACAAATTATTGTACTATGAAAATTTAAAAAATATCACCACTGAATGTATTGCATTTTAGAGATGTTTGCATAATATTGCACTTCCGTTGGAAAGTGTTTCATAATCAATGCTTTATGCAAGATTAATATTTCTTCTTTTCATCACTATTTTCTCATAAGATGAATTCATTGAGGTAGAAGAAATAAAATTGAATAGTAGATAGAATAAACTCGACAGTAGCAGAATAAATATCGAAGACTTGTACCTCAATATAATGAATTATGACAAAAAGTCGAAAATATGTAAAATAGTTCATTCTTCTATTTCCATTTTTCTGAAAATAAAATCCATTTCCGTGTTCAATCAAAATCGGAGTCAATTTAACTTCTGTCTCGGATTCTAAGCTACTAAAGAGTCCTTCAGACTGTTGTTAGAATTATTTGCAAGATTTTTGTAAATATTCTAATAAGATTTATATAAAGTGTATTATATTGTGTTTTGTGCAATCTGTGAGTTGAAGGAGGGGCTCAAAATGTCCAGTACCTCAACTGCATTTACTTTCAAAAATCTATGTCTTACTTTCATTTGATCGATAAAAGCAAGTGCTAAAAATATTATTTGTGCAAATATGCTTATAAAATGAACAATATATGAAATAAAGTATACTATTTCATATATATATACGAGCTGTATGTTTGAAGAGGAGACCCTAGATGCCTTAGTTTCAACCCTTCATAAAGTCATGTATTTTACTTTATTTTATTATTTTTTTGCTTGAGCAATGGAAACAGATACCCAAATAACAATTATTTTCAAACGTTTTGATAAATTATATAATGTATACCATATTATTTATTTTGAGTAAAAGAGAGTCTTGTCTTGTACTATCTTCTATCACTTTCAGCGGAATGGTATAGTCTATAATATTGTTTTGCAAATATGTGGGTTGCCCCATGGATCACTTAGTTTGAATTTCAAATGACAAGTTTCAAACAGAGATACATTTTTAAATTTGAATTTATTTATTTATTTATTTATTTTTTGACACCAGCATATAAAATTCTTCAACATTTTGAAGTCGTTTGTTTCTTTCATATTCTTTTTATTCCATACTATCCAACTTTCTAGTCAATTATTCATAGGTATTTTTACAATGGTTTGTGCCTATATAGTTTTAAAATTAGTTGATGATGGTACTCATGATGTATTTTCGGAAACAGGTTATTATATATTTATTCCATCATGGTGTACTTAAATTTGTAGTCTTGGTCATGAGCAAGTTAATCCTTCTCCTGTTTATTTACATTATTCTTAGTTTCTTTTCATTTTTTCTAATTTTCATTTAGCAATTATTTTGCTGGTATGACTTTTCAGTCTTTGATTTGAGAAATGAAGGTTGTTTTTTGCCTCCGAAATTGGTTGAAACCTTTAATTTGTTCAATGCTAATATTAACGGTGATATATAACATCAGTTTCTCTTCAGCAGCGATTTGAAACAATTTTTATTTTAATAAATTACTTCACTTTCGATCAAAGTCTTCAAAAATTACTAATTTGGAAGAATGTGAGATTTTAGAATCGCCAATATCAGCGAAGGCGGAGTTCGCAACAAACAAAGCATTTGATTACCCAACTTAAATACCAGTATTCTCAGCACAGGCAAAGTATTACTAGAAGCAAGTACATGTTAAGTGAGACGAATAGAATCGGAAACGATGCAACACAAGAAAATATCGCCTAATGCAAATTTGATCTATTGAATGACCAATTGATTATGATATTTTTTATGATTAATAAAATTTTTCATAGAGACCAGCTTTTTATTTTTATGGGAAGGGGGGGGGGGAGAGTATCAACTCTATTGCTTTTATGGGTATCAGCCCCATTACTTTCTCAATCTTTCCTAAGCATAAATTTATGTATTTAGCTCTGCTTCCACCAGCGGCTTATCAACATCTCATGATCCTTCTACAATCTCTTGGATGTGTTTACACAAAACGGTCATGCACTAGAAATAGAGCCGGCCATTTCTTTTAAGTGCTCCGCAAAAATCCATAAAATCTAAAATTAAAGACTAAATAATATCTTTAAATATAATAATTAAATGTTTGTTTTATATATTACTGTTCATGACAAAATGAATAAAATTAATCATATATACAATAAACGGACTCCGATATATTTTCTGCAACTTGGTGTCAATTTTTGGGAGCTCTAATAGTAAACAGGAATTAGATTGTGTTATTTTTCCAACAAAATCGAGATTTGTTAAAAGTCATATGCTAAACACATAATTTTTTATTCTTTTGTTTTATTTATTTCTTTATTCATTTGAAAGAAGATACGCCTGATTTGAAACACATTCTGAAGTATATTAGATGAATCAAGATTATCATATATGACGAGTTTAAAATATAAAAACCCTTTTTCTGGAGGTATTTTCTTTCCTGTACCAAGGAGTCCCCTCTGATTTCCTTGACCGACAGCCAGCTGGCCAAAGGCGCTACTTTTGATCTATTGTGCTGTATTACTCCTGGAAGGGTATACCTAGAGGGTGAACTTCAACCAAGGTTCGTAAAGTAAAAGAACCTGAAATGGGCAAAGAACTACTCTCGAAGGAATTGGGTTCAAGATGTTTGGGATAGAATTATGCTATACACCTGTCTTTTTGAGAGACTCACACTTTGAGATTACCGTTGTCCCACTCGTAATCTACACTGATTTTTTAAAGAGATCTTCTCTTTGAAAAAGCATTGAGCTAAAGGGTAAATTTTACTTCCGTACGTGCGACTGAAATTTTGTGCCATTTCTTGCGATTTATGTACATATGAAATAAAATTTCACAACAAAGAGCGAGTTCCGTACAAGTTAATTTTTCAATAATGTGTGAGTTCCGTACAAAGGAGTATAGGGAATTCTGCCTTTCAAATATAAACGTTTGAGTAATGAAATAGTTTTAATAACAAATTAAGAAACATTTTTAATATTTTATTTTTATCTTTAAAAAAAATTGCTTTACTTTTAAAATTTTAACTTTTTGAATTTTTATTCTCAGTTCTTCCTTATACAAATACGAAAACGAAAACACATTGTGCAAAGGATTGGGAAAACAAGGCTAAGATATTCAACCAAAAAATAAATATAATTGTGGCTAACAACTGTTTCGAGAATACGCGAAATCTCCTTCATCAGTGCTAAAGAACCAACAAACATGAAATCGAAAGGACAAAATCTGACACAAAGAGAAGAAACAGAGTGGTATATATGCCCAAGTCGTGGATTGAATAATGCCAAACATTAATGCTTAAACGTGCATCAGGGCAAAGATGACAAAGTTTCATTTAGTATTTGAAGGAAACCTGTTGTCTTTTATGAAACTCACGCCCAGATTCCTGAAAACTCTTACTGCAATGTGTTTCTTTCATATGCAGACCTCCCATCATAGGCATAGTTGGAATTCCAAATATAGTGTGTGGGGATGTAGAAGATCAAATATGGGTTACACTTCTGAATTTGATCTATCCTCGAATTATAAAAGTATAAATTATTCTTGAAGGGTCGTAAGCTATATTTTATTGGTCATGAAATGCGATTCATAAACACACTAGGTCAGTATAGTTGTGCTTCAATGTTGTCACAAGCATAAAAAGTTGACACTACCGGTTTACATAATACTGATTCTCTGTTTATAGCATTTATATTACTGCAGTTAGATGATGGATATAAATGAATGCTCTTTTAGGTTAATTTATTAGAACGTAACCGAAAGACTATTTTCAGCATTGTATCCTCCATTTGATTGTCAACCCCCCAACACACACGCACACACTTTAATATCCGTTAAACATGTGGGTCCGTAAGTCCTTCCGAGAGGTTAGTGGTAGGGGAAGGAGGGTAGGGTCCCTGTTGTCCCGGTCTAAATTGGGTGGCTCTTCCCGGCCGTCCAAACAGTTACCTTACACCTTTCTGGTAGGTCAGACAGTCTGGGTCTCAACAACAACACTCTAAGATCCTTACTGTTCGCCTATTATAATAAGTTTACCTGAGATAGAGAAAATTTTGAAGTAAGAATTTTCAGTAATGTGGTTGTAAGCTTTATAAAAAAAATATGAATACAAACATAAAATATTTCAGCTTTGCATTGATGTCATTTTTATCATTAATTTTGAGCATTATTCAATCCATGACTTGGATATATATGCACACCTCTGTTTGTGTCCATTTCGTCTTTTTGACCTGTTGGTTCTATAGCACTAACAAAGGGGATCCAGCATATCCTCGAAACAGTTTCACACTGCTTTTTCCTTTTATTATCGATTGAATATGTTATTCAAGTTTCCCTTATCATTTGCACGAAGAATATTTTGCTTATTGGTGTCCATATCGGCTATAAAGTATCCAGCATTGTAGCCCCATTTGATCTTTGAACCCCTGACTCCCGCTCCCTTCAGAGATTCTGGCAATGCCTAGGAGAAAGGCTTGTATACGACAACGAAACATACTGGATCTTTTAACACCAGCTGCTTATGCTTGGATTTAAAATACAGAATCATTTTGATTACGTGTTATGACTTTTTTATACCTTTGAGAGACACAACATTTTGAAGGATGTTCCCATATAGCTGTATACTACCAACATGGCGGCCAGTTTTGTAGCTATTGGGGATCATTCAGCTACATAATAAGAAAATCATTAAAATATGATTAGCTATGCATTTCTGTATAAGTAAATTTCTTAGTTTAAAACATTTTAGCACATAAAACAACATGATTCTTAAGGAATGCACCGAAACTAAATGTATGTTGGTTTAGCACGCCCGAGTTATCCTGTGTTATTCATTTGTAAACACATCTCTTACTTTTGACATGTTCAGATATGTCATTTCATCAAATCCTGAGGCGGGGCACAATCCAATATTTCTGGTACCCCCAAAAATATAAATACAAATGTTAAAATATAATACAATCCAATAAGGTTTAAAATACAAAGAATTAATATATATCACAAAAGTCAACAACAATCTAAATTTGGGTTTTATAGCTGCTCCGGTTCTTGTGTTATTACTAAACAAGAAAAATTAATCATGCATAAAGCATTGATTATGAAACACTTTCTAACTGAAATGCAATTTTATTTTACCACCTCTAAAATGCTGGATGACAGGAAGTAGATTTAACGATAATAATATCACATATAAAAAGTTATTACATATTTTAGAAAAAATACGGATTTGAGAAAAAATCAAGAAACTTTTGAAATTTCTAAAGATAACCAATAATTTATTTACAATTTAAATTTAAAAGCACATATTTTATTTAAAAGCACATAACTATTGCAATAATAATCATTAGTTATGTAAAACCTGGGTTGTTAATTAATTAAATGTTTCTGTCAAGGTATTCAGAAACTCGACTCGACAAACGAAAGTGCCCCATCATATGTAATCTATGGTGAACTAGTTTCGATATGATAGAAATGATTTTTGTTTAAGTGAGGGATATTCATAGGACACAATAATTATTTTATGGGAAGTTTTTAAGTGTTATTTTAAGGATATGTCTGTTAAAAAAATAATTTATAATCCATTCAAAATGACACATTTATCCCTAGTTATGTTAAAAGAATTCTTTAATTTGAAGCTTAAAACCATAAACATAAAAAAATTTCGAAAACGATTTCTAAATTAGTTAGTTCTCTGTACTATAGGGTCCAAATAGAAAACCAAATCCGGCATTATGAGAGTTTTGATTGTCACCTTTACTTTTCCGAAATCATGACTATTGTCTGTGTTTACAATTTTTAAATATAGTTAAACATATCTTGTAATAATTTAACAACATAAATTAAAGGATACAAACTTCTGTTGCCAAATGCTAAAAATTAATTTATTGCAAAAACTCGATGTTTTATAAGAGTGTCTAATTTCCCTCTCAATTGTGCTTGCTGATAAGGCATTCTTGGGCCAAACCAAAGAGAGCCTTTTGAGGGAAAATATTGATATGTTTTTGCTGACAGTTCAATGAAATTTATGAAAATCAAAAATATTAAATTTTTTAAAAAAGTGTCAAGATTGGTATATAGGTGACGTCAGGATCTCGAACAGGGGAGGGAGGTCAAAGATCAAATGTGGTTGTTTACAGTGATGGATTTAATACTCCAATATAGACTCTATATAGAACATAATGCAATTATATATGAAGAACTAACTTAATCATTATCAATGGATGGTTATGACGCCTCCTACATAACTGCAGTTGCACGATATGTCTCCTTCGATACTACACTAATGTCATAACATGCACTAAAATTTGTCAAAATATGCATGCAACTATGCATCAAAAATTCAAGAAATAATCACTTATAAAATAAAATACATGTATTTATATATTTTGTTCGAATATCATTTATGCATCTGAAAGCATTTAAAAACAGGGAATTTCACCCAAACTCAAGCAAACTATTATTGCAAATTAAAAGTTTTTATATCATTATTCAAATGCAGTTAAAATTTTCATATAGTGAGTAAATATTATTGCTGTAACCAACTAATGTGTTTTTCTAAGTTCTTGACACGTAGACTTTGTTGTTTATTATCTAAAATCATTTTAATGCCAAAATGTTCTTTTAATATTAACTGATATTATTGGACAGTACTCGTAATCTTTAGAACTAAAAGTGATATTTAGTTTTTCAATATTTTATGCTGAAAACGATTTAGTTATAACTGCGTGTTCACTTTCCTGTTTTTTTTTTTTCTCTGAAATGTGGATAGCAGATTTTACAAGCTGATCTGATATTTTTTCTCCCATTTGCACAATATAATAACACCACCTGTAGACAGCTTTTTCTATGATTATAAATGCATGATTTTATTCGGTTTGATTTACTAGATTTAATTTTAGGCATTTTTACTCATAATGCTTATACAGAAAATTTTACACAACAGCTCTTTGAAAAAACGTATGTAAAACGTCAGGTACTCGTATAAGTTGCTTTCCATTTCTTTTACCAAACCTGTCACTTGTTATTTTACCCTGGAAATATTTCACCATTTCTTATGATATTTTCATAACCTTAGTACGTCATGTAATTTGGGTGTTGAATGTGAAATATGTTTAGCTTTGTACAATGTTAACTTATCTAGCTATTTTAAAAAGGTAAAAAAATAGTTAAAATATAAAAAATGCAAGCTAAAAGAAAATAAAGTACTTGAAATATGCATCTAAAGGCCTTTTATGTATTTACATGCTCTATAATTAAGTGTTCAAATATGCAATTGCATATACAGATATGGAATTTCATATAATTTGAGTTTTAGTCATATTCTTAATCAATATATTACTTTTATAAATCAATATTTTTATAAAATTTTTCGACTGTGATTGTTCTTAAAACGTGTTTGTAAATATATTTTTAAATGGACTTTTAATAAGACATTTAGTTCAAACTATCACATTTTTTAAAGTATACGCACTACAGAAATAAATTAATAGTTGCCGAATTTTGCTTTTGAAGGATCCCATCACATTAGCTATTTTTCTAAATGTCTATAAATGTAAAATTCCTACAAAACAGCCACATCTACCATTCTAAAAATCGGCACATTTATTTTCTTGCATAAAATTATGCATAAAGTACATTTTCATGAGCTAAATATAAGAATAATCGATATTTTTAATTTTGATGTGAACCGGCTAAAGTGGACGCCACATTTGTAGTTTAGTCAATTTTTTTTTGTGAATATCTTAAAAAATGATCAACACTTTTAAGACTTACAATAGAATACATTCACAAGTATCTGGGAGAAAGAATTGTATGGATACATATCGATCGCTTAAAGCGCTTAAAGCCACTCAAAGTCAAGGTACTTTAAATTGACTCAAAGTCACAACAATATTTACAACCAAATGAGTGATGTGTGAACTAATATAGCGGGACACCATTAGCGTTATCCTTCGACCTTTGTCGGCGTCGCCCGCCCCGTAGGGTGAAATCACATCTCTCTGAGCTTGACCAGTCAAGATAGGCGGAAGGGCGATAATCTCCGTTTCCCTAAAGGGTTTTCATTGTTCCCCGCGCCTGGGGTGAACATTCATTCTCCCCAGCCCCCTAGTCCAGGTATTAAAATTCCCACGTCGGCGATTCAATTTGAAAACCTAGCGATTAACGAAATGACCGGCCAAACCCCGTAGATATCCTATACTTAGATATTTCGTCTAATATATCCATTTTACATTTTATAGTCGTCTAATTCCTTAGATATATAGGATGTGTCTTGATACATGACCTAGCGCGGAGGAGGTGATTCTATCCTTTGACCCTACCAGCGCCCTGCCGAACTTTACACGCTGCACAAAGGGTTTTCATCATTTTTACAACGGCCTCAAATTTTGAAGGGTTTGCGAAAGCGGATGTATAACCGGAATTAAAGTTGTACATCAAAATTAAAATGTTACTCGAAACTCTATTGGTTAAATATTCATTATAACATATTTTGCATCATGATAAATTAAAAAAAAATAATAATCTATATGCAATAGTTTCTGATAAGGCTCCTATATTCGAATAATGCTGCTTAGTTTCGGGTATACGCTGCATCTTTAGGGGCCGAAAGCAAATAAAGGGCATCAACCAAGACATATTGCTGATATTACGACGACGTATTGTTGTTCTACTTTAACCTACATATGTACTAGTCCATAAACTACTATACAGTAAATATGAAAGAGAGTGACAAAAATAGTGCGTTTAAAGGCTACTATTCCGCCAAGCCTTACTTTATATTCATTTTAAAGCTATAGATCGTAAGAATTTCGCATTTTTTTTAAGTTTCGGTGCGCGACAGTTTCTCTCTCAGAGCAATTTCAGCAATTCAAAGTTAAATTCGATCGATTTTTAACTTACTTGCAGAAGCAGACAAAGTTGGTTTATGTCCTCCCCCCACTCTCCCATTCTTTTGATCGGTAAAATTAGTAAAATGTCAAATGTGTTTAGTGATACAGAGTGATATTCTTTAAATTCTTAAACGTCGAAATATTAAGAAAAATCAAATACCTTCAAAAGAATAAAGAATTTAATTGTTATGAAATAAACATATTGGGGGATTTTTACAATAAAAAGGGTTACTCAATTCATAACGTCCGATAATATGACGGGGAAAATGACCGAAATATCGGGATCGCGATGTTTTAAAAGTTAAAGAGTAAGTGATCAAAAAGTAGAAACAAGAATAGAAATTAATTAAAAATCGCCAATACTCATTGATAAAATCCCATAAATTAAATAAAAATTAGTGGCCGGCTTTCTTAAAAATAAAAAAGGAATATATAATAGTAAATGCTTTAGCTTGGAAAGGTAAAAAAAAATCAAGATGAGAAAACCCAAGAAACTGTCATATTCGGAAATAATCTGTAATTTTAGTCATACAATTAAAGCTGAAATATTCTTGAAAAATTAAAGTGTTATATGGGAGGGAGGGGGGTGCTTTTAAAATTGTCACAAAAAGTATTTGAATTCTTCATGGTAAATTAATTTTTCTATGATGACCTTGAAAACAATTGTATAACACTTATAAAGGCCTATAACAATAACATTGATATGATTTAGAATAAGATTAAAGAAATGAGTAATAATAAATGTTAAAAATATTCAGAAACTGGATAAATGAAAAATCTAAATTTTGAAAACTTATAAGAAATGGAAAGGATGGGGAAACTGACAATGACTTAGATTTAGGAAAAACACCTAAAGCTTTGAAAAATTATTCAATTTCAAAAATGATAATATAGCAATAATAAAGGCATGTTGGCAATATTGCTCATTAAAAAATAAACATATTTCTGATAATTTATCTGTCTTATCAGAAAAAATAAATTTTGTATTTAGTCAAACTCTTAAATTTTCTCTAATTTTTAAAAATCTTCCCCTCTGCCTCAAGAGCCAAATAATAGATTTTATAAAAGTAGATCCACTAAGGAGAGTTTTCCTTACTAATAGACATAGGAGTGCCTCACAATTAACTTTTATATAAATATATGAAATAGATAAATTGTCTGTATCTGTTTTACATTCTACGTGTGGCCTACATTATACAATGTATCCTTTAGCTAAAATGTTTAATTAGGCCCTTCTAAAAATATTTGGCCTTATCATACGTAATGTGCCTTTTTTCAAAAGGTAGCTCCCAGCCCTTTTGAAATCCTAGAATGAACTATATATATATATATATATATATATCCTTTTTTTTAAAAGAAATTTAATTACTTATATTTTAAATACCAGTGACCTATATTTGATTGAAAATGGTCTGAATAGCATTTGTGGTGCAAATAAAATAGACTTAATGTTGGGCTGGAGAAAAATCCCTTTAGGCTGGAGAAATATTCCTTTATATATAAATCAGGTATTAAATATATTAAATACCCCTATTTCCCTGTTCTACATATAATGTAAGCAATTGAAAATTGGATTTCATGGTGTGAATGCCTGGTAAAAATAGGCCTGTAACAACACCCAAAAATTAAGTATTATACATCATATATGCAATACAGGCACTAAAGGTACTATATCCCTTTTTCCTTGCATTATCATACAAGTTGTAAGTGCATGAATAGTGTAATAGATGAAAATAATTTGAGAAAATGACACGCGTGTGGAGCCCCTATATCTTTCTGTCATATATTACTACGGTACGGAAGGCTTTTGAAAGATCCCATCACATTAACTATATTTCTAAATGCCTATAATTGAAAACAGATAGTTCTAGCATTCTAAAAATCGACTATTTATTTTGTTTTGTGTAAAAATATGCATAGAGTGAATATTCACGTATTACATATAATACTAAGCCATTTTTTTTATTTTGCTATGGGCCGGCTCAAACAGATACCATTTTGGTAGCATAGCTAATCTCATTCTTCTGGATTTTAAAAAAGGACAACACTCTCTAATACATACAATAAAATTTGGATCTTTAAAAAAGGACAACACTCTCTAATACATACAATAAAATTTGTTCATAAAAATCAGAGAGAAGGACATGCCTGTGGAGTTCTCCATCTTTCCGACAAATATATCGACGGTACGGAGGGCTTTCGAAAGATCCCATTACATTAACTGTTTTCCTAAATGTCTGTAAATGTAGATTTTCTTAAAAACAGATAATTCTAGCATTCCAAAAATCGTCTAATACATCATTTTTTTACATAAAAATAAGCATAAAGTTAATATTCACGTGTTACATAGAATAATCCAGTTTATTTTTTTTTTATTAATTTTTATTTTTTTTATTTTGATGCGGCAAGGCCATTTTTTTTATTTTGATGCGGTGACGCCACTTTTGAAATATATTCCATTTTCTTCTGTGAATATCTTAAAAAATGATTAACACTCTTTTAAACATACCATAGAATGCTTCCACAAGGATCTGAAAGAAGGATTTGTATGGATATCCGTTGATTATTGCTGACATTTAAAACGGCGGTATTTAGAGCATTTTTGAATGATACTTATGCGCGACTGCACAAAGCACTTATACAAATATCTACAGTTTGGTCAGAGTCAAGAATCGAACGTGGATCCTCTAAGTGATGTTTTAACCGCTGGGTTGTCCAGCCCCCTAATGTTAAGCTAATTTGAATAAAAAAAAATCTCGTCGAATAGTATTATTCAGAAAACTTTAGTACCGCACAAAGTTTCGCCGTTGTCCGAAACTTCGATTTTCGGTTACAGACGACACGCACATGAGACAAGACAATTTATTTTACTACGTGAGATAAAAATATATGAACCATGGGTATTTCTATTCAGTGGAAATGAAACAAAATAAAATTGTTAATTAATTATTTTGTATGTCAGAATTTTTCTCGTAGATACATGAATAATTAATAAAATAATACTCTTATTTCCAAATTTTGCTTTTGTAATACTCAAAGTTTTCCACACATGGAATATTTTAGATTACATGAAAAAATTCTTGTACATGAAATCTACGGCAGCAAACTGTCCTCAGAACTCCCGAACCTTTCTGTAAAATGCTATTATATGTAACTCTCCCCCACTCACACACCCAGACAAAAAACACATATGGGAATTTATAGCTTTATACTGATTTTAAAGTTAGATGTTTCAGTCTACTTCTGCGTTAATAGTCAGGGCCGTGACAAGGGATAAGACGGCGAGGCGACGTCCTCGGGCGCCGTCTCACAGGGACGCCGAAATTGAAATTTTTATTATTAGTTTAAAAAACTAAAAATTGTTTTTAAACAAAGCACTGTGCTTTCTTTAGTTCTAAAACCGGAACGTCAACAGAAATGCAGTGCTTTAGTAAAAAGAAAATATAAACATAATTTTAATAGTCTTTCCTCTAACAACTGGGATTCAACTTGAATTAGGTA
The DNA here is from genome assembly GCA_951213105.1 of Amaurobius ferox. NCBI lineage: Eukaryota > Metazoa > Arthropoda > Arachnida > Araneae > Amaurobiidae > Amaurobius > Amaurobius ferox. Next base: position 73,168,770 of record OX578138.1, on the reverse strand, counting down.
ATTAAATAATTATAAAAAGGTAATCCTTCAGGAAACTATAACTTTTGTAAATTGCCTTTTTCCTCGATTCAAGACGATACCTAAATTAAAGCACCGAGAATTAATACCAGATTTCAGGAAACAGATTCATTTAAATAATACCGTTTCCCTTTCAATTTAAGGCTCAATGAGGGATAGAAATAAAAATTAACATTGTTCGAAAAAATAATTAAACTTTCACATATTTAAAGCACCATATGAATCAGGATAGAAGGAAGGGCCATCACCCTCAAACCAAGTTCATTGTTCACAATACAAAAATTTGAACACTATATCTCCCTTTGTAGTTAAAACACCTCGCTGGCTTAGCAAGAAACAAACTCAAAAAATTTTTACATTTCTAACTATTAAAGCTTCTTTCAAAAAATTCTGATCATTAATATTGAGCGCATTTTTAGAGTCAAATAAGTGAACTAAATTTGGACACTTAAATGAAAATGATATTTAGCATTTTTATGAAACAAATAGTTTTACTTGTACAATCGAGGCAACACAGCATTTCTTGAATAGAGAAGTAATTCTCGATTATGTATGAAAATTCAAGGTAGTGATTCTTCACAGAATCTATCAAGATTTTCTTTGTTTTCACTTATACTACTATATATAACGTACTGGTAAATAATTCGACTCTTCGATTTGGATAAATTTAAACATTTTGAGCCTTCCTGAATACAAATCAATCATTTTTAAACGATGCCTCCCTGTAGACACGATATCTCTCGAACAAATTAGGTGCTCCAAACGAAGTTTCGTACTGTTATTTTAATCAGTAAACTTAGTGGCCCATTTATTTTACTGATCAACTAATTTTACTCAATAATTTGTATCCTTTATGATTTTGCACTTTTCTTTTTCTTTTTATATAAAAAAATAGGAAGAAAAAGTTATTTTACTCTAGTTTTACAAAATTTTCGTAAAATCTTTTGTTCCAGTATCAGGTAAACAAGATCAAATATTTCTATTTAACTCTGATTTTCATAAATTGAATAAACATATAATCTATAATTGACTATAATCTATAACAGGTATGGATACCTTTAGACTGTTGACATTCAGAGAGATTAGACAAGGGGTATACTCAATCTTTCAAACATGTTTTGTTGTCGATAATTAAAATAACATTATAAAAATATTTGTATTGAAAGCTTTTTGCAATTAGTCATTTTATATAAAATTATTCATTTATAAGTGAATATCATTTAGGATGTAAAGATGTTCCGTTCTTAAAAGATTGCACGTTTTTTGTTCTTAAATGAGAAGATCATATAACTAAATGATCAGTATTACAAAATAAATGGATGTTTTTAAAATACTTTCGGTATTATAAAATAAGTCGATGCTTTTTAAGTACTTCGAACCAAAACTGAATTGAGATCAGAGCATTTCCGTCTCAATTTTAACTGGAAATAAACTGGGGTACATTGTGCTACTCCAATCAATCAATATATTTGTTTGGAACTTGAGACTAAAATTTTCCCCACTCCTATACAATGATCATATATATATGCTATATGTTTACAGTAGGAAACAAACTTTTCCAGAAAAGCATGTTTTATTTGGATATATTATGCAAAAATTGAGGTCACGTAATGTGACTCAGTTTTTTAAAAATATTTTTCATATATGCCTCTGCCTGAGCTATCCTGACCGCATAACGAACACTTCAGAATGTATTCCTACTAATTCGATGAAAATACTTCTTGGCCTTAACAAATGAATACATTTTTTAAAAATTATCACATACTTGCACTTATATTCATTTAATATACCAAATTCGACAATACCGAGCATGAGTCTGTATGAAGTCTTGTACCGACTATAAAGATTTAGAACCCTAGCCTGTTGATCTCGAGACAAGCACTCTAAACTATCAGGAGAATGTGCTTGTGTCAAATGTATGCAGTTTTATCATATTCGCTTGTCAGAAAGTAGTTTTTTGGTTAGTTGGTAGAATACTCATATAAATTATCGTGCAATAGGTAGTTCTACTCATACCGACTAACTTTTCAAACCCCAGCTATTTTCTCTCTATACGTATTTCTATATTCTGTTCTATTGTGGACAGAATTGCCATAACAAATTTGTACATATGGTGTCTTTAAATATCTATACAGGGGGATTTAGCAATATTTGTACTTTTTCCATATATTAAAATATATGTGTTTTGCGTTTAGTGTTCTATATTTTGGCTTCCATTGTTAAAACATAGATACTTTTCTAATTAAACGGGTATGCAAAATTGTGGGAAGGGGCTCAACTCAGATGGCATTAAAAGACTGCACCCATTGGGTTTCTGTGGTTTTATTAGTATGGAGCATGAACGTGGTGCATATTCTCGTATTAAGTAATTTTTCCCTTATTAGTATGTCCATATCTACCCTTTCCTTCATTAAAATCAATTAATCCCATATGACTATTTTTTTTCCTTTCAGCACATAGTATATGACTATATGTAAAAACAATTTTGATGAGTCAAAAATCAAATTCTTGTATTTATTTTGAAGGTTATAGGTTATACGCGTTTTGGAGCATCCCTGAATATGAATTAACCAATGTTAACCATCTGTCCATTTCTTTGTGGGTACAATAGTATCGAACAAGTTGATAATACAGAAAACAATTTGGTACGATTATTTCAATCGGTAAATGTTAGAAGCCTATTACCTGTTGGGGTAAACGGATCAAAGAATAGATCTTATTTTTTTATCATACTTTTCAAATTCGGAAAAATAAGTAAACTTAAACATATGAAAATGTTAGAGAAATATTTATGTATTTATAATGTCAGCTTTTAACACGAATGTCACCATTTACATGAGGTTTATATGCACTGTTCTTGAGATAGTTTATGGTTTTGGCCAAAAATGGAGCAATTCGAAAAAAAATATATAAATTCCCTATTTTCAAATGGGTGAATGCTTTATAAACAAACAGCTTAAATCCGAAATGAATGGACATGATTATTTAGAAATTATCCCGATCTGCTCTCGAGATATTAAAACATTTATTCATCTATATTTTTTTTAATGTAGTGCCATATCTTTCGAACAAATTGAATAAATCGAATAAAGTTTGGTGAGCATTTTTCAATCGATAAACATCACTCAGAGACCTATTAATTTTCGGAGGAAACGAATCCAGTAGAAAGCAATCTAGTTCTGAATATTTATTTTAGAAAATCAAATAAATAATATAAAAACAAAAGATGATAATATGCGCCCCACTCAAGATATATATATTTTTTTTCTATTTTTGAAAAATAATTCACATTTAAAAGGCACAAACGTATGGTCCGCGTTTAAAAAGTATATATGCATTGTCCGCGTTTTAAAGGTGTATACGCATGGTCCGCGTTTTAACGGTGTATATGCATCGTCCGCGTTTTAACGGTGTATATGCATCGTCCGCGTTTTAAAGGTGTATACGTATAGCCCGCGTTTTAACGGTGTATATGCATTGTCCGCGTTTTAAAGGTGTATACGCATGGCCCGCATTTTAATGGTATATATGCACCGTCCACGTTTCAAAGGTGTATTCGCATGGTCCGCGTTTTAAAGGTGTATATGCATGGTCCGTGTTTTAAAAGTGTATAAGCAAGTTTAAAAGTGTATATATTAAAGTCAGATCAAAATTTTTGCTCTCAGACTGCTTACATTTAAAATAAAGTACATTAATTTTCCCGATTTTATGAAGTCTTTTTAAAACTCGCATTAGCAGCAACAAATAAACTGTTGAACCATCTCAGGAGAGATGTTTTTCTAACTCACTGAAGAGAAAATGCAGTGTCAAGAGTCTAAGGATTAAAAGAGAATTAAAAAAAAGTATTTGAAATATAAGTTTTAATTGAATTTAAAAAAAATAAAATTGCCTTCGCGGTTTGAGTTTATCCGTGTTTTGAATTCCGAACCTGGGCTCCATTTATTACCAGGCAAATGCTTACACAGATACAGAATATACATACAGAGAGAAATACTGTATTTCAACTACATACAACTCTTCAAAAACTGAATCACACTGTATTTCTATAAATGCTGTGAAAAATATACTGTGAAGACGGTTGTGTATACTTAATTTCTAAATACTTTTAGCTTCCTGGACAGGAATATTTCTTGACATATGGGAAATAATAAAAGACAGTCTGGCTAGAATCTGTTTCTTATAACATTGGCTCCCAAACTATAAATGGGACCTCAAAAGAAAAAAAAATTACAATAGTTTCAGAAGTGTAATATTTTTCTCTTTTGGCGAGTTAGAAATATATTTCAAAATCAAAATTACAATAATTTGCGGGTTTGTGCCTGCTAAAAAAATGTATGCATATCTCTTTGGGGGGAGGGGGTCCTTTAAGGGGGGCTCTAGTGATTCTAGGGGCTCCCAAGAAGCTAATACCTCAATTTGATAGTTCTATGAGTTGTCCTCGGTTTCCCTCAAAGACCAACACGGGTGTTTCGCAGATTTAGCTAGAGGGCAGTTAACGCCTTCCCTCTGAAAACCAGTTCCGCATACACACAATATGTTGCAATTCTGATAAACCGCGGACGTGTCTTTTTGCAAGACACACACAGATATTCGCGAGCTATTCACAGTTATACACAGACTATATACATATACTACCTAACTGGGGACCTATGCCAAAAGTCAACCAAACTCTTTTCAGAATATTATCTGTCATTAAATAGCACATTTCTGCAAAAATCCAAAGCGAGGACGTCCCCACTTGCCGGTGCGTCCCCACTTGGAAGGTGTGTAAACATATGAATGTCCCCAGTTCCCACCATACGCCAACACACACAGACATTGCCTTTTATTATTTAAGATTTAAATTTTGATCGATATCATAAGTATAAGATACTAATTCTTTCACAGCTTCAATAGGCTCTTCTATAGATGGAAATGAAATATTTTCTACAACATTTTGAATACTTTTCACAACTTCTTTATTTGATTTTTCATATTTTTCAATTTCTTGAGTGACTGGTTTATGAAATTCCTCTAAGGTCTTTTGAATACCTATTTTGTCTTTTAGTTGATCTTCATTATTCTTTCTTATTTCTTTTTCTATTTTTACTATTTTAATTGAATCTTTTATTTGCTTTAAAAACTTATGTTTCCGTTCTTTTTCTAAGTTCATTTATATAATATTAATTTTTTTACTGCAGCAAATTTTATTTTTACTGCTAGTAAATTATGATAAAAATTAAAGATTACACAGAACCAGAAGAATTACCTGATCCTAAACAACATCCTTTGTTACCTAAACATCCATTTAGATTGCTTATAGTAGGATCTTCAGGTTCAGGTAAAACAAATTTACTGTTAAATTTGATTTATGATTTATTATTTTTTAATACATTATATATATGTGCAAAAGATTTATACGAACCTAAATATTCTAAATTACAAGAAAAATATACATTGTTTGAAGATATAGAAAGAGAAGATATTTTGAAATGTAAGAATATAAAGAATAAGAAAATATTATTAAAATTTTATGATAAATTAAAAAAAAAAAGTATTATTTTCTTCAGATCATAATTTTATTACTGTAGATGATTTAAATCCTACATTAAAGAATTTAGTTATTTTTGATGATTGTGTGATTGAGAAAGATCAAAAAAACATCGAAGAATTATTTATTAGAGGTAGAAAGAAAAACGCATCCTTTATTTATTTAACTCAGTCATATTATTTAACACCTATCAATATAAGAAGGAACTGTAATTACGATATATTTTTCACTCTACAATCTAAAGAAATTCAACAGATTATAAGAGAGATAGATGGTTTATTAAGTACTGAAGAATTCAAACAAATGTATAATAAAAGTGTTCAAGAAAAATATGATTTTTTTATGTTAGATTTAGTGAATCCCGAAATGAGATACAGGAAAAAATTTAATCCTATATAAATGGATGTATATTTAGAAAAAAGATTATATGTTTACAGAAAGAGTAGAAATATGTATCAAAAGATAAGTATTTCATTATCAGTAAGTAAGGTTATTCTAATTGGAACAGGTTTATCAGCAATAGCCTTTCTACCTCTTGCATTTTTAAGTTTATCAGTTGGTATAGTAGAAGCCATAGATCTTACATTAAAAATTGCAGAAAGGAAAGAAGAATATAGACATTGTTATAATTTTTATAAAGAACTCATTAATTCGTTTAAAGCTAAGGATATGACAGAAGAAGAAATTTATATGTGTGAAAAGGATTTCATAAAAAGTTTAAAATTTAATGCAGTTGAAAAATACGTAAAACAAATGCAATTGAATGGATATAAATTTCTAAATAAATAAATGGTTTGTAAAAAGAAAGGTGGTGATATTGTTGGATGGGTACAAGATAAAGTAAATCTTCCAGAAATGCATTTACCAGGATATCAATATTGTGGCCCAAATACAAAATTAGAAAAAAGATTAAAAAGAGGTGATCCTGGAATAAATAGAGTTGATAAAGCATGTAAAGAACATGATATTGATTACAATAAAACAAAAGATACAAAACTGAGACATGTTGCTGATCAAAAATTAATAGATAATTTAAATGCTATACAAGATCCAACATTTCAAGAAAGATTAGCTAGAGGAATTATTAAACCTATTATTAAAGCTAAAAAAACTTTAGGATTAGGTCTTTCTATATATTGTGTCAAGTGTAAAGATAAAACCCCAACTAAAAATTATCATAAAACTACTTCTAAAAATAATAAACCAGTTGGTAAAGGTATCTGTACTATTTGTGGAAGTAAAAAGAATACTTTTTTAGGGAGTTAAAAGAGACATATTATAATCCAGAAACAGGTTATTGTGGTATTCAAGAATTGAAAAGAAAAACAGGGTTACCTAATGTTGAAGAATTTTTACATGAACAAGATGTATATACTAGATATAAACCTGTCATTCGTAAATTTAAAAGAAGAAGAGTTTATGTTCCAAACAGTAATAATCAATTTGACGCTGATTTGTTATTTATAAAAAATTATAGCAAATATAATGATGGAACTAATTATTTATTAACTGTTATAGATGCTTTTAATAAATATGCTTGGGCTTTTCCTATAAAAAGAAAAACATCTGAAGAAGTAGTACAAGGTTTTAAACAAGTTTTTAAAGAAAGAATACCAAAATTCATTTTAACAGATGAAGGTACTGAATTTACAGGAAAACAGACCCAAAAACTATTCAAAGATAATAATATACATTGGTTTACAACTAAAAATAAAGAAATAAAATCTGCAATAGCTGAGAGATTTAATAGAAGTATAAGAGAAAAAATTATAAAATATATGCATGCTAACAATACTAAAAGATATATTGATGTATTACCCAAATTACTTAAAAATTATAACAATTCATATCATAGATCTATAAAAATGACACCCGTTGAGGCTAGAGAAAATGAATCTCAAGTTTATAAAAATTTATATACGAAAAAGATCATGAAAAAACCTAAATTTAAGATAGGGGATAGTGTTAGAATATCTACAATTAAGAAAACATTCAGGAAAGTAGATGATTCTACATTTACTGAAGAGATTTTTATAGTTTCTGAAGTATTGAAAACAGATCCAATTACTTATCGATTAAAAGATTTAAACAGTAAAGAAATTGAAGGAACTTTTTATGAAAATGAAATGGTAAAATATAATAAAAAAGATGATGTATATAAAATTGAAAAAATCATAAAAACGAAAGGAAATAAGTATTTTGTAAAATGGCTAGGATATCCAGATGAATTTAATAGTTGGACATCTGAATTAGTATAAATGAATAAGATGAAATTAATCTATGATTCGGAAGAAGAAGAATATTTTTATGTTATCGATTGCGAAAGTTTAAAACAAAGATATAATAGTAGAGTTTGTTATTTTAATCGATTAAGAAGGAGATATAATATATCTCAAGAAGTTGAGGATATGTTTTTAAAATTTTTAGATTTTATGTATTATGAGAAATCAATTAACTATTACTATTTTATGAAAAAGATTTGTGATATTTTTAATATTGAAAATAATATAAAAGTTCAAAAAGTTAAAAAGAAATATGAAAAAATATGGCATGACTTCTTACAAAGTATTACAAAAAATGTTTCTTAATAAATGGAGCTTACAAAAAAGTGCATACACTGTTTGACTATGAAATCAGTAAATGAGTTTTACATATATCATAGAAATGAAAAAATTTATTTCCAAAGTCATTGCAAATGTTGTGATTCCTTAATTAAATATAAAAAATTTAAATGTGAATGTGGTATGCAATATACCTATACACATAAAAAGAGACATTTAAAAAGTATTTATCACAGTAAGCATGTAAAAAATGTTTCCTAATAAATGGAGCTCAACTTAAAGTCAAAGACTATTAGTGAACTTAGAAAAGTAGTAAAATTATATTTAAAAGTAATAAAAGATATATGAAAAACGAAGAGATTTTTAAACGTATAATTAAATTTCTATTGAAGAACTGTAGAAAATTGGAAAAAATCAAGCTAATGTTATTAAAACTCTCAGAAAAATATATTATAAATCCTCTAATTCATATTCATATTTATCATTAATCATACCTGAATACTTAAATATATATCTACCTATATTGATTTCATTTATCGATTTATCAGAAAGTTGTCCATGCTTATTCGCTAGATAATAATCCTTTTCTACCCCTTCTATATATAACTTTACGATTACTGTATCACCATATTTAGTTTTAATTTTTTTCAATGATATTAGATCATATTCCCCGGGATATAAATCATTTAATTTAAACGTCTTGGGATAACCTCTCAGTCTATTGAACTCTTCCATTTATTAGTAAACATTTTTTATAAATTCATGACCAATAGAATAAATTCTTTGAAATAACATATAAAACTCCTAATCCTTTCAATTTAATATCTTCATTTTCTTCTTTTTCAATTAATTCAGTCAACCTATGAAAACTTTCTGATAATAGTTTTTTATCATATTTTATATCATACAATACATTACAAAGATAAGTCATATAGTAAATTTCTTCAGAATTTGTAAAATTTAAAGCTCGAATATCACCTAAGCACTCATCCATTTATTAGTAAACATTTTTATAGTGTCCTAAAGCTCTAGTATTCATACCATCTTCTAATATAAATCTTTTATCATCTTTTGCTGATAAAGCTATCTTGTTCACTTGAATTGAATACAATTCATGTTTCTTACTTCTAATTAAATTCTGTGTTCTATATTGATCTTTTTTATTTAATAAACAGTCTTTATAATCTTCAAATGATATTCTGTTTTTAACGGTACTAGTCTTAGTACCTTTAGACTTCTTAATCTCAAAATTTTTATCTTCAACACTATGTTTTTCTAATCTTATTGAATACATTTTACTTCTTAAACCTACAAATTCTTCCATAATCACACCGTTATTTTCATCTTTCATTTTACCTAATACTTTTTTATTACATCTAGGCATATTATACAGATTATTTACTTGATAATCAGATGTATCGAAATAATCAATCATAGACTTCATATCTTCATAAAAGTCATCTGTTTTAATATCATATATAAAACTATCTGTATCCATATATAATAACTTAATATTATCTTTATATCTCGGTTTCATAACATTATAATGAAAATCATACATTAAATGTTTAGATAAATCTAATATACTCATTCCAACATAAATCGGTTTATTAAAATATAGTTTTGTTTTTTTCATGTGAACAGCTACCAAATTTTCATCAAAAATAGTTCTACATTTGAAATTAGGTTTAGCAATTAATTTTTTAACTTGATCATAATTACAACATAATCTTACATCGATTCGTTTTCTTATATCTTCCATAGTTTTTCCAAATATGGAATTATTCATTAATTTATAAAAATCTTTCTCAAAATCATTAACAGCTTTCTTTCTCATTTCAGTGTTTAAATCTATATATTTTTTCAACCAATTCGATTGTTTAAATTGCAATACTCTATGTACTCTTACAGCCTTTAAACCCATTTTCAAATATTGTTTTAAACTTCTATAATGAACTACATATTTCTCTTTATCGTGTAAAGTTGTTAATAACTTACCTTGTTTCGAATTTTCAGGAATTCTATTTTCAGGACATAATGGTAAATCTGAATGATAATCATGTAACTCTTTTGGATATCTTAAACAAATTTCAAATATATATCCAATCTCATCTTTTATATTATTATTATTATATAATTCACGTTTAACGTAATTTTTTTCATAATCATTACACCATTTAAATTCTCCATATGGTAAATATTGACTCATAGCCCATCCATATAAATTATTAGCATCTAAATACATTAAATAATTGGATTCTTTACTATTATCATAATTTTTCATATATTTATTATTAGCTTTTCCATATCTATTACAACATTGTGAAACACCTCCTCTTAAACCTTTTTCTATCATGAGAATCATATCATAATCATTTAATAAATCTAATTTAACATTTGTTATTTTTAACATTGCATCCCAAGATAAACCAGGAGCTGTAAAACACCAATCTGGATCTAATTTATAAGTTTTTAAACAAACATCTCTAAAATTTTCAAATACATCTGTTAAAATTAGTACATCTGTTTTAACATATAAATCTGTATATTCACCTAAATTTTTTATATTAAATTCTTTCCAAACACGTTGAGCATGTTTATATTCTTCATCAGTTATATTACATTCATTCAATTTATTATAAAATTTATCTTTTGAAGGTAATTCTGTTTCTTTGTATTTATCTCTAGAATCCATATAATCATAAGGATATACACCTTTTCTTGTAATGAGATCTAATTTATCATCAGGAAAATGTAATGATGTCTCTCTAAATTTTGATTTTAAGTATTTAATATATTTCATTTTTCGTATTTTTGGAGGATATCTATTTATTTCATTCTCTGGTCTCAAGTTTTTTGATAAATTATCTAAACTGCAAGACATAAATTTAAATGAATCAATAAATCTCAATTTCATACCTCCTAATTTTTTACTGAAAGATATATATTTTTCTTCAGTATTAGGTATAACATCTATTTTTGATTGATTAAATCCAAGTTCTTTTATAAACAAATGAGAATCATAACCTGTTAAATTATGAATTTTTACTGGAATAAATTTTGGAATTTGATTATTTAAATTACAAACATTATGAGCTGGACCTCTATATTTTCCAGTTATATGACAATGATCAATTACTTTTTCATCATTTAAGATTTGATTTTCACATATATGACAAATATTAGTTCTTTTATAATGATTTTCATCGAACTCTATCATTGATTTGATACTTTCATATTTTTTAGTTTTGTCTTCTATCATTTTTTCAATTTTAAGAGTATCCTCTTTTAACATAGATACAAACTTTTTGATTGTATCTGGTCCTCTATAAACAACAGGAGGTTTAAAGTATTCATTTTCATATTTGATATAATAACAAAATGCATCTGCTACATGTTTTTGATATTTCACAGTATATGATTTAGTTTGATCTTGCTCACATGTATCAATTTTAGGTAAGAGAGATTCAAAATCAGCATATATAGTATATGGTACTCTCATTTTTCTTTCATGATTTTTAAATTGAATAACTTCATCTTTTTTAGGCATATTAATTGTGACAGCATCTTTACAGTATTCCACATGTATCTTTAATCTTTCCTCAGAATAAAAATAATTTAAACATCTATCACATAAAAATATACGATGATTAGTAATTTGTGATCTGATCAAACTATTCATATTTTTAATCTAACAATAATGATCTTTCATATAAAACAAGTTTACATGTTTTTCTAATTTATTGTTAGTTATTCTAAGTGGATAAATTGAACCATCATAACTATAAACATTTACAGATATATTATTTAGTTTTTCAAATTTCTTAATATTGTCTAATGAAACAGGAAAATCAATACCTTTAAAATTTAATTCATCTTTATATTGTTCATATTTTGACACTCTTTGAGGATCTTTTTTTACAGGATGAATTGCTGATAATATTGACCACATAAAACATTTATTATCTTTATTTTTTACATTTATTATAGCTTGTTTAGATTTAATGTTTTCAGGTAAATCAATATAACTTGATCCTCTCAAGGGTTGATACTTATTTATTCTCAATTCCAAAAATTTAATTTCTTCAAGACTCCAACCAGATCCTTTTGATATAAAATCATCAGATTCATTTATTAAGTTGTCAATAACATAATCATAAAAAGTATGTAAATCATTAGATTTTAATATAATTTGATTCTCAGTTTTGAATGTAAATTCTTGAATTTCTTCATTTAATTTATACAAACAAAACAATTTAAAATTTACCTTTATTCCATTAAATTCTTTCATAATATGCTTTATTTTTTCTATTACAACCTTTCTTTTCTCTTCTAAAAATTCTAGAGGGATTTTAATATTATTATAATTATTAATTCTGTATGATCTTAATCTAGATTTATAAGCAGTTTCATATTCCTTAATTTCTACATTACCTTCATCTAATGCTTTTTTATGTTTTCGACTTGATATGTGATTATCTAAATGTTTATAATATATACCGCAAATAATACATTTTCTTTTTTGTTTTGATCTTTTAATCATTAAGTCTTTCTTTATATGTCCTTCTTCATCTTCATAATATTTACCACATATACGACATTTTCTATCTTCTGTAAATAACTTTTCAAGATTTTCTTCTACTGTAAATACATTTTCTTCAGGAAAGACAGATTTAAAATCATTTTTATCAAATCTTAAATTAAAAGAATCAAAAATCTTTTTAATTTTTTTACGTTTTTTAGGTTTATCAATAAATATTTTTTTCTTTTTTTCCAAGAATGCTGACAAATCTAAATTTAATAAATCTACTAAAACAGGTTTATATTCACCTGTTTTTCTGATATATTTAGTTAATAATTTAATTAAATCAACCTTCTTACAACCTTTAGGTTGTTTAATATTCAATAATTTTACTACTTTTCTAAGTTCACAAATAGTCTTTGACTTCAAACCAAATATATCCTTATTAATAACTGTAAATAATTTTTTAAGATTCACTTCTGTTTTAATCTTCTTTTCTTCTTTTGGCTTAAATTCCTTATTATCAAATTTCAAATTAAAAGAATCAAAAACCTTTTTAATTTTATTACGTTTTTGAGGTTTTCTAATAAATATTTTCTTCTTTTTTTCCAAGTATTTTGATATATCTAAATTTAATAAATCTACTAAAACATATTTATATTCTCCAGTTTCTTTTATATATTTAATTAATAATCTAATTAAATCATTCTTCTTACAGTCTTTAGGTTGTTTAATATTCAATAATTTTACTACTTTTCTAAGTTCACCAATAGTCTTTGACTTTAAGTTGAGCTCCATTTATTAGGAAACATTTTTTACAATACTATGCTTACTGTGATAAATACTTTTTAATAATACTTATTAAATCTCTTTGAGAACCGACAAAAAAGATTCGGCTTTTCATTCTGCTTTGAAGGAGAAAGTTTATCAGTCAGACCACATCCCGGTGTGCAGTATTTGTTCCACTAAGCAGGTCAAAATATTATTTTTCCGGACGCGTTGGAAAAAAAATCCCGTGAAGTGGGAAATGTTTTTAGATAAACCTCATTAAGACTGATATTTTTCAGATAGCACGCAGTCGCTAATGGATGAATGAGGAAGTCTTTTTTTTTTATTCTTTATCTAAGACGGACATATTTTTTTAATTTTGTTTAGCGCGAAGGTTTCTCCTTGATAGGACAAAGTGTGAGTCTGTCAACGCGCGGCGCAACAAATTATATTTGTCATTTGGAAGTCCTTTCACACATTTTTATTTAACTTTTTTTTTTTTTACCGATCTATATATGGAGGGACTAACGGTCCTCTCAAAATAAGGTAGCTCCAAAATGGAGCGGCCTATCTTTGATCATTTATCTAAAATTTGGTCTAAATGTAAAAAAGGCCTGCTATAAAATCATGTTTTTAATATTAAAATGGACCTTTTTTTATATATAAAAAAGATAAAATTAAGTTTTTAGTATTAAAAATATAAGGATTTTTTTTTTGACGCCATTTAAAATGGCATTATATTTTTTAATATTATTCAAATTTATAGTATTTTTTTTTTCACGCATTTATCTAAAAAAAAGTTAATATTTAGTCTAAATGTAAAAAAGGCCTGCTATAATATCATGTTTTTAATATTAAAATAGACCTTTTTTTATATATAAAATATAGTTTTTAGTGTATAAAGTACATGTGCGCTCATATATATACTACTTTTTTATTTAGGTGATAATAAATAGATATTAGAGCTCAGGAATATTTAATAAATTTAGAATACTATCAAGATTTTATGATAAAACACGTCCGTAATTTACGGACAAAAGGATTTTTTTGACGCCATTTAAAATGGCATTGGTTTTTAGATGACTTCCATACATTTTGGAAGTTTTCACGCATTTATTTAATTTCACCGTTATTTACCTATGTAGCCCCATAATGGGGCAGCCTATCTTTGATCATTTATCTAAAAAAAAGTTAAAATTTGGTCTAAATGTAAAAAAGGTCTTATTTTGATATAAAATCATGTTTTTAATATTAAAATGGATCGAGACCTTTTTTTTTATATATAAAAAGATAAAAATAAGCTATAAAATATAGTTTTTAGTGTATAAAGTACATGTGCGCTCATACGTACATATATATACTACTCGCAAGTGGACTTAAAATGGCTGAACAAACCAATGGGGAACTGTTGTTCTGCGAGTCATTTGTTTTCCAATAAAACCTCTGCAGGATTTGATGATGTTTGAAAGCCGAAATAGATGAACCTGTAGTTACGTACATATCACGTGTGAAATAATTTCTTCAATTTTATATTCTTCATTAATGTATTTTACGTTTATTAGTTACAATAGTTTCGAAGTTTGTACTATCCCTACAATATATGAGAATTCCTAAATCCGTATATAGGTTTATCTGCGTGACATTGGAAATGCTGACTCTCTATCAGCATTCTTTGGTTTTCGAGAATTTGCTGTGAGTTTCTCCATAATTTTAATCAGGCCTTTACCTTGAATTCCAGTCAACCAAGGGCAAAAGTTCAGTTATATACTCGTAAAAAAAGGGGAAGGATAACCAATAGTACGCTTGAAACCTTATAATATAGGAATGCTAAAATAAATACATAGTTGTTCCTTGGGATACTAATATCTAAGGAATAATGTAAATTTAAAAAAGCCAGTTTTAACACTAAAATATTGTATTTGTAACAAGTAAAATAAGTTGAATTTAATGATGTAGAACACATGATACATTCGAGACCTCTAAAATAGGAAAAAACATTTTTAGCGTAACGTCTGTGTGTTTGTCCATGTGTATGTCTATGTGTCTGTCTGTGCAGATATTTTATCCACTCAAACTAAAAAACTAATTGACCGAATTTCATAAAATTTGGTAGGTAAGTCCCTTGTGTTCGAATCTGGTTCTGGCTAGTTTGGGGTACGATTCGAGACAAACGGACCCGCTTTTTTTGCAAAATGGCTCGCAAAAATTGTATCCACTTTAACTGAAAAACTAATGGACCACATTTCACAAAATTCTGTACATAAGTCGCTTACGGGATTCCCTGGTGCTGACTAGATTTTGGTACGATTCGGAAAAAAATAACCTGCCTTTTTTTACAAAATGGCCAGCAAAAATCGTCAAAATCTAAAATAAAAAACTACATATGCTCCAATAAAACCATTACATACTTGTTTTATACGTAATTGTTAACGTAAAAAGGAATAAGACCAACCCCATTACACTCGGACTAGCCGTTCTCGAGATATTTTAGCTTATTCGTATTTTCTCTACCCCACCTTTGGAAATATGTCCAGTTACCAAATGAGAACGAAAATTGAATTAAAAGTGAATTAAACTTAATTAAAATAAAGAAAACGTGGATATAAGTCTGCAGAGAAAGTCATGTGCTGCCCACATCAGCTTTTTATTTTCCCAGCGTTACATGGTAATGTATAAGGGAATTATTGGAATCATACCGAAAATCGCAAATTCAGTTTTCGATGGATCTACACGTTTCGAGCCCTCTAGAACACGAACTATTTTTAGCGTCTGTGTGTGTGTCTGTCTGTGTGTGTGTTTGTCTGTCTGTGTGTCTGTGTGTGTGTTTGTCTGCCTTTGCAATGTATGTATCCACTCTAACTAAAAAAATATTCGATCGAATTTTATAAAATTTGGTTGTTAAGTCACATGATATAGACCCTGGTGCTGGCCCGTAAAAATTCCATGTATCCACTCTAGCTAAAACACTAATCGAAGAAATTTCACAAAATTTGGTAGATAAGTTACTTGTAGGATAATCTGGTGCTGATTAGATTTTGGTACAATTCGGAAAAGAATAGCCTGCCTTTTTTTACGAAATGGCCCGCAAATATTTGATGTATCCAACCTAGATAAAACACTAATTGACCAAATTTCACAAAATTTGGTAGATAAGTTACTTGTGTGACACTCTGCTACTGAATAGATTTGGTACAATTCGGAAAAGAATAGCCTGCCTTTTTTTACGAAATGTCTGGCAAAAATCAACAAAATCGAAAAAAAAAGGACTACGTATGCTCAAATGTATAAATTAAATCTGCTTATGCGCAATCTTTGACGAGGAAAAGAATATAACGAATTCCATTATGCTTTAGGGCTAACCGTTCTTAAAATATTTGAGGTTTCTTGCGTTTTTGTTACGCCGATTTCGGAAAAATGTCCAATTACCAAATAACAACAAAAATTGAATTAAAAAGGCAAATTTAGTGTTATTTGGTGCAATTAAATTCAATCTATCGAATTATGAAAGAAATACAGAAAATATGAATTTGAGTCTGTAGCGAAAGTCAGGTGCTGCTTACATCAGATTTTTACTTTCCCTGCAATACATGGTAATGTATAGGGAAAGAATTGGAATCATGCCGAAATTGGCAACTCGAGTTTTCGACGGATCTTCACGTTTCGAGATTTCTAGAATACGAAAACCTATTTGACGTGATATTATTATTAGCATGACGTCTGTGTGTGTGTGTGTGTGTCTGTCTGTCTGTGCTATGTATTTATCCACTCTAAATCAAAAACTAATGAATCAAATTTTACAAAATTTGGTATGTAAGTCACGCGTGACCCTGGTGCTGATTAGATTTTAGTACGATTCGGAAAAAATAACCTGCCTTTTTTTGCCATATATCGCAGAAAACTCGTCAAAATCTAAATTAAAAACTACGCATGCTCAAATACATCCATTAAATGATTTTTTATAAGTGATTTTTATCGAAGAAAAGAATAAGATCAACCCCATTACACTAAGACTAGCCGTTCGCGAGATATTTTAGTTTTTCGTACTTTATCTAAGCCACATTTGAAAATAAGTTCAGTTAACAAATGAGAACGAAAATTGAAATAACGTGAATTATATTTAATTAAAATAAAGAGAACATGGATAATATAACACTGCAGGGAAAGTCAGGCGCTGCCTACTTAAGATTTTTTCAGCCAGAGTTAAATCCGAAATAAATTGCGTGATATTATGCATTTTGATTTCCAAGCATCTCACAGACCGTCTCAACACTGTACAAAAATGCCATTTCGATAAAATCATTTTTACTAAAGTAATCGTCTGAGGGAACAGACAGACAGACGGTCAGAATGACCAAAGTTATAAACACTTTTCATCCATGTTTGAAAGTGATGGGCGTGGCATAGTTATGGGCGTGTCCTGAATTTAACATATCAAAACTTTTCGCTTTTCATTAATGTTGTTTCCCCTTTTTCGTAAACTAATCAGTGCAAGACAGTAATAAAATGCGATATTCAATTTATACCAGATTAAATAAATGTTTTGCAGTATTATATAAATATTATTTTTCAAAAGTCAGAAAACCTGGAATCTATTTATAATCTTAAAATTGCAAATAAATCAAAACTAACTTTCAGTTTAAATACTATCCAAAAATCTGGTTGAATTGTAAACATTAAATATCCTTACTACTAAAAATTATTACACTTCATGCATGACCTTTGAAAAGGATATGAAAACCTGTTTATAACTGAATATTAGGAGAATTGCTCGATACTCTATGATGGGAATGTAAATTAACATGGGTTGGGGGGGGTTCTATTGAGAAGCAAGGTCGAAGAGTTTAATAATGTTTACACTATCAAAAGTTGAAATAATACACAGCCCAACACTTTTTTCTCTGATGACTTGAAAATTAGACTTATTGTCAGATATATATGGGTCGCTAATTGTAAAAATAACATCCTTTTGGCTGCAGTAGTTGTAATTTTAGAGATACCATATAATCAAAATAAAAGCAGAAGCAATTCTGACCATTGAATTAGAAAATGATTGTCTTTGAAAATTTATAAATTAGTTGAAGAGCAAAATGTAATTAACGAACCTTTGGTACAAACAAAATTATCCTTTTACCATTACATATCGACCTAGGCCTGAAGAAACCAGTTGCAAAGGCTTTGAACAAAGAAGGTTTGTGTTTTAGTAACTTATCTCAAGTAAATTCATTAGACTGAGCACGGAAAACGTGATGTCTTCTTTTGTTTCAACTGTCACAAACTATCTACTCGAACATAAGGCAGACAACTACTCTGAATTTTTAGAGGACATATTCTCCAATTTTAAAATATTTGGATGGAATATGAGCATCAAAGAATATTACACCTTAGATCGTTTTTAAAGAAAACTTGCTGATTTAAGCAAAAAGCAAGAGTAAATGTTTCACCAGGGCATAAAAACTATGGAATGAAACTACTAGGGCAAGTCAGAACCTCAAGAAATGATAGCTTACTGCTGAAACCGGTCCTGGTAAATCACTCTAGAATGTCGTATGAAAGAATCTCCTTATACATATATTGAATGACTGGACATTTTATGTTGTCTTTAGGTCGAAATAAAGTGATTTGGCAATTTGTTGTTTTGAAAAGTATGTAGTATTAATAGCATCAATGTTTTTTAAATCATATCAAGAATAAAAGATCATCCGATTAAGGATCCCGAATTTTGACAGACAACCGATAGAATGAATATATAAAGTGTTTACACCACACGTCCAAAACTATAGTCGATGCGGCATCTTGATGCTATACTTTTTATAATCAACACCCCAAAATTATCCAGGAATAGGTCTAACATTAAAGACATCAAAATCTGTGTTAACCTGCTCATATAGCATTGTTTATGCTCATCTAATCATATATGTATCAGAAATTTTTAAAAATTATTTATTTAAATATAAAAATACAATAAATTACTAACATCAATTTAAAAGAAAAATTTATTTTGAGGTAAAACATGACTCGTTATTTAATATAAGTAATTGGCTTTATTTATGGATATAAATGACAACATTTTGGGGATAATTGTCTCTAATATTCACAAACCTGTGCACAACTTTACGCGTCTTCAACAGTAATCTACATATTGTCTCTATTTCTTATGTTTGCCACAAATACATTTGCAGCTTTCTTGAAAACCGTAACTTAAACAAAGTGACTCCGAATAAACGAAATCATATTTTATATATAACTTACTTTAAAAACTTTTAGGTGGATAATAAAACAAATCATTTTACTTTTAAAAATTTTACTTAGATCATAAAACAACACATTTTTTGCAATATTTGTGAAACCAGGGTTTGTAGATTGACAAAAATTTCATCATCGATATCGAGCCAATTTTAAATATTGGATACGCGTGATGTGGACCTGCAACCTCCCCGACTACGGGAGGGGATAGGCGAAAAAAATTTTGAGATATTTGAGGGACCCAGTGCTAAAAACGGTTGCGCTAGTTATTAGAAGAAGCAAAAGAAATGTTGAAAGGAATAATTTAATTTTATTACATTAAGGCCGGGAGGGGGAGGGGGAACCGTAATATACTAATTACGTCTTCAAGTATTGTTAAAGGCGGTATATGTATATATACGTTTTCAACAAATTCTTTATTTCTATAACGCTGTACATTCTGTCTACGGTTCCTCATTAATCTGTGACAGAAGCAACAAAAATTGCCACATACAGAGATCGCAAAAACACCTTTGGCAACTTTGTCTTCCTTCAGACCTAATAAGTCAGCCATTTGTGTTCTCTACCTTTTAGTTGTATCTATTAACGTCGCTTGTCTCTTTGACAGTCTTTTACTTGCGATTTTTTCAATAATTGTTTGTACCCCACCTTCTGAGGAAGTAAAGAATATGAACGAAGAGACACTAAGCTGTTGAGATGCCTACGTCTGCAGCACATTGGTCCAGATTAATTAAAAATATTAAAATATCAATAACATATTTAACATTTTTTATTAAAACATAATTTTTGCATAAAAGAAAAATTACAATCAACTACATTTCAAAAAATGAAAATTCAAGAAACATCCATTTTTAAATATAATACACCATAAAGTGACATGATAACATTAGGGCTGAGAGACAGGAGGAGGGAAGCAAGCATTCCTTTTCGGAGGATACCGTTGAACCTGAACAATCGATGCTTTAATTTACAATGTGCGGAGGCGTTCAGATTATGGCTTGCGGATTAGCACGAGATCGTCTTTTAGGACTAGTCCCGCTACAACTTGGACTGCAATGATGTCCGCATACGCGCTAGACGGTATTGTGGTGAGCGCCATCTTCCTGCAAACGTTTTAGAGCATCATACTGCATAGACGTTGTGTGGAGATGCCATTGGCTATCATAGGCGATTCCAGCTGCTACGCTCAACATCAACCACTTCATCAAGAAGGTTTTGGAAGGTGAAGTTGTACCTTTCTGACAGCAAGCTCCAGGCGCAATATTTCAACAAGACAGTGCTCTACCACATGTTGCCCAAAATGTCCAAGCCTTCTTCGCTGCACAGCAGATGTTGATTCTGCCTTGACCTGCTCGTTAGCCAGACGTGTCACCGTATGAACATGTAGGGGATATGGTCAGTCGGCGACTGGGCCATTTCTGTCCTCCAGAAATCACCACCAATGAACTGTGAACCCGGATCGAAGAAGCCTGGAAGGCAATACCCCAGGAACATGTCCAAGCTCTCTTTGATTCCATGCCGCGACGTTTAGAAGCTCTTATTGCCACTAAAGCGGCTTCACATAATACTGATTTAGTGCTAGAAATGGGGTTGTATTGGTCTGAAACGGCTATCATTTATTTGTATCACCATTAGTAATATGTGGTATAAATGTCATTCTAATATGATAGATCCTTTGTGGTGTTGCAATTTTCATAATCATGTGTGCAAATCGCCTGATTTATTTACATTCTATATAGTTTAGCGTTAAAATTAGGCTTCGTTGTAGGAATAAAGAAAGTTTAGTGATCAATCAAAATAAAAAATATTGTAATTGCGTTAGTACAGAATGTATATACACAAATAATGTGCAAAAATAAAGCGGTTTTAAGACTGATGCAAGAATAAATAAAAATTAAAACGATCTTTAAACATCAACGGTAAAAACACACAGCGGAAAAAAATGGAAGCCATATTTTATTTTGCAATGAGCTATGTCATCTCTTCATATACTGTGGATGTAATTACTATTACAAATTTTATTTTAAAAACTACTTACATATTTTGCTGGAATTTTCTTACACACTTTCTGCAATAATTTGAATTCTTCCTAAAATTTTCGATGGAATTTGTGAATTTTAATTCCGCATAAAAATGTTTGAGAAATCAAGTTCTATAGGGTTCAATGTATTTCATTTTTACTTTCCCTGCAATACATGGTAATGTATAGGGAAAGTACTGAAATAATGCCGAAGATCACAACTCGAGTTTTCAACGGATCTACACGTTTCGAGACCTCTAGAATACGAAAAAACTAATTTTAGCGTGACGTCTGTGCGTGTAACTAAAAAACTACTTGACCGAATTCCATAAAATTTGGTACGTAAGTCCCTTGTGGGCGAATCTGGTGCTGAGTAGTTTTGGGTACGATTCGGGATAAAAGAATCCGCCTTTTTTGCGAAATGGCCCGCGAAAATTGTATCCAATTTAGCTGAAAAACTAATGCACAGAATTTTACAGAATTCTGTAAATAAGTCGCTTGTGGGTTACCCTAGTGCTGATTAGATTTTGGTACGATTCGGAAGAAAAATAACCTGTCTTTTTTTGCAAAATAACCCGCAAAAATCGTTAAAATCTCAAATAAAAACTACGTATGCTCAAATATACACATTGAATACTTGTTTTATACGTAATGTTTAACGAAGAAAAGAATAAGACCAACCCCATTACACTAGGACTAGCCGTTCTCGAGATATCTTAGCTTTTTCGTATTTTCTACGCCACCTTTGAAAATAAGTCCAGTTACCCAACCAGAGCGAAAATTGAATTAAATGTGAATTATATTTAATTAAAATAAAGAAAACGTGGATATAAATCTGCAGAGAAAGTCATGTGCAGCCCACATAAGGTTTTTAATTACCCTGCAATACATGGTACTGTATAGGGAAAGTATTGGAATCATACCGAAAATCGCAGTTCGAGTTTTCTATGGATCTACATGTTTCGAGACGTGGGTGTCGCACACGTGTGTGTCTGTGTGTGTGTCTGTCTGTCTGTTTGTGCAATGTATGTATCCTCTCTATCTAAATCACTACTGGACCGAATTTCATTAAATTTGGTAGATATATCATTTGAGTAAGACCCTGGTGCTGATTAGTTTTTGGTAGTATTCGTAAAAACAGAACTCGCCTTTCTTTGCGGAATGGTCCGTAAAAATCCCATGTATCCACTCTATCTAAAATACTAATTGACCAAATTTCACAAAATTTGGTAGATAAGCTACTTGTACGATGCTCTGGTGCTGATCAAATTTTGGTACGATTCTGACATGAACAACCGGCCTTTTTGTACAAAATGACCCGCAAAAATTTGATATAACCACCCTAGATAAAATACTAATTGACCAAATTTCACAAAATTTGGTAGATAAGTTGCTTGTGGGAGACTATGGTGCTTATTAGAGTATGGTATAATTCGGAAAATAAAAACTTGTCTTTTTTACGAAATGGCACGCAAAAATCGCGAAAATCTAAAAAAAAAAAAAAAATACTACGTATTCTCCAATGTATCAATTAAATTCTTGTTTTATACGCAATTTTTGACGAGAAAAAGAATATAACACACTCCATTATACTTTAGAACTAATCGTTCTCAAATTATTTGAGATTTCTTGCATTTTTGTTACGCTGATTTCGGAAAAATATCCAATTACTAAATAAAAACAAAAATCAAATTAAAAATGCAAATTTAGTGCTATTTGGTGCAATTAAACTCAATCTAACGAATTATTAAAGAAATAAATAAATTATGAATTTTTGTCGTGAATGTGGATATAAGTCTGCAAAGAAAGTCAGATGCTACCCACATCAGATTTGTTCAACTCGAGTTAAATCCGAAATTCATTGCGTGATATTATTCATTTTGATATCCAAACATCTCACAGACCGTTTCAACACTATACAAAAAAAATCTGATGTGGCCAACACATGACTTTTCTTATATAATGTAATGAATTTACTACTTTTACAGTAAAAGAAATAGGTTTTTCTTATAGTGGATATTAATATTCTTTCCAAGATATTGAATTTTCTAAAATTAGTCGTCATTTTCATTGATTTAGCGTCATTTTTATCCATTTGGCGAGATTTTCGTTAACTTGGCAACATTTTAAAAAGTCGCCAAGTTGGCGACATTCCGCCAAATTCGTCGCCAAAATCTCGACAAGCGTTATGGATGAAGAAATAAGTTATTCTTACAGAAGACAAATGACTATTGGCGTTCAAATACAAAAGTATTACTCAAAGTATCTTTTTTCATGAATGGAACGCGCTAGGTCCACGAGAACGATGTCACCCAATTTATCGCATGATATTATATATGAAAAGTGAACATGTTTCTCAATAGGAAATATTTGTCTTTCAATTTTATATACCTTTTTGAAATTTTTTTTGAAAAATGTGCAATATCTCGAGAACGGTTCATGTTAGCGTTCTAAAATTTATGTCAATCGTTTTCTAATGAAAAATTACATAAATAATGTCTATTTGCGTGAGACTGTGGAGACGATAACTGACGAGCGAATGGACCGATTCGAACCAAATTTGGTACAAAAATCACAATTTGTAAACACTGGAAGCCTATTGTTTTTATACGCAATCGAATGTTCAGAACCCCCCGAAATTTTGGAATGAAATTTTGAAAAATCGTCAAAAAATCAAAACCGCTATTAAAGTTGCGCAAATAGACATTTATTATGTAATTTTTCATTAAAAAACGATTGGCACAAATTTTAGAATGCTAACATGAACCGTTCTCGAGATATAGCATATTTTACAAGAAAATTATCAAAAAGTCATATAAAATGAAAAAAAAAATATTTCATATTGAGAAACATGCTCACTTTTCATATGTAATACCATACGATAAATTTAGTAACATCATTCTCGTTGATCTAGCTCATTCCATTCTTGAAAAAAGATACTTTGAGTAATACGTTTGTATTTGAACGCCAATAATCATTTGTCTGCTGTAAGAATAACATATTTCTTCGTCCATAACGCTTGGCGAGATTTTGGCGACGAATTTGGCGGAATGTCGCCAACTTGGCGCCTTTTTGAAATGCCAAAAAGGATGCCAAATGGATAAAAATGGAAAGCGCCAAATGGATAAAAATGACGCTAAATCAATGAAAATGACGACTAATTGTCGAAAACTCAATAACCTGGAAGAAATATTAGTATCTACTATAAGAAAAACCTATTTTTTTTACTGTAAAAGTAGTAAATTCATTACATTATATAAGGAAAGTCATGTGTTGCCCACATCAGATTTTTTGTAAACTAATCAGTGCAAAATAGTAATAAAATGCGATATTCAATTAATACCAGATTAAAGAAATGTTTTACAGTATTATATCAATATTTTTTTTCAAAAGTAAAAAAAACCTGGAATATATTTATAATCTTAAAATGGCAAATAAATCAAAACTAACTTTCATTTTAAATACTATCCTAAAGCCTGGTTGAATTTTAAACATTAAATATCCCTAGTACTGAAAACTATTACACTTCATGATGATTCACTCCTGAAAAGGATATGAAAACCTGTTTATAACTGAATGTTAGTAGAATTGCTCGGTACTCCACTGGAATCTAAATTAACATAGGGGGGGGGGGGTTCTATTGAGAAGCAAGATCGAAGAGTTTAATAATTTTTACACTATCAAAATTTGAAAAAATTTGATGTGGGCAACACATGACTTTCCTTATATAATGCAATGCATTTACTACATTTACAGTTAAAAGAAATGGTATTCTTATAGTAGATCTTATATTCTTTCCAAGATATTGAACTTTCTTCAATTAGTCGTCATTTCCATTGATGTAGCGTCATATTTATCCATTTGGCGAGATTTTTGTTAATTTGGCAGCACAATTAAAAATGTTGCCAAGTTGGCGACATTCCTCAAAAATTCGTCACCAAAATCTCGCCCAGCTTTAAGGATGAAGAAATAAGTTATTCTTATAACAGATAAATGCCTATTGGCGTTCAAATACAAAGTATTACTCAAAGTATCTTTTTTCATGAATGGAACGAGCTAGTTCCACGAGAATGATGTCAAAAAATGTATCGCATGGTATTACATATGAAAAGTGAACATGTTTCTCAATAGCAAATATTTTTTTTTATTTTGTATGACTTTTTGATAATTTTTTTAAAATGTGCAATATCTCGAGAACGGTTCCTGTCAGCGTTCTAAAACTTATGTCAATCGTTTTCTAATGAAAAATTACATAATAAATACCTATTTGCGTAACTTTATTAGCGGTTTTGATTTTTTTGACGATTTTTTCAAAATTTCACTCGAAAATTTAGGGTGTTCTGAACCTTCGATTGCGTATAAAAACAATAGGCTTCCAGTGTTTATGGATTGTGATTTTTGTACCAAGTTTCGTTCGAATCGGTCCATTCGTTCGTCAGTTATCGTCTCCACAGACTCACTGACACACACACACACACACAGACATCACTTCAAAAATGTCTGATTCGTGATCAGGAGTGCTTGAAACGTGCTCTCCTGTCGAAAACTCGAATTCGAATTTTCGACCCCCTCACAATATTTTTCTTATACATTATGTTTATAAGGAAAATAATAATACACAGCCCAACACTTTTTTCTCTGGTGACTTGAAAGTTAGACTTATTGTCAGATATATATGGGGCGCTAATTGTAAAAATAACATCCGTTTGGCTGCAGTAGTTCTAATTTTAGAGATACCATATAACCAAAATAAAAGCAGAAGCAACGCTGACCATTGAATTAGAAAAATATTGTCTTTGAGAATTTATAAATTAGTTGAAGAGCAAAATGTAATTAACGAACCTTTGGTACACACAGAGAAAGATATCCTGCTACCATTACATATCGAACTAGGCCTGATGAATTGAGACAAGTTGAGAAGGCTTTGAACAGAGAAGTTATGTGTTTTAGTTACTTATCAAGAAAATTCATTAGATTGAGCACAGAAAATTTGAAACCAGGGAATTTTGTGATGGATCAGAAATACGGTAGCTTATAAAAAAATTACATTTCGTAGATTCAATGGACAAGATTGATTCTTGTGCTTAGTCTTCGTTTGTTTCATTTGTCACAAACTATCTTCGCAAACGTAAGGCAGACAACTACTCTGAATTATTAGAGGACATATTCCCCAATTTTAAAATGTTTGGTTGTAATATGAGCATCAAAGAATATTTATACATATATTGAATGACTTGACATTTTATGTTCTCTTTGGGTCACAATAAAGTGATTTGGCAATTTGTTATTTTAAAAAGTATGTAGTATTAATAGCATCAATATTTTTAAATCATAGCAATAATTAAAGATCATCCGATTAAGGATCCCGAATTTTGGGGACAACCGCTAAAATGAACATATGAAGTGGTTATAACACCCCCACCTAAAAAACTATAGCTGATACGGCATCTTGATGCTATAATTTCTGGAATCAGCGCCACAAAATTATTCAGGAATAGTTAGTTCTAATATTAAAGACATCAAAATCTGTGTTAACCTGTTCTTATAGCATTGTTTATGCTCATCTAAGCATATATGTTTCAGAAATTTTTAAAAATTATTTATTTTAATATAAAAATACAACAAATTACTAAAATCAATTTAAAAGAAAAGTTAGTTTAGAATAAAAAATAACTCGCTGTTTGACATAAATAAATGGCTATATTTATGGATATAAATGACAAAATTTTGGGGATAAATATTTCTTATATTCACAAGCCCCTGCACAATTTTACGCGTCTTCGACAATACGCTACATACCGTCTCTATTTCTTATGTTTGCCACAAATACATTTGCAGCTTTCTTGAAGGAATATGTTTAACAGGAAGTTTCTAATTCCGAAACGAAATCCTATTTTATATACAACTTAGTTTTAAAAAATTTTGGGTAGATGATAAAACAAATCATTTTACTTTTAAAAATTTTACTTAGATCATAAAACAACACAATTTATGCAATATTTGTGAAACCAGTGTTTGTAGATTGACAAAAATTTCATCACTGATATCGAGCCAATTTTAAGTAATGGATACGTGTGATGTTGACCTGCAACCTCCGCGACTACGGGTGGGGGAATGGCGCAAAAAATTTGGAGATATTTGAGAGACGCAGCGCCAAAAGCGTTTGCACTAGTTATTAGAAGAAGCAAACGAAATGTTGAAAGGAATAATTTAATTTTATTACATTAAGGCTGGGAGGGGGTAGGGTGACCCGTAATATACTAATTACTTCTTCAATTATTGTTAAAGGCCGTATACGTATATATACGTTTTCAACAAATGCTTTATTTTTATAACCCTGTACATTCTGTCTACGGTTCCTCATTAATCTCTGACAGAAGCATCAAAAATTGCCATACGAGAGATCGCTAAACACCTTTGGCAACTTTGTCTTCCTTCAGATCTAATAAATCAGCCAACTGTGTTCTCTACATATTTGTTGTATCTATTAGCGTCGCGTGTCTCGCTTCAGATTCTTTTACTTGCGATTATTTCAATAATTGTTTGTACCTCACTTTCTGAGGAAGGAAGGAATATGAACGAAGAGACATAGTGTCACTAAGATGTTGAGATGTCTATGTCTGCAGCACACTGGTCCAGATTAAGTAAAAATATTAAAATAATAATAACATATTTAACATTTTATATTAAAACATCATTTTTGTATGAAAGGGAAAATTACAATCAACAGCATTTAAAAAAATGAAAATTTAAGAAACTTCCATTTTTAAATATAATACGCCATAAAGTGATGTGATAACATAAGGGCTGAGAGACAGGAGGAGGGAAAGATGGCGCAATATTTTAAGCTGCAGGAGGCGTCACATAACCAGCCACTGTATTGGATAAAAGATAATCTGATCAAATTCTTAATGTCTGGCAGTCTGCAAATCGGTGGTTCGATTTCCAGCTGCACTAGAAATCTTCCCAATACCGCCTGATGAACCAACCTCGACAAAATGAAATTAGTGGATGACTAATTACCAAATAATATAAAATTGAATTTGCTATTATTCAGTCCCTACGACTTATGGTTATGATTTCAATTCCGGAAGAGTCATGATGGACATGATGCTTTGGTAATAAAGGGAAATGTATGTATGTCTGTTCGCATTTCCGTGGGAGGCGTATTGTACCATCTAAGAGAGCCATAGATACGAAATTCCGTGCAGTTATAAAATCTGGTTCCGAGAGAACTCCTAGTGATATTTTCGAAATTTGGATTAATTTTTCAGATATTGCATACCGAAGTCTAATTTTAAGTAATTTTCATACAAATACGTTTCTTAGCAGTGGAAAACTTCAGTTACCATCTTAACAGTATCGGAAAGATCAAAACACACTCTTTCCAACGAGCTTTAAACCGAAACGGTTATATAAATCCGTCATTTAATTTTTTTAAAATATCGAAATAAGTATTTTAAGGTCATTAGAAAAAAAAATAGTTTTTATTTTGTAAACACATTGAAGACTCATACGATTTTATGTTTTTGAGCTGTGATGGGATGATATATTCACATTTTAATGATTGTTTTTTATTTACGCTATTTATAAATTCTCGCAAAAGAAGTGACGGGGAGTCGCGAACGTAGCGAACGGGTGACGGAGCCCCCTAGTATCAGACAATGTGTTTGACGCCTCTGCCGCTGTTTGAAAAATGTCTCGTTCTCCGAGATTCTCTGCTTCATACTGGAAAAAATATAGTATTCTAAAATATTTGATACACTCGTAGAGAAATGTTTGGGGAATACGTTGAAATAAAAAACATTTCGATTTAGGCGTTAGGTTAATAAATATTTAACGTCAAAATCAAGGACAATATATATCTGCTGCTTGTTCGCGTACTGGACAGACTAACTGAAGAACACGAATTTTTGTAGACATGAACCAATGTAGTTGATATCTTAAAGGATGGAGCCCTTTTTTTCATTTCAGTGTAGTTTACAAGTTATTCTTCGCTTTTACACTTCTGAAATGAAATATGCCCTTCGGTATCGGGTCGTCCATCGAATTTCTATGTCACGTACCGCAAAAGCTATTGCATAAAAAAATATAAAATGTTATACATTTGTAGAAAAATGATAAACCTTTTCTGGATTTAAACTGTAATTTGATTTGAAACACATCACTACGTAGTGCCAGCAAATAGGAGGCGTTGGATCTGCTCGTTCGTCGAGTTTTCTCTATTGCGTATCGCGAAAACTACATAATATAAAATATGAAATTTGGTACATTTGTAAAAAAATAATGGAGGAGCATATTTAAACAAACTTTTCTTCGATTTAAAATTTAGTTTGACTTGGTTTACTTTTGGTATTTTAAAGTTTTATTTGTCTTTGTAAAATATATTGCTACGTTTTGAAACCTTTTATAATTCCACAGCACATTCTTATCTTTAATTTTATATACTATAAATGTTGAAACGGTTTATGTAACTTGAAATGTTTGTTTATATTTATATTTTAAAGTAACATTACGTAAAAATATGAGTTACATGTTAAAAACGGAATACTTCAGGTTTAAAAATAATATTCTGTACGTAGTATTAACATAGGAGTTAGAACAGTTGTCTATTTGCGTCTACAACAACTCTTCTAGCAAAGAAATAAGTTGAAATATGATAAAATTCTTTAAATGCAAAGTTTTCTGCTTTCGCTGGATTTTTTCCAATGCAAGAATTACTTTAATGCGAGCATATTTGACGGAATGCATTTACACATTATGTCGTCAGAAACCTTTCACCTATGCCAAGTATTTTAAAATTGTCAAACGTAGTCCATTTTTATAAGAATTTAGGTATATTCAAATAGTAGAATGTACCAGCTGAGAGGAAGTAATTGGGCTTAAATAGAAGCTTCGCAGGTATTAACTATGTGGAATGTTTTCAAGTAGTAAACACTGTTGTATCTAATGGTCACTTATTTTGAAATAAAAATAACTTCGTCTTTGGGGACATGGCTATGTAAACTCCACTCAAATATGCATATAATGAAAGGAATTATGCATACACACACACACACACACACACACACACACACACACACACACACACACATATATATATATATATATATATATATATATATATATATATATATATATATATATATATATATATATATATATATATATATATATATATATATATATATATACATATATTCATATATATATATATACATATATATATATATATATATACATATATATATATATATTCATATATGTACATACATATATATATATATATATATATATATATATATATATATGTATATATATATATGTATATATATATATATATATGTATATAAATATATATATATATATATATATATATATATATATATATATATATTCATATATATACGTATATATATATATATATTCATGTATATACGTATATATATATATATATATACATATATATATATATATATATATATATATATATATATATATATATATATACATATATACAGAGAGAGAGAGAGAGTTTCATCTCTATGTCTTAAATATTTCATATTGTTTTGCAATTCTCGAATTAGTGTATAAACAACACTTAATATTGTCATTATTGCAATTAATAATACTTCAAAAATAAAGTGGGGAGGCATCACATAAATGGCTGCCTAAGCTTCCCGATTATCTTCTATGGATAGTGCATTTGATTAATAAATTATAGAGTTGGACCTTATTTTTATACGCTTATATATTCTCTCTTAACATCGCACGACCTTCAACATCTATATATTGTTGTGATACTTATTAACGAAAGTAGATACATGTCGTAAAACAGATTGCTATAATATTTATTGGCGAAAGTATATTTATATTTCCATTTCAGAACACGTAGGATTTTACTTTCAAAATAAGAGTCATAGTAATTCCTAAAGCACGCATATTTTGTTATATTTAAAAATAAACTGGTATATATGAAGAAACAATAAAAGGAAAATCAATATAGAGAAAAGTTAATAGATAAATGTGCTCTACAGATTCGTTTCAAAGATCGTTAAATGGAACGCTTTTCAGTCTTTTTGATGGTAATTTGATAAAAATTCTAATCCTAGCCCCTACTGAAATCAATTTGGTCGATCGTAGTTCGAGATATCTTTCGACTGTTACTTAACCTTAGGATCCTGATATGGATTTTCCTAGATACACTGTATAAACCAGTCCACACTCATCTCGTATTAAGGAATATCGTTGTGAAAAATATTTAACAGCTGGGATATATTTGTTCTTATTTTATTCTCTTAATAAAAATATGGTTTGTTTTTGTTTTTCGCCTCAAGGCCTGCGCAATTCCATATCACAATAATATGCCTCGGCATATAATTGAGAATCGCTGCTCTAATTCATAAAGTTCTCCTCTTTTAAAAATGGTATTTTCCCAGATTGGCTTACCTGCTTCCCAACTTACTAGAGAATATTCCAGCATGATAAAATATTACTAATATTAATAAAAATAGTAGTTTTTAATAATAAATTAATATTTTATTAAAAAATAATATTTTAATAATAAATTAATATTTTAATAATAAATTAATATTTTAATAATAAATTGGAGAACATATTTAACAGCTACTATATATTTCCTCTCATTTTTTTAAATTTTTATACAAATATTATTTTTCATTTTTCCCCCTCAAGAGCTACTCAGTATCAAGAAACACTAATGTGCCTCGGCACATCCTAGATTCGCTGCTCTAACTCTTAAAGTGCTTCCATATTTACGATGACATTTTCTCATATTGGCATTCCTGCTCCCCAATTTACTGGAGAAAATTATAGCACGCTCAGATATTATTAATACTCCTAAAAAGTAACAGTATTGGAAGACGATCATATTTCATATAATACCAAAATAGATATTTAATATATTATCAAAATAGATAATTCATACATTACTAAAATAGATATTTCATGCATTACCAAAATAGATTGTTCATACATTACCAAAATAGATAGCTCCTTCATTACCAAAATAGATATTTTTATACATTACCAAAATAGATATTTCATAAGCAACAGTATAATGTATCATTGTAACTTCGTCTGCTGAAAAGACTTTTAACTGATTTTTCACTTAAGTGTGACGTTGTACCCCAACACTGATCCTAATATAAAATTCGGAAATATTGAACACCATGATTAGTAAGATGTATTCTTATCTAATTCTGCAGATTTACTAACCTTTCAGATCGAGTAAATATATTTTTTTCTTTTTTCTCTTAGGTAAGTTATGCTTGACGAAAAATGTAAACCTTGCTTTTCAGGTAAGATATTTTTGTTATCCATATTTGCTTTTTTCCCTTAGAAGTTAACATCAATACAAAATATAATCGATACAAATAGACTTTATATAGTATTGGATATTTTATATTGGGTAAGAATGCGTATTCTCTAGGAGGGTTTACAGCCTAAATCTATGACTTGCTTTGAAGGTCTGTACCAAGGTTTAGAAATAGGTTTTGTTATGTTTCATTAAGATAGGAAAGTAGAAAGTTTTTATTCATTTCATCAAAATTGTAATGTTGGACATTTTCAATACCAGTTATATAAATTAATATAATAGTAAAAGTCAAACATCTGCATGTATGTTCAGAGGCGTTATGTTAAAAAAAATGATAATAATTACTTGTTTGTCATTTAAGAAATGCAGATCTTTTCATTTTTAGATGTTTTTATACCATTGTGTAAAAGCATACAGGATAAATATAGAAGCGCACTATTAGACAGTAAGAGTTATTAATTATCTTCTAACTTTGAAAATATTTTAAGATAATTATATTACTACATAATGTAGAACTTGCAAAAATTTATTCTTGAAAATTAATGAATAACACTGTTACTAGTTTTATATTGGTGAAAAACATTACATTTTTATACATATCGAATGGGGAAGATTAATGCTTCGTATCTGATGATGGTATAAACTATCCCAAAAAAAAGTTTCTAAATTTTTAATCTAAATTTTTCTACACTACAAATCTACACTATTTTACCAAAATTGGTTTATAATACAGCTTGAAAGTATGTGGAATCAGAATAACCCAGCGGAACGATGACGAATTTATATATTATGGTAAGTTCCAGAAAAAGCTCGCAATTCGCGAGATGATTGGGCAATCAACAAAATCGCTAAAAATAAAGCTCGCTAAGTATAACGAAGACCTCCGATGTTGTCGCCAAGGTGAGGCGATCAGGACCTTAAAATTACAAAAATGATTTTCTGTTATACATTCCACGACCCTACCTACGCGACACACTTGATGGTTTACAGTTCAAAAGTACGGATGCGAAACCGAACATGACCCCTCAATATGAAGGAGACCGAGCGGGTCTTCAACCAGGCGAAATAAGACAAGACACGAGAAACACATTAAAATTTCAGTACAAAAGGAAACATTGTTGATTGAAAATGTTCTTTAAAGTACCATTATTGCAAATTACAGATAGCCAAGAATATTATTTAGATTGATGACACTTTAAAACCACAAAATATTTAAAATCTTAGCACTTCTTAAACAGTTAACAATTTATGAAAATTAGCCTATAAGTTAAAACAGAACACCTCTTATTTAAGCAAGGTCACAAAAGCAATTTATATTTCCTAGTTCAACTTATTAAAAATCTCTTTGGCCGTGGTTATACATTTGACATTATACACAACATGATATCTTTTCTTTTTCATAGTTTCACTTCCATTTAATCTAAATCACATTTCTTTAAAGATTTACTACACACCTCCCAGCTAAGATGTTTCACATGAGAAACTATTGTAACTACTTTCTATACAGTTTGTGACAAATGAAAGAAATCACATCTGAATACAAAACATCCATCTCTTTCTCAAACTGTTTTTAAAATCGTAATATTAGTTACATTTTAGATCAATTCAATTGAGATAGAAATTTTTACATTTGAAAATGGATCAATTTTTCGGAAAATCCCATTCGGAAATATTTCTACACATGTCAATTCGTAGATGAATTTTAATAGACAGCTCAAGGGATTGTGTTATGTTTATACTAATGGTGGGAATCCTGTTTGTCTTAAAAATCTGCATTTTATGTACAACTATGCTATTTTTGCCCCAGAAATAAAGTTGAGCTGTTGACGTAAACGTCTACGTACTCAGACGAAATGTGTGCAAAGAGTGTTTTTTTCCTTTTATTTTGTTAAATTCGCAGAGGTTTACCAAAATTATCATTTCATATTTTATAAAGATAATTGATTTGCCTGCGTTATCACTCCCTTTTTATTCCTCTCTGAACTAATTGCTCATAAATTTTAGTAAAACAGAAATTATGATCATACTCTTTCTTATCTGACTTTTCTCAGCTAATTAAATGCTTATTTCATCCTTTTTACCTTCAGTTGGGTCCGTTTGCTACAAATATGTACCGTTACAAAATACATTAAACCTGTATACAAGATGTCCGCGGAATGCCCAAAGTTTAGATGGAACATCTCGCAAACAGTTACTGATAAAGAAAATAAATATAATTTAAGATCATCGTCCATAATTAGATTAAATGATTACCTGTTCTAGAAGTTCGTCATTATCAGCAATCACGTACCGCTATCGGAGAGGGCTATTGCCGGATATTTTTTGCAATCTATCGACTAAAATGAGCACAAATGCTCCAATGTTGAATTGCTCGAGTTCTTCAACTGGTGTTTGTTCCAGCTGTGCTATTAATCTTGTCTTTGTGTTAGTTCTAGGAAATAAAATTCAGATTGATTCAAATTCCGAGAATATAGGCTCAATAGGTCCCTGTTCCTGTTGAGTTGCGGTTATAGAAAGCACTGACTACTGATAAAATGTTCAATGACTAATATAATTACCACACGAGTTCGAAAAGGGAAAACGTCATCTTGCATGAACCAGAATATTTGTCGTTTTTCTACTAGAACCTTATTATTATTAAAAAGTTGTTTGAAATATCTGGGCGTCTTTTCTAAAAACCATATACCTTTTAGGATTTTTAAAAATTTTAAATCTTAAAGTTGAGTTAAAGGGAGGGACTCTTAATGCTGGTACATTTAAATAATGATGTCTTTAAATAGAGCGGTAAATAAGGGGTCCTAACTTACAGTATAGGGCCCAGGGTTTGCTTAATAATAAATAAGGTTCAGGGCCTAATTTCATTTGGGGCCCCATACTAAACAATAGTTACTTATGCTATCAACAGTAAATAAATGTTTGAAGCAAATAAGAAAAAGGTTATATGAATTGTACAACATTCATTTCGCTGAGATATTGAGATACATAAATTAAGCCCTGGATAAAGCAGTTATTATATTAAAATGCATGAAACATATTGACAGTTGAATAACTTTTTATCGAATGAAAATACTTTTCTGGATCTAAAGCAAATAATTTTGAACTATAAAATAATAAAAACTGAAAAGTATTTCAAGATACTGAAGCAAATAAGATAATGGGCATATTGATTGCTCAACATTCATTTTGCTGAGATATTGAGTAATTTTGCTGACATTTTCTTTCACACCACAGATATTCTTATTAATTTTCAAAACTTTTAGGAGTTTTTATCCTTTATGGCAAAATTTGGTGGGTTTCTAAATTGGGGGACAGGGTCCAAGGCATAAATTAATGTGGTCTATCATAAATTAGGCCCTGGTTAAAGCAGATGTTATTATACTGAGATGCATGAAACATACTTATAGTTGAATAAAATTATATCCAATGAAAATACTTTTCTGAATCTAGAGCAAGTAATTTTAAACTATAAGATAATAAACCTGAAAAGTATTTCAAGATACAAATTTTTTCTCTACTGCAATAAAATTTTCAATGATTAAACGTATTTTCAACAGATAACAAGGCTTATATTTTCTTTACTTTTAATGTTTTGTACAAAATTTACTTATCTACAACTACTCAGAATATACATGGCATTACCAGTGTTAACTAGACCTTTGAGTAACTATAAAGTCTTAATCAATACAACGTTACTCGATTTATAGTCCAATTGTGCTGCTACTTAACGCAAGTGGACTTAAAATGGCTGAACAAACCAATGGGAAACTGTTGTTCTGAGAGTCATTTGTTTTCCAATAAAACCTCTGCAGGATTTGATGATGTTTAAGTTTGAAAGCCGAAATAGATGAACCTGTAGTTACGTACATATCACGTGTGAAATAATTTCTTCAATTTTATGTTCTTCATTAATGTATTTTACGTTTACTAGTTACAATAGTTTCGAAGTTTGTACTATCCCTACAATATATGAGAATTCCTAAATCCGTATATAGGTTTATCTGCGTGACATTGGAAATGCTGACTCTCTATCAGCATTCTTTGGTTTTCGAGAATTTGCTGTGAGTTTCTCTAATTTTAATCAGGCCTTTACCTTGAATTCCAGTCAACCAAGGGCAAAAGGTTCAGTTATATAATAAAAAGGGGAAGGATAACCAATATTACGCTTGAAACCTTATAATATTGGAATGCTAAAATAAATACATAGTTGTTCCTTGGGATACTAATATCTACGGAATAATGTAAATTTAAAAAAGCCAGTTTTAACACTAAAATATTGTATTTGTAACAAGTAAAATAAGTTGAATTTAATGATGTAGAACACATGATACATTCGAGACCTCTAAAATAGGAAAAAACATTTTTAGCGTAACGTCTGTGTGTTTGTCTGTGTGTATATCTGTGTGTCTGTCTGTGCAGATATTTTATCCACTCAAACTAAAAAACTAATTGACCGAATTTCATAAAATTTGGTAGGTAAGTCCCTTGTGTTCGAATCTGGTTCTGGCTAGTTTGGGGTACGATTCGAGACAAACGGACCCGCTTTTTTTGCGAAATGGCTCGCAAAAATTGTATCCACTTTAACTGAAAAACTAATGGACCACATTTCACAAAATTCTGTACATAAGTCGCTTACGGGATTCCCTGGTGCTGACTAGATTTTGGTACGATTCGGAAAAAAATAACCTGCCTTTTTTTACAAAATGGCCAGCAAAAATCGTCAAAATCTAAAATAAAAAACTACATATGCTCCAATAAAACCATTACATACTTGTTTTATACGTAATTGTTAACGAAAAAAGGAATAAGACCAACCCCATTACACTCGGACTAGCCGTTCTCGAGATATTTTAGCTTATTCGTATTTTCTCTACCCCACCTTTGGAAATATGTCCAGTTACCAAATGAGAACGAAAATTGAATTAAAAGTGAATTAAACTTAATTAAAATAAAGAAAACGTGGATATAAGTCTGCAGAGAAAGTCATGTGCTGCCCACATCAGCTTTTTATTTTCCCAGCGTTACATGGTAATGTATAAGGGAATTATAGGAATCATACCGAAAATCGCAAATTCAGTTTTCGATGGATCTACACGTTTCGAGCCCTCTAGAACACGAACTATTTTTAGCGTCTGTGTGTGTGTCTGTCTGTGTGTCTCTGAGTGTGTTTGTCTGTCTGTGTGTCTGTGTGTGTGTTTGTCTGCCTTTGCAATGTATGTATCCACTCTAACTAAAAAAATATTCGATCGAATTTTATAAAATTTGGTACTTAAGTCACATGATATAGACCGTGGTGCTGGCCCGTAAAAATTTCATGTATCCACTCTAGATAAAACACTAATCGAAGAAATTTCACAAAATTTGGTAGATAAGTTACTTGTAGGATAATCTGGTGCTGATTAGATTTTGGTGCAATTCGGAAAAGAATAGCCTGCCTTTTTTTTACGAAATGGCCCGCAAATATTTGATGTATCCAACCTAGATAAAACACTAATTGACCAAATTTCACAAAATTTGGTAGATAAGTTACTTGTGTGACACTCTGGTACTGAATAGATTTTGGTACAATTCGGAAAAGAATAGCCTGCCTTTTTTTACGAAATGCCTGGCAAAAATCAACAAAATCGAAAAAAAAGGACTACGTATGCTCAAATGTATAAATTAAATCTGCTTATGCGCAATCTTTGACGAGGAAAAGAATTTAACGAATTCCATTATGCATTAGGGCCAACCGTTCTTAAAATATTTGAGGTTTCTTGCGTTTTTGTTACGCCGATTTCGGAAAAATGTCCAATTACCAAATAACAACAAAAATTGAATTAAAAAGGCAAATTTAGTGTTATTTGGTGCAATTAAATTCAATCTATCGAATTATTAAAGAAATACATAAAATATGAATTTGAGTCTGTAGCGAAAGTCAGGTGCTGCTCACATCAGATTTTTACTTTCCCTGCAATACATGGTAATGTATAGGGAAAGAATTGGAATCATGCCGAAATTGGCAACTCGAGTTTTCGACGGATCTTCACGTTTCGAGATTTCTAGAATACGAAAACCTATTTGACGTGATATTATTATTTGCATGACGTCTCTGTGTGTGTGTGTGTCTGTCTGTCTGTGCTATGTATTTATCCACTCTAAATCAAAAACTAATGAATCAAATTTTATAAAATTTGGTATGTAAGTCACTTATGCGTGACCCTGGTGCTGATTAGATTTTAGTACGATTCGGAAAAAATAACCTGCCTTTTTTTGCCATATATCGCGGAAAACTCGTCAAAATCTAAATTAAAAACTACGCATGCTCAAATACATCCATTAAATGATTTTTTATACGTGATTTTTATCGAATAAAAGAATAAGATCAACCCCATTACACTAGGACTAGCCGTTCGCGAGATATTTTAGTTTTTCGTACTTTATCTAAGCCACATTTGAAAATAAGTTCAGTTAACAAATGAGAACGAAAATTGAAATAAAGTGAATTATATTTAATTAAAATAAAGAGAACATGGATAATATAACACTGCAGGGAAAGTCAGGTGCTGCCCACTTAAGATTTTTTCAGCCAGAGTTAAATCCGAAATAAATTGCGTGATATTATGCATTTTGATTTCCAAACATCTCACAGACCGTCTCAACACTGTACAAAAATGCCATTTCGATAAAATCATTTTTACTAAAGTAATCGTATGAGGGAACAGACAGACAGACGGTCAGAATGACCAAAGTGATAAACACTTTTCATCCATGTTTGAAAGTGATGGGCGTGGCATAGTTATGGGCGTGTCCTGAATTTAACATATCAAAACTTTTCGCTTTTCATTAATGTTGTTTCCCCTTTTTCGTAAACTAATCAGTGCAAGACAGTAATAAAATGTGATATTCAATTTATACCAGATTAAATAAATGTTTTGCAGTATTATATAAATATTATTTTTCAAAAGTCAGAAAACCTGGAATCTATTTATAATCTTAAAATGGCAAATAAATCAAAACTAACTTTCATTTTAAATACTATCCAAAAATCTGGTTGAATTGTAAACATTAAATAGCCTTACTACTAAAAATTATTACACTTCATGCATGACTCTTAAAAAGGATATGAAAACCTGTTTATAACTGAATATTAGGAGAATTGCTCGATTCTCTATGATGGGAATGTAAATTAACATGGGTTGAGGGGGTTCTATTGAGAAGCAAGGTCGAAGAGTTTAATAATGTTTACACTATCAAAAGTTGAAATAATACACAGCCCAACACTTTTTTCTCTGATGACTTGAAAATTAGACTTATTGTCAGATATATATGTGTCGCTAATTGAAATAATACACAGCCCAACACTTTTTTCTCTGATGACTTGAAAATTAGACTTATTGTCAGATATATATGGGTCGCTAATTGTAAAAATAACATCCTTTTGGCTGCAGTACTTGTAATTTTAGAGATACCATATAATCAAAATAAAAGCAGAAGCAATTCTGACCATTGAATTAGAAAATGATTGTCTTTGAGAATTTATAAATTAGTTGAAGAGCAAAATGTAATTAACGAACCTTTGGTACAAACAAAATTATACTTTTACCATTACATATCGACCTAGGCCTGATTAGCCAGTTGCAAAGGCTTTGAACAAAGAAGGTTTGTGTTTTAGTAACTTATCTCAAGTAAATTCATTAGACTGAGCACGGAAAATCTGAAACCAGGGAATTTTGTGATGGTTCCCAAGTACGGTAGCTTATAAAAAATTTACATTTTGTAGATTCAATGGACAAGATTGAGTCTTGTGCTTAGTCTTCTTTTGTTCCAACTGTCACAAACCATCTTCTCGAACATAAGGCAGACAACTACTCTGAATTTTTAGAGGACATATTCTCCAATTTTAAAATAATTGGATGTAATATGAGCATCAAAGAATATTACACCTTAGATCGTTCTTAAAAAAAACTTCCTGATTTAAGCAAAAAGCAAGAGTAAATGTTTCACCAGGGCATAAAAACTATGGAATGAAACTACTAGGGTAAGTCAGAATCTCAAGAAATGATAGATTACTGCTGAAACCGGTCCTGGTAAATCACTCTAGAATGTCGTATAAAAGAATCTCCTTATACATATATTGAATGACTGGACATTTTATGTTGTCTTTAGGTCGAAATAAAGTGATTTGGCAATTTGTTGTTTTGAAAAGTATGTAGTATTAATAGCATCAATGGTTTTTAAATCATATCAAGAATAAAAGATCATCCGATTAAGGATCCCGAATTTTGACAGACAACCGATAGAATGAATATATAAAGTGTTTACACCACACGTCCAAAACTATATTCGATGCGGCATCTTGATGCAATACTTTTTGGAATCAAAACCCCAAAATTATCCAGGAATAGGTCTAACATTAAAGACATCAAAATCTGTGTTAACCTGTTCATATAGCATTGTTTATGCTCATCTAATCATATATGTATCAGAAATTTAAAAAAAATATTTATCTATATATAAAAATACAATGAATTACTAACATCAATTTAAAAGAAAAATTTATTTTGAGGTAAAACATGACTCGTTATTTGATATAAGTAAATGGCTTTATTTATGGATATAAATGACAAAATTTTGGGGATAATTGTCTCTAATATTCACAAGCCTGTGCACAACTTTACGCGTCTTCAACAATAATCTACATATTGCCTCTATTTCTTATGTTTGCCACAAATACATTTGCAGCTTTCTTGAAGACCATAACTTAAACAAAGCGACTCCGAATGAACGAAATCATATTTTATATATAACTTACATTAAAAACTTTTAGGTGGATAATAAAACAAATCATTTTACTTTTAAAAATTTCACTTAGATCATAAAACAACACATTTTATGCAATATTTGTGAAACCAGGGTTTGTAGATTGACAAAAATTTCATCATCGATATCGAGCCAATTTTAAATATTGGATACGCGTGATGTGTACCTGCAAACTTCGCGACTACGGGAGGGGATAGGCGCAAAAAATTTGGAGATATTTGAGGGACCCAGTGCTAAAAACGGTTGCGCTAGTTATTAGAAGAAGCAAAAGAAATGTTGAAAGGAATAATTTAATTTTATTACATTAAGGCCGGGAGGGGGAGGGGGAACCGTAATATACTAATTACGTCTTCAAGTATTGTTAAAGGCGGTATATGTATATATACGTTTTCAACAAATTCTTTATTTCTATAACGCTGTACATTCTGTCTACGGTTCCTCATTAATCTGTGACAGAAGCATCAAAAATTGCCACATAGAGAGATCGCAAAAACACCTTTGACAACTTTGTCTTCCTTCAGACCTAATAAGTCAGCCAATTGTGTTCTCTACCTTTTAGTTGTATCTATTAACGTCGCTTGTCTCGTTTCACAGTCTTTTACTTGCGATTTTTTCAATAATTGTTTGTACCCCACCTTCTGAGGAAGTAAAGAATACGAACGAAGAGACACTAAGCTGTTGAGATGCCTACGTCTGCAGCACATTGGTCCAGATAAATTAAAAATATTAAAATATCAATAACATATTTAACATTTTTTATTAAAACATAATTTTTGCATAAAAGAAAAATTACAATCAACTACATTTAAAAAAATGAAAATTCAAGAAACATCCATTTTTAAATATAATACACCATAAAGTGACATGATAACATTAGGGCTGAGAGACAGGAGGAGGGAAGCAAGCATTCCTTTTCGGAGGATACCGTTGAACCTGAACAATCGATGCTTTAATTTACAATGTGCGGAGGCGTTCAGATTATGGCTTGCGGATTGGCACGAGATCGTCTTTTAGGACTAGTCCCGCTACAACTTGGACTGCAATGATGTCCGCATACGCGCTAGACGGTATTGTGGTGAGCGCCATCTTCCTGCAAACGTTTTAGAGCATCATACTGCATAGACGTTGTGTGGAGGTGCCATTGGCTATCATAGGCGATTCCAG
The DNA here is from genome assembly GCA_951213105.1 of Amaurobius ferox. NCBI lineage: Eukaryota > Metazoa > Arthropoda > Arachnida > Araneae > Amaurobiidae > Amaurobius > Amaurobius ferox. The sequence goes on along the minus strand of OX578138.1, from coordinate 73,125,807 downwards.
CTGCTACGCTCAACATCAACCACTTCATCAAGAAGGTTTTGGAAGGTGAAGTTGTACCTTTCTGACAGCAAGCTCCAGGCGCAATATTTCAACAAGACAGTGCTCTACCACATGTTGCCCAAAATGTCCAAGCCATCTTCGCTGCACAGCAGATGTTGATTCTGCCTTGACCTGCTCGTTAGCCAGACGTGTCACCGTATGAACATGTAGGGGATATGGTCAGTCCGCGACTGGGCCATTTCTGTCCTCCAGAAATCACCACCAATGAACTGTGAACCCGGATCGAAGAAGCCTGGAAGGCAATACCCCAGGAACATGTCCAAGCACTCTTTGATTCGATGCCGCGACGTTTAGAAGCTCTTATTGCCACTAAAGCGGCTTCACATAATACTGATTTAGTGCTAGTAATGGGGTTGTATTGGTCTGAAACGGCTATCATTTATTTGTATCACCATTAGTAATATGTGGTATAAATGTCATTCTAATATGATCGATCCTTTGTGGTGTTGCAATTTTCATAATCATGTGTGCAAATCGCCTGATTTATTTACATTCTATATAGTTTAGCGTTAAAATTAGGCTTCGTTGTAGGAATAAAGAAAGTTTAGTGATCAATCAAAATAAAAAATATTGTAATTGCGTTAGTACAGAATGTATATACACAAATAATGTGCAAAAATAAAGCGGTTTTAAGACTGATGCAAGAATAAATAAAAATTAAAACGATCTTTAAACATCAACGGTAAAAACACACAGCGGAAAAAAATGGAAGCCTTATTTTATTTTGCAATGAACTATGTCATCTCTTCATATACTGTGGATGTAATTACTATTACAAATTTTATTTTAAAAACTATCCTACATATTTTGCTGGAATTTTCTTACACACTTTCGGCAATAATTTGAATTCTTCCTAAAATTTTCGATGGAATTTGTGAATTTTAATTCCGCATAAAAATGTTTGAGAAATCAAGTTCTATAGGGTTCAATGTATTTCATTTTTACTTTCCCTGCAATACATGGTAATGTATAGGGAAGTACATTTGGTACGTAAGTCCTCTTGTGGGCGAATCTGGTGCTGATTAGTTTTGAGTAAGATTCGGGATAAAAGAATCCGCCTTTTTTGCGAAATGGCCCGCAAAAATTGTATCCAATTTAGCTGAAAAACTAATAGACAGAATTTTACAGAATTCTGTCAATAAGTCGCTTGTGGGTTACCCTAGTGCTGATTAGATTTTGGTACGATTCGGAAGAAAAATAACCTGCCTTTTTTTGCAAAATGACCCGCAAAAATCGTTAAAATCTCAAATAAAAAATTCGTATGCTCAAATATACACATTGAATACTTGTTTTATACGTAATATTTAACGAAGAAAAGAATAAGACCAACCCCATTACACTAGGACTAGCCGTTCTCGAGATATCTTAGCTTTTTCGTATTTTCTACGCCACCTTTGAAAATAAGTCCAGTTACTCAATGAGAGCGAAAATTGAATTAAAAGTGAATTATATTTAATTAAAATAAAGAAAACGTGGATATAAATTTGCAGAGAAAATCATGTGCAGCCCACATAAGGTTTTTAATTTCCCTGTAATACATGGTACTGTATAGGGAAAGTATTGGAATCATACCGAAAATCGCAGTTCGAGTTTCCGATGGATCTACATGTTTCGAAACGTGGGTGTCGTACACGTGTGTGTCTGTGTGTGTGTCTGTGTCTGTGTCTGTCTGCGTAGCTGTATGTGTGTCTGTCTGTCTGTGCAATGTATGTATCCTCTCTACCTAAAACACTACTGGACCGAATTTCATTAAATTTGGTAGGTATATCACTTGAGTAAAACCCTGGTACTGATTAGTTTTTGGTAGTATTCGTAAAAACAGGACTCGTATTTTTTTGCGGAATGGTCCGTAAAAATTCCATTTATCCACTCAATCTAAAATACTAATTGACCAAATTTCACAAAATTTGGAAGATAAGCTACTTGCACGATGCTCTGGTGCTGATTAAATTTTGGTACGATTCTGAAATGAACAACCGGCCTTTTTGTACAAAATGACACGCAAAAATTTGATATAACCACCCTAGATAAAATACTAATTGACCAAATTTCACAAAATTTGGTAGATAAGTTGCTTGTGGGAGACTCTGGTGCTAATTAGAGTATGGTATAATTCGGAAGATAAAAACTTGTCTTTTTTACGAAATGGCACGCAAAAATCGCGAAAATCTAAAAAAAAAAAAATACTGCGTATGCTCAAATGTATCAATTAAATTCTTGTTTTATACGCAATTTTTGACGAGAAAAAGAATATAACACACTCCATTATACTTTAGAACTAATCGTTCTCAAATTATTTGAGATTTCTTGCATTTTTGTTACGCCGATTTCGGAAAAATATCCAATTACTAAATAAAAACAAAAATTAAATTAAAAATGCAAATTTAGTGCTATTTGGTGCAATTAAACTCCATCTAACGAATTATTAAAGAAATAAAGAAATTATGAATTTTTGTCGGCAGGGAAAGTCTGTGCTGCGCACATCAGATTTTTACTTTCCCTGAAATACATGGTAATGTATAGGGAAAGTATTACCATTCGATACCAAAGTTACCATTTCGATAAAATCATTTTTAATAAAGTAATCGTGCGAGGGACAGAAAGTCAGAATAACCAAAGTGATAAACACTTTTATCCATGATGGAAAGTGATGGGCGTGGCATAGATATGGGCGTGTCCTGAATTTAACCTATCAAAACCTTTATCTTTTCATTAATGTTGTTTCTCCTTTTTACTTTCCTTATATACATAATGTATAAGGAAAGTATTGTGACGGGGTCGAAAATTCCTTATATAATGCAATGCATTTACTACATTTACAGTTAAAAAAAAAAGTTATTCTTATAGTAGATCTTATATTCTTTCCAAGATATTGAATTTTCTTCAAGTAGTCGTCATTTCCATTGATGTAGCGTCATATTTATCCATTTGGCGAGATTTTTGTTAATTTGGCAACAATGAAAAATGTTGCCAAGTTGGCGACATTCCTCAAAATTCCGTCGCCAAAATCTCGCCAAGCGTTATGGATGGAGAAATAAGTTATTCTTATAACAGATAAATGCATATTGGCGTTCAAATACAAAGTATTTCTCAAAGTATCTTTTTTCATGAATGGAACGAGCTAGTTCCACGAGAATGATGTCACCAAATGTATCGCATGGTATTACATATGAAAAATGAACATGTTTCTCAATAGCAAATATTTTTTTTTTATTTTGTATGACTTTTTGATAATTTTTTTAAAAATGTGCAATATCTCGAGAACAGTTCATGTCAGCGTTCTAAAATTTATGTCAATCATTTTCTAATGAAAAATTACATAAGAAATATCTATTTGCGCAACTTTATTAGCGGTTTTGATTTTTTGACGATTTTTTCAAAATTTCACTCGAAAATTTAGGGTGTTCTGAACCTTCGATTGCGTATAAAAACAATAGGCTTCCAGTGTTTATGGATTGTGATTTTTGTACCAAGTTTCGCTCGAATCGGTCCATTCGTTCGTCAGTTATCGTCTCCACAGACTCACTGACACACACACACACACACAGACATCACTTCAAAAATGCTTGATTCGTGATCAGGGGTGCTTGAAACGTGCTCTCCTGTCGAAAACTCGAATTCGAATTTTCGACCTCCTCACAATATTTTTCTTATACATTATGTTTATAAGGAAAATAATAATACACAGCCCAACACTTTTCTCTCTGGTGACTTGAAAGTTAGACTTATTGTCAGATATATATGGGTCGCTAATTGTAAAAATAACATCCGTTTGGCTGCAGTAGTTCTAATTTTAGAGATACCATATAACCAAAATAAAAGCAGAAAGAACGCTGACCATTGAGTTAGAAAAAGATTGTCTTTCAGAATTTATAAATTAGTTGAAGAGCAAAATGTAATTAACGAAATTTTGGTACACACAGACAAAGATATCCTGCTACCATTACATATCGAGCTAGGCCTGAAGAATTGAGACAAGTTGAGAAGGCTTTAAACAGAGAAGTTATGTGTCTTAGTTACTTATCAAGAAAATTCATTAGATTGAGCACAGAAAATTTGAAACCAGGGAATTTTGTGATGGATCAGAAATACCGTAGCTTACAAAAAAATTACATTTCGTAGATTCAATGGACAAGATTGAGTCTTGTGCTTAGTCTTCGTTTGTTTCATTTGTCACAAACTATCTTCTCAAACATAAGGCAGACAACTACTCTGAATTATTAGAGGACATATTCCCCAATTTTAAAATGTTTGGTTGTAATATGAGCATAAAAGAATATTTATACATATATTGAATGACTTGACATTTTATGTTCTCTTTGGGTCACAATAAAGTGATTTGGCAATTTGTTATTTTAAAAAGTATGTAGTATTAATAGCATCAATATTTTTTAAATCATAGCAATAATTAAAGATCATCCGATTAAGGATCCCGAATTTTGGGGACAACCGCTAAAATGAACATATGAAGTGGTTATAACACCCCCACCCAAAAAACTATAGCTGATACGGCATCTTGATGCTATAATTTAAGGAATCAGCGCCACAAAATTATTCAGGCACAGTCAGTTCTAACTTTAAAGACATCAAAATCTGTGTTAATCTGTTCGTATGGCATTGTTTATTCGCATATAATCATATATGTTTCAGAAATTTTTATAAATTATTTGTTTAAATATAAAAATACAATAATTTACGAAAATTAATTTAAAAGAAAAATTAAGTTAAGGTAAATTAAGAAAAATTAGTTTAAGAAAAGTTAGTTTAAGGTAAAAAATGACTCGTTGTTTGACATAAATAAATGGCTATATTTATGGATATAAATGACAAAATTTTGGGGATAAATATTTCTAATATTCAAAAGCCCGTGCACAACTTTACGCGTCTTCGACAATACGCTACGTACCGTCTCTATTTCTTATGTTTGCTACAAATACATTTGCAGCTTTCTTGAAGCGGAGTCCTGGATTGGTAACACTCCAATTAATCGAAATCATATTTTATATATGACTTAGTTTTAAAAATTTTTGGGTAGATAATAAAACAAATCATTTTACTTTTAAAAATTTTACTTAGATCATAAAACAACAAAATTTATGCAATATTTGTGAAACCAGTGTTTGTAGATTGACAAAAATTTCATCACTGATATCGAGCCAATTTTAAGTAATGGATACGTGTGATGCTGACCTGCAACCTCCGCGACTACGGGTGGAGGAATGGCGCAAAAAATTTGGAGATATTTGAGGGACGCAGCGCTAAAAACGTTTGCACTAGTTATTAGAAGAAGGAAAAGAAATGTTGAAAGGAATAATTTAATTTTATTACATTAAGGCTGGGAGGGGGGAGGGGGACCCGTAATATACTCATTACGTCTTCAATTATTGTTAAAGGCGGTATATGTATATATACGTTTCTTTCAACAAATTCTTTATTTCTATAACCCTGTTCATTCTGTCTACGGTTCCTCATTAATCTGTGACAGAAGCAGCAAAAATTGCCATATAGAGAGATCGCAAAAACACCTTTGACAACTTTGTCTTCCTTCAGACCTAATAAGTCAGCCAATTGTGTTCTCTACCTTTTAGTTGTATCTATTAACGTCGCTTGTCTCGATTCACAGTCTTTTACTTGCGATTTTTTCAATAATTGTTTGTACCTCACCTTCTGAGGAAGTAAAGAATATGAACGAAGAGACACTAAGCTGTTGAGATGTCTATGTCTGCAGCACATTGGTCCAGATTAATTAAAAATATTAAAATATCAATAACATATTTAACATTTTTTATTAAAACATAATTTTTGTATAAAAGAAAAATTACAATCAACTACATTTAAAAAAATAAAACTTCAAGAAACATCTATTTTTAAATATAATACACCATAAAGTGACATGATAACATAAGGGCTGAGAGACAGGAGGAGGGAAAGATGGCGCAATATTTTAGGCTGCAGGAGGCGTCACATAACCAGCCACTGTATTGGATAAAAGATAATCTGATCAAATTCTCAATGTCTGGCAGTCTGCAGATCGGTGGTTCGATTTCCATCTGCACAAGAAATCTTCCCAATACCGCCTGAAGAACCAACCTTGGCAAAATGAAATTAGTGGATGACTAATATCCGAATAATATAAAATTGAAATTTGCTATTATTCAGTCCCTACGACTCATGGTTATGATTTCAATTCCGGAAGAGTTATGTGGGACACGATGCTATCTATAATAATAAAAGTTAATGTATGTATGTCTGTTCGCATGTCCGTTGGCGGCGTAGTGTACAACCTAAGAGAGCCACAGCTACGAAATTCCGTGCAGTTATAAAATCAGTTCCCGAGAGACCTCGTAGTGATATTTTTCGAAATTCGGATTAATTTTTCAGATATTGTATACTGAAGTCTAATTTTAAGTAATTTTCATACAAATACGTTTCTTAGCAGTGGAAAACTTCAGTTACCATCTTAACAGTATCGGAAAGATCAAAATAAACTCTTTCCAACGAGCTTTAAACCGAAACGGTTATATAAATCCGTCATTTAATTTTTTTAAAATAGCGAAATAAATGTTTTAAGGTCATTAGAAAAAAAATAGTTTTTATTTTGTTAACACATTGAAGACTCAGACTGTTTTTGAGCTGTGATTGGATGATATATTCACATTTTAATGATTGTTTTTTATATACTCCATTTATAAATTGTCGCAAAAGGAGTGACGGGGATTCGCGAACGTAGCGAGCGGATGACGGAACCCCCTAGTATCAGACAATGTATTTGACGCCTCTGCCGCTGTTTGAAAAATGTCTCGTTCTTTGAGATTCTCTGCTTCATACTGGAAAAAAATATAGCATACGAAAATATTTGATACACTCGTAGAGAAATGTTTGGGGAATACGTTGAAATAAAAACCATTTCGATTTAGGCGTTAGGTTAATAAATATTTAACGTCAAAATCAAGGACATCAAGGATCTGTTGCTTGTTTGCGTACTGGACAGACTAACTGAAGAACACGAATTTTTGTAGACATGAACCAATATAGTTGATCTCTTAAAGGATAGAGCCCTTTTTTTTTTATTTCGGTGTAGTTTACAAGTTATTCTTCGTTTTTACACTTCTGAAATGAAATATGTCCTTCGGGATCGGGTCGTCCATCGAATTTCTATGTCACGTACCGCAAAAGCTATTGCATACAAAAATATAAAATGTTAGACATTTGCAGAAAAATGATAAACCTTTTCTGGATTTAAACTATAGTTTGATTTGAAACATTTCGCTATGTAGTGCCAGCACATAGGAGGCGAGAGATCTGCTCGTTCCTCGAGTTTTCTCTATTGCGTACCGCGAAAACTACATAATACAAAATATGAAATTTGGTACATTTGTAAAAACATAATGGAGGAGCATAGTTAAATAAACTTTTCTTCGATTTAAAATTTAGTTTAACTTGGAATAGTTCGCGAATCTATCTGTTCAAGCGCTAGCTAACATCCAGACTCCCGAAGCGGATCAGCGGAAAAAAATATGTCATGGTCTGTCGCTCATGTACATCTCCGGTTCCACGTTTGCAATTTTAATTAAGATCTTGTGAGAGCGCGACCTATTTTTTTAATATATTGTTTCTTATAAGTATAATATTCTTCTTATAAGTATAATACCTCAGTTTTTACATCATTTTTATGCTCAACTAATTTAAATATAACAACAATTATTTATTTGAAAAAATCGACAATTTAAAGTATCTTCGATTACTTTTGAGATTTCAAAATTTTATTTGGATTTGTAAAAAATATTGTTACGTTTTGAAACATTTTATAATTCCACAGCACATTCTTATCTTTAATTTTAAATACTATAAATGTTGAAATGGTTTACGTAACTTGTTTATATTTATATTTTAAAGTAACATTACATAAAAATATGAGTTACATGCTAAAAACGGAATACTTCTGGTTTCAAAAAAAAATATTCTGTACGTAGTATTAACATAGGAGTTAGGACAGTTGTCTATTTGCGTCTACCACAAATCTTCTATCAAAGAAATAAGTTGAAATATGATAAAATTCTTTTAATACTAAGTTTTCTGCTTTCGCTGGTGCGGAAAAAATTTTCCGTTGCAAGAATTACTTGAATGCAAGCATTTTTGACGCAATACATTGACACATTATGTCGTCAGAAACCTTTCACCGATGCTAAGTATTTTAACATTGTCAAACGTAGTCCATTTCCATAAGAGTTTAGGTACATTCAAGTGCTGGAATGTTCTAGTTGAGAGGAAGTAATTTGGACGAAGGAATTAATTCGCAGGAATTAATTATGTGGAATGTTTTCAAGTAGTAAACACTATTGTAGCTAATGGTCCCTTATTTTGAAATAAAAAGAACTTCGTCTCTGGGGAACGTCTATGCAAACTTCACACAAATATGCATATAATGAAAGGTATTACGCGCGCACACACACACACACACACATATATATATATATATATATATATATATATATATTAATATATTATATATATATATATATATATATATATATATTAATATATTATATATATATATATATATATATATATATATATATATATATATATATATGTATGTATGTATATATATAAATGTATGTATGTATATATATAAATATATATATGAATATATATATATATATATGTATATATATATATATATATATATATATGTATATATATAAATATATATATGAATATATATATATATGAATATATATATATATATATATATATATATATATATATATATTTATATATATATATATATATATATATATATATATATATATATATATAGAAAAAATGAAATATACAAAGTGAAAAAAACATGTAAAAAGGAAGGAAGGCTCGGCAAAAAGCTTACATTATGGCGGTAAGGGGTTGTGACCTTACTCCCCAGTTCAACGAGCTCGTCAAAAACGCAGCGGCATTTTCACTCCTGGTCGCCAGCCCTGGCCCAAGCCAACCTCCGGAGTGACTTTGAAATCATCACGAGACCTGGATAGAGAAGTGCACGAGAGTCATATCACCTCAAATAAAGCCAACTGTATTGCCGACTCAAATGAAATGTTGTGCCAGCTGCGGTCCTGTGATCATAGTGCGGTCCTGTCATATGGAGGGTTCGATGATTTTGTCTCTAATTGAACTCAAAAAAGACTTATACAGAGGCTCTGTATATATATATATATATATATATATATATATATATATATATATATATATATATATATATATATATATATATATATATATATATACAGAGATAGAGAGAGAGAGTTTCAGCTCTATGTCTTAAATATTTCATATTGTTTTGCACTTCTAGAATTAGTGTATAAACAACACTTAATATTGTCATTATTGCAATTAATAATAATGCTTCAAAAATAAAGTGGGCAGGCATCACTTAAATGGCTGCCTTAGCACTCACGATTATCTTCTATGAAAAGTGAATTTGATTAATAAATGATAGTGTTGGACCTTATATTTATACGGTTATATATTGTATCTTAACATCGCACGCCTTTCAACATCTATATATTGTTGTGATATATATTGACGAAAGTAGATATATATCGGAAAACAGATTGCTATAATATTTATTGCGAAATTATGTTTATATTTGTATTTCAGAAGACTTAGGATTTTATTTTCAACATGTATAGTTTGTTGTAATATTTATTGACAAAAATAGATATTTCCATTTTAGAACACCTAGAAACCTAGGATTTTACTTTCAAAATTTATGGATTGTTGTGATCTTTATTGACAAAAGTAGATATTTCATTTTAAAAACATCTATGATTTTACTTTCAACATCTATAGATTGTTGTGATATTTATTGACAAAAGTAGATATTTCCATTTATGAATACGTAAAATTTTTATTTCAACATCTATAGATTGTTGTAATATCTGTTGTTGAAAATAGATACTTCTGTTTAAGAACACCTAGAACTTAATTTTCAACATCTATAGATCCTTATGATATTTATTGACGAAAGTAGATATTTCCATTTAAGAACACATCATATTTTACTGTCAAAATCTCAATGATCTACTTCCCTATAGAATATAGTTTTGTTCCACTGACACGTAATCTATTAACGGTTTCATTTGCAAAAAGAAATAGTAATCTAAAAACCGCTATTCTTCTCAGCAAAAGAAAAGCGAAAAGTAATCCCGTTGGTTGATCCATGAAGATCATAGAAAGAGGGAAAAAATAATATGAGAGGCAAGCATGATGAACACGAAAAACACGTGTTATCAAATTTGGGTTATAGAAAGGAGTGTTTTGACATTTCAGATTTGAGTGGAGGGCTTTGTTTTATTTATGTTTAGCGAGTATAAATATCTTGCATCAAACGCTTGCTCGATCTCTATAATTTAGTAGGTTCGATCGATCAAGTATAAATTATATGTTTTAATTACATACTAATTCAAAAATTTTCATTTTAATATTTATACTATAAAATATAAGTTAGCAGAAGGAATTATACGGTGTTGTGCGGGTACTAAATATGCGCAGGCTATATAAAAAATACAGATACAGATAACACCGCTCAATTCTCAAATCACCCATTTAGAACCAAACTCATTCCCACTTTTCGTTTCCATTCAAATTAGGTATTTGTTTCAATGTAATTTAAACGCATATGTTGTTGCGCCTTATAATTTACCACATGTACATACAAACGTCTTCTGATTCCCATACCAACGTCCAGTTTGTAAGGTTGTGATTCGCCAATCGGGGAAGAACCGGAATCGAATATCTTGATTTTTATGCTTTTGGTTGAATGAGAAAATTACAAAATGCGGAAATTAAAAAAATAATAATCATACAATGCCAAAATATGTAGTACAATGCGCCGCATTCGAAAAACTGAATTTAAAACAAATAGAATGGTTCTTAACTTAATTTTTCGAATGAGGCGAAATAAGAATCATAGTAATTCCTAAAGCACGCATATTTTGAAATATTTAAAAATAAACTGATAAATATGAAGAGACAATAAAAGGAAAATAAATATAGAGAAAATTAAACAGATAAATGTATTCTACAGATTCTGTTCAAAAATCGTTAAATGGAACGCTTTTCAGTCTTTTTGATGGTATCAAGATGGAAATACTAATCCTAGCCCCTACTGAAATCAATTTAGTGAATCTTAACTCGAAATATGTTTCGAATGTTACTTAGCCTTAGGATCCTAATACAGGTTTTTCTAGATACATTGTATAAACCAGTCCACACTCATCCCGTGTTAATGAATATCTTTGTGAAAAATATTTAGCAGCTGGGATATATTCCTTCTTATTTTATAATTTTAATAAAAAAAAATTCTGTTTTTCGCCCCAGGGCAACGCAATTCCACGTCACAATAATATTCCTTGGCATATCCTTTGAGAATCGCCGATCTAATTCTTAAAGTGCTCCTTTTTTCAAAATAGCATTTTCCCAGATTGGCGTACCTGCTTCCCAACTTACTAGATAATATTCTCGCATGTTAAGATATTACTAATATTAATAAAATAATTGGATTTTTTAATAATGAATTAATATTTTATTAATGAATTTATATTTTTAATAATAAACTAATATTTTAATGATAAATTAATATTTTAATAATAAATTAATATTTTTAATAATAAATTGGGGAAAATATTTTAATAATAAATTGGGAAAAGTATTTAGCAACTACTATATATTTCTCAATTTTTTCCTTTTAATAAAAATATTATTTTCGTTTTACTCCCTACAAGCCACTCAGTATCAAGACTATCACTAATGTGCTGCGGCACATCCTAGAATCGCTGCTCTAACTCTTAAAGTGCTTTCATATTTACGATGACATTTTCTCATATTGGAATACCTGCTCCCCAACTTACTGGAGAAAAGGCCAACACGCTCAGATAATATTAATACTCTTAAAAAGTAACAGTATTGTAAGACGATCATATTTCACATACTAACAAAATAGATATATGAAATTTTATCAAAATGGATAATTCATACATTACTAAAATAGATATTTCATACATTACCAAAATAGATTGTTCATACATTACCAAAATAGATAGCTCATACTTTACCAAAATAGACATTTCATATATTACCAAAATTGATATTTCATAAACAACAATATAATGTATCGGTGTAACTTCGTCTGCTGAATAGACTTTTAACACTAAAGTGTGACGTATTACCCCAACACTGACCCTAATATAAAATTCGGAAATATTGAACAGCTGTGCTATTAATCTAGGAAATAAAATTCAGATTGATTCAAATTCAGAGAATATAGGTCCAATAGGTTCCTGTTCCTGTTGAGTTGCGGTTATAGAAAGCACTGACTCTACTGATACAATGTTCAATGACTAATATAATTACCACACGAGTTCGAAAAGGGAAAACGCCATCTTGCATGAACCAGAATATTTGTCTTTTTCTACAAAAACCTTATTATTATTAAAAAAATGTTTGAAATATCTGGGCGTCTTTTCTAAAAACCATATACTTTTAAGTATTTTAAAAATTTAAAATCTTAAAATTGGAGTTAAAGGGAGGGACTCTTAATGCTAGTACATTTAAATAATGATGACTTTAAGTAGAGCTGTAAATAAGGGGTTCTAACTTACAGTATAGGGCCCAGGGTTTGCTTAATGGTAAATAAGGTTCAGGGTCTAATTTTATCTGGGGTCCCATACTAAACAGTACAATATTTACTTATGCTATCAACAGTAAATAAATGTTTGAAGCAAATAAGATAATGGGCATATGAATTGTACAACATCCATTTTGCAGAGATATTGAGATACATAAATTGAGCCCTGTATAAAGCAGATGTTATTATATTAAAATGCATGAAACATATTGATAGTTGAATAAAGTTTTATTCAATGAAAAAACTTCTCTGGATATAAAGCAAGTAATTTTAAACTATAAAATAACAAGAAAGATCAATCATGCTCAAAGCATTGATTATGAAACACTTTCCAACTTCAATGCAATTTTATTTAAACAAGTCTAAAATGCAATACATTCCTCGTTAATATTTTGATACTTATCACAATACTGCATTAATTTATTATATTTCAAAACTTAAACCTTCATCGAAAAAAATGAACTTCATTCAAATGACGGCATTGAAATATAAATTGCCTGCTTTAAACATCTCTAAAATGCTATACATTCCTCGGTAATAGTTTTAGAATTATCATAATACTACGATAATTTATTATATTTGAAAACTTCATCGAAAACAACTGAAATAAATTCAAATGACGTCATAGAAAAAATAACACGCCTGGATGTCTCTATAAAAACAGGATTTCATTCATAACTTTCTCCCATTCATCACAATACTATAATAATTTATTTTATTTAAACATTTTGCTTAAGACCATGGAGCTACAAAAAATTAAACTCTATGCTTGAAACTTCATCGAAAAAAATCGTCCTTCTCTTTATGAAATCAATTAATATTTCATTCTTATCAGCCATGCAGACTCCATGGACTAAATTATATTGTGTTAAATAAATACAGGAATTCTAATACAACTCATTCTATATATTTTACTGTTTACATTTTACATAGGTGAAAAATAGGCTTAGTTGTAGAAATAATCAAATTTAAATGAGCATTTAAACTCAAATATATTATCATTGCGTTGTTTCAGTATGTAGATACACATAATTTAAGCAAAAATAAAGTAGTTTTAGGACGGATGCAACACTCAATATGAATTAAAAAGAACTTAAAGAAATCACGATTTTGAAACAAGATGGATGCCATATATCATTTTGAACTGGGTCATGTGATAGTTTCATATCATGGTCATGTGATCGTTTCATATAAGAAGTGTAATTATTATTTTAATTTTTATTTAAAAACTACTGAATATATTTCGCTGAATTTTTTTTTATATATTTTATGGAACAATTTGAATATTACATTTTAAATCCGCTTAAAAAATGTTTGAAAAGTTAGGTCCCATAGGGCTCAATGTATTTCATTTTTTCGACTCGGGTTCAATCCAAAACTAATTGGGTAATATTAGTCATTTATATTCCCATAGGTTCTGCAGACCGTCTGAACAACATACTAAAATTTCATTTTGATTAAATCATTTTTACGACAGTTATCGTGCTAACGGACAGACAGACAGACAGACAGACAGACAGAATGAACAAAAGTCATAAACACTTTTCAATTTTGTTGTAAAGTGTTAATAAAAACTGAAAAGTATTTCAAGATACTCGAGCAAAAGAGATAATGGGCATATTGATTGTACAACATTCATTTTGCTGAGATATTGAGTAATTTTGCTGACATTTTCTTTCGGATCACAAATATTATTATTTATTTTTAAAACTTTTAGGAGTTTTTATTCTTTATGTCAAAATTTGGGGTCTCCTAAATTGGGGGACAGGGTCCAAGACATAAATTAATGTGGTCACGCATAAATTAAGCTCTGGTTAAAGCCGATTTTATTATATTAAGATGAATGAAACATATTGATAGTTGAAAAAAATTATACCCAATGTGAAAATACTTTTCTGGATCAAAATCAATTAATTTTAAACTACTAAATAATAAAAACTGAAAAGTATATCAAGATACAACACTTTTATCTACTGCAATAAAAATATCAATGACTAAACTTATTTTCAACAAACAACTAGATTTATATTTTCTTTACTTTTAATGTTTTGTACGAAATTTACTTACCTAAAACTACTCAGAATATATACGGCATTACCAGTGTTAACTAGACCTTTGTGTAACTATAAAGCCTTAATCAATACAGCGTTACTCGATTTATAGTCCAATTGTGCTGCTAATTAAGGCAAGTTGACTTAAAATGATGGAACAAACCAATGGGAAACTCTGTTGTACTGAGAGTCATTTGTTTTCCAATAAAACCTCTGCAGGATTTGATGATGTTTAAGTTTGAAAGCCGAAATAGATGAACCTGTAGTTACGTACATATCACGTGTGAAATCATTTCTTTAATTTTATTTTCAGCATTATTGTATTTTACGTTTATTAGTTACAATAGTTTCGATGTTTGTACTGTCCCTACAATATATGAGAATTCCTAAAATCGTATATAGGTTTATCTGCGTCACATTGGAAATGTTGACTCTCTGTTAAGCATTCTTTGGTTTTTGAGAATTTGCTATCAGTTTCTCCATAATTTTAATCAGGTTTTTATCTTGAATTCCAGACAATCCAGGGCAAATGGTTTAGTTATATAATAATAGGGGGAAAGATAACCACTATCACGTTTAAAATCGTTTAATATAGGAATGCTAAAATAAATACATAGTTTTTCCTTTGGATACAAATATCTATGGAATAATGGATATTTAGTAAAGTCAGTTTATATACTAAAATATTGTATTTTTAACAAGTAAAATAAGTTGAATTTAATGAAGCAGAACACATGATACATTTACAACACACACATTAAAGCCAATATCATAATTTAAGAAACTAGAAAATTGAGTTCTATAAATAATATAGCACACGCTCACTTTTGTACATACCTATAACATATACATATACAAATATACTTACATATGGTATATATACACATATGTAGGTATATTTGTATTTGTATATGTATTTCGTTTGCTGCAATACACATATACCTTCATATAGTTTATATATACACATACATGTATTTATATACATATATATACACACTTCTATAAACTCATGTTTGTAAAAATTGCAACTACATGAAGGAATCACGTGATTGAGCAGGAATTTACAGCAAATGTAAATTAGGGTGTACTATGCAAATGATTAGAATTTCAGAGTCACCGCGCATGACTGGGCTAAGTAGCGTCCTCTGAACTGCTATTTTAGCCGTATAAATAGAGAGCTGTAGCTCAACGTTGAAAATCGTCTATGGCTGTCTGTTAGCGGTTAACGTTTCATGAAAAATCCCTATGCCTCTACACCAACAGAGGGCGCTATATGAGCAAGTTATGGAGTTTGAACGGGGACAAATGATCGGTCTTCATGAAAAAGGTTTTTCGTTTGCTGCAATAGCAGCTCCTATGGAGCGCAATGCAACTACGGAGCTTCAAAAGTGGAACCATTGGATGCAACCAGTGGCGCACCCACGGGGGGGGCCGAGGGGGCCCTGGCCCCCCCCTTGGGCTGACAAAGCAAAACGCGAAGGGCGCTGTCAGCACAAGGGAGAACTAGGTCTGCCTTCGAGAAAGTATAAAAAAAAAACATTTACAACCATTATTGTAATAAATAATTTTAATCATTGTGAAGAAAACAATTCCAGCATATCCCAACACTTACACTGAATGTAATTATACATATAAAGCTCTTTATCGTACTGTACAAATTATAAATTAATTCGCACTAAAGGCGCCAATTCTGGAAACCCGTTCTTCTTAAGACGTTTCTACCTGTGATTGAATTTAACTAATGGACTCGTCCAAAATCACGTGACCCAAATGCCTTCTCGCTATAGTCGTACTATACCAGTGCTGTGTAGAGTGACGTCACAGGCGCCTCCGTGGCCCTATATAAAGAGTGAACGGCGGGGAAGCGGCTGTTCGCTCGAAAACTCGAGGATTTCGTTTACCCAGTGAGAAAATTGTGGAAGTGAATAAATAGATCGTGCCAACGCTTCGCGAATTAAGTGTTGCTGTGAGTTGAAATAAAGTGCGACGTTACGACACAAGGTGATAACAGTGAATTGGTAGTTTCGGAACGAGGGCCTGCGTGGTGAATAGCTGAATTTAATAATGGTCCTGAACTTTCAACTGATCTTACAGTGAAATGCATCTTTAACGATCAGTGTGTGTGTTTATGTGCGTATTTCGGCTATATAGCAAATTTTGTTCTTGAATAACTGAGGAGCAAGGTAAAAAAAAAGACAATGAGTGAAAAACGAAAAGGGCTAGGCCAACAGACACTGGGAAATTATTTTAAAAAAAAAAGTAAGATTGAAAATAGTGACGTTCCCAACGACGTTTCCCTGAGCTCTTGTTACATTGATGAGGCTGCAGTCGAAGCAAGCAACAGCCGTGACCCCGGGCTGTCTTCAAACGCTTGTGAGGAGGTAAAGGTAGGACAAAACACAATACCAAACACAGTTGAAATAGAAATTCTGGCTGCAGATATTTCTAATTATGTCAAGAAATCTAACCTCACAGATGAAGATAGGATAACAGCGCTAAAAAATCTTTGGGAACCATATGCAAATTACAGTTTTCCTGCTACTGTCACTAGTGCTGTATCAAGTCAAGGAAAACCTCACCACACTCGGAAGTTCTGCTCATCTTGGCTGAGTAAGCATAACTGGCTAGCTTACTCAAAGGCAGAGGACAGTGCCTATTGCAAATTTTGTGTTCTCTTTGCACCCCATGAAGTCGGTTTAAGATCCACACAAGCTACAGGTCAACTTGTTTCAAAAGGATTTAATAATTGGAAGAAGGCCTTGGAGAAGTTCAGTCAACATGAAAAATTTTTCTATCATAAGGATTCAGTTCTCAAAGCCGATGAGTTCTTAAGGGTCACGGAAGGAAAAACGGTTCCTGTGGATCAAGTAATGGACAGAGGAAAGCAAAAACAAGTTTTGCAGAATAGGGCTATTCTTAAACCTATTATCAAAACAGTGATTTTTTGTGGAAGGCAAGGGCTGGCCATGAGAGGGCATAGAGACTGTGGGGATTTGGACGTATTGTCAGAACCATGCCAAGGCGAAGGAAATTTTAGAGCCCTTTTGCGACTCCGAGTTGATGCAGGAGAAGAAATACTGAAAACTCATCTACAAGGTTGTGCAAAAAATGCAACTTACATAAGTTGGAATATACAAAATGAGATTATTTCAGCATGCAATGATTCCATTGTGAAGCACATAGCAACTGAGGTGAATGAGGCCAAATGTTTTGCGGTTTTATGTGACGAAACCACAGATATTGCAACGGTAGAGCAAATGACACTTTGCGTTCGTTATTTGAAACGGTTTGAAACAAATGATAAGTATAAAATTGAATTTAAGATAGTGGAGAACTTCCTTAAGTTTGTGCCCCTGACTGAAACTACAGGTCGAGCAATTGCAGATGCTATTCTTAAAGGCCTTGCAGACTGCAACATTGATACGTCTTTCCTCCGTGGACAAGGGTTCGATGGAGCTTCTGCAATGAGTGGAGAGTACAATGGCGCCCAAGCAATTATATATGAGCAACACCCCAAAGCCCCCTACGTTCATTGTGCATCACACTGTTTGAACTTAGCCATAACTTATTCATCTAGAGTTCCGGATATCCGAAACAGCTTTGGAATAATAGGGAAAATCTCTAGTTTTTTCAACACACCAAAACGAAACCTTGTTCTCACCAGCAAAATTAATGCAGCTAATCAGGAAGAGACAGAAATCAGTGCCAAAAAACTGAAGAAATTATGCCCTACTCGTTGGGTGGAGAGACATGATGCCGTCACAGTTATGGTTTCATTGTTTGATCAAGTAATCGACGCTCTGGAGGAGATTACTACCTGGAATGACAAGGAGACATCAACAGAGGCTCATACCTTGTTATGTTCAATGTTAACATCACAGTTTGTCATAGCACTTGTTTCAGCTGACAGATTACTCAGCTACAGTGTTCGTCTGAGTGAAAAGCTGCAGGAAGTTAACCTTGATCTGGCAACTGCTGTGAGTGACGTAGAAGACGTTTTGAAAGCTATATCTATAATTCGAGAGAACGCAGAGAACGAGTTTCACCATCTGTTTGAACAAGCTGTTAAGAAGCTGGAACAGCATGGAGAAAACATTACTCTACCACGCCGTGCCACCAGACAAATTTATAGATCAAATTTCAACGTACAGACTCCTGAGGAATACTACAGACTTTCTATTTTCATTCCATGGATTGATAATTTCATCACTCACCTCCATGAAAAATTTCTCAAACATAAGGAATTTCTACAAAGTTTTGCATCTGTCATTCCGAATGGAAGGCAGCCGACACTGGAAGAAAACGAGAGATTTGTTGCCTTATCAAGGAAATTTGCAGATGATTTAGGACCCAGATCAGATAATACTCTAAAAGCTGAACTACATCTGTGGTACATGAAGGTCTTTGCATTGAACAAGAAAACTAAAAGCCCAATCGAACTGCTTAACTTTTGTGACCAAAGGACTTTTCCAACTGTGTTTGAACTTTTAAAAGTGTATGCCACCCTCCCAGTATCAACAAGCAGTGCTGAGAGGTCATTCTCCACAATGAAGAGGTTGAAAACTTACTTGAGAAACAGTATGAGTGAAACCAGACTGAATGGACTGGCGTCAATGAACATTCACCGTGAAGTGGAAATTGATCCAGACCAGATAATTAATGCTCTGGCTACAAAGAAAAACAGGAGGCTGGACTTCGTTTTATGAATATGTATAGATCATAATTGAATAATATAACAATATGTAATCATGAGAGAGTGGTTGAAAACAAGTATACAGTATAAGCAGACCAGAACAAATAATTTTATCTTCATCTATTTCTTAATTTGTGTTGTTTTGTATAAATATCTACTACTACTTCTTCTAATCATTCAATTCTCTTGCACTGCACTAAAGAATTGTTAGTAATTTGATAAAAATAAATGTACAAAAAAAGACAACCGCCTTGTTAATTGATATGGCCTCTGATCATTTTTTCTCGGAAAATTTATCGAGGAGTCATCCTCCTTCATAAAAATTTTGTGCACCAATGGCCCCCCCCTTAGGAATATTCTGGGTGCGCCACTGGATGCAACTACAGAGCTTCAAAAGTGGAACCATTGGACATAAAAGAACCGGGTGAGTCTCAAGCTCGGCAG
Organism: Amaurobius ferox; assembly: GCA_951213105.1. NCBI lineage: Eukaryota > Metazoa > Arthropoda > Arachnida > Araneae > Amaurobiidae > Amaurobius > Amaurobius ferox. The sequence continues at coordinate 73,105,877 of OX578138.1, read as the reverse complement.
TGGACGATGAAATGTTACGTTAGCACGGAATGATAGACACCTCATCCGCATGGCAGTGGCAAACCGTACAACTTCTTCTTGACAGTTGCAGAACGTTGGAGCACTGCTACAGGTGTTGAAAACCCAAACCACCCGACTTACCCTAGGGTATGAGCAGCTGTTTGAGTGGCCGGACTGCTACAGGTATGTCATTGTCTGCTCCAACAATTCGTTGGCGTCTGCATCATGGAGTGCGTGCAATAATTCATTTGTACAGGATTCCCCTGGCGAAAAAAATCATCGACGCTTGCGGCTACAATGGGATCATCAACACAAACACTGGCGTGCCGATTGGCAACAAGTCGTCTTTTCCGGTGAATCCCGTTTTAATTTGGAGTACAGTTGGGGTACATTGGTTTAATTTGGGGTACAGTTTGGGGTGTGGCCTAATCCACGTTAGACGATATAGCAGTGATCGCCATCTTCTGGGGTACGTTATCCAACGCCACATTGGGCGAAAGCCAAGCGTGATGGTCTGCAGTTGTATTGAGTATCTTGAACGATCTCAGCTGATAAGAATTAATTATAGATTATCTTAACAGCAACCGGTACATCAGAGAAGTTCTGGAGTCCTAAATCGTACCCTTCCTTCAACACATTCCTGGAACAGTATTTCTACAAGACAATGCCCATCCACATGTTTCTAGGAATGTTCAGGACTTCTTTTCAGCGTAATAGATCAATAGATACAGCTTCTTCTTTGGTCTGCCTATTCACCGGGCATGTCGCCTATTGAACGTGTCTGGTATTTCGTCGTTCGGTGTCTCACTCGTAACATCCGCCCCGTAGCCAATGCAGCCGAACTTTGGATTCGGATAAAAGCAATCTGGTATGCTCTTCCTCGGGTACAAATTCAAATTCTGTTTTGATTCGATGCCGCGTCGTATAGCAGCACTTATTGTAGCTTGTGGAGGCTTCACCAAATACTAATTTTCGAGAGGTAATATTATATTTTTTGCTTTGTAAATTTAATCGTTTATTTGCATCAATGCAAGTTGTATATGGAATAAATTCCATTCATTTCTGGTGATTTCTTCGTGGTATTACAATTTTTACAAACATTAGTATAAATAAAACATGCAAGGATTTGTTACACTAGAGCATGCTAAATTTACTTCGTTATAATATTATACCTCTAAATTCTGAGATGTTAGCAATAAGATATATCAAGATGGCGAATTCATTTTCTGATACTTACTTTGTCGGTAGATGTAATCGCCGAATTTTCCAAGTGTCTAAATTGCCCCAAATCGTTCACAAATCCTTAAATATGTATTGTGAACAAATTGAACTGGTTACAGGGAACAAATTTCTATTATATAAGGACATATAAACAATACTTTTAAAATTGAAATAACCGATATTTGCAATATTTAAAGTCAATGACATCTAAATTGTTAGGGTCAATTGTTAGGGGTTCGTCTTCAGGTTGATCAAATCTAAAACCACTATACAAATACGTGTTTCCTACATGTGTATCAAAGTTAACACTAAACCCAGCTCTGTGGAACTAAATATAAAGTCCTTTACCCGCTCCGTATTTCTCGATTCTCATTTTACGAGGAAGTTAAAGTTTGCAATTAACTTTCTGTACCCATTTATTTAAATTCTCTACTTGATTTGCATATGCGGCATTTGTCGGAGAAGAATTGCAGTTTACAGAAACTCACTGTTTTGTGACAGCGTAAATATTGCTCTGACCCTTAACGATTGCACCAACAACTATCGCTGTTATAAATGTTTAATTATGACTGTTTTGAACTCGTGTTAGGACTCAAATTATTTGCTAAATGCAAACACGTTCACTCCGAAATCATCCTTAATAATTAGTTTAATTTTGTCAGGTAATATTAAAGGATTTTATTTCCCCTGAAATGATAAAAATTTCAAATTAGAATTGTTGAGGGGATTTACACGTTTTGATAAGCAAATAATATATTTTAACTGTTTTAGTACACGTCCGTGTTTTCGCAGTCTCAGTAAGTGTTTTGCAGTGATATTGACATATATCACTTTATCACGTTTATGGATTTTTCTCGGAGTCTAAAATAAAAAAATCCGATGTGGGCAGCACATGACTTTCCTTATATAATGCAATGAATTTATTACTTTTACAGTAAAAAAATAGATTATTTTTATAGTTGTTATTTATATTCTTTCCAAGATATTGAATTTTCGTCAATGAGTAGTCATTTTCTATGTCGTCAGCATCAATGGGTTATTATTGATTTAGCGTCATTTTAATCCATTTGGCGAGTTTTTCGTTAATTTAGCAACATTTGAAAAAGTCGCCAAGTTAGCGACATTTCACGAAATTCGTCACCAAAATCTTGCCAAGCGTTATGGATGAAGAAATAAGTTATTCCTACAGAAGATAAATGACTATTGGCGTTCAAAGACAAAAGTATTACTCAAAGTATGAATGGAACACGCTAGATCCACGAGAATGATGTCACCCAATTTATCGCATGGTATGACATATGAAAAGTGAACATGTTTCTCAATAGGAAATATTTTTTTTTTATTTTATATGACTTTTTGACAATTTTTTTGAAAAATGTGCAATATCTCAAGAACGGTTCATGTTAGCGTTCTAAAATTTATGTCAATCGTTTTCTAATAAAAAATTACATAAAAAATGTCTATTTGTGTAACTTTATTAGCGATTTTGATTTTTTGACGATTTTTTCAAAATTTCATCCAAAAATTTAGGGGGGTTTTGAACATTCGATTGAGTATAAAAACAATAGGCTTCCAGTGTATACGGATTGTGATTTTTGTACCCAATTTCGTTCCAATCGGTCCATTCGTTCGTCAGTTATCGTCTCAACAGACTCACTGACACACACATACACTCACACGCGCACACACCTACACACATACACACAGATATCACTTCAAAAATGTTCGATTCGTGATCAGGGTTGCTTGAAACGTGCTCTCCCGTCGAAAACTCGAATTCGAATTTTCGACCCAGTCACAATACTTTCCTTATACATTATGCATATAAGGAAAGTAATAATTAATAGAATAATTATTGTTGGAATATGTACAAACTGGGAATATAAGAGAAAGGGGGATTTAGCCGCGCACTCTATATGATTTCTTAAAAATTATTACTTTCATGGCATTTATCTATTTTCTTTGTGTTCCAAATTCACCATTAACTCACTACATCCATTTACTCATATTCAGCTTTTGATCGCCTGTGCTGCGTTTGTCCGGCAATAATTGTAGTTCAAGTAATTTCACTGTTCTGTACAGCATTAACATCGTGCTGACACTTTACAAATGCACGGACTTAGATCGCTGTTCTAAATGTTTCATTAGGATTGCTTAGTACCAAATGAGAACTCAGAATTTGTTGGCAGCAAACAAGCTCTCTTGAGAAACTTAGACATATTAACAAATCAATTTATCAAGTTTACGGATTTTTCTCAGAATCTAGAACAAACTAATTATTAGAGTATATATTGTTGGAATATTTATAACTAGATAAAATATCTTATAATTAGAATACTGAAAAAGCAAGTTATTTGATATTTCAATATATGAATGAAGAAAATGATAGGTGCGGAAATAGTGTTAATACACATTAAAAAAATCTGATGTGGGCAGCACATAACTGTCCTTATATAATGCAATGAATTTGCTTCTTTTACAGTAACAAAAAATCTGATGTGGGCAGCACAGCATTTTCTTTATAAAATGCAATGAATTTACTATTTTTAGAGTAAAAATATATATTATTTTTATAGTAGTTATTTATATTCTTTCTAAGAAATTGAATTTTCTTCAATGAATTGATTTAGCGTCATTTTTATTCATTTGGCGAGATTTTCGTTAATTTAGCAACATTTAAAAATGTTGCCAAGTTGGCGACATTTCACCAAATTCGTCGCCAAAATCTTGCTAATCGTTATGGACGAAGAAATAAGTCATTCTTACAGCAGATAAATGATTGACGTTCTAATACAAAAGTATTACTCAAAGTATCTTTTTTCATGAATGGAACGAGCTAGATCCACGAGAATGATGTCACCAAATTTATCGCATGGTATTACATATGGAAAATGAACATGTTTCTCAATAGGAAATATTTTTTTTATTTTATATGACTTTTTGATAATTTTTTTTGAAAAATGTGCAATATCTCGAGAACGGTTCATGTTAGCGTTCTAAAATTTATGTTAATCGTTTTCTAATGAAAAATTACATAAGAAATGTCTAAATGTAACTTTATTAGCGGTTTTGCTATTTTGGCGATTTTTTCAAAATTTCACTCAAAAATTTAGAGGGGTTCTGAACATCCGATTGCGTATGAAAACAATAGGCTTCCAGTGTTTACGGATTGTGACTTTTGTACCAAATTTCGTTCGAATCGGTCCATTCCTTTCTCAGTAATCGTCTCCACAGACTCACTGACACACACACACATACTTTCACACACACACATACTTTCACACGCTCACACACACACATATTTTCACACATACACAGACTTCACTTCAAAAATGTTTGATTCGTGATCAGGGATGCTTGAAACGCGATCTCTCGTCGAAAACTCGAATTCGAATTTTCGACCCCGTCACAATACTTTCCTTATACATTATGTATATAAGGAAAGTAATAATAACTCGTACTGTGTTGTGCCGATACAGGGTGTCCCAAAGAAATTGAAATGCGTTTTAATTCTTTACCTTGTTATAAGAGATAAGTGGACAATGTAGATTGCAAAAATATTGAAAGTTAGGTAAGAAATGAGACTACGTTAATGAAATAGTCCTCCCATTAATTTTCAAAAAGTTACGCTTTTTAAATGTTTATACGACCCTGTTAGACAAATTGGGTCAATCAGAAATTTTTTAGTTTTAACGCAACAAGATTATTAAAAATCCGCATATCTGTATCTTTAAAATTGAGCGAGTTATAGTTAATTGAGAATTGAACATTGTGAATGGTGACTAAATATTAAATTAGAAATGTAAATTTGTGACATATCACAGAAAAGATAAACCTGGATGATAATACATAAGATACCCTACCGCGTAGAGAGTATCACTGCTTTATATGATCTCTGTCTATGTAATGCTTTATTTAGATGCTTTTGCGATAAAAAAATGTTGACACATATAAACGTATTTTTGAACTAAATAATTTCCATCGTCAATTTGTTTATGATCCCTATGTTCACTGATGAAACAGCCTTTCACATGGTACGGAAAAGTAGCATAAGTCAGATATTCTTCTGTATCATAATTCAGTTGATTTTAAAGATGGGGATATGAGATTTTTTAATGATCTTGTTGCATTAAAAATAAAATTTTTCTGATTGACTAAATTTGTCTAAGGGAGTCGTATAAAAATTTAAAAAGTGTAACTGTTTGAAAATGAATGAGAGGACTATTTCATTAACGTATTATTATTTCCTACCTTACTTTCAACATTTTTGCAATTTACATTGCCCACTTATCTCCAACAGGTAAATAATTAAAGCGCGTTTCAATATTTTTGGGACATCTTGTAGGGGCTTGTGCTAGCAGAGGTTAACGCCAAACACAAATATTATAGGACAGAATATCCTATTAGCAAATATAAAAAGAATTAATGGATTTTTTTTAAAGTTGAAAAATCTTTCAAATGAAAACATAATAACACAATTGTGCTCTAACTGCCTGATGCAGGTATGCCTGAATAATATGTACAAAATGGAAATGTTAGAGAATGCCGACTGTAGCCGCACACTCTATAATTTCTTAAAAACTATTACTGTCATGGAGTATTTCTCTTTTCTTTGTGTCCGAAGTCACAATTAACTTACTCCATCCATTTACTCAGATGCAGCTTTTGATTGCCTGTGCTGCGTTTGTCAGACAAGAATTGCAGTTCAAGTAAATTCGCTGTTCTGTGACAGCATTGATATCGTGTTGACACTTTACAAATGCACAGGCATAGATAGCTGTTCTAAATGTTTAATTAGGACTGCTTAGTACCCAATGAGAGAGTATTTGCTAGGAGCAAATAAGTTATCTGGAGAAACTAGACATATTTGCAGTTCATTTTATCACGCTTATAGATTTTTCTTAGAATCTAGAGCAAAATAATTATTTAAATAATTATTGTTGTGATACTTATAACTCGATAAATTATTTTATAATTAGTATATTTATAATAGAAATTATTCGGTATTAAAGATTCTAATAACATTATATAGATACTAGTCGAATACCCATTGAAAATCAACGGTCTCCCAATAAGCAACCCCTGAATAATGTAAATTTTTAAATAATTCGCGTTTCAAATTTATTCGACAAATCAAATATTTTAGTGTGCGGAACCGAATGTTTTTACTTGCAGAACCTCCTAAAAATGAAAATATTGCGAAACTTAAGTTCCGCATTTCTTCCTTTCGAACTATCTACCCGTACACCACATTAAAATCTATCTCATCCCGAATCCCGTCCCCCTACTTTATCATTTCCCCTTTCGAACTACTTTCTGTGAAGCACACCCATAACTGAACATTTCTGAAAAACGCTCTTTTTTAATAATTCGCGTTTCACATTTATTCGACAAATCAAATATTTTAGTGTGCGGAACCGAATGTTTTTACTTGCAGAACCCCCTAAAAAAGAAAATATTGGGAAACTTAAGTTCCGCATTTCTTCCTTTCGAACTATCTACCCGTACACCACATTAAAATCTATCTCATCCCGAAGCATGCTACTTTATCATTTCCCCTTTCGAGCTATTTTCTGTGAAGCACACCCATAACTGAACATTTTTGAAAAACTCTGTTCGTCTTGGGGTTTTTATCATATGATTAGCCCATATGCCAAATACCAAGCCTCTATCACATTTAAGAGTAAGTGTGCCTCAATTATTCGGAAAATCGATCATATTAGTGTGCTGCACCCCTTAAATTAGCAAATATTGGAAATCTGAAATTTCACACTTTCTTCCTTTCAAACTATCTACCCGTACACCAAATTTGAAGTCTCTATCCTATCGCGAAGTATGTTTTTTCTATCACTTCACCTTTCGAACGTTTTTCTGTGTATCACTCCCTTAATGAACATTTTTGGCAAAGCGTATTCATCTTTGATTTTTTTTATCAAACGGTTATCCCATATACTAAATTTCAAGCCTCTATCACATTGCAAAGGAGGCGTCTTTCATTTGTTAGGCAAATCGAATGTATCAATGAGCGGCACTCCCTACAACAGCAAATGTTGGAAATCTGAAATTGTACACTTTCTTCCATTCCAACTTTTTAACCGTACACCAAATTTGAAGTCTCTATCTCATCGCAAAGCATGCATTTTCTATCATTTTACATTTCGAATGTTTTTGTGTGAAGTACCCACCCCCTTAAATATACATTTTTGAAAAACTCTATTCTTCTTGTGTTTGCTATCAGATGGTACCAAAATACCAAAATCAAGCCAAAATCAACATCAATACCAAATATCAAGCCCCTATCACGTTTTGAAAGGGGCGTTTCTACTTTATTCCGAAAATCAAACATTTTGGTGTACGGAACCCCCTTTAGAAGAAACTATTGGAAATCTGAAATTGCACACTTTCCTTTGGAACGATTTACCCATACACCAAATTTGAATTGTCGATCTTATATCAAAGCATGCTTTTCTATCGTTTCACTTTTCGAACGTTTTGGGGTGGAGCACACCCTCTAGAGAACGTTTTCGAAAAATTCGATTTTTCCAGGGGTTTTTATCGAATGACCGAGCCGTCTACCAAATTGTAAGTCTCTATCTATTCGGGAAGTGCCTGAAAAGAGCGTGACAGACGGGCAGACAGACAGACAGATAGACAGACGGACACTTGGCAATTAGTATATACTAGCAGAATACCCGTTGAAAATCAACAGTTTCGCAATAAACAACCCCTGAATAATGTAAATTTTTGAATAATTAGCGTTTCACATTTATTCGGCAAATCGAATATTTTAGTGTGCAGAAGCCCCTGAAGAAGAAAATATTGGAAAATTTAAATTGCGCACGTCGTCCTTTCGAATTATCTACCAGTACACCAAATTAAAGTCTCTATCTCATCCCGAAGCATACTATTTTATCATCTCCCCTTTCGAACGTTTTTCTTTGGAGCACCCCCATAAATGAACAGTTTTGAGAAACTCCGTTCGTGTTGTGTTTTTTATCGGATGATTGGTCTATATACCAAATATCAAGCCTTTATCACATTTAAAAGTAAAAGTGTCTCATTTATTCCGAAAATCGAACATATTAGCGTGCAACACCCCCTAAAGTAGCAAATATTGGAAATCTGAAATTTCAAAGAATCTACCAGTACACCAAATTTGACGTCTCTATCCTATTGTGGAGCATGTTTTTCTATCAATTCATGTTTTGAACGTTTATACGTTTTTCCGTGTTGCACCCCCTTTAAATGATCATTATTGAAAAACCGTAATAATCTTAGGGGTTTTTTATGAAATGATTAGCTCATATACTAAATTTCAAGGTTCTATCACACTAAAAAGGAGGCGTTTTTCAGTTGTTCGTGAAATCGAACATTTTAGTTTGCGGCACCCCCTACAATAGCAAATGTTTGTAAACTGAAATTGCACGCTTTCTTCCTTTCAAACTGTATACCCGTATACCAAATTTGAAGTCCCTAACTCATCGTGAAGTATACTTTTTCTATCATTTAACCCTTCGAATGTTTTTCTGTGGAGTACCCACCTCCCCTTAAATATATATTTTTGAAAAACTCCCTTCTGCTTGGGTTTTCTATCAAATGATTCGCCCATATACCAAATATCAAGCCTATATCACGTTCTAAAAGGGATATTTCTACTTCATTCCGAAAATCGAACATTTTTGTGTGCAACACCCCCTAAAGTATACAACATTGGAAAACTGAAATTGTACACTTTCTTCCATCCAAACTATCTACCCGTACACCAAATTTCAAATCTCCATCTCACCCCGCAGTATGTTTTCTTATCAATTCACCTTTCGAAAGTTTTCTACTAGAGCACCCCCTTAAACGAACTTTTTTTGAAAAACTATATTCGTCTTGGGTGTTTTCATCAAATGATTAGTCCATATACCTAATTTCAAGCCTCTATCAAATTTTAAAAGAGACGTTTCTCATTTATTCGGTACATCGAACATTTTGGTGTGCGGCACCCCCTGAAGTATATAACATATTGTTTGAAGTCTCTATCTCATCGCAAAGCATGCTTTCCTATCATTTCACTTTTCGAACGTTTTGGTGTGCGGCACCGCACGTAGAAAATATTGGAAATCTGAAATTGCACACTTTCTTCCTTTCGAACGATTTACCCATACACCAAATTTGAAGTCTCTATCTCATCGCAAAGCATGCTTTCCTATCATTTCACTTTTCGAACGTTTTGGTCTGCGGCACCCCCTTAAGTAGAAAATATTGGAAATCTGAAATTGCACACTGTCTTCCTTTCAAACGATTTACCCATACACTGAATTTGAAGTCTCTATCTCATCGCAAAGCATGCTTTCCCATCATTTCACTTTTCGAACGTTTTGGTGTGCGGCACCCTTTTAAGTAGAAAATATTGGAAATGTGAAATTGTACACTTTCATCATTTCGAATGATTTACACGTACACCAAATATGAAGTCTCTATCTCATCGCAAAGTATGCTTTCTCATCATTTCACTTTTCGAGCGTTTTGGTGTGGGGCACCCCCTCTATAGAACATTTTCGAAAAATTCGATTTTTCCAGGGGGTTTTATCGAACGACCGAACCGTGTACCAAATTGCAAGTCTCTATTTATTCGAGAAGTGCCTGAAAAAAGCGTGACAGACAGACAGACGGACGGACGGACAGACGGACACTTGGCAATTAGAATATACTAGCCGCATACCCGTTGAAAATCAACGGTCTCGCAATAAGCAATCCCTGAATAATGTAAATTTTATAATAATTCGCGTTTCACATTTATTCGACAAATCGAATATTTTGGTGTGCAGAACCCCCTAAAGAAGAAAATATTGGAAAACTAAATTTGCGCATTTCTTCCTCTGTTTGTCTTGTGTTTATTATCAGATGATTGGCCCATATACCAAATATCAAATCTCTATCATGTTTTAAAGGAAGCGTGCTCATTTATTCGGAAAATCGAACATATTATTGCGCACCCCTTAAAGTTGCAAATATTGGAAATCTGAAATTTCACACTTTCTTCCTTTCAAACTATCTACCCTTACACCAAATTTGATATCTCTATCTCATTTCGAAGCATGGTTTTCTAAAATTCACTTTTCGAACATTTCACTCTGGAGCACCCCCTTAAACGAACATTTTAAAAAAACTATATTCGTCTTGCGTGTTTCAGTCAAATGATTAGCCCATATACCAAGTTTCAGAGCTCTATGAAATTTAAAGGTGCGTTTTCTCATTTATTTTGTAAATCGAACATTTTGGTATACGGCACCCCCTTAAGTACAAAATATTGGAAATATGAAATTGCACACTTTCTTCCTTTTGAACGATTTACCCATACGCCAAATTTGAAGTCTCTACCTCATCGCAAAGCATGATTTCCTATCATTTCACTTTTCGAACGTTTTAGTGTGCGGCACCCCCTTAAGTAGAAAATATTGGAAATCTGAAATTGCGCACTTTCTTATTTTTGAACGATTTGCCTATACTCCAAATTTGAAGTCTCTATCTCATCGCAAAGCATGCTCTCCTATCATATCACTTTTCGAACGTTTTGGTGTGCTGCACCCTCCCTTAAGGAGAAAATATTGGAAATCTGAAACTGCACACTTTCTTCCTTTCGAGTGATTTACCCATATACCAAATTTGAAGTCTCTATCTCATCGCAAAGCATGCTTTCCCGTCATTTCACTTTTCGAACGTTTTGGTGTGGGGCACCCCCTCTATGGAGCGTTTTCGAAAAATTCGATTTTTCCAGGGGGGTTTATCGAACGACCGAGCCGTGTACCAAATTGCAAGTCTCTATCTATTCGGGAAGTGCCTAAAAAAGGCGTGACAGACAGACAGACAGACAGACGGACAGACAGACGGACACTTGGCAATTAGTATATACTAGCCGCATACCCGTTGAAAATCAACGGCCCCACATTAAGCAACCCCTGAATAATGTAAATTTTTTAATAATTCGCGTTTCTTATTTATTCGACAAATCAAACATTTAGTTTTGAGGCACCCCCAAAAGTTCAAAATATCGGAAAACTGAAATTGCACATGTTCTTCCTTTCGAACTATCTACCTGTCCACCAAATTTGAAGTATGTATCTTATTTCGAAGCATGTTTTTTTTTATCAATTCACATTTCGAACGTTTTCCTCTGGAAAACCCCCTTAAACGAACATTTTTGAAAAATTATATTCGTTTTGGGTGTTTTCATCAAATGATTAGTCTATATTTAAAATTTTGAGCCTCTATCAAATTTTAAAGTGGCCGTTTCTCATTCATTCGGAAAATCGAACATTTTTGTGTACGACACCCCCTTAAGTAGGAAATATTGGAAATCTGAAATTACACACTTTCTTCCTTTCTAACGGTTTACCTATATACCAAATTTGAAGTCCCTATCTTTTCGCAAAGCAGGCTTTCCTATCATTTCACTTTGTGAACGTTTTGGTGTGCGGCACCCCCTTGAGTAGAAAATATTGGAAATCTGAAAATGCACACTTTCTGCCTTTCGAACGATTTACCCATACACCGAATTTGAAGTCTCTACCTCATCGCAAAGCATGCTCTCCTATCATTTTACTTTTCGAAAGTTTTGGTGTGTTGCACCCCCCTTAAGTAGAAAATATTGGAAATCTGAAATTGCACACTTTCTTCCTTTCGAACGATTTACCCATACACCAAATTTGAAGTCTCTATCTCATCGCAAAGCATGCTTTCCCGTCATTTCACTTTTCGAACGTTTTGGTGTGGGGCACCCCCTCTATAGAACGTTTTCGAAAAATTCGATTTTTCCAGGGGTTTTTATCGAACGACCGAGCCGTGTACCAAATTGCAAGTCTCTATCTATTCGGGAAGTGCCTAAAAAAAGCGTGACAGACAGACGGACGGACAGACAGACAGACGGACAGACAGACGGACACTTGGCAATTAGTATATATAATAACTAGACGAATACCCGTTGAAATTCAACGGTCTCACAATAAGCAACCCCTGAATAGCATACATTTTTGAACAATTCACGTTACACATTTCTTCCTAAAATCGATAACTTTGTGTGCGGAACCCCCTAAAAAAGAAAATATTCGAAAACTGAAATTGCTTACTTTCTTCCTTTCGAACTATCTACCCGCACACTAAATTTGAAGTCTCTATCTCATACTGAAGCATGCAATTTAATCGTGTCATCTTTCGAACGTTTTCATGTGGAGCATCCTCTTAAATGAACATTTATGAAAATCTCTATTCGTTTTGGGTTTTTTATCAAATGATTAGTCTATATACCAAATTTAAAGCCTCTATCAAATTTTTAATTAGGCGTTTTTCATTTATTAAGCAAATCGAACATTTTGGTATGCGGCACCCCCTTAAGTAGCAAATATTGGAAATCTAGAATAGTACACTTTCTTCCTTTCGAACGATATCGCCATACACCAAATTGGAAGTCTCTATCTGATCACAAAGTATGTTTTTCTATCATTTCACTTTCCAAACTTTTTGGTCTACAGAACCCCTCAAAATTACAAATATCGGAAATTTTCTATTGCTCACTTTTTTCTTTTGAATTATCTACCTATATACCAAATTTGAAGTTTCTATTACATTCCGAAGGATATTTTTACTATCATATTACATTTCGAACGTTTATGTGTGGAGTAGCCGCCCCCTAAAATGAAAAAAAAACTTTATTCTTTTGTTTCTATCAGATGATTTCCCCATATACCAAATATCAAGCTTCTACTACATTTTTAAAGGAGGTATTTCTCATTTATTCGAAAAATCGAACATTTGGGTTTGCGGCACGCCCTAAAGTAGAAAATATCGGAAAACTGAAATTGCACATGCTCTTTCTTTCGAACTATCTACCCGTATACCAAATTTGAAGTCTCTATCGCATCTCGAAACATGGTTTCTCGCCATTTCACCTTTCAAGCGTTTTTCTCTGGAGCACCCCCTTAAACAACCTTTTTTAAAAACCTCTTTTGTCTTAGGTGTTTTCATTAAATGATTAGCACATATACCAAATTTCAAGCCTCTATCAAATTTTAAAGCAGGCTTTTCTCATTTGTTTGGGAAATCGAACATTTCAGTTCGTGACATCCTCTAGAGTAGCAATTATTAAAAATCTGAAATTGCACGCTTTCTTCCTTTCGAACGGTTTACCCATACACTAAATTTGAAGTCGCTATCTCATCGCAATGTATGCTTTCCTACCATTTCACTTTTCGAACATTTTGGCACGGAGCACCCCTTCTAGAGAACGCTTTCGAAAAATTCGATTTTTCCAGGGGATTTTATCAAACGACCAAGCCGTGTACCAAATTGGAAGTCTCTATCTATTCGGGAAGTGCCTAATAAAAGCGTGACAGACAGACAGACAGACAGACGGATAGATGGACACTTGGCAATTAGTATATACTAGCCGAATACTCGTTGAAAATCAACGGTCTCGCAATACCCCCTGGATAATGTAATGAAACCCCTGGATAATGTAAATTTCTTAATAATTCGCGTTTCACATTTATTCGACAAATCGAATATTTTGGTGTGCAGAACCCCCTAAAGAACAAAATATTGGGAAATTAAATTTCCTCATTTCTTCCGTTCGAATTATTTACCCGTACACCACATTAAAGTCTATCTCATCCCGAGGCACCCCTATATTAGTATTTCACATTTGGAACTTTTTCTGTGAAGCACACGCATAAATGAACATTTTTGAAAAACTCTCTTTGTCTTATGTTTTTTATCAGATGATTGGCCCATATAACGAATATCAAGCCTCTATCACATTTAAAAAGAAGCTTGCCTCATTTATTCGAAAAATCGAACATATTACTGTGCGGCACCCCTTAAGGTAGCAAATATTGGAAATCTGAAATTTTACGATTTCTTCCTTTCAAACTATCTACCTGTACACCACATTTGAAGTCTCTATCTTATCGAGAAGCATGTTTTTTCTATCACTTCACCTTTCGAACGTTTTTCTGTATAGCACCCCGTTAATGAACATTTTTGTCAAACTGTATTCACGTTTGGTTTTTTTGTCAAATGGTTAGCCCATATACTAAAATTCAAGCTTCTATCACATTGTAAAGGAGGCGTTTTTCATTTGTTCGGCAAATCGAAATTTTAGTGATGGGCACCCCCTACAATAGCAAACGTTGGAAGACTGAAATTGCGCACTTTCTTCCGTTCCAACTTTTTACCCGTACACCAAATTTGAAGTCTCTATCTCATCGTGAAGCATGCTTTTCTGGTATTTCATCTTTCGAATGCTTTTGTGAGGAGTACCCACCCCCTTAACTATACATTTTTTAAAAACTCTATTCTTTTTGTGATTTCTTTGAGATGATTCGCCCATATACCAAATATAAAGCCTCTATCACGTTTTTAAAGGAGCCTTTCTCCTTTATTCCGAAAATCGAACATCTTGGTGTGCGGCACCCCCTAATGTAGAAAATATTGGTAAACTGAAATTGTACACTTTCTTCCTTTCAGACTATCAACCATTACACTAAATTTGTTATCTCTATCTCATTCCAATGCATGGTTTTTTTTATCAATTGACTTTTCGAACGTTTTGTTCTGGAGCACCCCCTTAAACGAACATTTTTGAAAAACTGTATTCGTCTTGGGTGTTTTCGTCAAATTATTAGACCATATACCAAATTTTAAGCCTCTATCGAATTTTAAAGGCGCCTTTTCTCATTTATTCGGTAAATCGAACATTTTAGTGTGCGACACTCCCTTAAGTAGAAAATATTGGAAATCTGAAATTGCACACTTTCTTCCTTTCGAACGATTTACCCATACACCGAATTTGAAGTCTCTATCTCATCGCAAAGCATGCTTTCCTATCATTTCACTTTTCGAACGTTTTGGTGTGCGGCACCGCACGTAGAAAATATTGGAAATCTGAAATTGCACACTTTCTTCCTTTCGAAAGATTTACCTATACACCAAATTTGAAGTCGCTATCTCATCGCAAAGTATGATTTCCCATCTTTTCACTTTTCGAAAGTTTTGGTGTGGGGCACCCCCTCTATAGAACGTTTTCGGAAAATTCGATTTTTCCAGGGGGTTTTATCGAACGACCGAGCCGTGTACCAAATTGCAAGTCTCGATCTATTCGGGAAGTGTATGAAAAAATCGTGACAGACAGACAGACAGACAGACAGACGGACGGACAGACGGACACTTGGCAATTAGCATATATAGATAGATAGATATAGATAGATAGATATAGATAGATAGATAGATAGAAAATCATAAAAATCGAAATAGTATTAGCACGCAGTAAACGATAACTTGTATTATATTGTGTTAACAGAGATAAACGGAATGCATAAATCTTAATAATTAAAAGTTATTGTGGCCTTTTGGTCAATTTGAAAAAAATTATAAAAAATTGCTTTTACATGAAAAGTGAATAGCACAATTTTGTTTTACTGACTTATACTGATTATGATACAAGTGTGCTTGAATAATATGTGCAAAATAAGAATGTAAGAAAAAGTTGAGTGCAGCTGCGAAATTTATATAATTTCCTACAAAATAATTACCTTCTTGGTATTGTTATTATTTCTTTGTGTCAGAAGTTTAACAATTAACTTACTGCATCGAAGAACAATTAACTTACTGCATCCATTTATTTAGACACATGTTTTGATTGCAAGTCTTGCGCTTGTCAAACAATAGTCGTAGTTCACGAAACTGCATTGTTGTGTGAAAGCATTAATATCGCCCTGACACTTTACAATTGCACAGACATAAATCGCTGTTCTAAATGTTCATTTAGGACTGTTTGGAGCCCAATGAAAACTCGGAGTGATTTTTCTTATAGCAAGCAAGTTCGCTAAATATATTATAGACATATTAACCACTTTATTACGTTTATGGATTTTTCTTAGAATCTAGAAGAAAAAAATTATTAGAATAATTAGTTTATTGACCAACAAAATGTAAATATTAGAATGTGTCAACGATAATGAATATTGCATAATTTGCTATCCGCGAGAAAATTTATTGGCATGTATTGATAGGTTCATTATTTACATAGATGTTGTATGGTAAGGAAAATGTGTAAATTAATTCTTGCGTCTATGTACGCTCACTAAACGTATTTTTGTTTTTGGTTTTACTTCGAGTGTAACTGACAAATATATCATTTTTCGATTTTTGTCAGTAAATCTGTATGTCTGTCTATGAGTCTGTAGATAGTATATTACTCGAACAAAATGAGCAAATTGAATTAACTTTTGTTCGATTAATTAAATAAATAAACGCCAGATCCTATTAATTTTAAGAGAACCTTGATCGAGAGTAAGGGCCTCCGTTGAGGGAATTTAGTTACCTAGGAGATTTTTTTTTATCTAAGCATTTTTAAAATATTATTTCATATATATTATTAAAGTGAGCAATTTTAAAGGCGATTTTGACAAAAAAAATAAACACAGTCATTAAAATTTTTAAAAATTTAAATTGTATAAATATTAAAATGAAATAAAATGTTTATGTAAAAATTGTAATTGTATAAAATTTGAAAGATTTTGAAAATATCTATTTCTTCTTATCTTTTGAAATTTTCCAAAAAGTTAATTTCATATTGTTGATGTTTATTATCTACAATTTTAGGTATCGGATTTACAATAAGTTTGTTAGCTTAGGAGAACAAATGTAAAAACCGAATTTATATGTAAACATTACAAAAAAGTAATTTACATTTTTTAATTTTCATTTGGAAAATATTCTTATTTTATAACAAAATCAAAATTTAAATCTATTTATGAGGTATACACAAAAACACGAAAACATAAAGCTATTTTTAATCAATTTATTAAAATTTTAGCATGAGAGATTTTGACAAAAAGCAAACCAACATAAATCAATTTAAGGGCTTGGATCTTCCAAAACTGATATGAAATAAAATTTAAGTTTCATTCTATTAATTTTGGTCATTTACACTATGCTTCACATAAAATTAAAGTGAATTTTAATAAGTTTTGAACACAATTATTCACATCCAGTTGCCTATAATTTATAACATTATCTGAGTAGCAGTGGAAAATTGAAAAGAAATGCAAAAATATCACAAAATAATATTTTTAAGCTATGTTTTATTATAAACACACATTAAGAGAAAGAGGACTACATAATACATAATATATAACAGTCAAAGCAATTATATAGAGATATTATGGCAATATTATATAAATTACAAAAATTGGTTATTATGAAAATATAAGAATAATATAACCCTTATGCTAAATTCTATTGTCACTTATGTAAATATATATATATATATACAAATAAAAATACAAATAATGACTTAAAAAGCCAAACTCCCTTCCAAAAATTTAAAAGAACATTTTATATACAACGGTAAAGCGCCATGCTGCTTTATACAAGTGTATATCCAAATAATCTCCCAAAAAGGACTAGTACCTATTTACCCATAAAGATGTTAAAAGAGTATTTACGAAGTGACGGCCGGGGGGAGTAGCGACCCCCAACTCTCCGGTTAAAGCTTTTACTGCCATGGCGAAACGCTCCCGGTAGCCGAAACCTTCAAACCACATCCAACAAGACACTCACCATTACCTCAATAAACGTAAAAACACTTTAAATACTAAGTCATTAATATAAAAACCCTTAAATTACTTTAAACAACACTTAAAACTATCCATAGATCTGAAAAGGCGAGGGGGGGGGGAATCCCACATCAGCACATTAAAACCATTGTATGGAATCTCAAACTAAGTGGTTATATAATGTATTTGCACAACGATATTAAAACACCATAAAAGAAATGTACAAATAAAAAATATTTTTCCATACCTGACTGTAATAATCATGTAAACTATTTTGACTCGAACATTGAAACTTCTAGTGTATGAAATCATTAATAATGTGGTTATTTTTATATAATACAAATAAAAGCCAAATATAAATTAGAGGTCATAAAAAGACTTATGTATGAAATCATTAATAATGTGGTTATTTCTATATTCTACAAATAAAAACCAAATATCAATTTGAGGCCATAAAGCGACTAATGTATGAAATCATTCACAAGGTGGTTATTTAGTATAATTCAATGAAAAACCAAATAGCAATTTTGCCAGTTCAAAAAGTGAATAAAACCCAAATTTTAAAATTCACCATAATTATCACATTAAAATTTATATATATATATATATATATATATATATATATATATATATATATATATATATATATATATATATATATAAATATATATATATATACAATATATATATATATATATGTATATATATAAAAAAAATTAATAGATAGCTTACTAAACTGTGTCTACTAAATAGTAGCTTACTAAAATATGAAGGGTACTATGCAAACATGATTAATAAAGAATTTAAAGTTATTAAGTAAATGGAATGGAAATGTAAAATCCATATAATTTATTGTGTTGCAGCTTCTCTTACTTTTCGTTCATTGGATCTTCAAACTACTATTATTATGTATATATATATATATATATATATATATATATATATATATATATATATAAGATTTAAAATGAAAAAAGAAAATATATAGGTGGAATGATTGTGTTTACAGGGTTGCAGAATATATATATATATATATATATGTATATATAAACATATATATATATAAACATATATATATAAACATATATATATATATATATATATATATACATTTAATTTATATATATATATAATTTATATTTAATTTCTTATAATAATAATCATTTTATACGCAATTTTTAATTACAAATGAATAACATAATTGATACAAGGTTAAATATAAAAAAAAGTTTAGATATTAGTTTAGATAATATATCTATTAATCTTTATTATCTGCTAAGACAAAAAAAATAAAAATTTGAAAACAAGTAAAAGACACACACATTTGTATTGCGGTTCCTTTTCATGCACTAAGAAAAAATGATAATTTAAAATATCTCGTCTTTTTTCAAATTAGTGAATGCTTTACAAATACTCTGATCATTTTATTAAGGTTCACCATGAACCGCTCTAGAGGTATTTGAAACTTTACTTTTTCACTGGGAGAATGGTATCTCTGAAAAGATTCAAATAATTTCTCTAAAATTGTGCATGTTTATTTGGATTGGTAATAAGATTTTTCATTCTATTCATGTATATCCTACTGTATTATGACTCTGATTTCTGTTCTTTATCCACACTATCGAAAATTGTTTCTTTGTAAGGAATATCAGGATTGTGCTTAGATAATATTAAAGAGTTCAGGGTATATGCAATATTGTGCTCAGGGAATATTATTGGGCTCATGGAATTTCGGGTATTGAGTATCGGGAATGTCGGGTATTTGGTATCGGGAATGTCGGATATTGGGTATCGGGAGTGTCGGGTATTGGACTCGAGGAATGTGAGATATTGGATTGGAGGAATGCGAGATATTAGGCTCAGGAAATATCAGGTATTGGGCTCAAAAAACGTCAGTTATTGGACGTATAATTTTTTAATGTTTTAAAATTAATAAAAATTTTAAATTTTTACTTTCGAAAAAAATATAGCATCCGATATTTTTAATATCTACTCAGTCATTACAATATATGAAATTATTTTATATATTCAACTCCTTTAGAAAATCTATTAGAAAAATACTTCGCTTGAGATAAGTCTGTCAATAGCATTTCAAAATGAACAATGAAATAATATGCATTAACGCTGATGCTTCTACATTGCACGAATGTCAACTATTATGGATTACCACTAATTTGCATAGTTTATTCAATTGTTTAATACATTACATTCCCAATTTCAGCAACTGGCTTTGCGTAAATCCTTGAGCATTGAGAAATTATATCAAGAATGTAGCAATTTGGAACAGATCCAATGGTATATGGTTCCAGACATATTAACAAACCATTTGTTCGAAAAATTGTGGACCACCTAAAGAAAAATCTGATGTGGGCAGCACATGACTTTCCCTGCACACTCAAATTCATTTTTTCTTTATTTCTCTAATAATTCATTAAATTGAGTTTAGTTGCACAAAATAATACTAAATGTGCATTTTTAATTCCATTTCTGTTTTTATTTTTAATTGGACATTTTTCCAAAATTGGCACAACTAAATGCGAAAATCTCGAGAACGGTTAGCCCTAGAGTATTGGAGTTGCTCTTACTCTATTCCTCATCAAAAATTACGTATAAAACAAGCATTTAATTGATATATTTGAACATACGTAGATTTTTTTAGGTTTAGGCGATTTTTGAGGGCCATTTCGTTAAAAGAGGCAGGCTGTTCTTTTCCGAATAATACCAAAATCTAATAAGCATCAGAGTATCCCACAAGTAATTTATCTACTACATTTTGTGAAGTTTGGTCAATTAGTATTTTAGCTGGAGTAGATAACTGAAATTTTTACGGGCCATTTCGCAAAGAGACGGGTTCTGTTTTTACGAATCGCACCGAAAACTAATCAGCACCAGGGTCATACTCAAGTGACTTACCTACCAAATTTTATGAAATTCGGTCCGCTAGTTTTTGAGTTAGAGTGGATACATACATTGCACAGACACACACACAGAAACACACACATACGTCACGCTAAAAATCGTTTTTTCGTATTCTAGAGGTTTCGAAACGTGTAGATCCGTCGAAAACTCGAGTTGCGATTTTCGGCATGATTCCAATACTTTCCCTATTCATTACCATGTATTGCAGGGAAAGTAAAAATCTGATGTGGGCAGCACATGACTTTCCCTGCAGACTTATATCGACGTTCGCTTTATTTTAATTAAATTTAATTCACTTTTAATTCAATTTTCGTTCTCATTTGATAACTGGACTTATTTTCAATGGTGGCGTAGAGAAAATGCGAAAAAACTAAAATATCTCGAGAACTGCTAGTCCTAGTGTAATGGGGTTGGTCTTATTCTTTTCTTCGTAATTACGTATTAAATAAGCATTTAATGGATATATTTGAATACACGTAGTTTTTATTTTAGATTTTGCCGATTTTGGGGGGCCATTTTGGAAAAAAAGGCAGATTATTTTTTTCTGAATCCTACTAAAATCTAATCAGCACCAAGGTGACCCACAAGTGACTTATCTACCAAATTTTATGAAATTCGGTCCATTAGTTTTGCAGTTAGAGTGAATACACGCTTTTTCGGGCCATTTCGCAAAAAAAGGCGGGTTCTTTTATCCCAAATCGTATCCAAAACTAATCAGCTCCAGACTCGCCCACAATTGACTTACCTACCACATTTTATTAAATTCTGTCAATTAGTTTTTTAGTTAGAGTGGATACAATATCTGCACAGACAGACACACAGACACACGGAGAGACACACAGACACACACACAGACGTCACGCTAAAAATATATTTTCCGTATTCTAGAGGTCACAAAACGTGTAGATCCGTCGAAAACTCGAGTTGCGATTTTCGACATGATTCCAATATTTTCCCTATACATTACCATGTATTGCAGGGAAAGTAAAAATCTGATGTGGGCAGCACATGACTTTCCCTGCAGACTTAAATTTATATTTTTTACTTTAATAATTCATAAAATTGAGTTTAATTGCACAAAATAACACTAAATTTGCATTTTTAATTCAATTTTTGTTTTTATTTGGTAATTAGACATTTTTCTAAAAGTGGCATAACTAAATGCGAAAAATCTCAAATATCTCGAGAACGGTTAGTCCTAGAGTAATAGAGTTTTTCTTATTATTTTCCTCAACAAAAACTACGTATAAAACAAGCATTTAATTGATATATTTGAACATACGTAGCTTTTTTTAGATTTTGCGATTTTTGAGGGCCATTTCGTAAAAAAAGGCAGGTTGTTTTTTTCCGAATAATACCTAAATCTAATCAGCACCAGAGTATCCCCCAAGTAACTTATCTATCAAATTTTGTGAAATTTGGTTAATTAATATTTTTGTTAGAGTGGATACATCACATTTTTACGGGCCATTTCGTAAAAAAAGGCAGGTTGATCTTTACCGATTAATACCAAAATCTAGCCAGCTCTAGAGTATCGTACAAGTAACTTATCTTCCAAATTTTGTGAAATTTGGTCAATTAGTATTTTAACTAGAGTGGATACATGAAATTTTTGCGGGCCATTTCGCAAAAAAAGGCGGGATTTGTTTTTACGAATCGTACGAAAAACTAATCAGCACCAGGGTCATACCCAAGTGACTTACCTACCAAATTTTATGAAATTCGGTCCATTAGTTTTTGAGTTAGAGTGGATACTTACATTGCACAGACAGACACACATACAGACAGACAGACAGACAGATAGACAGACACACACACAGACGTCACGTTAAAAATGGTTTTCTCGTATTCTAGAGGTCTCGCAACGTGTAGATCCGTCGAAAACTCGAGTTGTGATTTTCGGCATGATTCCAATACTTTCCCTATACATTACCATGTATTGCAGGGAAAGTATAAAAATGTCTCAGAAGTTATATTTAAGCATTTAATAAAGAGGATATGGCTATAAACGTTGACTAAACAATTAAGTAATTGGTATTATGTATATGTTAAATGCAGTACTTATCAACTAAATATTTTTATTATAATTTTTTTTTCACAAGTTATACGTAGATTTGTAATCCAATTTTAAACAGCACGTTAGAGTACCCAAAGAGTTAACTATTTCATTTTAATGCAAACAGTTGAAACTATCACAAAAATCTCACTGTATTCTAGTGGTTAATTTTAGAGATTCAATGCTAATTTTATTCTTATACTAATTTATAGTTTACAAAAATTTTAGTAGCTGATAAAAAAAGTTTTTTTTCTAATTACTTTTTAAGATTTCGTTGTATTCAAATATTAGGTTAAGGGTAGCTTTACTTTCTTATAAGTAGTATTGAGAAAGTATTGTTTTCACGGAAATTTTCTATTTCGAGATTTTGATGCCAATATATGTTTATAGACCTGATGAAGACATTTTCACTATTTTTGGAGTGATATCCGTCTGTCTGTCTGTCTGATGTCTGTCATCGATTTCATGTGTACAGCATAGCATACACAAACATTGATGGATTTTCACGAATCCTTATATCCGACTTTCTCATTAAAAATTCTATAACTAGATAGAATTTTTTTTAATTCGAGCAAAACCTTCGAAATTTATTTGAAATTTTACATTTTCTTAACACGGCAGCATAGGACAAATTTCGATATACTCATGCATAAAGGGGTTTATTTATGGCTGAATGATCACAAGCTCTAATAGTTTCAATCATTGTTGTGAAAAATAGCCGCGATATAATGTTTTGTTCCCGCTTGCGGCTAGTTCCCCCGAGGGGTGTACATTGTCAAGTATGGTGTAAATCGAAAGTTTTATTTTAAGTTCTTTGACGTGAAGGATAACACGCTATATTTATAATCATTTGGATACCCAATACCAATTTTTCAAATTTGTCTTAGTAAAATTTGAAAAAAAAAATAACTTCTGGTATGAGTAAATGGAGTTGAAAAACAGTCCAGGTAATTTTTATTTATCAAACAACTTATCATAAATTAGAAGCAAATTAAAAAGGCAAGTTTAGAAAGTAACTTGCTGTTCTTCTACAGATTGTGTTATATTTTTTCTACGGCGATTATTCTGCAGACATGAGGGAGTAGAAAAGTTTTATTATTCTATTTACATTTAGAGGCGCGCGTATTTTAAGATACAGAGATCTGAAGTCTGTATACATATAATGTCAGATGCGCAAACATTCAGACCTCATATTATATTCACTTTATTTTATGCCGATATTCGCAGAAACGTTTCTAATAAATTATTCTTAATGTCTGAAAAGCTCTCTCCATGATAGTTACGTGTGAATTCGGAGCTTTGGAATTAACAATAGAAAGTGCTTTTAACCTAGAACTTTGGCATAGTATACATTTGCTTTTATGTATTAAAGTATTAGAATTGAATAAAATGATTCAATGGTATTTTATCGAGCGTCAGAGAGTTTATGACGTATGAAAGTATGACGTAAAATGAAATACGAAGGATTACTAAATTTAATTTCTGTGTAAACGTTAAAAACAAAGAATATTTTCCTTTTAAAGAAAACCTGAATGTTACTCATGAAGATTTTGTAAATTTCTTTAATATTACTGTTCCTACAATTTACTCTTTTTCAGATACGATTTTTAGAAAAAGTATTAGAGTTAAGTCAAAAATGCGAACTCAACTCTTCGAAGAATTTACATGTTTTGGGTCCTTGTAACACGAAATGACAATTTTTAGTATGACATACGTTTATGTGTGTATGTCTGTTCCATTTATTTATCCACTCTGGCTCTAAATACTATCTAACAAAATTAAATATAATATGGTAGTTAGTTCACATGGGCTGCTTATATTGGTGTTGGTTAGATTTTAGTTCAATCAGGATAATAAAAATCTGATATGAGCAGCACATGACTTTCACTGCAGACTCAAATTAATTGTATCTTTATTTCATTAATAATTCTCTAAATTTAGTTTAATTGTGTTAAATAACACGCATAAATAATGGACTAAAAATAGGCAATAGGCAGAGCAAAAATTTGGAAAAACTAAAATATCTCGAGAACGGCTTGCACAACGGTTTGATTGCACGAAATAACACCCACAATTATTTAAATTGACACTGAACTGGCACTTTTAATTCAATTTCCGTTCTCAGTTGGTAACTGGACGATTTTTCAACGGTGGCGCAACGTAAATGCGAAGAAACGAAAACATCTCGAGAACGGCTAGTTCTAGTGTAATGGGGTTAGTCTTATTCTATTCATTGTTAAAAATTATGTATAAAATAAGCATTGAATTGATGCATTTGAGCATACGTAGTATTTTCTGTTAGATTTTGAAGATTTTAGAGGGCCATTTCGCACAAAAAAGGCAGGTTACTTTTTCTGAATCGTACCAAAATCTAAGCAGCACCAGAGTAACCCACAAGTGACTTATCTACCAAATTTTGTGAAATGTGATCTATTAATTCTTCAGCTAGAGTAGATACAATTTTTGTGGGCCATTTTGCAAAAAAAAGGCGGGTTCTTTTATCCCGAGTCGTACCTAAAACAAATCAGCAATAGATAGTTCTGTTTTTACGAATCGCACCGAAAACTAATCAGCACCAGGGTCATACTCAAATGACTTACCTACCAAATTTTATGAAATTCGGTCCATTAGTTTTGAGCTAGAGTGGATACATATATTGAACAGACAGACAGACAGACAGACACACACACACACAAACGTCACGCTAAAATTAATTTTTTCGTATTCTAGAGGTCCCGGAATGTGTAGATCCGCCGAAAACTCGAGTTGCGATTTTCGGCATGATTCCAATACTTTCTCTATACATTACCATGTATTGCAGGGAAAGTAACAATGACCAATTTCTTTTAATAGCTAGCAATAACCGACAAAAATATAAAACGAGAAAGATTAATCATGCATTATTGATTATGAAACATTTTCCAACTGGAATGCAATTTCATTTATACATATCTGAAATGCGATACATTCAGCGGTGATTTATTTTAAATTGACACAGTACTACAGTAATTTATTGTTTTTGAAAACTAACTTAAAACTTCATCGAAGAAAATGAACTTTATTCAAATGACGTCTTCGGAATATAAATCGTGGGACTCTCTATGTAAAATCAAAAAATATTTCATTCATATCACCTTTACTCTAGACTCCGGAGTTAAGTAATTTTGTGTGAAAACATTTAGCAATTCTTATGCATCTCATCTTACAATCACTTGTGTACATTCTGCAACCATTAAAATTAGGCTTCTCTGTAAAAATAATCAAAATTTGATGATCATTTAAACTCAAAAGTTTGCATCGGCACAGAATATACATCCACAGAAAATAAGGAACAAACAAAAGATTTTAGAACGGATGCATCACTACATATAAATTTAAACGCACTTTAAAAATCACGATTTTAACACTGGGATAAAAAATATGGATGCCATACTTTATAATGAACTGGGTCACGTGATCTCTTCATATAATATGGGTGTAATTATTATTTTAATTTAAGAAACTATCAAACATATTTTGCTGAAATTTTTTTTTATATATTTTATGGGATAATTTAAATATTTTCTGAAATTTTCGAAGCAATTTGTGAATTTCAACTTAAAACTTTTAACTTTTTATTTTAACTTTTTTAGCTTAAAAAATGTTTGAAACATTGGGTCCCATAGGGTTCAATGTATTTCACTTTTCCAACCCGGCTTCATTCCAAAACTAAATGGATGATACTATTCATTTACCTTCCCATATTCCCCACATACAGTCTCAACAACATACTAAATTTTTTAGTTTGATAAAATCATTTTTACTGCAGTAAACGGACAGAAAGACAGACAGAATGAATAAAGTCATAAACACTTTTCTACTATGTTGTAAGCTGTTAATAAAATATTAAATAAGATGAAGTGTATTAATTAAACGTTTATTTTATGCACAAGTTTTGCTAAAATTTAGTAAGACTAGCCCCATTGAACCTTTCTCGAGATACTGCAAGTATTTTTAATTATTTTGTATCCTGGCACATTTTTAAAATTATATATATATATATATATATATATATATATATATATATATATATATATATATATATATATATATATATATATATATATAAATATATATATATATATATATAGTAGTTTGAAAATCCAATGAACGAAAAGTAAGGAGCTGCAACACGATAAACATAACTTTCTAAATCACCCACAGAATAAAATATAAAACAGCAAATCATCAATCAAATGGGAAAAAATACAAAACACGAGTTATCAAGTTATAGAAAATCAACAAAATTCAAAGGTATGGAAACGAATAAAAAAAAACTTTAAAAATCAAGATATATCGCTATACACATGGAAAAAGGGCTAAGCCTAAAAAAATGGAAATGTTCACTTCGTAAAATTCGTTCTCAAGTCCAAGTATTTTGACGAAGCAGACACAAAATATGTGTGTTTCTGAAGAAATAGATATATTATATCTATAAACTATTTCTATTTGGATGACATACATAAAGAAGGAATAAAAAAGAAAAAATGAATACCTGGAAAATGCACAGCATATGTACAAACGAGTCGAAACTGGGAACTCTGATTGAAGAGACCAGTCTTGCCATTCGCAAAGAAAAAATAAAAAACAATCTTCTGTTGCTATTCATAAGAATTGAAAAACAGTAAAGCGAAATGGTAAGAAAAAGTAATAAAATACAAAAAGAACTACTAAAAGGAGGAGCTAATAATAGTAATGCTGACGTGGAAGTGGATGTAAAAATAAAAGTATTAAAAATACAAGAGAATGGAGATGTCTGGCTAATATAAGATACTACGAATAGAGTTGTAAGATACTATGAAAATAATTATAAAAATCCAGCTATATATATATATATTTTAAATGTTATAACAATACTATTTACTAAATAAGAGGGATATTTATGTAAATTGCTAGTAATTTTGAGATTATTTATATGCATAGCATGACATTTTTTATCAGATAATCTATAAATTCTAAAAAGCTGATTAATTATAATATTTCTAAACAATTGAATCGAGTTACAGGAATTAAATGGTAAGATTTTATTAATATTAAAATTATAATAGTCTTTTTTATCATATAAATTTGTAACAATTCTATTAAAAGCATCAATAAAAAGATTTAAATCCAAAAAATTAACATTATTACTAATAGTAGCTTCATTAGGAATTAATTCCAAATTGTCTGGATAGAAATCTATATCTATGAGATAATTTTCTGTATGTACTAAGCAAATCTGTAAAACATATCTGTAAAAAGTATAATCTATTGAAGTAAAAGACTTTTCATAATGATAAAGGTATAAATTAGCTAACATACTGCTACTGCAGTCACCCTGTGGAACTCCTGAGACTTGTAAGTATAATTTATTTCCTTGAAAAATATAGTTACTGAAAATAACAAAGAAGTTTAGGAAAATTTATAAAATTAATTTGATTTGAAAGATTAGTAATATAAGCATTATATAGAGCTAAAATTACATCATATAGATAAGATATCTTAATATTGTTAAAAAGATCTTTAAAATCAAAAGTTTGAAATCCTATTATTTTTCTAAGAGATGTTAATTTTTTCTTTAATTCTTTACTATTATTTCGAATAAGGTAATTATTGCTAGTCTGGCATAAACTATTATTTATTAAATTTAAAGATTTTAGTAACAATTTTCTCGCAGTAGTAGAGTAAGTATTATGGCCAATAGTTACTGTTCTAAATTTAATAGGATTTTTATGAAATTTTGGAATAAGCACTATATAAGTATATATATGTATATATATATATATATATATATATATATATATATATATATATATATATATATATATATATATATATATATATATATATATATATATATATATATAAATATATATATATATATATATATGTATATATATGTATATATGTATATATATGTTTATATGTATATATATGTATATATATGTATATATATATATATATATATATATATATATATACATATATATATATATATATATGTATATATGTATATGTATATATATATATAAATATATATATATATATATATATTTATATATGTATATATATATATATATGTATATACATGTATATATATGTATATATATATATATATATATATATGTATATATATGTATATATATCTATATATGTATATATATATATATATTATATATATGTATGTATATGTATATGTTATATATATGTATATGTATATATATATATATGTATATTAAGGTATATATATTATAGTATTTAACGGCTGTCGGTGATTCTGTGGCATAATTCTATCGCTTCTGTGTGTGTGTGATGGGTAAGGCTGCTGATATAAGCGAGTTCGATCGAGAGCAGATCGTGATGGCCCGACGGCTCGGTGTTTCCGAAACTGCACGGCTCATCTGGTGTTCGCGAGCTGCCGTTGTTAGGACCTATACAAAATGAATGAATGACAGCGAAATCAGTAGTAGACGGCAAGGCGTTGGACGATCCTGCGTCATCAATGGAACTGGACGTCGGACGCTGCTGTCCCGCTTGGTGAAGCAAAATCGGCGACATCCGATTACGATGCACGTCCCAGTAGATGTGTTTCGGAGCACACATTTCAGAGGACTCTGATGGATACGGGACTCAGCAACAGATCGCCCCTCTCATGTGCCTCTGTTAACCAAGTGACATCGCCATTTATGCCTCCAGTGGGCCAGGGAGCATCGTGACTGAAGCATGGAACAATAGAACAAAGTTCACTGGTCGGATGAATCACAATATCTGGTTCATCATGCCAATGATCATGTCAGAATATGCCGTCTTCCAGGTGTACCTCGGAACATGTACCGCGGGTCATAAACAGGCCGAGGCTGGCCGTATTATGGTTTGGGGGACGTTCTCATGGGCGTCTCTGGGACTGTTGGTTGTGGTGGAACACACCATGAAAGCTGTGGACTATCGCAACATCATTGCTGACCAGTGGCACCCTTACATGGCATCAGTCGTCCCCAACGGGAATGGAAGCTTCTAGCAGGACAACGCTCCCTGTCACAAGGCAGGAATTGTGCTACAGTGGTTCGAGGAGCATGCGGATGAATTTCAATTGAGGCCCTGGCAGCCTAACTCACCGGACCTTAATCCCATAGAGCGCATTTGGATCATGGAACGACAGCTCAGAGCTCAAACACCATCTTCCCGGAATATCCGGGAGTTGCGGGACCGTTGCTTGCACATCTGGCACCATCTGTCTCCGACCATTTACCAAGGGCTTATGGCATCCATGCCACGGCGGGGTTGCAGCTGTTTTGCGTGCCAAATATGGAGCAACACCATATTAGGTAGGTGGTCATAATGTTTTGGCTCTTCAGTGTGTTTGTATATATATATATATATATAAGTAGGTTTATATGTTGTAAGATATGATATATAATCATACAATTTGACTGTTAGTAATAAAATGTTCCATTGTCCTTTCAGCTGACAATGGTAACTCTTTTACGTTATTTTATTCTTTTTCAAATTAAAAATCTTTAGATGTTAATGTATTATTATACGTAGGCATTGAACTGGCTTATTTATTTGATATTTTATTTATTATTGATTATTGTTAATTATGATCCAATATCTACATTTTTCTACGTCGGGCCAGGTGCAAAATTTCTGTAATAAAATTTACAGTTGTGCATACAGAAACGTAGAATTTCAGTATTACAGAACGAGGTATGGCCCTTCAGAACGTACATGGTTTCGAAAATACTTTTCACTTTTATTACATTATATTTCTCTTGAGTGATACTCGCACAATTTTTGGGTGCCAGGAAAGGCCTTTCTCTATTTGTTGATTTATCAGTTTAAATCTATTCAGCTCATACACTATTCATGCACTTATACCATCAATGTTAATGCAGGTGTTGGGGGGAAAAAGAGCATTTATGAAATGACTATAAAACATTTCTAAATCATTCTATCATTCAAAATATTCGAAGTTTGTAAAGTTCATCTAACTTGAATCTGAAAATATGTCTGAAATACACTCTAAAAAAGTTCTAAAGTTCCTCAAACCTGAAAACATTCTAGAAATAAACTGAATTCTTAAATAAACTGAATGTGGACCTATTGACCAGTTTCCCTACGTGTACAAATATGTACTCTACATGTAATTAAATGGAACTATCCTAAAAATATAAAAAACATGCATTAAAGTAAAAGAGAGAGAGAACACAGAATTTAGGTTTTCAAAATCTAACGTTTATTAAAATTTTAACCTTCATTTTTAAAATAATTTTCAAAACATTTTACAACATCTCATTAACTAAACAAACATCTTAAATAAATAGAATGGCCGGTCGTATAGTGGTAGAAAAAACGTTAGAATATTAAATTTTAAAGTTAATATTAAACTTATACAACTATTTATCAAAACTAAAATTTGGAATAAAAAGAACATAAGTTAGCCAAAGGGGAATTTAGAACAAAATTTAAAAGATAACCACAGGTTCAGATGACCTAAAGTATAAGTCTAAAGGGGTCTTATTCTACTAACACAATTAAACTTTAAAATAAATAGTCTAAACCGACAGAAGCAAATAAAAATCAGCATTTAAAAGATATCACCCGGATGTAGAGCCGTCATGGAACATGCTGGATGCATCAGATCCCAACAGATGAGACGAAGATGGAAAGGCAAAAGTCCAATCGCTTAAACACGAGGAAAAGCATCCATTCCTGTCCAAAAGAAGGACCGTTCACACGACAGCAAGATCCTCAACGTCGAAAATTCGATCAGCACCAAACCTCAATCAACGATTTCTTCATCGGAAACAATGGACACTTCTTTACTCATCAGTACTAAACGCCGAGCATATAGTCCAGTAATATCATATGGAAATGCCGACTCAATACGTCATTTAAAGAATGCACACTGACAACGATAAACAACCGCCTAATTGGCGTCAGAGCACTTCTCAAATCCACATGGCAGGCGAGAGCTTGTAGACACAATAATTTCGGATGCTCCCAACTGTTTAGAATAAACCTCGCCTCCACGGCGGGAAAAACAGATTGAAGACGCTACAACTTCATAACAGATCAGACGTTTAATTAGCCGGGATAAACATTTTATTTTATATGCAGCGTTAAGAGTACGCACTTAAGTCATAGCAGGAAACAAGAATCGTGGGCTGGACATCGTAAATTAAACACGAACAAACTTAAAAGTCGCGAAAAAGGACATTCCACAGAATGTGTGCCTAACGGCACAGGACAGCTTAATAGCTTACATCCCCTTGTTCTAATCCATAAGCAGAAGAAAAGTGAAAAAGAGCGTAAAAGAGATCGAAAAAGTGCGCGATTTGCTTATATACTGCGAAACATCGCTGCCATAGATTGTAAACAAAATTATCGATGAACGATAAAATAATTAATGACAGACGATTTTAATATTACGGTCAACCAATTAAAAACTCGAAACTTTAAAGAAGAGAAATGGAATTTTAGAGCAGACGAAAATTAAAAAGAAATGAAGTGAAACGATTTGGAAAATACGAATTCGGCAACAATTTAAATATGAACGATTCTAAAATATTTAAAAAGCTGAAAATAGAATAAAACCGAAAAACTGCAATGAATTAACGAATTTTTAACAGAGAGCAATAAATTTGGAATCAAATTAGAGGGGATAAAAAGGGCAATAAATGGAATTCCAAATTAGCCAATTTAAATAAATTTAAATTGCTAAAACCTAAAAAGAACGAACTTTTGCCGTTTTTAACACAAAACCTATGGAATAGAATATATTTGGAACAGAAGAATATCAAAACCTAAACA
The DNA here is from genome assembly GCA_951213105.1 of Amaurobius ferox. NCBI lineage: Eukaryota > Metazoa > Arthropoda > Arachnida > Araneae > Amaurobiidae > Amaurobius > Amaurobius ferox. The sequence continues at coordinate 73,073,249 of OX578138.1, read as the reverse complement.
ATCGGAAAATGGAGAGTCACTATGTAACTAAGACCCCTGAACACGTTTAAACAAAAAGCAAAACTCCTAAATTAATTAAATATCCAAAGGTATAACCCAACACAGGGAAATAGGGGGCGTAATATCTGTATTACATTTATGATTTTTAAAAATGTAAATATTAATTTCATTGTTGGGTGTAGTTACAGGCTTAAATTATATGAGGGTTTCTCAACATGTTAACCAGATTTCAAACGATTATCTTATGTATGGAACAGGGAAGAAGGGGTATTCAATACCTGTTTAGTACATGTTTTATTACTTTCCTTATATACATAATAAGGAAAGTACTGTGGCGGGTCGAAAATTCGAATTTGAGTTTTCGACGGGAGAACACGTTTCAAGCATCCCTGATCACGAATCAAACATTTTTGAAGTGATATGTGTGTGTGTATGTGTATGTGTGTGTGTGTGTGTGTGTGTGTGTGTGTGTCAGTGAGACTGTGGAGACGATAACTGACGAACGAATGGACCGATTCGAACGAAATTTGGTACAAAAATCCCAATCCGTAAACACTGGAAGCCTATTGTTTTTATACACAATCGAATGCTCAGAACCCTCCTAAATTTTCAAGCGAAATTTTGAAAAAATCGTCAAAAAATCAAAACCGCTAATAAAGTTACGCAAATAGACATTTCTTATGTAATTTTTCATTAGAAAACGATTGACATAAATTTTAGAAAGCTTACATGAACCGTTCTCGAGATATTGCACATTTTGCAAAAAAAATATCAAAAAGTTACATAAAATAAAAGAAAATATTTCCTATTGAGAGACATGTTCACTTTTTATATGCACTACCATGCGATAAATTGGGCGACATCATTCTCAGGTATCTAGCTCGTTCCATTCATGAAAAAAAGATACTTTGAGTAATACTTTTGTAATTGAACGCCATTAGTCATGTATCTGCTGTAAGAATAACTTATTTCCCCGTCCACAACGCTTGGCGAGATTTTGGCGACTAATTTGGAGGAATGTCGCCAAATTTGCGACATTTTTAATTGTTGCCAAATTAACAAAAATCTCGCTAAATTGATGAAAATGACGCTAAATCAATGAAAATGACGACAAATTGAAGAAAATTCAATATCTTGGAAAGAATATAGGTATCTACTATAAAATAACATTTTTTTTAACTGTAAAAGTAGTAAATTCATTGCATTATATAAGGAAAGTCATGTGTTGCCCACATCAGATTTTTTATAAAGGATTTCTTCTTAATCCAAACGTTGGGTATATTTTATTTTTATTTTTACATGTGCTCTTCATACAAATTTCAATAAAGAATAACTCACAGGTATTAAAATATACAAGTAATTAAATTTTTTACATAAAAAATACACACACACACACACACTCATATATATATATATATATATATATATATATAAATATACACGTGTATATATATATATATATATATATATATATATATATATATATATATATATATATATACATATACACGTATACACGTATACATATATATATATATATATATATATACATATATTATGCTTATTTTATTTGCAAATCCCTTAATAACGAAAGTTTATATACAAATATAACACGTGTTCACATTAAGACCTTATGAAGTACTCACTCCACTTTATCAATGTCGGTATATCCAGAAACCGTTTTGATAATTTATTCTTCTCCCCTTAATTCTGAAAAGCCCTCTCAATGACACTACGTATAAATTTATTGTATTCAAAAATGGCAATTGAAAGCAATTTTTACCCACAATGCACTGGTATATATATATATATATATTCCTTTAAGTATCGAAGTAATAGGATTGAATAAGATGAATCTATGTTACTTTAATATGCAACAGAATTCGTCTTATCTTATAAATTATGCATGAACAAAGCATTTGAAAAATTATCAATGTAGTGGATGGGGGACAGTAAAGAGCTTCTGAAAGCAATGCTGTGTTAAAAAGAAAACCGAAATCCATTTTATACATCCGTACCATATCTTCACAATTATTTTAAACTGTATTTTATGGAAAATAGATTTTCCATGCAAAAACATACAGTTATATGTATGAGATGTATTTGTTTTGACTCATGCTTGCAGGCAATTCACAAATATTGATGAGGTTTGAGATATTTTCAAATTCTTTATTATGACATTTAAGAATTTTCAATGCATATTCATAGCAAAAGAAAAACTGACCTGGACAGAACATGACTTGAACTACATAATGCAATTACTTTACTATTTTCACAGCGACAAAATGGCGTAAGAGATATATATTAACATGACGTAAATTGAAATTTTTTAATTTTCTTTTTCTTGAAACTTTTTTTCCCATTTAGGGATACCAATATAATGACTTGGTGTGGGACAACCAAGTGGTTTAAACACGGGAATTGCAGTTGGACGATCGAAGTGCAGATCCCAGCTCTGCCCAAACTATCTTCGTGTTCACGCTGAGTACAGGCGCGCTAAATATGTGGATTAGTAAGTCCTTCCGGAAGGTTGGTGGTAAGAGAAGGAGGGTACGGTCCATATGGATGCCGCCCCTACTGGGTCCCGGTCTAGTGGCACTGTCTAGTGGCATGTGTAAGGTATCTAAACAGATACCTTACACATTCTGGTAGATCGAACAAACAAACAACAAATATAATGACTTATTCATACTCATATGCAAAATCCTTATTAAGATGCAATTGACATATAATTAATTTTCCTTGAAATAAATGATATTGTAGAATTTTCAGACATCCAAATAAAAACTATTAAAAAAAGTATATGTTATCGTGAATAAGAAGAACAAGATTTATAAGGCTGATTTACATTTGAAAAATAAACATAGTGAACGATATTTTTAATACATTATTTTTAATATGAAATATTTGTGACAAATGTATTTGAAAAACGCATAATATCTGTAGAACTGTTTATTCTAACGATCATATTTCGGTTCCATTCATTTTCTAACGGAAAAATACGTATTTGTGGTTCTGATTTTTTAATGATTTTTTCCAAAAATTCGTTTGGAATTTAGGAGTGGGTGCTTTCGAAACATTCAGTCATGTTTAAAATCATCAGGGTTCCATTATTTACTGATTGTACTAGTTATTAAAAATTATTTTCGAAAAACTTCATTTGTTCGTGAGATATCGCGTCCGTAGACTTTCAGAAAATCACACAAACATACATATAACAAACATATATCCATACATACGCACACACACAGTTATCGCCTCAAAAACATTTTATTCGAATTCAGGGATGTTTGAAACCTACTCTTTCGTTGAACACTCGATTTCGTTTGCGTTACAATACTTTCCTTATATATTACACTATGCGTGTTGGAATGCTAATATCCCATAGGGGCTGCACATGAGTTTCACAAAACACAAAATTAATTTACGTCTGTCACACTTAGAAAGCGTCCTTTAAATTCACTAATTTTTATTTCATTCAAATTTGATACCAGACATTATTTACATTGAATAATTAAAATGTGGTACTTCTGGCGATTTTGCTGGGGAAAAATATTTACATGTATTTGCATATAAACTTCCAGATTAAGAAATGTATTGGTGTCGGAATGTAACACTTTAATAAAACATATATTTTCCCATAAATACATCATTATAGCTAAAAAAAAATCTGATGTGGGCAACACATGACATCCCTTATATAATGCAATGAATTTACTACTTTTACAGTTAAAAAAAAATTATTCTTATAGTAGATACTTATATGCTTTCCAAGACATTGAATTTTCTTCAATTAGTCGCCATTTTCATTGATTTAGCGTCATTTTTATTCATTTGGCGAGATTTTTGTTAATTTGGCAACAATTAAAAATGTCGCCAAGTAAGCAACATTCCGCCAAGTTGGCGACATTCCGCCAAATGAGTCGCCAAAATCTCGCCAAACGCTATGGACGGAGAAATAAGTTATTCTTACAGCAGATAAATGACTATTGGCGTTCAAATACAAAAGTATTACTCAAAGTATCTGTTTTCATGAATGGAACGAGCTAGATCCACGAGAATGATGTCACCCAATTTATCGCATGGTATTATATATGAAAAGTAAACATGTTTCTCAATAGGATTTTTTTTTTATTTTATATGACTTTTTGATAATTTTTTTGAAAAATGTCCAATATCTCGAGAACGGTTCATGTTAGCGCTCTAAAATTTATGTCAATCGTTTTCTAATGAAAAACTACATAAGAAATGTCTATTTGCGTAACTTTATTAGCGGGTTTGATTTTTTGACGATTTTTTCAAAATTTCACTCGAAAATTTAGGGGGTTCTGACCATTCGATTGCGTATAAAAACAATAGGCTTCCAGTGTTTACAGATTGTGATTTTTGTTCCAAATTTTGTTTGAATCGATCCATTCGTTCGTCAGTTACTGTCTCCACAGACTCACTGACACACACACACACACACACACACACACACACACACACACACACACAGACATCACTTCAAAAATGTTTGATGCGTGATCAGAGATGCTTGAAGCGTGCTCTCCCGTCGAAAACTCGAATTCGAATTTTCGACCCAGTCACAATATTTTCCTTGGGGGCGCGGTAGCCCATTGGTTAGCGCGCTGGAGTTGCACTCGGTAGGCCCGGGTTCGATTCCAGCCACTGCCAAAACTGCCGCCGTGTTCACGCGGAGTACGATCACGTTAAACATGTGGGTCCGTAAGTCCTTCCGAGAGGTTGGTGGTAGGGGAAGGAGGGTACGGTCCCTGTGGATGCCTCCCCCACTGGGTTCCGGTCTAAATTGGGTGGCACTTCCCGGCCGTCCAAACAGTTACCTTACACCTTTCTGGTAGGTCGGACGGTCTGGGTAACAACAACAACAACAACAATATTTTCCTTATACATTATGTATATAAGGAAAGTAATATGTTGCTGACAGCCTTGCCGCATAAAATTTTGCATGTGAAGTCAATACATTTAACGATACTTAGTACATATTAAATATTGTGTTAGGTTTGCAGTACTTTCAAACCTATAGTTGAAAATGTTTATGATTATGGTCATTCTGTCTGTCCTTTCGCACAATAACTACTTAAAAATGGCTTTATCGGAAAGTAATTTTAGTGTGTTATCGAAAACCAATTTTAGTGTTATCGAAAAGAAATTTTGTTGAGACTGTTTGTGGAATATCTGAGAATGAAAATTAATAATATTACTCAATTACCTTTGAATTTAACCCGGATTAATGAAATCAAATACCCTATGGGACTTACTATTTTTCTTACATTTCTAAGCAAAGTTAAAATTCACAAATTGCTTCAAAAATTTTAGAAAATATTCCAATTGCCACATAAAATGTTTAAAAGAAAATCGAAAAAATGTGTTGGATATTTTTTTAAATAAAAATTGAATTTAATAATTACACTCATGATATATTAAGCGATCACGTGACTCATTGCAAAATAAAAATATAGCATCCTATTTCCTCCGTTACCGTTAATGTTTAAAAATCGTTTAAATTTATATTTAGTGCTATATCCGCCAAGCGATTGTAAAGTGAGTTGTATAAGAATTGCTAATTTTCTCCACGCAAAATTAATTTGCTCTGGAGTCTGGAATATAAGTGATATGAATGAAAATATTCACTGCTTTTACATGGATCGCCAGATGATTTATATCTTGATGACGTCATTTAAATAAAGTTCATTTTTTTCGATGAAGCTTTAAGTTTTCAAGTATAATAAATTACTGTAGTATTGCGATAATTTAAAAAATATCAGCTCTGAATGCATCACATTTTAGAGATGTTTAAATAAAATTGCTTTTCAGTTGGAAAGTGTTTCATAATCAATGCTTTATGCATGATTGATCGTTCTTGTTATTTATTTATTGGTAGCTCTCTATGATTTTGTCAAATAATTTGCTGAAGATCAAACACGAGAACTTAATAACCGTCTTCAACAATAAAAAAATATCAACGAGTTCATGACTTTGAGCCAAGGAATGCCCAAGTAACAAATTCGAATCAACAACTGATAAAGTTCGTAAAATAAATTTTCATTTTGCAAAAACATTGAAGACCGCAGTAAAATAATCAATCAGCACTAGCATAGAATAACACCTCAAAAGAATTATTAACGTAATATGTTTTTTTTTTCAAAATTGTAATGTGAATAGGATCTATGATAGGGATATCTCTGGCTGAAATCTGAGAGTTACGAAAAATACAAATATTTTGAACTCTTATATCTCCGAACCTAATATGTAAAACTGTAAACAACTATTTACTTGTTCTGTCGAAATGGTACCGTTTATAAATATGGTTTCATTATGACAATATTTTGAACTTTATTTGTATCAAACTGAAAAGTTTTTGACAGTGGCATCTTTGGCTTCACTTTGCTTAATTTTACTCGAAATGTCATCTAAGCTATATAATACAGATAGACGCAGTAAGTGTCAAAAATTTCCAGTAGGAAATAAAGTTTCTAGATTAATAATTTACTTTTACAAAGCTCTTATAGTTCTCAGTGAATCGTCCTGTCAAATTGAATAATATTGAAAATTTTTATTTTTTCAAGATTGTATGGCTTATATCTCTGAATTTAAAAGTACTAGCTAAACAATGAAAAGTAATTTGTAGCTCTTTGAAAGTTTAAAAATATATATTTAGATTTGAGATCATATTTTTACATTTTGAAATGCAACGGATATAACTTCGATATTTTTGTATTTTGAACTATTTTGAATATAAATTCTTTTTTGTGGATCTAATTTCGACATTTCAATGTTTTGAACTGTTTTGAAAATTTCTGAAGACAAACTACTTGCTAAGACGAATGTTATTCATGCAAATCCATTTTGACTCCTTCGGATTAGAGCCACAGCTGATTGTAATTTAACAAAAATTATAAACTATACGTAGATTTTTGTGGTTTTCTAAAAGTTTGCCCTTTGTTACACAGCCAGATATTAACTTGTAGTATTCAATTATAAACATCTGATATCAACAATATATGACTTTCCCCACATACTCAAATTGATACCTTTATTTTACCCTTTATTTTATTTATAATCATTAAATTGAGTCTAATTACACTAAATAACACGCATAATTATATGAAATTACACAGAAATTACACTTTTAATTGAGTTTTCGTTTTCATTTGGTAACTGGGCGTATTTTTAAAACCGGGTTAGCAAAAACTTAAATACCTCAAGAACGGCTAGTCCTAGAGTAATATGGTTGATCATTTTCTTTTCATCTTCAAAAATTACGCATGACACAAGCATTTAATTGATACATTTGAGCATACGTAATATTTTATTTTAGATTATTCCGATTTTTGCAGAAATTCCCCCCCCCCCAAAAAAAAAATTTTTTTCCCCAAAATGTACCAAAATCTTATCAGATCCCGGGTAACCCATAAGGGAATTTGGTCAATTAGTTTCTAGCTAGAGTGAATTTGAGGGCCATTTCGCAAAACAGGTAGGTTCATTTATCCTGAATTGTACCTAAATCTAATCAGCACTAAGGTAACCTACAATTCACTCACATTTTTATGAAACTCGGTCCACTCATTTATGAGTTAGAGTGGATGCATACATTGCACAGACAGATACACACAAACAGACATCACGCAAAAAATAGTTTTTTCGTATTATAGAGGTCCCGAAACGTGTAGATCCGTCGAAAACTTCAAGTTGCGATTTTCGACACGATACCAATACTTTCCCTATGCATTACCATGTGTTGCAGGGAAAGTAAAAATCTGATGTGGGCAGCACATGACTTTCCCTGCAGACTTATATCCACGTTCTCTTTATTTTAATTAAATTTATTTCACTTTTAATTCAATTTTCGTTCTCATTCGGTAACCGGACTTATTTTCAAAGGTATACGAAAAGCTAAAATATCTCGAGAACGGCTAGTCCTAATGTAATGGAGTTGGTCTTATTCTTTTCTTCGTTAAAAATTACGTATTAAACAAGCATTTAATGGATATGTTTGAGCATACGTAGTTCTTTAGTTTAGATTTTAACGATTTTTCCGGGTCATTTTGCAAAAAAAGGCAGGTTATTTTTTTCCGAATCATACCAAAATCTAATCAGCACCAGGGTGACCCACAAATGACTTATCTGCCGAAATTTGTGAAATTCGGTTTATTAGTTTTTTAGTTAGAGTGGATACAAGCTTTTGCGGGCCATGTCGCAAAAATATGCGGGTTCTTTTATCCCGAATCGTACTCAAAACTAATCAGCACCAGACTCGCCTAGAAGTGACTTACCTACCAAATTATGTGAAATTCGGTTCATTAGTTTTTTAGTTACAGTGGATACAAAATCTGCACAGACAGACAGACAGACAGACACACAGACAGACAGACAGACAGGCAGACACACACACAGACGTCACGCTAAAAATGGTTTTTTCGTATTCTAGAGCTATTGAAACGTGTAGATCCGTCGAAAACTCGAGTTGCGATTTTCGACACGATTCCAATACTTTCCTTATACATTACCATGTATTGCAGGGAAAGTAAAAATCTGATGTGAGCAGCACATGACTTTCCCTGCAGACTTATATTAACGTTCTCTTTATTTTAACTAAATTTATTTCTCTTTTAATTCAATTTTCGTTCTCATTCGATAACCGGGCTTATTTTCAAAGATGGCGTAGGGAAAGAACGAAAAACTAAAATATCTCGAGAACGGCTGGTCCTAGTGTAATGGGGTTGGCCTTATTCTTTTTGTCGTTAAAAACTACGTATTAAATCAGCATTTAATGGATATATTTGAGTATACCCAGTTCTTTAGTTTAGATTTGGACGATTTTTGCGGGTCATTTTGCAAAAAAAAGGCAGGTCATTTTTTTCCGAATCGTACCAAAACCTAATCAGCACCAAGGTAACCCACAAGTGACTCATCTACCGAATTTTGTAAAATTCGGTCCATCAGTTTTTCAGTCAGAGGGTATACAAGGTTTTGCGGGCCATTTCGCAAAAAAAGTCGGGTTCTTCTTTTCCGAATCATACCCAAAACTAATCAGCACCAGACACGCTCACAAGTGACTTACACACACCCCAACTAGCACACTTACGTTTTTAATTCGTTGAAAAATCGGAACCCAGTTTCGTTTTTATTTCGTTGAATACGTAACGAAATAAAAACGAAAATATGTCTCGGCACTTCCACTATTTTGCAACCAATTTTTAAAACGTTATTTTTTCGTTTTACACACATAACTTTTGTATGGAGATTTACACGATAACGATATGCATCGCAAAAGAAACGAAAAAGTAACGGAGATAACGCAAAAGAAACGAGTATGTAACGAAAGTTAACGCAAATAAAGCGAATATGTAACGAAATATGGAAATGCAACGGACGTAAAACAAACGAAAATGTAACGGAACGGACGCAAAACAAACGAAAATGTAACGGAGCGGACGCAAAACAAACGAAAATGTAACGGAACTGACGCAAAACAAACGAAAATATAACGGAACGGACGGAAAACAAACGAAAATCTATCGAGAAAGGTTACGCAAAACAAACGAGTATGTAACGAAAGATAACGCAAATAAAGCGAATATGTAACCAAAATTAAGACACTGAAAGGATATATTTCCTCCAGTCTTTTATTTCAGTTTGTCCAGGCTAGCATATGGGGGGGGGGGGGGGGGATAAACCTCGTTATGCCAGTTTTGGGGATTTTTCGATTTGTTACTTGCAAGGATAGATGTTGAGAAATTCGATAGAGTAACTAGATGCATTTCTAATATTTTTGAGCATTGCATCAATTTACAAAAATTTTAGAAACACTGCTCTAATTATTTTATCGATGTTTTAAAAAAGCACAAATTTTCTTTTTTTAGCATTTATGCTTTGCAAAGAACATAGGAGAAAATCCTGAAAACTAAATATTTAGTACTATTTTCCATATGCTAGCATGGAAAAACTGAAACCAGCAGTTGGAAGGAAAATATCCTCTTAATATACGAGTAACATGGTAAACTGAGTAACGTAAAGAATAAGCAAATATTTTAAAGCAAGAAACACCATTTAGAAGAATAACTTTTATGCTCTGTTAAATAATATTTCAAGTTCTAGAAGAAAAAATTCCACTAAAAATTACATTTAAAACGTTATTTACAGAATGCATCTTGTGTTTTTTCGTAGGAAAATCTTTACATATTCTATTTGTTACTGAATTTTGCACACTGTTTTTCAGTTTCTCTGATTTGCTTCCTGGTGATTTAAGACTTACCTTGTAGGAATATATTATTCTACATCCTTGTATATATTATTCTATGTTTTAAATTAAAACATTATTCACATGCAATTTAATTAATATACTAGTGTTAACACTATTGACTTTTCCATATAAAGAAAAATCAATATATTTTCCCCCCTAATTTAAGGTATTAGGAGTGTATAGGACCTTTCAATCTTATTAAATTACATTTACCTAACTAAAATCACTTCAAGTAATAAGGAAAACTTTAGAAGTTGAATAATCATCCCCCTTTGCTGTCTACGCCTGTCATAAACACAGATGTAAAGACATGACCTCCAAAACTACACCCGCATATGAATATTTTCATCTTTCTCTAGTTCCATTTTAAAATCTACTTCTGAACTAGATAGCTAAAACCTCTGACCTCAGTCAATTTATATAGATTTAACATTGAAAATGTGCTTCAATGTTAAATCTATATTTAGCCATGTGGTCAGACATTCATTGTATAATCCCAACAGTAAAGGACTAAATAAAATAAATACCAGTTTCATTTTAACTTTGTAAATAAGATAATTTTAACATTTTAAGTTGTATTTCAGCAATTTTTATGCCCCTGACACCATTTTCGTTGTTTCAAGGCATTGCATGGTGTAACCATTGGTTTTGGAATCACTGTGTTCTACCATGAATGTTTGCAGTATGCAGATACGCCAAATAGTTTTTGATGATACAGCTCCCTATGCGTGTTCATCTCAGGTTTTATCTGGGATGCTGTTGTCTTGCACCACTTTCTGGCCACAATCCGCTTCAAAGCCTTTCTGTCTCTATCAGTCAGCTTTGACCGTGAGCCACTGTTGTGCTTGGCAGATGATGTCCTTCCCTGTTTGATATAGGCTGTCATTGCGGTCGACACGGTTTTTCTCCCGACACCAACAAGGGTGGCCATTTTCGTTACTGAGACTCCGGCATGATGGGCCCTAACAACCATTTCTCTTTTGAAATATGAGAGGTCAGCCATAGTGAAGTTTTAACGCCTCAATATATTTTGCATCAAATTGCTATCACTGATACTCAGAGAGACTGATGTGTGTACATTCTCGCCCGCTAGATAGCATGCTTCAACGTTAGAGGGTGGGAGTATAAGACAGGTTCCCTCGAGTATTGTTAATACACAGGTGTTCATATTATTTTGTCCAACCCCTGTATATTGTTTATTTATTGAAAACCTAAAAAAGTATCTATGCAATCCATTCTCAATATGAAGCAGCTTCTGCAAAAACAAATGTTTCATGAAATAAACAAAATTTAGATGTTTTTTAAGGTAATTCTTCCAGCATTAATGACTTCACTTATGTATACATATAGTGCACGTGAAAATTATAGTAACTAATGTCTGAGATTGAGGGTTTAAAGTAATAATATTGACCTCTACGCAAGCCTCTAAAACAGATAATTTATTTAAAAATATCACGTAACTTGTACTTGAATTGAAAAGCATCTAAAACATGGCTGAAAAGGAGAAATTACAACTTTTACTCAAAAATAAACTTCAAGGAGTAATAAACTTCAACCATATATATTTATTCATAGGCATGATAAAAGAATCTGCATTTGGAGTCAGTAAGTTCAGATAGGTAAAAGATATTTAAAAGTAATTTCTGAATATTTTAAGATAATTATCAAATTGACTAACAATGTTAAAGATGCCATTGTAGTAAAAATCTATTATATACAAATATCTAGTACAGCCTGCTTCATGTCAACATCCAACTAGAACCAAAATCCTTTTAGTGTCTTTTCCAGTGGATTGAAGAGTGAAAATCACAAGGAGATAGATCTAAACTGTACAGATGTGTTGTCCTCAATGTTGAAACACAAAGTTTTGTAAACGGCTATACAATAGAGTAGGTTCTCTGATCACTACTAACAGCTCACAGGATCCATCGACAGCTCACTTTGCTGTACCCTAGGCTCCATATAATAATTCGAACAAGTTCCATGGCTCCACCATCATCTTTTTCATGTTACTTTCATGATGTTTCTAAAAAATTAACAAAATCATAAATATCTAAAAATGAAGCAAATGCACATGTTAGAGATTATTACACAATTAATTATACATATTAAAGATAGGTTTGAGTATTGTTTCTTTAAACAGCAAGGATTTTTCTCAAGATATATATTTAGATCTTGAAAGAAGCATTGTAGTTGTAAAACTAAGTGTCTTTGAAAATAACTTCAAATTTCATTTGGTAGAATACGAAAATTTAGAAAAAATTTCTCTCATAGTTGTAGTAAGACATATAGAAATTTTTTCTATTTATATTTTTAGTCTATTTATGTAGGCCAAATGTATTTATTTTTTATATCTTGATGATATTGTAGGGATTCATGTAGTATTACATTTATAAATTGCATAAATGTGTGCATATTTACAAGGAATATTACAAGGCTATTAAAAATGTTAGGCATCTTTACTAAGGATATTAAAATTTAAAAATATGTCATTATAAATGGGATTTTTTTAAACCACATATAAAGATAAGATTTTAGTTTTATGTAGTAGTACCTCGATTTGACAAGCATATGGCATTTGTTTAATCGAGGTTGCATGATATTATGAGTTTTATTGTTGGTAAAAATTTGCCATACTATATTCTTTCAGAAAAATGTTTTCTTGAAACATCTATTTCCAGGGATCTGCTATAGATAGAGCTCAGATGATGACTGATTTGAAATTAGCATCCTATTTCTGAGAGGTTAGAGGTTCACTATATGGATTTCTACTTATTTATTTCCGGTTCAAAAATTGTCACTTGCAAATTTTATATCTCAAAATTGGCTATATATACAGGGTGAGTCAGAACTCTTGAACCAAACTTTAAGGAGTGATAAATCACATCAAGTAATTTTGTCATACAAAGCAGGGTCGCAACGCAAGAGGTGAACCGCTAAGTGGTAGTGATGATTCTCTCATGAAAAGAGGAAACACAAAAATGACAGAGTAGGCACATAGTACGTTTTACTGACAGAAATTGCAGAATGCATGGACAAAGTTACAGAAACTGTTCAAAAGTACGACCACCAGCAGTAATGCAGGCTTCACACCTGCGATGTAGCGAGCGGCGCACGTTAGCAAAAACACCCAGCATATCTTGCACAACACTGGCAGTAACAGCAATGCTAGCAACAAGGTTCTCGTTGGAGTCGATGGGGTTAGCGTAGATGAGACTTTTCATATGGCCCCATAAAAAGAAGTCGAGACAAGAGAGATCAGGCGGTCGTGCCGGCCAAGCTATAGGACCAACCCAACCAATCCATTGCCCTGGGAATGTATCATCTAAGGTGTGTCGCACATCCACGCTGAAATGGGGTAGTGCTCCATCATGTTGGAACCGCATACATGCTTTAATGTTGACAGGAACATGTTGTTGTTGTTGAGACCCAGACCGTCCGACCTACCAGAAAGGTGTAAGGTAACTGTATGGACGGCCGGGAAGTGCCACCCAATTTAGACCGGAACCCAGTGGGGGAGGCATCCACAGGGACCGTACCCTCCTTCCCCTACCACCAACCTCTCGGAAGGACTTACGGACCCACATGTTTAACGTGATCGTACTCCGCATGAACACGGCGGCATTTGTGGCAGCGTGCAAATCTAGTGCGCAAACCACGGGGATACCGCACCCGAGATGGCCAACAGCACGCGGCGTTCCGAGGTGGTCACCCACCAAGTACTAACCGCGCCCGATGCTGCTTCACTTCGGTGATCTAACGAGAACCGGTGTTTTCAGCACGGTACGGCCGTTGGCCCCAGGAACATGTTGTATAACTGTGGCAATACCTCCTGTAAAAATAGGAAGTATGTTCTACAATCCAGTCGGCATGGTAGAAGATATGGGCCAATCAAATGATCATGGACAATTCCAGCCCAAACATTTATGAAGCACTGCTGGAAGGAATGTGGACATGTGGATTTCTAGATGCCCAAACATGAAAATTGTGCATATTAAAAATGCCCTCATGAGTAAAGGTGCATTCGTCCGTAAATAAAACATGTGCACTAATATCAAGCTGCGCTGCCATCTGTTTCAGAAACCAGTGTGCAAAATCGGCACATGGCTGTAAATCTGCAGGTGTCAAGGCTTGTACTTTCTGCGCATGGTAGGGGTGTAATCCTTCATTCCGTAATACTCGGCAAACCATTCTTTAAGACACATTTAAGGCACGGGAAAGTGCCAGCGTGCTGCTTTCCGGACAATCTTCAACCCTCTGCAGAATTTTGTCTTCAACTTGTGGCGTCCTCACACTCATGGAACGTCCTGTATTATGCATACCGCTGACAAAGGAGCCAGTTTCACACAGACACTGATGCAATTGCTGAAAGATTTTTCAGTTTGGCAAGCGTCTTGTCGAGAAACACCCCAGGTATAGTCTTTGGGCTTTACGAGCAGTTTCATCTGCAGTACCATGCATAAAATGCATGTCCACCTTTTCCTGATTTGTGAAACCAGTCATTCCTTCTACAATCCATGGTGGAAATGACGATTAGTGGGAAAAACCACAGCTTTATGCGTTTATTTCTTCCGAGCTTTTATTCTTTCTACCGTTTTTTAACCAAAATTCTGTCAACTAGAATAAACAATTAAAAGCTGTTTCCACAAGTACGTAAAAATCGTCTGCAAACAAAATAATTATTTTCGATTACTTTACAAGAGAATAACAGTGGTGCTGCAAGTTGAGGTTTGCTAGCTAGTTCCAATATTTCCGCTTGCTACGATCGCATTTTTCGCAAAATGCTAACAGACTATCCATAATGTGAAAATGAAACAAGAGGTTTTAGCTTTTTTGCTAAAGAAATTTTAAACTCAGCTTAAACCCTGGCTAGTTCTGACGTAGTCGTTATTGAGTTCAATGTCAGTGACGTCTAGCGGTTCATCTCTAGATTTATGACCCTGCTTTGTATGACAAAAATTGCTTGTAGATATGATTTATTGCCCTTCTTTTCGCCCAAGAGTTCTGACTCACCCGGTATAGCTTAGATGATAACTGATGATATGGAATTCTAGAAGAAGTACGGTTGTTCACTAAGAATTTTTACTTACGGGTTCTTCTGATTTAAGATTTTTCCTTAGCTATTTTTTAGAATTTGCTGTACATAGAGATAATGACTGATATGGAAACAGCATAAAATTCCGAAGTGGATTGGGGGATAACTAAGAATTTCCACCTCCAGTCTTTTCACTTCTGGTTCAAAAAAATTTCTTAGAAAAATTGAAAACACATTTCTTAAGATTGGCTATAGATAAAACTTAGATGATAATGAATACGGATTTAGAGGCGAATTCTAGAGATAATAATGGGTTTCACTATAGCAATGTTTTTCAAACTTTTCTAGTAGCGGAACGCTTTTGAAATATAATTTTAAGGCAGAACCCCAAAATGAGAAAAGTCGTTTGTGGTCCAAATTATGCATTTAAATGTTACTCATCTATTTAATTTTTAAAAAAAACTTACACAAAACCCCAAATACGGTGGAGAAAGCCCCAGGGTTTAGATTTATAAGAATAAGACCAACCCTATTACTCTAGGATTAGCGGTTCGAGATATTTTAGTTTTTTTGCATGTTTGTTACACAAATGGAAATTGATATAAAAGTGCAAATTCAGTGTAATTTAAAAAAATGTGTGTTATTTTGTGCAATTAATTAATAAAGAAATAAAGAGAAAATGAGTTTATGTCTGTAGGGAAAGTTATGTGCTGGCCACATCAGATTTTATATTATATCTTTGTAATTTGGGGATTTAAAATTTCAAAGAGTTTAGTCTTAAATCATACTTCTGCAAAATTTCAAAGAGTTTAGTCTTAAATCATACTTCTGCAATACATTCTAATCTTTTTAAAATGCTAATATTAATATTTAACAAATATGAGGTTTGTCTATTTCCAATAAAATGTATAGACAAATGTTGCTTTGCATTGAAAATTCAATTCAGTCCAATACACAGCAATGTTCAATTTGAAAATACATGTACAGTGAAATCTCGTTAATGCAGTACCCGCTAATGCGGATTTCTCATTAGTGCGGACAAACTCTCATTCACCGTCTTGGTATATAGACATTCAATGTTAAAAGCATTGTTTAATGCATACCGTTAATCAGATAATGGGGACAAAAATTTAAGAATTTATTGCAAAACATGCCTTCTTCAGAAAAATTTTGAGAAAAAAAATTATTTCGAGATGTGTTTGTTCACTCACCTGTTTTTCAAAAGAAACCTAACGAATGCTTTTGGATTTTCTTTGGAATCAAAAAGCCAGGATGACAATGGTTTTTTTTTTAAAGTATGTTCGCGAATTGGATAAACGATTCTGTAAAGAGAAACGAAAGGTGGCGTTGTTCATGAATAACTGCCCGACCCACCCTTCACAAATTCCTAGGCTGAAAACAGCAAAGATGATTTTTTTATCACCCAACTGTACTTTAAAGCTTCAACCGAAGGATTAAGGCTTTATAAAATCTTTGAAAGTCCAGTATCGGCGGATCTTTCTGGGACATGCAATTAATGTAAACGAGTACTCCATCACTTCTAATGTGAATGTTCTTCAAGCAATGAAATGGCTTCAGCGGTCCTGGCAGAAGGTTTCGGCTACAACTATCGTCAACTGCTTCCACCATTCACGGTTTGAAAAAGGTGGGGATATGACATCAGACGAGATCACTCAAGACTTAGCCCTGCTCGGGAATACCCAGCAAGCAGCAACTGCAGCTGGATGTGATAAGGAATTGATCCTAAAACTTTTGACGATGAGGCGATTATTTTGGATAAACTCTCAGACAAGAAAATTATTAATGCAGTAACATATGAGACGGGACAAGAAATCTCCAGTGACAGTGAAGAAGTAGAAGACATTCCATCGCCGATGACACATGAAGTCCAGAACATGCTCACAACTCTGTGTCAATATTGTCAGTCAAAAGATGTTACAGATCAAACCTTTGAATGCCTTGCGAACCTGGAGAATAATATAGAAAAAAGATCGTTCTCCCACCTGAAGCAACAAAAGATTACTCATTTCTTTAATCAGGAATAAATTACGAATGTGGAATAGAAAAATGAGTTTGTTCTTTAGATGAAAATAAATGAGTTTCCACCGTATGTATATAAGTACTGTATTATTTGTTTCATTGTAAATGCTTTCTAAGTATGTAGTAGTATTCATTCATGATACATAGTACATACGTACATTAGTATTTATTTTAGTTATTACTGTATGTAGTTCCAAAAATACTGAAATATGTGTCCTGCTCTTTGTGCGGACAAAATTTGGCGGTCCTTGACTGTCTGCATTAAAGAGATTTCATTGTATTTTGTATTTGGAATTTTTGAAATTTGAAAAGTATTTTGTACTTCATGCCCTAAATATATGCATTTTGTATCGAAAATACATTTTCAATATATTCTGCCCAACTCTGCCACATGTTCTGTTCATCCGGCCATCCAAATGGTTTCTCTAAGTCCTCGGACGAGACGGATGGTCTGGGCTTTCGACATGTTCTGTTCATGTTTAAGCTGTGTGAGGTTGTTCAGTAGCTTGTGCCAGAAGCTGTCCTGCTGTATGATTGCCTCCGATTTGCTTGTAAAAATATCGGCCACAAAATAATGGTTCTATGGTGCTGCAATAAGTAAGAGAGAATATTTTTATTCAATTGATCTCTACTTTCAAAATTACCAGTTTCAAAATTTTCAGCTCTTTAACTTCTCACAATTTTGATTAGTTTTGCAGCGCTATCCAACATTTTAATCGTTGGCTCAGTCTTCACATGCTTGTTTGGAAATTGAAATTCAAAATTTATATAAAAGAGCATGAAAAAAAAAGAAACAACAGAAAATGCACTATAAAAAAATAACATGTCGAGATAGGAAATATAGATTCAGAAGCTTATTGGGAAAGAAACACTAACATCAGGTCTCCATCCTCCAGAAAAATCCAACTACTTGGGAGCATTGAATGATGGATAGATGTGATGATATCACTATCACAACATCGACAGATTAAGGGTTATAAGTTAGGACTAACTATGTAAGAGTGAATACTCATTACTTTACTGTTACCTAAACATCTATAGGTACTGTTGCAAAAAAAATGTATATATGAACCCATAAGAAATTGACCTACAATCACAAAACTTGGCATGTAGATATTGTTTGAGGAGATATGCAAATGATTAGATTTTGGGATAAAAAAAAATGCTTTATTATATGCTTTAATATTTAAGAGTAAGTTCAAAATTTTCCAGAAAATCGATATCTCTATTTTTAACTGATGTACGGGTATTTTTAACAAACAATTCATTTGTGAAACTAACTTACCTGCAAACCATTCATAGCCGACACTGCAATAAGACTTGAGATGAATTCTGAAAATTGTCAATTGACACCAGCAGTGGGGTTTAAACCCCACAGTTGCTAAAGTAGATTTCCTAGAATAATGAAGAAAACATTGTGTATAGACAATGGTTCTATACAGATGAAAATATAAATATTCTACTCGAGATCTTTAGATTTATAGGCAACAATGACAATTTTCCACTACAGTCTTTCATAAACCTTTTTTTAATATATTCACCTCTGTATAATTTCTTTGAATATGTTTTCACATTGTGTTCTACAATGGATCTACTCAATCCTGAGATTAATAAGTATCGAAATGCTGTTACTATTGAACAGCTAGCTCTTCAAGTATTTGCTTATAATGTTAATCAAAAATTTTATAAATCTTTATGTGAACTTGTTTCTGAAAAAGATTCTAATACTATCATTATACCATTTTTTCAAAAGGTCAGTCAGTAAATTACTAAAATCCATAGAAAATTTAATTGTAATATTTTGCTTACAATTAGTAAACACAAGTTATCGCAAGCATCTTCTTCCTTACAGTAAGCTCAAGTTTTCCAATCTTATTTTTTTCCCAGTATGGCCTTTGATATATTGATGAAACTAAATATGCTCTCAAAATCTGTATTAAGGAGTATGAAAACTAAATGTGAACTTAAATTTTGAATTAATGAATATAAAACTATGTCACAAAACAGGAAAATATATCCGATTGCTTGCTCAACAGTGTTGAAATTCTGACCATTATTTTCAGATTTCTTGCACTAGTATTATACAAAACTGTTTGTTAATTTATGATTTTGACTTTTATATACCTTTCATATTCAGAAGTTAAGTATTTTAGTTAATGATTTGTTCAGTACTGTATTTTATTTTTCTGTCTTGTTCGGTCCCTAATAATTTTACAAACATTAGTAAACACAAATCAAAACCTTTTGAAACTCTTATGTGACATTTGGAATTGTTTTCACAAGGTTGGGCCTTGTCATTTGACAAATGTCCTTGGGACATTTTTGTAATGTTTTGGAATAATGCAGCTTGTGTGTTAGTTCTATGCTTATAGATTGACTTTCTTTAGTAGATCCTGAATCCTTCTCAATTTTGCTGTGTTCTAATTTTAAATGCATATATACCTCTCTGGCTCTTCTCTTTGTATCGATTTCATCTTTTCGACTTCAGATTTGTTGATAATTTTTTTCACTGATGAAGGGAATCCAGCATATCCTTGAAACAGCTTCATATTTCATTTTTACATTTTGCTTGCTAAGTGCTCTGTTATGTTACATTTTTTGCCCCTGATCTTGTATCTTATATTCCACATAATTATTCTATATGTTCTATCCCTTTACTTTAGTAGATCCGATTTTCTTTCCTATCCATATGATTTGTATGAAGTAATCTACTCCCACCCATTTTAAATCAACTCAATGTCTATGCTACTGTTTTACTTATATTTTAAAAGCGTACCTATAATTTACGTATTTTCTCATGGATTTTATGCAATACAATCTTATATGCATAATAAAATTTTAGAATGGTGTAAATACTGTAAATTATAAACAAAAGAGTAGAAGTGTAAAAGGCTATATATGGACACCCTCCAAATTGAAGTATGTAATGTGAAATTATGTCGGGAACCTCCATTTGGTTCTCATTAGGTTTCTTCAGTTTCCACGTCCCAACTACATGCTCAAAAGAAAAATACTTGTTTGTGTATTTTATGTATTTAACAGTGGTTTGAATAAAACCATTAAGTTAAAATTTAACAACTGAAAAACATTTTAAATTGCTAAAATAAATATAAAATTGTATTTTAATAAAAAATGTTGAATGAAAATATTATATTTAAAATACTTAGAATTGTTTTTGACCCACTTCTACAAACAACATTTCAAATATAACTTTTTTGCGAATGGAATGTAAAACAGCAAATAGTGACAGAATTATTCTGCACAAATGTAAATTATTAGTTTTGTGCTCAAGTTCAAATATTTACCCAGAAGAAAATAAAAATTAATAGTATCTGTGAACATAAATGTTAAAATAAAATTTGTTGCAAATTTTAGCTATAAATGCATTAAATTAGGAGATAACTAAGGAAGTCACTCCCACTGTAGATAACAGTATTCATGGACTGGTTTCGCACTTATGCGCTCATCAGCAGGGAATAAACGTTAACTGCAGTGCAGCAAGAAAACTTGCTATCTGCCTCAATTTTAGTGGGTACTGATAATTGCAGTCCTTCCAAGTAGCTGATATAAAATTCATTCACAATTTAGCTCAGGCTACACAATTTGCAAGTGCTAAGATCAAAATCACAAGAACCTTCCAGAATATAATAAATAATTCCAAATATAACCTTCCAAAGATAGAATATAACTATCAGAAAAAATATCTGCATACAATAAAAAGGCTAGATTCATATTGTTTTATCCACAAAAATTGCTCAAATTTGGAAAGTACTTGTGCACGTTTTATTATTTACAACTCTTAACTATGTTTCAAATAAATGTTACGAAAATTGAATGTTGTTTTGAATGTCCGATTCGGTGTAAAATTTTATTTTCAAGAGAAAATGTAATTCTTTTAACAGCAAAAGCCATTTTAACAAATTAAAATTGATTTTGTTTAGTAATTCAATTTAGTAAATTATTTTTTTACTTGAATAGTTTATTACCAGTATTTTGTTTTTCAAACTGGTCCGATATCATAAAATATTCTAATGTTGACGCACAAGTACATACCTACTTTCTCAACTTTAGATTATTATGCTGGACAAGATATAAGACTAGCCCTAGTAATTTCACACTACATAAGTATACAATTGATACTATTTTCTACGATGTAGATACATCGTAGATCTATTGTAGATCTACTATGTATCTACAATACATATAAAATAATATTTTATTATATTTTAAATAATTTTAGAAGGAAAAACCAATAATACATACCATAATAGGCGCCAAACCCAAGATAAACACGGTAGTCGGTACACAAAAGAGCTGGGCATGCGCGTTAGAACACAGTTGTTCCACGCCAAGTTGGCAAATACTTTTGGCGCCAATATTTGTGTGGTCACATAGTATTTGGTAGTAGAAACATACAAAAAGCTGCTACAAGGTTACCATATATACATAAAGTAAGGGAGACTTATCGCTAAATAGTGAGATAAATATTAATATCTGATTTTTTGAAGTCTAGATTCTGTCACTGTGTCAATAAATTTCGCAAGATTGTACTCCCACCACATTTCTAGAAATCTACTCAGTCAATTTTTATTATCGCCTTTTTTTAAATGAAAACATTTGTAATGTCAAATATCTGTTAAATGTATAACTTAAATAATATTTTTAAAATGAAATAATTTCAAAGATGTTTACGGGGGGGGGGGGGGGGGGGGAGCTACATGAAAACGTATTAAACCGTAAATTTGTTTCAATACATTGATATTAATTGGGATAATTTGTTTAATGAAATATGTTAAAGATGTGGTTGGAGTATGAAATTAAAATTGTAAGGATTGTGTACAGTCCCTTTCATTACTCTTTTCGAAATCCTGGTTACGCCTATGAGTGGGAGGGGGGGCGTAATTTACCCTGTTAACGTCAGAATACACTATATTAATTCTCCGAAATCGTACATATTGAAAAATGAAATCCAACACATTTGATCGTCGCCCCCCCCCCTTTCTTAAATCCTGGCTACGCCTATGCTAAAATATGGATATTGATTGTCAAATTTAGATTAAATAAACATGATAAAATGCAGGAGAAAAGTAGCGTAACTAATTGTAAAGGAAATATCGAATTTATACATAAAGTTGATATACAGATACAATTCTCCTTCATTAAATTTATTTTGAACATTTTCTTCATATACTGTACAAAAGTAAGAGGAGTGATAATCTCCCCCTCTTCACACCCACACACTGGCTTAATAACGTCGTTTATTCATCATTATCTGAAAATATTTATTACTATCGAAATAATTTGACCGTCGACCCCCATCCCTCATTTCGGCTACTCCAATGTTTAGGTATTGTGTTTATTAGTCCAAAATTTCGCATTTATATATTTCATAGTAATTATACTTATGAGTGTTGGTCAGAATAGAAAAAAGAGGTAATCCTAATCCGTACCCCCCCCCCTCCCCCCTTAAGTGCATTTTTAGTAGAAGTCATAAAATTTTTGATGACAAAGAACTGAAATAAGAATATTTAACCATATACCTTTTAAAAGCCACGAATATCAATGGTTTAATTTGATTTTTAAAACTGATCATCGTTTGGAAAATTATACTTTAAATTTTTAATAATTTGAAACTCAGTAAAAATAACAAAATATGTATAAAATACAAATTTAATATTGAAAATTTTGAAAACAAAAAACCCATTAAACATACTAAACTCGAACAACACAGTATGTGTTTTACGCTGTACTTATTAGAAAATTTAGCATCCGATAAGTTTTCGGATGAAAATAGGGAGAAATTCTCTGAAAATATGGATTGATTGGAGTTATTCTTTAAAAAAATGGATTGTTTGGAGTTATTCGTTGAAAAATTTGTTGCGAATAATGAAGATAAAACTTTTCAGATAAATGCAACAACATTAAAATGATTTAAAAACGAAATATATAATCCATTTAGCAACGTAATAAATAATTCGTTTTAAAATAATTTTTAAATCGCAATATTTGCAACCAAACGAAAAGGAAACGATAGCAACAAGTTTGCAACGTTTTAAATCCAGATCGTGCTACTTGGGACAGACGTCACGCTAAAAATGGCTTTTTCGTATTCTAGAGATCTTGAAACGTGTAGATCCGTCGAAAATTTGAGTTGCGATTTTCGACATGATTCCAATACTTTCCCTAACTTACCCTTACTTATCCCAACTTTCCCTAACTTAATTAACTTTATTTCACTTTTAATTCAATTTTCGCTCTCATTCGGTAACCGGACTTATTTTCAAAGATGGCGTAGAGAAAATACTAAAAACTGAAATATCTCGAGAACGGCTAGTCCTAGTGTAATGGGGTTGGTCTTATACTTTTCGTCGTTAAAAATTACATATTAAACGAGCATTTAATGTATATATTAGAGTATACCTAGTTCTTTAGTTTAGATTTTGACGATTTTTGAGGGTCATTTTGCAAAAAAAGGCAGGTTATTTTTTTCCGAATCGTACTAAAATCTAATCAGCACCAGAGTAATCCAGAAATGACTAATATACCGAATTTTGTGAAATTTGGTCCATTAGTTTTTTAGTTAGAGTGGATACAAGCTTTTGCCGGCCATTTCGCAAAAATAGGCGGGTTTTTTTTATCCCGAGTCTTACTCAAAACTAATCAGCACCAGATTCGCCTACAAGTGACTTACCTACCAAATTTTGTGATATTCGGTCCATTAGTTTTTTAGTTACAGTGGATACAAAATTTGCACAGACAGACAGACACACAGACACACAGACAGACAGACGCACAGACACACAGACACACACACAGACCTCACGCTAAAAATGGTTTTTTCGTATTCTAGAGGTCTCGAAACGTGTAGATCCTTCGAAAACTCGAGTTGTGATTTTCGGTATGATTCCAATACGTTCCCTATACATTACCATGTATTGCAGGGAAAGTAAAAAATCTAATGTGGGCAGCACATGACTTTCCCTGCAAACTTATATCCACCTTCTATTTATTTCAATTAAATTTAATTCACTTTTAATTCAATTTTCGTTCTCATTTGATAACTGAACTTATTTTCAAAGGTGGCGTAGAGAAAATATGAAAAAACTAAAATATCTCGAGAACGGCTAGTTCTAGTGTAATGGGATTGATCTTATTCTTTTCTTCGTTAAAAATTTCGTATTGAACAAGCATTTCATGGATATATTTGAGCATACGTAGTTTTTTATTTTAGATTTTGGCAATTTTTGCGGGCCATTTTGCAAAAAAAGGCAGGTTATTTTTTTCTGAATCGTACCAAAATCTAATCAGCACCAGGATGACCTATACGTGACTCATCTACCGAATTTTGTGAAATTCGGTCCATTAGTTTTACAGCTACAGTGGATACAATCTTTTGCGGGCCATTTCACAAAAAAGGGGGTTCTTTTATTCCGAATCGTACCCAAAACTAATCAGCGGCAGCCCCGCCCACAAGTGACTTACCTACACAATTTTGTGAAATTCGGTCCATTTGTTTTTTAGTTAGAGTGGATACAAAATCTGCACAGACAGACACACAGGCACCACAGACAGACACACAGACACACAGACAGACAGACACACACACAGACGTCACGCTAAAAATGGTTTTTTCGTATTCTAGAAGTCTCGAAACGTGTAGATCCGTCGAAAACTCGAGTTGCGATTTTCGGCATGATTCCAATACGTTCCCTATACATTACCATGTATTGCAGGGAAAGTAAAAATCTGATGTGAGCAGCACATGACTTTCCCTGCAGACTTTTATTCACGTTCTATTTATTTAAATTAAATTTAATTCACTTTTAACTCAATTTTCGTTCTCATTTGAAAACTGGACTTATTTTCAAAAATGGTGTAGGAAAAATACGAAAAACTAAAATATCTCGAGAACGGCTACTCCTAGTGTAATGGGGTTCGTCTTATTCTTTTCTTCGCTAAACATTACGTATTAAACAAGCATTTAATGGCTATATTTGAGCATACGTAGTTCTTAAGTTTAGATTTTGATGATTTTTGCGGGCCATTTTGCAAAAAAAGGCAGGTTATTTTTTCTCGAATTATACCAAAATCTAATCAGCACCAGGGTGGCCTACAAGCGACTTATCTACCAAATTTTGTGAAATTCGGTCCATTAGTTTTGCAGTTAGAGTGGATACAAGCTTTTGCGGGCCATTTCGCAAAAAAAGGCGGGTTCTTTTAACCCGAGTCATACCCAAAACTAATCAGCACCAGATTCGTGTACATGTGACTTACCTACCAAATTTTATGAAATTCGGTCAATTAGTTTTTTTAGTTAGAGTGGATACAAAATCTGCACAGACAGACAGACAGACAGACAGACACACAGACAGACACACAGACAGACAGGCACACACACAGACGTCACGCTAAAAATAGTTTTTTCGTATTCTAGAGGTCTCGAAACGTGTAGATCCGTCGAAAACTCGAGTTGCGATTTTCGACATGATTCCAATACTTTCCCTATACATTACCATGTATTGCAGGGAAAGTAAAAATCTGATGTGGGCAGCACATGACTTTCCCTGCAGACTTATATTAACGTTCTTTTTATTTTAATTAAATTTATTTCACTTTTATTCAATTTTTGTTCTCATTCGGTAACCGGGCTTATTTTCAAAGGTGGCGTAGGGAAAGTACGGAAAACTAAAATATCTCGAGAACGGCTAGTCCTAGTGTAATGGGGTTGGTCTTATTCTTTTCGTCATTAAAAATTACGTATTAAACGGGCATTTAATGGATATATCTGAGTATACCTAGTTCTTTAGTTTAGATTTTGACGATTTTTGCGGGCCATTTTGCAAAAAAAGGCAGGTTATTTTTTTCCGAATCGTACCAAAATCTAATCAGCACCAGGGTATCCCACAAGTGACTTATCCACTGAATTTTGTGAAATTCGGTCCATTAGTTTTTCAGTCAGAGTGGATACAATATTTTTCGGACCATTTCGCAAAAAAAGGCGGGTTCTTTTATCCCGAATCGTACCCAAAACTAATCAGTACCAGCCCCGCCCACAAGTGACTTACCTACAAAATTTTGTGAAATTCGGAGTATTAGTTTTTTAGTTAGAGAGGATACAAAATCTGCACAGACAGACAGACACACAGACAGACGTCACGCTAAAAATGGTTTTTTCGTATTCTAGAGGTCTCGAAACGTGTAGATCCGTCGAAAACTCGAGTTGTGATTTTCGGCATGATTCCAATACTTTCCCTATACATTACCATGTATTGCAGGGAAAGTAAAAAGGGCTCAAAATTTGCTGTTAAGATCTTCATAAATTTCGTTATAATGTATTTCTGCCGAAAATGATGCAGCTGCAATAACATCATTGGAAACCTTAATATATATTTTTATATAATTTTTCACGCAAATTTATACACACAGGTTATTACCTTAGCCATCACGCAATCTTAGCAAAAATATACTTATTGATCCGTAACCAACAGGTGCCTATACTTCGAAGCACTTACACGTAACCATAGTAACTATTAGCAAGAGGAAAGTGTCTTAAGCTCGTCTATGTCGTAAACCCTTATTAACTTTTACACCGATACTTTTGAAAGAAAAAGATAAAATCAGGGGTGGCTCCCAGTCTGGTGTAGCCGAACTTGTTTTGCGTGAATAATATTTTGTGAAATGAAACATCTGCAAAGTTCAATAAGTTTAATTAATTTTTTTTTCAAACTCATTTATTTCGTTTACAAACTTTCGAAACGCTATAAATTACTCGTCAACTGTTTATAGCTAACTAGCACTTTTAGTTTTCGACCCGATTTCTTCTGGATACTCTGACCATAGACTTAACGTCAAAATATCAATTTGCTTCCCGGTATATAAATTAAACTTGCTAACTATCTTTCTTTTTGATAAATGAATTAAACGTGTTTACTATCTTACTTTTCGGTATATAAAGGAAACTTGCTTACTATCTTACTTTTCGGTATATAAAGGAAACTTGCTTACTATAGTGTTCTTCAGTAAATGAAATAAACTTGCTTACTATCTTACTTTTCGGGAAATGAATTAAACTTGTTTACTATCTTACTTTTCGGTATATAAAGTAAACTCGCTTACTAACTTGCTTTTCGATGTATAAGTTAAACTTACTTGCTAACTTGCTTTCTGGTATATAAGTTAAACATGTTTACTGTCTCGCTTTTTGGAATATCATTTAAACTTGATTAC
This sequence comes from Amaurobius ferox, assembly GCA_951213105.1. Taxonomy (NCBI): domain Eukaryota; kingdom Metazoa; phylum Arthropoda; class Arachnida; order Araneae; family Amaurobiidae; genus Amaurobius; species Amaurobius ferox. The sequence goes on along the minus strand of OX578138.1, from coordinate 73,045,680 downwards.
TATATTGCTTTTCGGTATATAAATTAAAATTATGCAATGTATTTATACAGATTTTACATTCAAATTAATCTGGAAACTTGTATACCGGCACACGTTTACGTACTTGAATAAGCATAATTTCATCTATTCAGTTCAAACCTCACCAATCATTGAACTTATTTAGAATCCCCACGTTCATTTCACCTCCTAATTTTTCAAACAAAGTAAAATATATCGTGTTTGTGCACCAATATTTCACTAACGAGTAAGTAAAGATTGTGCTGCAACAATTGTAAGATTTTAAGTATTACGGCTTTCCCGTCCATTGGAAAATCCAGGTTAAAATACTAAAATATCGAAATTATAACCACTAACTTACAAAACTAAGAGCTTGATCCAAAATTCAATTGAATGGCTCACAAAGAGCTACAAATACTTATTGCTCATTATCATTTTAAGGTAAAAACATTGCACACATATGAGGAACGTAAAATTTTCAATCTTCTTCAATTTGACAAGACGAGTACTCGAAAACTATAACAGCTTCTTTTTATACACACACACACACACACACACATATATATATATATATATATATATATATATATATATATATATATATATATATATATATATATATTTACTTCAAATTTTTGACAAATTTCAATACAGATTTTTAATAACAAATCCTAAAACCATCTATTTTTAGCGGGGGGGGGGGGAAATCTTATTTATTCTAAACTTTAACCAAAATCCATAATATATATATATTATATCCATATTAGTATATGTATATATATATATAATCCATATTATATATATATATATATATATTATACATATATATTATACATATATTATATATATATATTATTATTATATATATATTATATATATATATATATATATATATATATATATATATATATATATATATATATATATATATTATATATATATATATATATATATATATATATATTATATATATATATATATATATATTATATATATATATATATATATATTATATATATATATATATATATATATATATATATATTATATATATATATATATATATTATATATATATATATGTATATATATATATATAATATATATATAAAATGTATAAAGAGAATTTATGAAAAGTGAAAAAAGGAAGGAAGGCTTAGCAAAAAGCTTACTCTATGGCGGTAAGGGGTTGTGACCTCACTCCCCAGTTTTCAACAAGCTTGTCATAAATGCCGCGGCATTGCACTCCTGGTCGCCAGCTTTGGCTGAAGCCCACCTCCGGAGTGACAATAATAATTATCACAAGACCTCCAAAAAAGGAAAGAATCAAGGACGAGAGGAAGACCATTACTGTATGAGCAACCAGTCTCGCTGACTACGATGACCTTTATATTGCTGCGTTTGATCGTTCTGCGGTCCTGTCATTTGCAATATGCGAACCTTCAGTTGCTAAATGTATATAAATAAGATTTTAACTTTATACAATACACTATATTGTTACGGTATAAATTATCAATGTATTGTAGCATAAATGGAACAGGGTAATTTTGTAGATATGCTTGTTGTGGAAATATTCGATCAAAATCTATACGCAAATCTTCATCCTTAATAATCCTTTGAGTTCTAACCAACCCCCCCAAGAATACATTCCTAAATATACTCAAGTGAAGGTTGGAGTTCCAATGTACTAGACCATTTATAGGTATATTAAAACTGTTTCCTTTGTCATAAATGGTAAAACTTATTGGGATTTGTCCAAAGTCGATACTTAAATCCAAAAAATTCAACTACAATTTTAATTGCAGCCGGATTTTCTTTCAAAACAAGGTTGGGTGGGTAGAAATCAAAGTTCATTCAAAAGTTTTCATTTTCATATCCAACAATCACATCATCTACGTAACGTAGGTAAACAATTTCGTTGTTAATATGTGACTGGCTTTCATAAAAATTGGCTTTCCCGTCCATTGGAAAACCCAGGTTAAAATACTAAAATATCGAAATTATAACCACTAACTTAAGAAACTAAGAGCTTGATCCAAAATTCAATTGAATGGTTCACAAAGAGCTACAAATGCTTATTGCTCATTATCATTTTAAGGTAAAAACATTACACACATATGAGGAACGTAAAATTTTCAATCTTCTTCAATTTGACTAGACGAGTACTCGAAAACTATAACAGCTTCTTTTTACACACACACACACACACACACACACACATATATATATATATATATATATATATATATATACATTAAATTTTTGACAAATTTCAATTCAAATTTTTAATAACAAATCCTAAAACCATCTATTTTTAGCGGGGAAAAAAAATCTTATTTATTCTAAACTTTAACCAAAATCCATAATATATATGTATTATATCCATATTATCCGTATATCCATATTATATCTATATTAGTATATGTATATATATATATATAATCCATATTATATATATATACATATACATATATATATATATATATATATTAGAATGTCAAAAAACAGTAATTATCAATGTACAAATAGTACTAAATCAAATTCAAGACATAACAGCGCAATGCAGCTAGTTAATGTCGAGAAAAAATAACAAGTCAAAAATTGTAAGAACGTGAATACGTGAATAAAGTGAAAAAGGTCAACAGGGCATATATAAAAGGCCTAGAGGGATGGCGACCCCTAGTTCCCGGTTACAAGTCGACTTTTTACACCTTAGGAAACACTCCCGGAGCCATATATCACCTGTGGTCTTAATTCAGAATAACGTCAAAGTAGAAGACGCAAATCACACAAGAACGTGCATCCGTAGACGGCAATGCCTCCATAAAGAAATAAAAGGTTTAAAAAGAGATATATTTGAATTAAAACCTCGAATTACAATAATAAATAAAATACCTGAACAATTCCAATCATCCTACCAAAACACCTAGACCTTCGATAAGACCAACTCATAATCCCGCTCAGCAACGTTGCCATTTATTACATGTAAACAACTGTGTTGCCAAAGTCTTTTTGAAATGCACCCATAAATTTACTGTACACAACATTGTAACACTGTCTTATAAAAAGAAAAGGATAACTTTGCGTTAAAGCTTCCTTTATAAATAAAGTATCATGTCCAATCCGATCCTCTTTAAAAGAATGCATACGTGCACTACGCTTAAAATGATTAATTAGAATATTACGAAATATCTTAATACTTAAATTAGAATGCCAATTGATAATGTGATGTATCTTGAACTTGTATTGACGTCTTTTGTCATAAATTGTATAATACGTAGACATGTTTTTTGCAATCTTCATGACAATCATTGACAATCTTCATGAAATATGGAAGAAATTTGTTATTACTTACACAGACAAGGCGGCTTCAAATTTTACATTCACGTGTATAACATTTTACATGGAAATTCTTGCTAATTGTTATAACAATGTTGAAGTTTATAAAAAACTCAAAGTTGGACAAAAAGAAATGGATAATCGTATTAGAGCCCTTCATAAGCGTATAGGAGTCAATATACAGTATATACGGTATCCTTATTTAGTTATGATTCCAAAACTTCATAAGAAGCCCGTGAAGTTTCGCCCAGTTACAGTGGCATTTCGAGCTTATACAACATCTGCCAATTCGCTTCTTATGTCATATCTACAACCTATTATGAATCATTATTTAAAAAACGGATCAGTCATGATAAAAAATAGCGATGAAGTCATAAGAAACTTGAAGAAAATGCCAACCAACTTAATATTTAAAACCTTTAACTTCCAAGATATTTTTAATAATATCAATTTGGAGGATCTGTATAGTATTATGACACATTTACATGGAGTCTTTGAATTACAGAGAATTGTACCAATCCAAAAGTTTAAACAAGTTTTGGACATTGTGTTATACGAAAATATTCTATACAACGGCGTTGCTTTTTACAAGCAAATCAAGGGTGTGCCAATGGGAGGAGGATGTTCATCTTTATTGGCAAATCTATACTTACATCATTATGAACAAGGTAATCACATTTTAAACGAATTACCATACTTTCGTTTTGTCGATGACGTCCTTATTGCACAAGAAAATATAGGTGTCATGTTTGATTTCGGATTCTATCCAGCCGATTTAACTCTGATCGAAAATATCGCAGAAAAGTCAAAGGAAATTAATTTTCTGGATATTCGCATACATTTTGCAAAAAACATGTCTACGTATTATACAATTTACGACAAAAGACGTCAATACAAGTTCAAGATACATTACATTATCAATTGGCATTCTAATTTAAGTATTAAGATATTTCGTAATATTCTAATTAATCATTTTAAGCGTAGTGCACGTATGCATTCTTTTAAAGAGGATCGGATTGGACATGATACTTTATTTATAAAGGAAGCTTTAACGCAAAGTTATCCTTTTCTTTTTATAAGACAGTGTTACAATGTTGTGTACAGTAAATTTATGGATGCATTTCAAAAAGACTTTGGCAACACAGTTGTTTACATGTAATAAATGGCAACGTTGCTGAGCGGGATTATGAGTTGGTCTTATCGAAGGTCTAGGTGCTTTGGTAGGATGATTGGAATTGTTCAGGTATTTTATTTATTATTGTAATTCGAGGTTTTAATTCAAATATATCTCTTTTTAAACCTTTTATTTCTTTATGGAGGCATTGCCGTCTACGGATGCACGTTCTTGTGTGATTTGCGTCTTCTACTTTGACGTTATTCTGAATTAGGACCACAGGTGATATATGGCTCCGGGAGTGTTTCCTAAGGTGTAAAAAGTCGACTTGTAACCGGGAACTAGGGGTCGCCATCCCTCTAGGCCTTTTATATATGCCCTGTTGGTCTTTTTCACTTTATTCACGTATTCACGTTCTTACAATTTTTGACTTGTTATATATATATTATACATATACATTATACATATATATATATATATATATATATATTATTATTATATATATATATATATATATAAATATATATATATATATATATTATACATATACATTATACATATATATATATATATATATATATATATATATATATATATATATATATATATATATATATATATTATATATATATATATATATATATAATATATATATATATATATTTATATATATATATATATATATATATATATATATATATATATATATATATATTATATATATATATATATATATATATATATATATATAATATATATATATATATATATTTATATATATATATATATATATATATATATATATATATATATATATATATATATGTATATATATATATATATAATATATATATATATATATATATATATATATATATATATATATATTATATATATATATATATATATATATATATATATATATATATATATAATATATATATATATATATATATATATATATATATATATATATATATATATAATATATATATATATATATATATATATATATATATATACATATATATATATATATATATATATATAATATATATATATATATATATATATATATATATATAATATATATATATATATTATATATATATATATATAATATATATATATATATATATATATATATATATATATAATATATATATATATATATATATATATATATATAAGGATATAAACAAGAAGAAAAAATAAGCGAGAACAGGAGTGACCATATGATTTGCATAGAATGGCAGGGGTGGATTGCGACACCCCTTTCCCGCTTAAAGCAGCTTTTACGACCCGGGCAACGCTCACGGCACCAATGTAACTCAATGGTCAATCTCCCACATGTGCAAAGACAGAAGCACCCGAACGGACACAAAAGCAAAGATGGAACCAAGCATGGAAGAGATACACCCTACAATCCAGCTTGAAAACACAACATTTTATAAGGGAAAGTCGCACATGCGCGATAAGACTTCATGATGATAGGATCGCAGATATGAAAATATATATGATTAAGAATACTCATTTAGAATCAAACAATGCACAATTTCTTTCTTTGAAAAAGGAATAGTAATAATGTTGTAAAAATATCTAGGGTAATTTCTTTTTAATGCATCATTTATTATTTTATTACATTCATAAATGCAGTCTTTTTTAAAAGTACTGTAGTTTCTGTTTCTTCTGAAGTACCCGACAATAATATTTCTGAATATATTTTTAGTGAGGTTTGAATTCCAATCAATAATATTATTAATTTTGATATTGTATGAATTTCTCTTGTCGTGTATGGTTGTATAAATTTCATACTGTTGGTGTTTTCTTATTGACAAGTCCAGGAAGTCTGTCGATCCATCCTCATTGATCGGGTTTTCAATTAAGTCTAATTCCCTTGGGTAGAATGCAAAATCTATGTCAGGGGTGTTTGCATAACCCCCTAATATCACATCGTCAACATAACGGAAATAAGGTATTTCCGATAATATATGGGTTCCTCTTTCATATTTGGATAGATAAATATCCGCCAATATTGATGAGCATGCACCACCCATGGGTATGCCTTTGACCTGTTTGTAGTAATGCGTACCGTCATATAGTATGTTTTCATTCAATACTAACTCAATCAAATCCAAATATCTTCTGAGAGTTATATATGGTTTTAAATTATATTCCTCATGTAATTCTTTCAAGATCATTTGTAGGTTTGTTAAATCGATGTTATTAAACAGATCCCGTAAATCGTAGCTTCTGAAGTTCAAATCTTTATGGCAAAATTTCAGTCGGTCTATCAATTCCTGTCCGTTTTTTAACATTATGGAGTTTTGCTTCTTAATATCAGTTATAACATATTGGAGTAATTTCAGAAGTTTTTTATTTGCTTGTTCCAGGTACGATCCGCATCCCACTAATTCCTGTCCGTTTTTTAACATTATGGAGTTTTGCTTCTTAATATCAGTTATAACATATTGGAGTAATTTCAGAAGTTTTTTATTTGCTTGTTCCAGGTACGATCCGCATCCCACTGTAACAGTGGGATGCGGATCGTACCTGGAACAAGCAAATAAAAAACTTCTGAAATTACTCCAATATGTTATAACTGATATTAAGAAGCAAAACTCCATAATGTTAAAAAACGGACAGGAATTGATAGACCGACTGAAATTTTGCCATAAAGATTTGAACTTCAGAAGCTACGATTTCCGGGATCTGTTTAATAACATCGATTTAACAAACCTACAAATGATCTTGAAAGAATTACATGAGGAATATAATTTAAAACCATATATAACTCTCAGAAGATATTTGGATTTGATTGAGTTAGTATTGAATGAAAACATACTATATGACGGTACGCATTACTACAAACAGGTCAAAGGCATACCCATGGGTGGTGCATGCTCATCAATATTGGCGGATATTTATCTATCCAAATATGAAAGAGGAACCCATATATTATCGGAAATACCTTATTTCCGTTATGTTGACGATGTGATATTAGGGGGTTATGCAAACACCCCTGACATAGATTTTGCATTCTACCCAAGGGAATTAGACTTAATTGAAAACCCGATCAATGAGGATGGATCGACAGACTTCCTGGACTTGTCAATAAGAAAACACCAACAGTATGGAATTTATACAACCATACACGACAAGAGAAATTCATACAATATCAAAATTAATAATATTATTGATTGGAATTCAAACCTCACTAAAAATATATTCAGAAATATTATTGTCGGGTACTTCAGAAGAAACAGAAACTACAGTACTTTTAAAAAAGACTGCATTTATGAATGTAATAAAATAATAAATGATGCATTAAAAAGAAATTACCCTAGATATTTTTTACAACATTATTACTATTCCTTTTTCAAAGAAAGAAATTGTGCATTGTTTGATTCTAAATGAGTATTCTTAATCATATATATTTTCATATCTGCGATCCTATCATCATGAAGTCTTATCGCGCATGTGCGACTTTCCCTTATAAAATGTTGTGTTTTCAAGCTGGATTGTAGGGTGTATCTCTTCCATGCTTGGTTCCATCTTTGCTTTTGTGTCCGTTCGGGTGCTTCTGTCTTTGCACATGTGGGAGATTGACCATTGAGTTACATTGGTGCCGTGAGCGTTGCCCGGGTCGTAAAAGCTGCTTTAAGCGGGAAAGGGGTGTCGCAATCCACCCCTGCCATTCTATGCAAATCATATGGTCACTCCTGTTCTCGCTTATTTTTTCTTCTTGTTTATATCCTTATATATATATATATATATATATATATATATATATATTATATATATATATATATATATATATATATATATTATATATATATATATATATAATATATATATATATATTATATATATATATATATATATATATATATATTATATATATATATATATATATATATATGTATATATATATATATATATATATATATATATATATATATTATATATATATATATATATATATATAATATATATATATATATATATATATTATATATATATATATATATATATATATATATATATATATATATATATATATATATAATATATATATATATAATATATATATATATAATATATATATTTATAAATAAATATATATATATATAATATATATATATATATATATATATATATATATATATATATATATATATATATATATATATATATATATATATATATATATATATATATATATATATATTATATATATATATATATATATATATATATAATATATATATATATATATATATAATATATATATATATATATATATATATATATAATATATATATATATATATAATATATATATATATATATAATATATATATATATATATAATATATATATATATATATATATAATATATATATATATATATATATATATATTATACATATATATATATATATATATATATATATATATATATATATATATAATAGAAGATTTTTATGATTACTTGTAATATATATATACCCGAGAAATACCAAAGAAAATTGCTTGTAAACTGAAGGTAAAGGTAAATAAATTGCAAAACAGAAGCCTAGTGTAGCACGATGAGCTATGCAAGAAATTTGGAAATTGAATAAATGGAATCTAGTGAAAATAAAAGGAATAAAATGAATATGAAAAGCATTTCTGAAACCATGTACGTTATCAAGGGCCATACATGTTTCATTAATGCTGATTCTACGTTTCTCTTAACACTACTGTAAAATGTATTACAGAAATAATGTAAATGGCCCGACGTAGAAGAAAAAACAAAGTGGATCAAATACACAAAAAAATCAAACATGAATATAAAATATTCTGTAACACTAGCTTGTGGCTAATTATTTAAATGAGGATGCAAAGTATTATAAAGTAATATCAAAAGAATATAATGAAAATAAAATGAATAATATATCTACCCCTAGTACTGTGGTACTTCTGGAAAAGCATGTGTATTACCAACCATCTCTGAACTGGTTACAGTGAATTTTTGTTACTGACTAAGCAGTTTTCTCAAAGCAGGTTACAGTGAATTATACAAAATGTTTAACTGTTAGAAGAAGACATGGAGATTATGAATTATTTAGAAATGTTAGAGTATGATCTGTCAATATGTTGCTGTAATTGTTGCAAGTTTTTGAATTTAAATTTAAAATGTGTTTTAATAAAAGAAAAAATAAGATTGGGCGGATAGTTATTTGTGATAACGGTGTTGATGAATTTATGAAGATGTTCTTTGTAGTAACAAGGTGTGCTTAACATTTTGATTCTTAATAACTGGTTATTAATAATATTTCTATATACAGATTTGGAAAGATTGGAAGAGAAATGTTGAAGTTTATTTACTTTGAAGTTATAAGTTTCTGTTTTGTCATAGATTTTAAATTTTATTGTATTTGCATTTTTAATTGTTAAACTAACGTCTAGAAAATTGATCCAGTTGGATGTATATACATTTTCAATGAGTTGTAGATTAGGTGGATAGAAATCAAAATTTAATTCATTAGCCTCATTAGTAATTCCAATAATAATAAGATCATCAATATATCTGTACATGATATGACTGTTGAAAGGGCTCTGATTTTCGTAAAAATGTAGATAAAGGTTGGCCAGTATGGTGGATGATTTACCTCCCTGTGGTATTCCTTTATTTAATTTGTATATGCTTTTTCCTTGAACTATATACTGTTTGAACAGAATGAATTTTAATAAAGTTTTGAATTTTGGAAATGATATGTTTTTGGCTTGAGTGAATTGTTCATATAAAAGAAGTATGACTTTATATAAATCATTAATGTCTATATTATTAAATAGGTCTTTGAAATCAAAAGTTTTTACATCATGTATGTAAGTGATTAGTTTTATTTTATTAATAAGTTCTATACTATTTTTGATTATATGTGTTTTTTGTGCAGTAGAATAATCATAAATTTGATTGAGTATGATTAGAAGTTGTTTGTCATCTGCATTGGTATATGAATTAAAACCTATAGTAACTGTTCTAAATGAAATAGGTGTTTTATGGAATTTAGGTATGAGTACCAAGTAAGGAAAATTGAGATTGTATTTTTGTTTAAGAAGTTTGTAGTAAGCTATTATTTGTTTATTTATAACATTGATATGAGTGTATAAAGGAGTTAAAGAAAGAGAGGTACTGAGTTGCAATTTAAGCTCGTCCAAATAAAATTTTTTGCAGATAAACGCATAATTACTGGATGCCTTGTCTACATATGTGATTACATATTTATCTTGTAGTGACTTGATTTCTTTAACGATTTCTTGGTAATTATGCTTATATATTGGAATGGGAAAGTGTTGGATCAAAAGTTTTACATGCCTAGTTATTTGTACTTTCCAGCTCTTGAAGGCTTCAAATGGGCAGTGGGATTTACCTGACATTTTAAATATAAATTTGTCTAGATCTATGTCAAAAGCTTGTATTATTTTCTTTTTATTATAAAGAAGAGGTAATCTGTATTTGGATCCATAGCTTAGAAATTTTTTGAGATGAGGTTCCTTTATTAAATCTAGATTTCCGGTGATTATGTGTCCATGTTGTGGGTCGATAAAGGGAAGATTGCAGGTTTCATTGCACGAACAAGATACAGAATTATTCAATTGTTTTGATAAACGATTATAGTTATATATTTTACGTCCTAAAGGTACTGGATATTTATATGCTTTTACTATGTTAACATTTTTAATAGGAAAAAAGGATTGGAAATTTTTAAAAATTTGTGTGAAGTTGAAATAATTAAATATAGGGTTTGTGTAATTAATAACACAATAAGATTGGTTTGTTTTTTCTTTTTTGTGTGAATGTGTGAGTTGTACTCCTATAAGTCTTGCTCTTGTTAGTAAAAGGTCAAAAACTAGGTGTCCGAATTGCTTTTTATTATTGAGATCTATGAGTGAATTAAAAAGTTTATTTAAATGTGGTTTTTTGATGGAAAAAACCCAGTTTCTAATATGTTTCCAATTATAGTTTGATTCAAAAAGTGTGCATTGAAGATTTATTTGAGATGTGAAGTCTAAGTTGAGGGAGTGTTTGTTTTTGTGTATACCCCTCTGTGTGCGTGTAGTTTTGTGTGAATGAGTTTGCATCAAAGAATATACTGTTGGAGTTAGAATAGAAGCATTGAATAAATCATTTTTTACTATATTGTGACCATTAACTATTTGATTTAGTCCATAAGGAAATGCTGTATTGTGTTTTAAAATTAGTTTGTTTTCATAGTAAATTCTGTTTGAGGAATTAGGAATTATATCCAAAATTGAAATAATTACTGAATCAAATCCATGTTTGTAGAAGTGTTCATACTCAAATTGATTTTCTGAATTTCGATCTTTATCATAATGTTTGATGTTATTGCGATGTACATTTATTCTTAGATGTATAGGTGTACTAGTCTGTCCCACATATGCCATCTGGCATACTGAAGAGCGAAGCATGTATATGCATCTGTATACTTTACAGAAAATAGGTGAATTCTTATCACTGTTGATTTGAGAAGGTTCCGCATTTGGGCAAGTTTTGCAGTTTTTGTTTCCACACGTTTGAAATTTAAAATCCCCGGGGCGCATTGTGTCTTTCACATCTTCAGACAGATTAGGGTAACAGGATGTCGATCTTTGGAATGCCCTATTCATACCCAAATACCGGGCACAAGAATTTTTATGTTCTATTTTGCCAGTCGCTAAATTATCATGTTGTATATTCATTTTAGTAAAAAAGTATAAGCAATATTGCTTATGAGAAATGCATGGAAAAAACAATTTGAAAGTACATGTAAAAACAATGTGAAGGTACATATAAAAAAGTGAATATCTGTATTATACCTAAAAATAGTGTCCGGAATATGTCTTGATTATATAAATTACTAAAATATAGACAACATGTAGCCATCTGTATATTAACTCCTTAAGCAGTTCTGCAGCTGCAGACGATAACTTTACGAATTTTATAATCAAGATACAAAATGATTACCAATCCATAAAAAACTCTCCTATGGGACTGTGGAAGAGGATAAAGATCCCTTAAACTCATGAACATCAAGAAAGGATTTCAAACAGTGTGAAAAAACAAAATGCAAATATCCTACAAATTTCAGATAAAACTAGAAGAAAAGTGCACCAGATGGCAGCACTATATGTTAAGTAAATGCCTGAAAGAATAAAGTATTAATCTCAGGTCTATAAAAAACAAGTAGTATTAAATATATTAAATATATTATGTATATACACATTCCATATATTACAATTTGCGCTATATTTGCTGCTAAGTTTGTAATATTGTGAAGTGATTATTATTAATAAATAAGTTGTTTAAATATTATATTTTCAATTGTCAAGACTGGAGGTTATAAATTATTCCCTTTGTAAAAATAACGCGCTTAAGCTGCTGATAATTTTTAAGGTACTATTTAATAGAAGATTTTTATGATTACTTGTAATATATATATACCCGAGAAATACCAAAGAAAATTGCTTGTAAACTGAAGGTAAAGGTAAATAAATTGCAAAACAGAAGCCTAGTGTAGCACGATGAGCTATGCAAGAAATTTGGAAATTGAATAAATGGAATCTAGTGAAAATAAAAGGAATAAAATGAATATGAAAAGCATTTCTGAAACCATGTACGTTATCAAGGGCCATACATGTTTCATTAATGCTGATTCTACGTTTCTGTTAACACTACTGTAAAATGTATTACAGAAATAATGTAAATGGCCCGACGTAGAAGAAAAAACAAAGTGGATCAAATACACAAAAAATCAAACATGAATATAAAATATTCTGTAACACTAGCTTGTGGCTAATTATTTAAATGAGGATGCAAAGTATTATAAAGTAATATCAAAAGAATATAATGAAAATAAAATGAATAATATATCTACCCCTAGTACTGTGGTACTTCTGGAAAAGCATGTGTATTACCAACCATCTCTGAACTGGTTACAGTGAATTTTTGTTACTGACTAAGCAGTTTTCTCAAAGCAGGTTACAGTGAATTATACAAAATGTTTAACTGTTAGAAGAAGACATGGAGATTATGAATTATTTAGAAATGTTAGAGTATGATCTGTCAATATGTTGCTGTAATTGTTGCAAGTTTTTGAATTTAAATTTAAAATGTGTTTTAATAAAAGAAAAAATAAGATTGGGCGGATAGTTATTTGTGATAACGGTGTTGATGAATTTATGAAGATGTTCTTTGTAGTAACAAGGTGTGCTTAACATTTTGATTCTTAATAACTGGTTATTAATAATATTTCTATATACAGATTTGGAAAGATTGGAAGAGAAATGTTGAAGTTTATTTACTTTGAAGTTATAAGTTTCTGTTTTGTCATAGATTTTAAATTTTATTGTATTTGCATTTTCAATTGTTAAACTAACGTCTAGAAAATTGATCCAGTTGGATGTATATACATTTTCAATGAGTTGTAGATTAGGTGGATAGAAATCAAAATTTAATTCATTAGCCTCATTAGTAATTCCAATAATAATAAGATCATCAATATATCTGTACATGATATGACTGTTGAATGGGTACTGATTTTCGTAAAAATGTAGATAAAGGTTGGCCAGTATGGTGGATGATTTACCTCCCTGTGGTATTCCTTTATTTAATTTGTATATGCTTTTTCCTTGAACTATATACTGTTTGAACAGAATGAATTTTAATAAAGTTTTGAATTTTGGAAATGATATGTTTTTGGCTTGAGTGAATTGTTCATATAAAAGAAGTATGACTTTATATAAATCATTAATGTCTATATTATTAAATAGGTCTTTGAAATCAAAAGTTTTTACATCATGTATGTATATATATATATATATATATATATATATATATATATATATATATATATATATATATATATATATATATATATATATATATATATATATATATATATATATATATATATATATATATATATATATATATATATATAGATTTAGAAACTAAATTTTATAATGCATATTTTTGTCGTTATTTCGAATAAGAAAAATGAAAAAAAAAAAACATTTTCTCCAATAGATATTTTAAGGTTTAAAAAAAAGTTCAAAATATTAAAACATAGAATGCGTTGTTAAATATATCTTTGATTCCAGAAATCGAAAAACTTCCATTCGGTTAGCCATTCGCTCACAACAGACGAAACTATCGACTACTTATAAGAATTCTTTCAAACCGCTGTCTAATATTATGTGAAATTGAAAAACTTTGACTTACTTACTAGGACTTTAGGTATTAAAAAATTAAAATATTCTTTAATTATTAATAACATGGATTATCCTCCTTAGTAGAGGCTCATAGTCTTTTCTCCATATCTCTGTTCTGTCAAGTAATTATTTTGCTAATTAGAATGTATTTTAAAATTCAATCTGTATTTACAAACGATTATTTTGTAATTGAACATTAAAATCATTTATATATTTGGTGTATACGTTCAAAACTGCAGGCAAAATGTAATTTAATATAAAAATGTTGCATAACTTCAGCATTTAATGAACATTTGAGTATCAAACGGTTTCGAAGGTAATTGACTACATTCTTTCTATCCTTTGTGGTTTTTAATGGTAAAAAATTTTCCATACTATTGTATTTTGGAAAATATATTCCTTGAAACATCTATTTCTCGGGATCATCTATAGATACACTTTAGATGATTACTGGTACGGTTTCGGCATCAAATTTTAGAGGGGGGGGAGGGGTTGAAGTGTTTACTGAAGATTTCCATTTCCGGGTCTTTTTCTATATTCGGTTCGAAACTTTTCATTTTACTGAAAACATCTATTTCTCAAGAGTGACTATAGATAGAGATTGAATAATGACTTATAGGGCAGCACAGGACAGCACATATAGTTCAACAATATTCAGCATCAAATTCTGGAGGAAGTAGGATAGTTCTCTAAAATTTTTCACTTCCGGTTTCTTTCCAACTTTCAGTTCACGATTTTCTTTGACACAACTATACGACTTGTTATATTTAGACAATGACTGCATCGGATTCAGCATTAATTCTGGAGGAGGTAAAGATACTCTCGCTAAGGATTTTTTGTTGCCGTTTTGGCAAAATCACTTCTGAATGAACAAAATTTTACATTTTCCTTGAAACATCTATTTCTCGGAGTCTACTATACATATAACTCAGGTGATGACTGATATAAGTTCGGCATTAAATTCAGGAGGGGTTTGAGGGCATACTAAGGATTTCCACTCCCGATTCTTTTTCTACTTTCAGTCCAAATAATTATTTTGCAATGTCTACTTCTCGAGACTGACTGTAGTTTAGTGACTGTGTATTTTATTTGTAGCTTAGATGATGACTGATATGACTAATTTGGAAGCAAATGGAAAAAAAGCGCAATAGTTGTATAAACAATGAATGATAATCACTATTTATCACCATATGAAATCCACAATTTGCCACCATTCATAAATTTCTTGTTATCGTCCTGTTTTAGTATCCTGCTTCTCGTTTCCTTCTTCCTTGATTTTACTTATTTTCACTTATATTCGTGGTGATGGCAACTTTACTCCTAACTTTAGCCACATGTGTTATTTTACTGCTGAACAGGAGGTGCTCGTCCCCGGGCATGACTGAATTACTTTTACCTGGCTCTGTGCATATGAAGACATGGGAATTGAGAACGCGCGCATTTTGTTGTCGGGCTCTCAAGAGAGGCCGAATTAACTGCGACTGTCATTTTACTCCCACGACGTCACTAAATTTCCTTGGGTGTCACTGGATCCTGCGTGTACAGCACATTTTAAAACCTTTGCACAAGTTCTTTATAACTGGACATTGCCACTTCAAAATTAACAAACTATTTTTAACTGTAATAATGCGTGTGTTTTGGAAACTCCTCTCAAATTTTACTTTAGACCGGGACATCACGAATGACAAATCTTAATTCCCATTACGCCAAGCTGTCAACTTTTCATTGGTTACCGTGCTGAGTGTCCAATCTGACATTAAAGAATCTTGCTGCAGATGCCGAACTTACTCAAATAAGTGAGGTTACGTTTCAGGTCTGTTTTGAAGAAGATTGTTTTTCGCCTTCGAAATCGAATGTACCCAATTTTTTATGGTATGATGTAATTATACCGATTTTATATTAAATGATATTTGGTATAACTAGAATATAATATATCAAAGCCAATATAGCTACCTTCTATAGAAGAGTATTGTAAAATATCCCAATTCATTTTGAAAAGCTTTAAATCAGTTTAATTCAATTTACTATTTCCATTCATAAAGGAAATTCGACTTTTATAAAATGAAGAATATAAAATTATAATATCAAATTTTTTTTTCAATTCAGAAGCACATTGTTATCGCATCGAATTCTTGTTTGCAACCACAGCAACCGTAAAACCTGAACCGTAAGATCCCATTTTTATAAAAACATCGCTTTTTTGTGTATTTCAGAGTATAGCATGTTTTCTGATACTTTGAGTAGAATTTTAGTTTAAAAAAAATTCCTTATTTTTATTTTATTTGTTTTAGTACATACGTGTTTTATTAAGCTGCGCAAAATAAATTATAATGTGAGTAAATATAAAAATCCCGAATATCTTTATATATATTAAATTTAAAATACTTTAGCAGCATTCGTGCTTTGCAGGCAAATTGTTTACAATAATTTCTTTTTAAAACATTGGCAGCACTTCTCTTTTAAACAGGGTTATTTATTATTTATTTACTAGGTATATTTATAATTGATTTGCTGTTTATTGTACACAAGAATACATAACCTCATACCTATTTTAAATTATATTGAATTATTAGTTTTAAAACATTCCCCTTTTGCATTCGCCGACTTGGCACATTTTAAAATGACGCTAATTAGCTAAAATCACTTAAAATGGAAAGGACCTGATAGTGAACCTTCCCAATACAGTGCAAACGGTATATCCTTTACTTCATCAATAATTACATCAAAAATAATCAAAAACTAATCACATAAAAAACAATCAAGAAATAATCATCAAAAATTACATTTAATCTTTTCTAGTTTTTAATGCGTGTCATATTATCGATTAGTAATAAACTCAATCAGAACCAGATCAACGAATTAGAGCAGCGAAATTTCACTAAAATCGAATAGTTTAAAAGTTAGATTAAACACATACATTGTACAAAAGGAGAAATACACACACATATAGGCGCTACGCTATAAATGTTGATTATTATAAAATACCTCAAGCAATAAATTCATTAAAAACGGAAAAAAATGGTCGAAAATCCATTGAATTTCCGACATTATTCTTACACTTTAAATATACGTTGCTCGAGTTTTTTTATCCTCCGCACAAAGTGCATTTATAAGTAAAATACACTTTATGCGGAGGATAAAAAAACTATTTTATTATCCTCCGCACAAAGTGCATTTATAAGTAAAATACACTTTGTGCGGAGGATAAAAAAACTGTTTTTTTATCCTCCGCACAAAGTGCATTTATAAGTAAAATACACTTTGTGCGGAGGATAAAAAAACTGTTTTTTTATCCTCCGCACAAAGTGCATTTATAAGTAAAATACACTTTGTGCGGAGGATAAAAAAACTGTTTTTTTATCCTCCGCACAAAGTGCATTTATAAGTAAAATACACTTTATGCGGAGGATAAAAAAAACTTGAGCAACGTATATACGCACAACTAACACAATAATGCCCCATACAGCTCTTTCGATGATACACAGAGTTCCCTTCGTCAGTGCAAGAGAAGCAACAAACCCGAAGTCCAAAACAGGAATGGGAGTAAAAGGCAAGGTTAATTATATATAAGATATTCTACGGACCTTGAGTAAAAGGAAGTAGAAGGGAAAATTATATATCCAAAACCTGTATTAAGAGAGAGCCAATAAGAAAGGAGCATGAAGAACAGTTCAGCCAATCCGAAACGAGAAGTAACACACAAGATTGGCAAAACACAATAGGAACATCCAGACAAGGCATTTATTCTTGTTCAAACTTAATTTGTACTGTCGGGATATTCCTTATCGGGGTTAACTATGGTAAAAACGTATCTATGGTAAAAACGTCAGATCTGTAAGTGCGACAGATATCGCGCGGCATCAAAGACATACAAAGACATATTCTTTCTTAGATTCTTATATATATATATATATATATATATATACATATACTATATATATATATATATATATATACTATATATATATGGTATATATATATATATATATATATATATATACTATATATATATGGTATATATATATATATATATATATATATATATATAGTATATATGTATATATATACAGGGTGTCCAAAAAAGTTCCGGAATAGCGCAATATCTCGAGAAATACACTTCGGATCAAAAAATAAAAAATTCACTTCGGATCAAAAAATTAAAAATACACATCGGATCAAAAAATAAAAAATACGTATTCAATATTTTTAGAAAAGCTATCCAATGATACCAAAATTGACCCCCTTCACCCTCCTGGGGAGAAGGGGGAGGGCAACTTTGAAATCTTCAATGGGAACCCCCATTTTTTATTGCAGATTTGGATTCTCTAGAAAAAATTACATACATCTGACCTACGATTTCTGATTTTTGCCCCCACAACCGGCGCTATAATCGAGAAAAGCGGAAGTCGGGCACAAACGTTTAAAAATGAGAATGTCTCGGGAAATATACTTCGATTAGAAAAATAAAAAGTTACGTGTTCAATATTATCAAAAAAACTAGCCAATGATGCTAAAATTGACCCCCTCCCCCCGCTAACCGTTCACTTCAGCGACAACTGTTGACCAGTTTAGAAAACGGTTCAAAACTACTTTTAGCACTACCCAGGAACAACGATGTGGACGATTCTAGAATTCAGAGAATTATCTACAGTTAAGACATCCGTATTGATTTTGATCGGACATTTCTAGAGCAAGCATATCTACAGCAATACCCCATTCCTTTTATGCTACATTATATTGATAATTTATACAGCAACAATAATGCTTATTGTTCAAAGTTAAAATCTTTTTTATACCATTTAGCAGATGAAGGTTCGCATACTATGCATAACAGGACCGCAGAACGATAACACGAAGTTATATACAGGTCATTGTGGTCTAAAGGACTAGTTGCTCATCCAGTGATGGTCTTCATATTATCATTGGACTTTTCTTTTTTAAACGGTCTTGTGATAATTGTTATTGTCACTCAGGGGGTTGGCTTCAGCCAGGGCTGGCGTCCAGGAATGCAATGCCGCGGCATTTATGACAAGCTTGTTGACAACTGGGGTGTAAGGTCACAACCCCTTACTGCCAATAAGTAAGCTTCTCGCTAAGCCTTCCTTCTTTTTTCAATTCAAAAATTATTTTTATACTTTTTATATTTATATCGTGTATAGTATATGTAGCTGCTATGCGCATATATGCTATAACACTTCAATATCTTTAATAACTTCCATTTTCCATCTTATATATTATATATATATATATATATATATAAATAAATATATATATATATATATATATATATATATATATATATATATATATATATATATATATATATATATATATATATATATATAACTTTCGATGAGGTTGAGTGTCCCTTTGTCTTCATATTTTCATATTTTAAACAATTCCCAAGCCTAACTCGTTGCATTTCGACAGACCGTGATTAGGTCTTTTTTCCACTCAACGTATCTACACGAAATATATATAGATGGATAGATAGTGTACTCACCACTTCCAACATAATTAATATTCTTCTCCCATAGTTCCTTCTTACGCTTCACAAAATGCACTTTGCCGAAACGGAAGCCCAAATATTTGCAAATGAGACTGTCTCTTTCCATACTAACGTTACAGTCCACGAGTAACCCTGTTCGTCCGCCCCAATTCTCATGATATGGCCTAATATTTCATGCTCAGGCACTGGGACTTACTACGAGATCAATTGCCGCAGTTTGATTGAATCCTTGACATTTTCGGGAGATATCTAGAATCACTAATATTACTCGGATGAATGTAGGGTATGGAATATGAATGTAGGAACGAATAGAATTCCTTGCGAAAAAATGATTCTTGTGTGTGAAGGAAGCGAAATTATTGAGAAACTGTGGTAGATGCTAAGGAAATATAACAGAATAATGAAAATTCCAATTACTTTCTCATAATATGTTACGTAGTATAGAGACAGTATTGTTTCCACGAAAATATTCGAATTCGATATTTTGGTGCCCGTATATGTTTTAGGACCTCCTGAACACGTTTTGGCTGTTTTTAGAGTGATGTTCGTCTGCCTGTATGTATGTACGTCTGTTATCGATTTCTTACACGGTAGCTTATAGATTTAATAGATTTTTACGAAACTTTATATCCAGCTTTGTTACTGAAAAACTTAGGGCTAGCTAGAACTTTTTAAATTCGAACGATAACTTCGAAGTTTATTCGAAATTTTATATTTTTTAACATGGCAGCATAGGACGAAATTTGATCGTTCGCCTGTCAGTCCAGTCGATGCACATAGAAACAAATTTGGCGACATTTTAAAATATTTCTATACGAAACTTTTATTATAATTTAGGTTTTGATAGCAGTTCTTTTAATGGTGGGGGCATGCTTTCTGCTGGAGACGTACCATTTTAACCACGCTGTGAATATAAATAGTATTAAAATAGCAAGGCTTAACTGTATCCCGTGCTGCTGTATACGCGAGTGCGGGACGCGGGATATAGTTAAGCCATGAAAATAGTATCAGTTAACACGAATCAGTAAAATCCGTCAAATTCATCAGCATGATAGACTTGTTACAACTCTGGAAAAAAGAAAATTGTTTAAAAAAGTTTCTAACAACAACAAAAAAAACATACGTAGTATTTATGATAAAATGAGAATTTAGGATAATTTCTGTTAGGACGGACGTTCTGGGTCGAAAGAAAGAAAGATAAACTTGTGTTAATTAGATTCAGGTACGGTATGAAGAAAAATAACCTGCTTTCTTTTGCGGAATGACCCGCAAAAAATGTATGTATCTACTCTAGCTGAGGAACTAACTGACCAAACTTCACAAAATTTGGTAGATAAGTCACACTTGGGTTACCACGGAGATGGCTAAATTTTAGTACTATTAAAAAAACAATCTGACGTGGGCAGCACATGACTTTTCCTGCAGACTCATATTCACTTTCGGTTTATTTACTCAATAATTAATTAAATTGAGCTTAATTGCACAAAATAATACACACAATTATTTAAAATGATTCTGAATTGGCACTTTTAATTCAAATTTCGTTCTCAGTAATTAACTGCACTTTTTTTCATCGGTGGAACATCGGAAATGCAAAAAAACTAAAATATCTCGAGAATGGCTAGCCCTAGTGAACTGGGGTAGATTTATTACTTTCATTGTTAAAATTTATATATAAAACAAGCATTTAATTGATATATTTGAGCATATGTAGTTTTTTATGTTAGATTTTGACGATTTTTGCGGGCCATTTTGCAAAAAAGGCAGGTTACTTTTCTCCGAATCGTAACAAAATCTAATCAGCACCAGGATGACTCACAAGTGACTTATGAACCGAATTTTGTAAAATTTTATCCATTAGTTTCTCAGCTAGAATAGATACAGATACATTTTGAGGCCCATTTCGCAAATGGCGGGGTCTTTTATCCCGAATCATACCAAAAACTAATCAGCACCAGGGGCACACCGAAGTGACCTACCTACCAAATCTTATGAAATTTGGTCCATTAGTAGAGTTAGAGTGGATTCAATATCTGCACAGACAGACAGACACACGGACACACAGACACACAGACAGACACACACACACAGACGTCACGCTAAAAATGGCTTTGTCCTTTCTAGAGGTGTCGAAACATGTGGATCCGTCGAAAACTCAAGTTGTGAGTTTCGGTATGATTCCAATACTTTCCCTATACATTACCATGCATTGCAGGGAAAGTAAAAAGATGCAATTTATGATTCATATTGAGATACATGCTGACCTATACAATATAAAATATGAATATACAAGAAAAAGGAACTAAGTTGAACACTCCAGACATTTCCGAGTTTGTTACTAAAATCAGAAAGATTTATATTTGAAACGATTAAACTCGACTTTCATCTAACAAATAAGATTCTATATTTAGGTTTCGTGTATTAAATTTTATTACTTCATTCGCTGAAGAAAACAGTTGTTCTCGTGGCAAAGCCATTTTTCTCCTAAATCGAAAATCTATACTTTTCTGACGATCTTGATTACAGCAATCAATACTTATTAGCATTTTGTATTTCCGCCTGGCTGTCAGTCGGTCTACGCAAAATCAATATACAGCGTTTTCTCTTAAACTATGCACTTAGCTAATTTGAATGAAATTGAGTATTAAATTTAGAATAAGGTTTGCAAAAAGGAACACAGATCTACGATTATTTTCAACATGACTGTGTCCTGCGTATTACACGCTTACTCATTTTACTGTATTCGCCATTATCTCCGAGACTACTTAACCGATTGAAACCAAATTTGCAAAAAATATATAATGCTAAATGGGTACGAAAACATCGTCATGATTGTTACTGGAAATATTTCTGTGTCATGTGTGTAGTGAAAAATTAAACAGATAGCTTGATATTAAAAGTTAGTTTTTTGAAAGCTAACTAATATTTTATTTATTACACATTACATCAACTGTAAAATATATTAATTATATAGAGATAGATGTTTCGGAATCAAGTCAAAGTAAAAGACGAGTTCAAGCAATCTGATGTTGCAATTAGCATTTGCAACATCAGTTATCAGATATACGTTTAGGCACAATGTTTGGAAACTACGGTACGTAATTAGAATATCTGAAAATTTAGATGAGATTTGAAGCTACACGATACTATATCTAAGGCCAACTTCAGCTAAATAGCTGTTGGAACCGACGATTTGTTTCGCCATTTGTCAGTTAAAATTTCACCATTATTTACCATTATTGATTTTGAAACGAACGATTTGAAAAATATATTTTGTTTTTGATTTTCAAATATACAAAATGTAAATAAAAAAAATCTGATGTGGGCAACCCATGACTTTCCTTATATAATGCAATGAATTTACTACGTGTACAGTTAAAAAAAATCTGATGTGGACAGCACATGACTTTCCTTATATAATGCAATGAATTTACTACTTTTGCAATAAAAAAAAAATCTGATGTGGGTAACACATGACTTTCCTTATATAATGTAGTGAATTTACTACTTTTACAGTAAAAAAAATAGGTTTTCTTATATTAGATACTTATATTCTTTCCAAGATATTGAATTTTCGACAATTAGTCGTCATTTTCATTGATTTAGCGTCATTTTTATCCATTTGGCGAAATTTTCGTTAATTTGGCAACATTTCAAAAAGTCGCCAAGTTGGCGACATTCCACCAAATTCGTCGCCAAAATCTCGCCAAGCGTTATGGATGAAGAAATAAGTTATTCTTACAGCAGATAAATGACTATTGGCGTTCAAATACAAAAGTATTACAAAAAGTAACTTTTTTCATGAATGGAACGAGCTAGATCCACGAGAATGATGTCATCCAATTTATTGCATGGTATTACTGAAAAGTGAACATGTCTCTCAAAAGGAAATATTTTATTTTTATTTTATATGACTTTCTGATAATTTTTTTGAAAAATGTGCAATATCTCGAGAACGGTTCATGTTAGCGTTCTAAAATTTATGTCAATCGTTTTCTAATGAAAAATTACATAAGAAATGTCTATTTGCGTAACTTTATTAGTGGTTTTGATTTTTTGACTATTTTTTCAAAATTTCATTCGAAAATTTAGGGGTGTTCTTAACATTCGATTGCGTATAAAAACAATAGGCTTCCAGTGTTTACGGATTGTGATTTTTGTACCAAATTTGGTTCGAATCGGTCCATTCGTTCGTCAGTTATCGTCTCCACAGACTCACTGACACACACACATACTTTCACACACACACACACACACACACACACACACACACACACACACACACACACACACACACACATACACACACACAGACATCACTTCAAAATTGTTTGATTCGTGATCAGGGATGCTTGAAACGTGCTCTCCCGTCGAAAACTCGATTTCGAATTTTCGACCCCGTCACAATACTTTCCTTATACATTATGTATATAAGGAAAGTAACTAGATTATTTTTATAGTTGTTATTTATATTCTTTCCAAGATATTGAATTTTCGTCAATGAGTCGTTATTTTCCATGTCGTCGTCATCAATGAGTCGTCATTGATTTAGCGTCATTTTTATCCATTTAGCGAGTTTTTCGTTAATTTAGCAACATTTTAAAAAGTTGCTAAGTGGGCGACATTCCGCCAAATTCGTCGCCAAAATCTCACCAAGCGTTATGGACGAAGAAATAAGTTATTCTTACAGCACATAAATGACTATTGGCATTCAAATAAAAATGTATTGCTCAAAGTATCTTTTTTTATGAATGGAACGAGCTAGATCCACGAGAATGATGTCACCCAATTTATTTCATGGTATTACATATGAAAAGTGAACATGTTTTACAATAAGAAATATTTCTTTTTATTTTATATGACTTGGTGATATTTTTTTTGAAAAATGTGCAATATCTCAAGAACGGCTCATGTTAGCGTTCTAAAATTAATGTCAATCGTTTTCTAATGAAAAATTACATAAGAAGTGTCTATTTGCGTAACTTTATTAGAGGTTTTGATTTTTTAACGATTTTATCAAAATTTCACTCGAAAATTTAGAGGGGTTCTGAACATTCGGTTACGTTTAAAAACAATAGGCTTCCAGTGTTTACGAATTGTAATTTTTATACCAAATTTCTTTCAAATCGGTCCATTCGTTCGTCAGTTATCGTCTCCACAATCTCACTGACACACACACACACACACACAGACATCACTTCAAAAATGTTTGATTCGTGATCAGGGATGCTTGAAACGTGCTCTCCAGTTGAAAACTCGAATTCGAATTTTCGACCCCGTCTCAATACTTTCCTTATACATTATGTATATGAGGAAAGTAAAAATTAATCTTTGAATTTTTAAGCATATTCTAGATTAAGATTTCGGAATAATATTGATATATTAAAGTTCAATTTTCCTATTTCATGACTCGATTTTGCAATATGTTTTCAAATTAATAGTATGAACAGGAATGTTTTCTTCAAAGGTTTTCAATCAAGGACTGCAAGATCTATAAACTGTATTTAAAAACGCCATCTTCACGTACAAGAACATTTTACATTTCAAAGTGTCATAGCACTTTCAGACATCACATAATGTTCTTCATCAGTAGCAATGCTAAGGAATTGTCAGACATGAGCTTTGTACGACCCGAAATCGTGAATACAATATTTCCTTATGGATAAACCGATACAGAAACTTATCTCAAATTACAAATAAGTACATAAATATTCAAGCAAAATAATTTTATTTATAAAAAGTATACAAAATAAATTGGGCCAACTCAAAAATATAACACTAGAATGATTTTTATCCTACTAATTTTGCCGTGGAACACTAAATCTAATTGTTCTTTGCCTTTTTTGGACGCTCTTGTCTCCTATGACACTAAAGGTTTTCAAACTTTTGAGTTTCGAAAACCTACGTTTTCTAATTCCTGTATTCCTGCTAATTCTTCCCACCCCATTTCATCTAAAAAGCTTCTTTCATTCCATACTTTAATAGTGCTTTTAAAATTTGTTCTTCAATTTCGGATTTATATTCTGAAATAAACTTTGTCTTTAAACCTCGCATTGAAGCCGCCTATTCGTTCGATTTTATTTATAAAATATTTTCCTCTATTCGTTCTAATCTTATTTATCTTAAAACGAATCTTGTCCCTTTCATTTTTTGCCGTAAAAATCGAATATTCTTTTCCATCCAGCGATTTTCCCTCCGCTTCTTCAATTTTGGCTTGAATTTA
This sequence comes from Amaurobius ferox, assembly GCA_951213105.1. Classification (NCBI taxonomy): domain Eukaryota; kingdom Metazoa; phylum Arthropoda; class Arachnida; order Araneae; family Amaurobiidae; genus Amaurobius; species Amaurobius ferox. The sequence goes on along the minus strand of OX578138.1, from coordinate 73,019,240 downwards.
AGTTTAGATCTGCCCACTCCATTGTTACTTTGTTATTTAGTCGTATTCGTGCCGATAAATTTAGAGATAAACGCAATTCCTTGAGTCAAGCTAGGGTGTATGTTGTCTCCTTTTAATATCCTGATAATATTTATAAGTTTTATATTGGTAGTATAAAACTTACTGTCGATATTCGTTTATCTGAATATGCTCGAGATGTTAAAAATAATAAACTCTCCATTAATCTTTTACGATTAGTTATTAATGATAATATACCCCTAAATTTGATAAAACTTTCCTTTTAATTAATTGCAATAACCCCAATAATATTTTACTTTTCAAATCCATTTCTATTTATATCTATCGACAATGTAGTTGTAATTTCGATCCTGTTCAAACCCTTGGTTTCGCCTGGCGTCTCATTCTCGACGTGTTAAATCCTCTTATGCGTGTAAAATCCTTATATGTTTTTCTTGAAATCTAGCACTTTGCCTCTAGTGTTATGTTTTCGAGTTGGCCTGATTTATTTTGTACATGTTTTATAAATTAAATTATTTTTTCTTGAATATTTGTTTGTATACTTATTTGTAATTTATGATAATTTTTGTATCGGTTTATCCGATTTACCATATGCAAAGTTTGTATTCACTATTCCAGGTTGTATAATGCTCATGCCTGTTAATGCCTTAACATTGTTACTGATGATGGATGTTATGATGTCTAAAATCGATAAGGCCCTTTAAAATGTAAAAATGTCTTTGCGTCAAGATGGTGGTTTTAAATACCGCTTACAGATCTTGAAGTCTTTGACAGAAAATATCTGATATATTTTAGACGCGTTTACGATATTTATTAAAGAAAGTTTTCTTTAGCATTTCATTCGAATTACGAAACTATATAATATTGTTCACAAAAATTTCTTAATCTTTTTTTAACACCTTACAACATAGTTGAAAACTGTTTATGATTTTGTTCATTCTATCTGTCTGTCTGTCCGTTAGCACGATAACTGCCGTAAAAATGACTTTATCAAAATTGAATTTCATGTTATTCAAACGGTCTGTGGGACCTATGGGAATATAAATGAATAATATCACCCAATTAGTTTTGGATTGATCCCAAGACGAAAAATTGAAATACATTGAATCCTATGAGACCTAATTTTTCAAACATTTTTTAAGCGGATTTAAAATTCACAAATTGCTTCGAAAATTTTAGAAAGTATTCAGATTATCCCATACAGTATATAAAAAAATTCAGCAAAATATATTCAGAAGTTTTTTAAATAAAAATTAAAATAATAATTACACCGTTTATATGAATCAATCACATGACTATTATATGAAGAGATCACGTGACCCACTTCAAAATAAATTATGGCACCCATCTTGTCTCAAAATTGTATTTTTAAAGTTTTTTTAATTCATATTTAATGTTGTATCCGTCCTAAAACCGCTTTATTTTTGCTTAAATTCTGTGCATCTACATACTGAAACAACGCAATTACAATATATTTGAGTTTAAATGATTATGAAACTTTGATTATTTCTACAACGAAGCCCAATTTTCACTTATGGAAAATGTAAACACCAAAATATGTAGAATGAGTTGCATAAGAATTGCTGCATTTCCTTAATGCAAAATTCTTTTGCTCATGAAGTCTGCAATATAGCTGATATGAATGAAACATTCATTGATTTTACACAGATAACCCAGACGATTTTTCTGATGAAGTTTTAAGCATATAGTTAAATTACTTGTACCTCCAAGGTTTTAAGTTTTTAAATAAAATAAATTATTATAGTATTGTGATGAATGAAAGGATTGGAAAAAATGTTTATGAATGAAATGCTGCTTTTATAGAGAGAGCCAGTCGTGTTATTTTTTCTATCACGTCACGTCATTTGAATGAATTTCAGTTGTTTTCGATGAATTTTTCAAATATAATAAATTATTGTAGTAATATGATAATTTTAAAATTATTACCGGGGAATGTATCGCATTTTAGAGATGTTTAAACCAGGCAATTTATATTTCAATGCTGTCATTTGAATGAAGTTCATTTTTTGCGATGAAGTTTTAAGTTTTCAAATATAATATATTAATGTAGTATTGTGATAATTTTTAAAATATTACCTAGGAATGTGTCGCATTTTAGAGATGTTTATATAAAATTGCATTGAAGTTGGAAAGTGTTTCATAATCAATGCTATATGCATGATTGATCTTTCTTGTTTTATTTTGAGATAGCTATTCTCAAGCAAATAATATCAGAGGATCCATATACTTCCGTGCTATCTCCTAAAATATTTCATCCGAAACTGTTTTCCATGTGTTTTTCTCAGAGTGACTACTCGATTAGTGCACCCCAATTCTATGTCTAAGTTAAATCTTGTCCCATTTCTTATCCCAGTATTGATTACCGAACTAAATGAGACAAAGGAACTATTTCTATCCTAGTAGATCCCTTGAGCTAAAATGAATTAAAGGTTGATAGGTGTAGATGGGGTACTTAGAACGTAATATATTCGACGTGTTCTGTTTTATGTGGATTGAATGTAACTGTATGGGCAAGAATATTTTCACTATATTAACCGTATAGAAAGTTATCATAATTAAAACATTGTTATTGAAAGCCGTATCTACATAGTTAACTACTGACAGAAGATAAATTAAAATTTTAAGTTTAAAAACTCACTATAAGAGGCAATATGACTCTGAAAAGTATAGAAAAACAAAATATGAGTCTCTCTAACAACGTAAATTTGAGGTAAAATAATTAGATGAATAGACTAGATTAATAATGAGGTAAATAAATTTATGATGTGTGATTAATAAACTTTAATATGTTTCAAAAATAATTCGCTAAACGTGGTGACAGAATAACCATTGTTTTTCAAGAACAGATTTGCTAGCAATACAAAAAAATAGGAAATATATTATGTACTGTCTTGTTCTAATCCATTTATCTATTTGAAATTCTGCTGTGTGCATTTTCAATTAATTTTACTACTCGCAGCGTTACATGGACTCCCTATTAGAGTTAAACTAGTTAAACTAATTTACCTTTCCCAGAAATCGATGCAGCATGCTCCGGAAAGTATTCTTACCTAAATTGATTACGTTTCAATCACTAGATATCTTTGAAAACGCTCTCAGTAAAGATGTATTAGCAGCGTGTTCGAATTACTGGCAAAAGCATAGGTAGATTTTTTAAATAAAATTTAAAATAATTATTACTCTAATATCATATGAAGAGATCGTGTGACCCACTTCAAAATAAAATATGGCATCCATCTTGTGTCAAAATCGTTATTTTTAAAGTTATTTTTAATTTATATTTAGCGCTATATCCGTCCTAAAACCGCTTTATTTTTGCTTAATTTCGGTGCATCTATATCCTGAAACAACGCAATTACAATATATTTGAGTTTATATGATCAATGCTATCCATTTTGTGTCAAAATCGTGATTTTTAAAGTTCTTTTTAATTTGGGTTTAGTGTTGTATTCGTCCTAAAACAGCTTTATTTTTGCTTAATTTCTGTGCATCTATATACTGAACCAACGTTATTGCAATATATTTAAGTTTAAATGATCATCAAACTTTAATCATTTCTGCAACGAAGTCTAATTTTCACTTATGGGAAATGTAAACACATTAAGATGTAGGATGAGTTGTATAAAATTTGCTGTATTCCTTTAATGCAAAATTATTTAGTTCTGGAGTCTGCAATATAGCTGATATGAATGAAACGTTCTTTGATTTTACAGACGATTTTATAGCAGACTTTTTCGATGAAGTTTTATGCATAGAGTTAAATTACATTTGCCTCAATGGTTTTAAGTTTTTTAGTAAAATAAATTATTGTAGTACTGTGATAAATTGCTTTTACATAGAGAGCCAGGCGATTTATATTTCGATGACGTCATTTGAATAAAGTTCATTTTTTCAATGAAATCTTAAGATTTCAAATAGAATAAATTATTGTATTATTGTGATTACTTTTAATATATATTACCGCTGAATGTATCGTGTTTTAGAGATGTTTGAATAAAATTGCATTGCAGTTGAAAAATGTTTCAAAATCAATGCTTTATGCATGATTGCTCTTTCTTGTTTCATTTTTAACACTTTCTAACATAGTTGAAAAGTGTTTATGACTTTGGTCATTCTGTCTGCCTGTTCATTTGCACGATAAAATACTGTATCAACGTAAAATTTTAGTGTTATTGTGACGGTCTGTGGAACATATAGGAATAAAAATGAATAATATCACCCAATTGGTTTCGGATTTACCATTGAACCTTATGGGACTCAATTATTCAAACATTTTTTAAGCAAAGTCGCAATTCACAAATTGCTTCGAAAATTTTAAAAAATACTCAAATTATCACAGTATAATAATTACAATAATAGTATAATAATACAAATTATCACAGTATAAAATATAAACAAATTTTCAGCAAATTATGTTAGGTAGTTATTTACATAAAAATTTAAATGATATGTACACCTATGATATGTGAGGGGATCACGTGACTCATTACAAAACAAATATGGCATCGATTTTTTTTCCATTGTGTAATGACTGTGATATTTAAAGATCGTTTAAATTTATATTTAGTGTTGCATCTGTCACAAAACCGCTTTATTTTTTCATATTAGCTGTGTATCTAAATTTTATGTCAACGTAACTACATTTTTTTTATTTTAAATGATCACTCTGATTATTTTTACAAAGAAGCCTAATTTTAGCTTATGCAGGATGCAAACAAATTAAACAATTTTTAACAATGCTGAATTTTTTTTCACGTAAAATTATTTAGCTTTGGAGTCTGGAATTTAAGTGATATTAATAAAATATTCATTGATTTTACATAGAGAGGCAGATGATTCATATTTCGATGCAGTCCTAAGTTTTTAAGTACAATAAACTACTGTATTACTGTGATAATTAAAAAAAATATTGTATATTACATTTTAGAGATGTTTAAATAAAATTACATTTCAGTTGGAAAGTATTTCATAATCAGTACACGATTGATCTGTCTTTTTTCTTCTAATTTAATCGAGCAACGAAAAATTACAAAAGCTGAGAAATTTAATCACTTTGAGTAAATCGAAGTTAACATTTCACTATCGATGCGGATAAACTTTGCAGAAACTCAAGCGTAACATCGTAGAAATGCTTAAGGGAGGAACAATACACCGTCTCACGTGATGTGAGCCATTTCACTCCTTGTGGTTAATTGTCTTTAAAACTTCTACAAAACGAAGAAATCGTTAATCCCATCTGTGCCGGCGGGATTAAGTAATTTAGATCTCTTCTTCAAATTACACGATTTTCACGTCTTAATACTCAACCACTATGGTGAAGTGACAATAGAGAATTTATTATTTCTATCAAATTGGTTAAAGATCAACTATAGACGCTAAGACGTGTAAATTATGAGATTTATACGTATAAGCAAGCACCGACATATAAAGTACTAGAAAATGCACCTGGCTTTCCCCGGGATTTAAAATAAACGGTCGTTACGTAGCTGTATGTGCACCGACACAACAGTTATATTATTTTATTTTGTGTTAAGTGAGCGTATTGTTAAAACGTTCTTTGGTTTTCGGGAATTGGCCATGAGTTCTGGTGTCGTTTTTATCAGAAATGTTCATCTTAAATTGTGCATCATACTTAGGTGTGCACGTGCTTAAATTGTGCATCATAAAAATGTGCATCTTAGGAAACGCGAGAACTTTCAAGAAAATGTACCCGACGTTGTCCGGAACTTAAGACGCAAACCTTTGATAACAATCACACTGGAACTCACAAAGAATTCTTAACAATACACCCACTTACAATAATAGCAGCAACAACAACAACAATAAAAACTGCTGTTAAAACTTCGATTTAAACTGCTGTCAAAACTTCGGTTGAAACTTCTATTAAACGATGCTTTTAAAGGTCTGCGGGAATAACCCGACCTAGGGGACTGGATATGCTCAACACGTGAAAAGCATCTATTTTTAAAAATTCATAAAACTCCGCCTATTAATCGTATGAATTTTGTTCAGTTTGTTTCAAAGAGGTTTTTTTGGTCTTTCCGATGATATTAAGATGGGAACACTGAAGTCATATTTTCGGTCACATATATTTGTGTGAAAATCGTTCTAAAACATAAAATAACCAAGAAACTAAATCGATTTTTTTAAAAAAATAACGCTGATATTATATAATTTATGAAAAAATATTATGATATATAAAAACAAAATAATCCTCCCGGATCCCGATAAGTACTTGTGTACCAAATTTTATATCTGTACGACGTTTAGATTTTCCGATACACTGAAAAACATTTGCAAGCATGTTACTGTGTCGTGACGGAATTCGTCACTCCTTTGTAAACTGCATAACTTCTGTACTTTTTAAACTTTTATTAATTTATCTGTGTCCTGGAACCCTCTTGTCATTGTATATATTTTAGCATATTTAAACGTATCAAAATCTGTATTGATTGTGGCCATTTTTATTCCATAATAATTCTCGCACACTCGGGGAACGGCGTCCGTTAGTCTGGGTCGCGCCTGTTTGCTGGCGGAGACAAGTGCCTTCGTTCTTCTTGACTTCACGTGGCAGCTGCACGTGCCTTGTGAATTTGCCGTTGTGGGGCGGATCCCTGGATGAATTTGAAATGGAAGGAATTTTGGATTGGTGGAAAAGAGAAGATGTGAGCCTATGTTATTTTTCTATTGGACGGGTTCTGGATCCATCTGGAATGTTTATAAGCTGTGTGATTCTGGATTCGGGGGCTCTCTCCCTGGAAACATCTTCGAACCCACGACCTGCGCGGAATTCATCCCCCAGGTTGAGTCCCGTCGCTGTGGGGGTCGGGAGAGATGCCACCTCTGCCACTGCTGTTACCGTCGCCACTGCTTGACCGGACCTGTTGATGCCTTGCCCTCGCCGACCGCCGACCGCCGTGTGAACGTTGGAGATGATGTCTCATTTTCCTTGGTCGAGTACCTGGACCTGAAGAAGCAAATATGATACTGATCCCTTGGCTGGCCTGATCCGGCACCTTGCCGGAAACTGCGGTTCTGCCGTTCCTGCTGGAGCGGGGCAATGTTTGCCCCGAGGGAATCTGCCAGTGGATGCCTGTGCTCTTTCTGCCACGAGTCCTACCAAGAATATTTTGAGGTAAGACTTGAATATTTAGACGTGCTGTTGGCAGTCGTCTGGACTTGAGCGTCGATTCCGAAGAACACTTCGCCTTTGATTTCAGCTGCCTTCATTAATTATATTATATGTTGTTTAACTTCAGCTACCATCCTTAATTTAAATTAAGTTAATATGAAAATTCGAATTCTTAGCGTTCCTCGAGTGTGTATTCTCTCTGACCATACCATGTTTTGTTGAATAATTGAATATGTGATATGTAATTCTGGAAAATTTGGATTTAAGAATTAATATTTTAATTCCGGCAAAGAGCCAATGATTCTTGGTAGAAGAGGTCCAGTGGTTTTCAGTTATTAATTCAGAAATTGTATTTGATATGCAACTCCACTTCTTGAATAATTAATAAATATTGGATTTGAATTTGAATTGTGTTCTTATTTGAGTAGAAATTGTATTGATTTATGTGTTTTCAGCTTCTGGTGAATTCTTGAAGGTAAAGGTAATTTCTTTAGTATTTTTGGAGTTGTTGGGTTTCTCCGCAGGTCATCAGTTGGAATTCTCCAACTGACGGGAGGTGTGTTTCGAACCTGGGTGTGAAAAATTTGGAGAAAGTTGACATTCTCCGGTCTGCCGTGTCGAGCGGGAAATCCGTTGCGACTTCTGATGCCCTCGGAATTCCCGTCTTGACAACTGAAACCGTCAGGGAAATCAGCTGTTGTCCGTAATAGGGAATTAGGTTCCTGAAAGTTATGAAAATATATACATATATAAAAACGCCAAAAATAACGAAAATTAACTGAATATTTCAGAAATAAATTTGGAACTTTCATGAACGCCCGTAATTGTGGCTTGTCTTATCAGTTTGCCGAAATTATCAACAAACTAGCTGAAAAAAAAATGAGCAAAGGTTACAGAACTTTTTACAGTGAAATGGATATCTTCCTTTATTATTATAGATGTAAAGTGTACTCGTCGTTTACGGTGATTTAAAATGCAGATTAAAAAAATGCAAGCTGATAAATTCTACACAGAAACTCACAGAAAATTCCTGAAAACCAAATATCTTTTTAACCATACGCTTTCTTATAACAAAATAAAATAAAATCTATTACGTGAGTACACATACGGCTACGTCATGACCGCTCATTTTAAGTCCCGAGCAACGCCGGGTACATTTTCTAATTTTATATATATATGTTAATTTTACTTTAAAGCTTTAAATATATGTTCGCACATTGAGGGTCTGGAATATCTGCACTTTTTTTAATATTTTAAATGCGTTTTAAAGTTTATAATAAAAAATAAAACAAGAATGTCTGCGAACATAAAAAAACTTCTGAAATTCAAAACAAACTAAAGAAGCAGAACTTTCCTTTTTTGCAATACTCATGCAGTGAAAAAAAAATTGAATTGCTTTCAACAAAAAGTTAACAATTTTACAATGTAGATGGCAGCATCAACCATTGTCTCTTAGAGTCCGGGTTCTAATGTGTCTGTAAGGCACAAAGAGTGTATATTTTTCAAAAATTCACGAATCAATTTAATGGAATCATATGAATTCCATTCAACTTTTGTTTAAAAGATAATTTTTCGATCTTTTCGATGGTGTTAAAATGGAAAGTGTCTAATTGTATTTTCGATTTCTAAGAAGTTTACAGTATATTGTTGAAAATTTTGAGCATCGAATGTCTGAAGACACAAAATGAAATTGTTTTCGGAAGGAAAAACTCAATTACTCACAGATTAAAATATATATGAAGAGAAGGCTGCACTCGGTTTTTTACTAGAATGCATATTTTTAAGATACACTAATGTTCTAATGTAAAAATCAATTGATGAACAACGATTTACGTGGATAGCGGTATCAGATGGCGGCATCAGCTACCGTACCATAGAGAAAATGGTACAAATCCCACGTGAACAGGAAGTTTCTTTGACTCAAAAAAAATAAAAATATGATACGAATATTAAAAAAATCTCAACGAGGCGTATTGTTTCGGTACCTGTAGTACATGTATACGTAATTTTGTGTCCGTACGACGTTTAGTTTCTGCGATACAGATGACATAAACAAATAGACAGGCATATTCCTTTATTATTATAAACTATAGATCATCCATATATGCGTTCTTGTATTTTCCTTGTCGCTCTCCTGACAAAAGTGAATGTTTTATTATTTTCAATATAAATTTTACTTTTAATCAACATCCATGATACTATTAACAACGTGTTGGTATTGCAGGTTTGTATCATTGTTGCAAAACTAAATATTCTTACTATTTTTTTCTAAAAATAAAATTATAACTACTGTTCTTATCGACTTTTCCGTTTACATTTTCCACTGACTAGAGTCATTAAAGAAATCAAGTCATTGGACATGAAAATTTCAAATGCAATTAAAAAAATTTGATGTGGACAGCACATGACTTTCCCTACAAACTTAAATTCATCTTCTCGTTATTTTTTTAATACTTCACTAAATTGAAGTTAATTACACATAATGACACTGAATTTGCACTTTTAATTCAATTTTCATTTTCATTTATTACCTGGACATATTTTCAAAGGTGGTGTAACAAAACCGCAAAGAAACGAAGATATCTCGAGAACGGTCCCAAAGTAATGGGGTTAGTCTTATTCTTTTTATCGTCAATATTTACGTATAAAACAAGCATTTAATTGATACATTTTAACACACATAGTATCTTGTTTTAGATATTGACGATTTTTGCGGTCCATTTCATAAAAAAAAGAAAGGCGAGTTCTTTTTTCCCAATCGCACCAAAATCTAATCAGTACCATGGAAATCCACGACTGACTTATTTACCAAATTTTGTGAAATTTGGTCAATTAGTTTTTTAGCTAGAGTGGATACATGCGATTTTTGAGGGCCATTTCTCAAAAAAAGGCAGGTTCTTTTATCCCGAATCGTACCAAAATCTAATCAACACCAAGGTTACCCACAAGTGTCCTACCTATCAAATTTTATGAAATTTGGTCAAGTAGTTCTTGAGTTAGAGTGATACATATTTTGCACAGAAAAAAACACATACACGCATAAACACACGCACACACACAGACATCACCTAAAAAATGTTCGATTTGTGATTAGGGATGTTTGAAACGTGCTCACCCGTCGAAAACTCGAATTGGAATTTCGACCCCGTCACACTACTTTCCTTATACATTATACTATGTATATGAGGAAAATAAAAATGTCCAGTGATCAAATAAAAACAAACATTGAATAAAAAGTTAAAATTCAGTGTTATTTTGTGCAATTAAACTCAAGTCAATGAATTATTACAGAAATAAAGAGAAAATGAATTTGACTCTACAGGGAAAGTCATTTGCTATCCACATAAGATTTTTACTTTCCCTGCGATGCATAGGGAAAGAATTGGATTCGTGCCAGAAATCGCAACTCGAGTTTTCGGCAGATCTATACGTTTTGGGACCTCTAGAACAAGAAAAAACTTTTTTTTTAGCGTGACATCTGTGTGTGTGTTTGCCTTTGCATATATTGTGTCCACTATAACGGAAAATCTAATTGTCCAAATTCATAAAATTCGGTAGGCAAGTCTATTGTAGGAGACCCTGATACTGATTAGATTTTGGTACGTTTCGAGATAAAAAAAAAAAGAACTTGTCTGTTTTTGCGAAATCGCCCACAAAAGTTGCCTTTATCCACTCTAGCTGAAAAACTAATAGATCGAATTTCACAAAATTTGAAAGATAAATCACTTGCATGTCAACCTGGTGCTGATTAGATTTTGGTACGAAAAGAGGAACCTGCTTTTCTTTTCGAAATGGGCCACAAAAATCGGCGAAGTCTGAAATAAAAAACCACGTATGCTTAATTACATCAATTAAATGCTTATTTTATACGTACTTTTTTAAGACAAAGAGAATAAAATTAACCCCATTACTTTAGGACTGGCCGTTCTCGAGATATTTTAGTGTACTCGCATTTTAGCTAAGCCGCCTTTGAAAATACGAAAATAAAACGATAAAATGCAAGCGGTAATTGAATTAAAAGTGCAAATTCAATGTCATTATAAATAATTATGCTTGTCATTTTGTACAATTAAACTCAATTTAATGAATTATTGAAGAAATAAAAGGCAAATGAATTTCAGTCTGCAGGGAAAGTCATGTGCTGCCCGCATCAGATTTTTACTTTCCCTGCAATACGTTGTAATGTACAGACAGAGTATTGGAATCATGTCCAGTTTACAAGTCAAGTTTTCGACGAATCTACACGTTTTGGGACTTCTAGAATGAAAAACTATCTTTTGCGTGATGTCTGTTTGTGTGTGTGTTTCTGTGTGCGTATGCCTGCGTGTATGTGCAATGTATGTATCCACTCTTACTCAAAAACTAATTGACCAAATTTCACAAAATTTAGTAGATAAGTCACTTGTGGGGTACCGTAGTGCTGGTTAGATTTTGGTACGATTCGAAAAAAAAAAGAATCTGCACTTTTGCGAAATGGCCCGCAAATCTAAAATAAAACTACATATGCTCAAATTAATCAATTAAATGCATGTTTTACACATACTTTTTAACGACTGAAAGATTAAAACCAACCCCTATACTCTATATTTTGAGGAATTGAAGACTTTTTTTCACTGTAGACATTTTTCACTTGTTTTCACTCACTTAAAACATTATTCAATGAAATTTCTTAAAACTTGGTAGTTAAGTCCAGTGACGGTTATTCTGGTACTGATAAGATTTTGACATTATTCAGAAAAATATAATCAAATTTTGTTTGCGAAATACCCTTCACAGATATAGCTTTATAGATAAGTGAATAGAGAAAATCTTAAAAAATGAGTTGTTTATATATATTAGAAGTTGTTTATATATATTAGCTAAGTACTTGTTCTGGAGGTAAGTTTTCACAACAAAGTGAACAAGACTAACCCCATAACTGTAGGATGAACCGTCCGCGAGATATTTTCCTCGAGAATTTAAAGTGATCTAAGTTGCCAAATGAAACGAAGAGCGCATTAAAAAGGCAAATTGTATATAATATTAGAAAAGTAACCATGTTATTTTCTGCGGTTAAACTCCATTTCATGCATAATGAAATAAAACATGAATTTTAATATGCAAGGAAAGTAGTGTGCTGCCCACATCAGATAATTTAAACATGAACCGCGGATCATTAATACGAGGACTACGTTGAAATCCGTTTAAACAATTCACTGGTGTGGTATTTTACACAGCTGGTCGTTATATATAGATGACTGTCGCAAAACAAAAATTGCAGTTCGACATATACAAACTATTGTTTGCCCCACTATTTTATAGTTGTGTTAACGGCAGCAGCACATGACTTTCCCTGCGAACTTAAATTCATCTTCTCTTCATTTTTTAAATAATTCATTAAATTGAATTTTATTGCGCAAAATAACAATGAATTTGCTCTTTTACTTTAATTTTCGTTTTCATTTGTTACCTGGACATATTTTCAAAGGTGGCGTAGCAAAAAAAAGCGATAAAAAAAACTAATATATTTCGAGAACGACGAGTTCCAGAATATTGGAGCTGGTCATAATCTTTTTATCGTCAAAATTTACGTATAAAACAAGCACTTATTTGATACATTTGAGCATACGTAGTTTTTATTTTAGATATTTGTGAGTCATTTCGTAAAGAAAAGCTCGTTCTTTTTTCCAAATCGTACGAAAATATTATCAGCACTAAGGTGACCCATAGGTGACTTATTTACCAAATTTTGGGAAATTTGACTAATTAGTTTTTAGCTAGAGTGGATACATTCGATTTTTGCGGGCCATTATGCAAATAAAGCAGATTCTTTAATACAAAATCGTACCAAAATCTAATCACCCACAAGTAACTTACCTATAAAAGGTTATGATATTTGATCAATTAGTTTCTGATTTAAGACTGGATGCATACATTGCACAGACAGACACACAGACGTCACGATAAAAATAGTTTTCAAATTTCTAGCGGTCCTAAGATGTGTAGATCTCCAGTTATTATTTTAGACGCAATTCCAATACCTTATACATTACAATGTATTGCAGGGACAGTAAAAACAGGCGAAGATACAGTTGTCCTACCGAAGAAGAAAGCGGTTCGTCAGTGTTACTCGTATTTGGATAAGAAAATGTATTTGGATTAGTGAAGTATAGTATTTTTGTATGCACCGGCATAAGCTGTAGTAGGTACCGGCAGTAGCTGTCAAATCATTTATTTACTTTTTGAATAAGGTTTTCATGTGCAGAAATCAAAAATATGTTCCACAAATATATTTCTTTTCAACATTTATCTATAGGAAGAATTAATTGAACCTAGGATAAAGGAAATAAGCCTCCTACTTTTGAATTTAATAGGTTTGATACCTGCTGGTATGATTGGTCCGACAGTAACCACTCTAAAACGTCAGCAATTGTTTTATAATTTTGATATGTGAAAAAAAAATCTGATGTGGGCAGCACATGACTTTCCTTATATAATGCAATGGATTTTCTTCTTTAACGGTGAAAAAGTGATGAAAAGATCCACAGCAGAGTGTTTGTAACGTTAAATTGTACATTTGACGCTTTTCCGGATGACAACATGTAAAAGTATTTCGAACCCAATTAACTTATTTTTTACACAACTCTAAATTAACAATTATCAATATTGATAACATCCTCAATAAGCAATATAATTCATATATTTAAATATTATATTGATAAATTCATCAATTACGCTTCATTTTCATTAACTTGGTGTCATTTTTGCAATTTTGATGACATTTTCTTCTGTGTGGAACTAATTGTTGCCAAATTAGAAATATTTAGAAGAACATTTCTTATAACAGGTATGCCCATCATATGACGAAATTAAAAATTTGCAAAACATTGCATCCCATTTGACGTCATTTTTATCACTTTCGCGATATTTTTATTAATTTGATAACATTTTTATTAATTTTACAACGGTTTCGTTATTTTGGCAACATTTAAAGAGTTGCCAAGTTGGCGATCCGCCAAAATTCGTCGACTGAATTTCGCCTAGCGTTACAGATGGAAAAATATGGTAATCTTATGGTCTTATTTCTTAGTTATTTCTAAGAGTCTTATTTTCTTTCCAAAATATTGAATTTCCATCAATTAGTTGTCATTTGCATTGATTTAACATGATTTTTATCAATTTGGCGACATTTTAATCAATTTGGCGATATTTAAAAACTCACCAAGATGGCAAGATTCCGCCAAATTCGTCGAAAAAATTTCGTCAAGCATTCTGGTCGGAGAAATAGGTTATTTTTATAGTAGATAAACGACTAATGTTGTCCAAATACAAAACTATTACCCAAAGTATCTTCTTTTATAGTAGATCCTTATATTATTTCCAAGATATTGAAGTTTGATCAATTAGTCTTCATTTTTATTGATTTAGCGTCATTTTTATAAGTTGGTGACATTTTTATGAATTTGGCGAGATTTTTATTAATTTAGAAACATTTAAAAAAGTCACCAAGTTGGCGACATTCGTCCAAATTTGTCGCCAAAATATCGCCAAGCGTTATGGACGGAGAAATAAGTTATTCTTAGAGCAGATAAATGACTATTGGCGTTCAAATACAAAAGTATTACTCAAAGTATCTTTTTTCATGAATGGAACGAGCTAGATCCACGAGAATGATGTCACCAAATTTATCGCATGCTATTACATATGAAAAGTGAACATATTTCACAATAGTTAATATCTTTTTATTTTATGTGATTTTTTTATACATTTATTTGAAAAATGTGCAATGTATCGAGAACGGTTCATGCTAGCGTTCTAAAATTTATGTCAAACATTTCTAATGAAAAATTACATAAGAAATGATTATTTGCATAAATTTATGAAACGTTTTAATTTTTTGATGATGTTTTCAAAATTTCACTTGAAAATTTAGTGGAGTTTTGGACATTCGATTGCGTTTAAAAACAATAGGCTCTCAGTATCAATGGATTATAATTTTTGTACCAAATTTTGTTCGAATCGCTCCATTCTTTCGTCAGATATCGTCTTCCCAGACTCTCTCTTTCACACACACACACACACGCACACAGACGTCACGCTAAAAATAGAGTTTTTGTGTCTTAGGGGTCCCAAAACGTGTAGGGGTGTAGAAAAATTAGTTAGCAAAAAAAATACAGCCTAATGAACAAAAACTTATGTGAATATTATTTATTTGAAGTTTCAAAATGTTACATCTCACATAGCCTCGAAACGATATTTATCTCATCGGTTCATTATACTATGACCTTGTGTTGGTAAAAGAAGGTATCTAAAGATACGTCATTTTGCCTTTACAAGGCTGGTTGCCTTCGTTTTAATAAATTAATGCTATGATATTTTTGTAGAAGACGAATATAAATTAACAAGTTAATATAAAAACTTCATTTTGGGGTAGCTGTGCAATGAATTTACTACTTTTACAGTGAAAAAAAATGTTATTCTTATAGTAGATATTTATATTATTTCCAATATATTGAATTTTCTTCAATCAGTCGTCATTTTCATTGATTTAGCGAAATTTTTATCCATTTGGCGAGATTTTCGTTAATTTGCAACATTTAAAAATGCGACATTCCTTTAAATTCGTCGGCAAAATTACGCCAAGCGTTATGGACGAAGAAATAAGTTATTCTTACAGCAGATAAATGCCTATTGACGTTCAAATACAAAAGTATTACTCAAATTATCCCTTCTCGTGAATGGAACGAGTTAGATCCACGAGAATGATGTCACCAAATTTATCGCATTATATTACATATGAACAGTGAACATTTTTCTTAACAGTTAATATTTTTTTTAATTTATGGGATTGTTTGATAAATTTATTATAAAAATGTTCAATATCTCGAGAACGGTTCATGCTAGCGTTCCAAAGTTTATGGCAATCGCTATTTAAGGAAAAGTTACATAAGAAATGTCTACTTGCGTAACTGTGTTAAAGGTTTTGATTTTTTGATGATTTTTCCGAACCCCCTAAATTTTCGAGTGGAAAGTTTCACTCAAAAATTAGGGGGGGTTCTGGACATTCAATTGTATTTAAAAACAATAGGCTTCTAGTACTCACTGATTATGGTTTTTGTACCAAATTTCATTCGAATTGCTGCATTTGTTCGTGAGATATCGTCTTCACTGACTCACAGACACACACACACATACTTTCACACACAGACATCACCTCAAAAATGTTCGATTCGTGATCAGGGATGCTTGAAACGTGCTCTTCCGTCGAAAACTCGAATTCGAATTTTCGACCCCGTCACAATATTTTCCTTATACATTATGTATATAAGGAAAGTAATATGCGTGTAATATTCTGTCGCTGTTTATGTTAAAAGTAGGTTTAAACACGATAATATAACTGCATTGGAAAGTCGAATGGAAACTGGCACTCCAAATACTTTGAAATGCTTTCTACTCAACATCTGAGGAAATTTTCAGAAAGGAACTGTAACTAAAGGTTCCGATACGCTTACTGCGGAATGTGTGTTTTAAAGAATTAGATTTTTGGCAAAACATGAGATTCACGAGAGACAATAACTTTAAGCCGTGACAAAAAGAAGCGGACGTAAAACACAAGTGAAACGAAATTAAATTGCTCTGAAGTTGATTTCGTTGAGAGGCTTGGCATGGTCTATCGAAAGATTTGTTGCAAACACAACTACAAGAAGCGTATATATTTGAAGAGGGAGCATATAAATCTGGCGGGAATTCAAAAACAGAGATAATAAAATGGCAAAAGAGAGCAATTTATTTTACTTTCAACTTAGATGAATATTTAAGTAATTTAATACGTATATACAATAAAAATGAAGAATCCTGCAGAATGATATGTTAAAGAATATGAAAGAAGTGTTTTTGTAAACTCAAATAGATTTAAGCGAATACAATCAGAATAATGCAGGTTTATATTTTTACCAGGAAAATATCATAAATAGTATGGTCGCTACTGTCAAATAATTGAATACTTTGTAAGTACATTAACAAGAATAATTAGAGCTCAATTTATAGCTGTTATCCCGAACCGTTCTAGAGATATGATAAATTTTACTTTTGCACATGGTTCGTAACATCTCTGGAAATAATCCATAGATATCACGAAAATTTGGTATTATTACTATGATCATCAGCATAGTGACAAAAGCCTATTGACTTTTCTTGAGATTAAGACATAAGAAAACTTTAATTTTTATTATTCTTTTGCTATTATATCTAATTTCTTAATATTTAAGAAAAATAGACATCTTTAAATAGGCACATCTGATGCTTTTAGATTTTGGCGCAAAATTTAGATATGTGATTTAATGAGTTATATTTTGCTTTCTTTAATTACTCCTTAATATGTCGATTTTAGTATGATGTTTTTATTTTCACATATATATATATATATATATACTGCTGGACAATTGCTAAGGACGGATCACAAGTTGCAATGTAGCACAACATTAAGCGGGGGTGGAGGCTCAGCAGGGTGGTTAAACATTGTTGCCACACTCTTCGGACATTAGAATAAAGATCATTTATTGTTCTGGAAAATACAGAAAGTTTTGAAACATCTGAAAGTAAAAAAGTGTTCATTTGATGCTGTGTACGGAGAAATTGAAAAATGCATATGAACGACAGCAGGCACCTTTTAAAAAGGTGTCAGTACGGGATATGCCCTCAGTGCAGTGCGATGCAGCATTCCAAAAGGCGTGTCATGCTTTGCACAACATTATCCAGCAGCTGCTGAGACAAGATATCCCACTCCTCTGTCAGTGCACAGATGAGGGTGTTCTTGTTTGTTGGTGGATATTTTCAACCAGAAAGTCAGCTCCTCAAAGCATCCCCAAAGTTTTCAATGGGGTTTAGATCTGGAGAACGTGCTGGCCATACGAGGCATTGAATACCCTCGCTGGCTAGACAATCCTGAACAGCGAGTGTTCGATGACATGGTGCATTGTCGTCCATGAAAACAAATTTATCACCGGCAGCACCACGGAAAAGGCGAACATGAGGCAATGGAACTTCATCATAGTATCGTTATCCTGTCATAGTCCCAGTTGCAATCACATGTAGGGGCGTACGTCCATTGATCATGATGCCGGCCCATACCATGATACTACATGTCGGATATCGGTTCCTTTCCTGGATATTTTCTAGAAGATAAACAGTAACACTCTCACGCCAGATCAGTTGACGTCTACAATACTATGACAGACTGAACCTACTCTCATGTGAGAATAGTACGGAAGTCCAGTCCTGTTCGGTCCAATTACGATGCTCATGACACCATTGCAAACGGGCGATACGGAGCAGTCTGGACAATGGGACACACACAACAGGTCTGCGGGCGCATAGTCCTCCTTCTCCCAAACTGATGGCTACAGTTTTTCGAAAGAGCCGCTGTCCTGTGGTAGCAAGAAACTGATTTGCTACCTGCTGAGTTGTGGCCCGTCTGTCCCTTTTTGTAATAGGACAATGTACCTATCTCCTGCAGGCGTCGTACTTCTAACACGAACTCCCCCGTGACGCTTGCTACACATTCCAGTTGTTTTAAATGCTTGCGACTGCCGTGAAACAACGCTGCTTGCGATGTCGAACTCCCTGGCAACATATGCTATTTTTTGCCCTTCTTCGATCTTTCCAATAATACGGCCACGCGTAAAATCATCTAAGTGATATCGGGAAGACATACCGAAGTTCGTCAATTAAATCTTTCCCGTAAAACTTTCACTTGGAACAGCAACTGCCCACACGCCTCAAATCTTTTAAATCTCATATCACGTGACGAACAGGCGTGGAAATGAGAAATTTGCATACTCACACCACTTACTGTATTTCGCACTTATTCCAATTTTCCATATTTTGCTTCCTTTCATTTTGTCGTTGCTATGAGCGATAGTTCATAAGTCCTTAGCAATTGCCCAGCAGTTTACATACATATATATATATATATATTTATGTTTATATATACATATATATATACACTCAAACCTATTTTTGTGCGGTGGATAGGGAACGCATAAAAAAAATCGCACAAAACTTCACGAGTAGCTATAAAAAATAGCTTTCGCAACACAATTAAAAAGTAGTAATTCACGTAGAAAATAACTCAAAACCTTACGAAATAACTAGGAATTGCTTTTTTAAACGAAATCAAGACACGAGGCTTGGCAGTTACTTGGAATCTCGCCAAACCTTTTCGAATCTGATTTAGAAAATATGCATGCGAACATTTTTAAATATTTTATTTACATAAGTACTTATTTTACACATACAAAACTTTTCAAAACGTATAACCATTATCCTTCGTAGTCCGACAATACGCGAACTTTCTTGTAGTAAACTGGTTCAAAATCGCTTTCGTCACTTGAAGATACTACCTCGCACTCGTTCAGAGTTGACTGTTTTTCAGTTACCATGTCGTCGGTGATCAGTTTTTGCGACGACTATTGTTTCACTAGACGCTTGTATATGTCTCGGTAGCCAGATATACAAGATTGAAGCTCCTTTTGGAATTTTGAAGTTCTTTCAGAATTGGCATCGAAAAACTAAATGGCCGATCAAACCTACTAATTTTTTTTTATTGATAACTTAGTCAATTATGTTCGAATTTGATTGAAATTTTCATATACCGCACAAATAAAAAATCGCACAAAAACAGGTTTGAATGTATGTATATATATATATATGCCAGTATGACAACATCTAATTCATCACTTCTGGTGTACATACGTTTTATCATAGATTGCTGTGTCATAATGCCTTAGATAACGAAAAGGATAATGATGTTTCGCTGCTTCCCTCATTAATTTGCATACACATCGGTCCCTTTCTTCTTTTTCTGTATTATATCTTTTATAACGATTTAGATGGTTAACTATCACATTTCTAAAGATACTATTGCTCAAGTTTGAACTCCAATCGATTATGTAATTAATATCAAAATCGAAGTTGTTACGTTTGTCATAAAGCTTGAAACATATTTAAAAAAACATATTTAAACATACATAAAGAAAAAATATATATTTCAAGCTTTATGACAAACGTAACAACTTCGATTTTGGTATTAATTACATAATCGATTGGAATTCAAACTTGAGCAATAGTATCTTTAGAAATGTGATAGTTATCCATCTAAATCTGTCATAATACCTTAGATAACGAAAAAGATAATGATGTTTCGCTGCTTCCCTCATTAATTTGCATACACATCGGTCCATTTCTTCTGTTTCTGTATTAAATCTTTTATAACGATTTAGATGGTTAACTATCACATTTCTAAAGATACTATTGCTCAAGTTTGAACTCCAATCGATTATGTAATTAATATCAAAATCGAAGTTGTTACGTTTGTCATAAAGCTTGAAACATATTTAAAAAAACATATTTAAACATACATAAAGAAAAAATATATATTTCAAGCTTTATGACAAACGTAACAACTTCGATTTTGGTATTAATTACATAATCGATTGGAATTCAAACTTGAGCAATAGTATCTTTAGAAATGTGATAGTTATCCATCTAAATCTGTCATAATACCTTAGATAACGAAAAAGATAATGATGTTTCGCTGCTTCCCTCATTAATTTGCATACACATCGGTCCCTTTCTTCTTTTTCTGTATTATATCTTTTATAACGATTTAGATGGTTAACTATCACATTTCTAAAGATACTATTGCTCAAGTTTGAACTCCAATCGATTATGTAATTAATATCAAAATCGAAGTTGTTACGTTTGTCATAAAGCTTGAAACATATTTAAAAAAACATATTTAAACATACATAAAGAAAAAATATATATTTCAAGCTTTATGACAAACGTAACAACTTCGATTTTGGTATTAATTACATAATCGATTGGAATTCAAACTTGAGCAATAGTATCTTTAGAAATGTGATAGTTATCCATCTAAATCTGTCATAATACCTTAGATAACGAAAAAGATAATGATGTTTCGCTGCTTCCCTCATTAATTTGCATACACATCGGTCCATTTCTTCTGTTTCTGTATTAAATCTTTTATAACGATTTAGATGGTTAACTATCACGTTTCTAAAGATACTATTGCTCAAGTTTAAACTCCAAACGATTATGTAATTAATATCAAAATCGAAGTTGTTACGTTTGTCATAAAGCTTGAAACATATTTAAAAAACATATTCAAACATACATAAAGAAAAAAAAAATATATTTCAAGCTTTATGACAAACGTAACAACTTCGATTTTGATATTAATTACATAATCGATTGGAATTCAAACTTGAGCAATAGTATCTTTAGAAATGTGATAGTTAACCATCTAAATCGTTATAAAAGACATAATACAGAAAAAGAAGAACGGGAATGATGTGTATGCAAATTAATGAAGGAAGCAGCAAAATATAATTATCCTTTTCGTTATCTAAGGCATCATGGCAGAGCAATCTATGATAAGACGCAATGTACACCTGAAGTGAAGAATTGGATGTTGTCATACTGGCGTATAAAGGAGTTTTTACGCTGAGTGTGGATATGAATGGGATGTATTATGGTGGTGTAATTAGATTCTTTCCAACTTGTCCCTTTGTGATTTTAGGCTTGTTTTCCTCTTGGATGTTTCATTATTTTTCATCGGACGGAGAAATGCTTTGGGAAGGCAGGCGTACCGGGAGTGTTTTCAAGAAATAAAAGCGCTTTAACCGGAAACGGGGGGTCACAATTCCCCCGGCCATTTTACTGCAGTTCCTGTCAGTACTCTCTAAACTTCCCTCCCCCTCTTTTACGCCCTCCTCTTTGCAATCTTTTTCCACGTTTTTGTAACTTATTTCGGCTTATATTGAAAGTGCGGCATTGCGCCTTACAATACTTTGCTTTTATGCCTTGGTTTACTTGTTCATATGTTTTCAAAATATTTTATACTATATACATATATACGATACTTTTTTATGTGTTATATATTTCATATTTTAATATTTGCAGACAGCAGATAACTTGTTACAATTAAGTGTAAATATATCATATTTGTGAATAGTACTTAATCGTTATCCCTGCAAAACTCATGCATTATTTTCTAAAATTTTAAATACCTATAAGATCATCTATTTATAGGTTTCACTGTAACTATTTACCTGCAATAAATATCAATTAATCAATATGATATTTTAAAGTAAAACTTTTGATAAATTTTATGAAGCACAATATGTTAAATATTTTTACAATTTATTTTTGGGAATCATGGGTGTATTCGATGGATACAAGGATGAAACCTAATTTCAAGATAACTAACACTTTACCCAAAGCACTAATACACATAAATAGGAACAATATATTGTTAAAAACTTTCTAGTTGTCTTACATGATCAGAAAACTACTGCCATTTATAATATAAATACTTTGATTTATCTGTCTGCTTATCTATCTATCTCTGGGTACAGCTTGGCGAAATTTTGGTGTCGAAATTAGCGGTATATCGCCAACTTGGCGAGATTTTTTAAATGCTGCCAAATTGACGGAAATGTCTCTAAATAAATACAAATATCGCCAAATTGATAAAAATGTTGCCAAAGCTAAAAATGTAGCCAAATTGGTAAAAATAACGACTAATTGATGAAAATCTAATGTCTTGGAAAAAATATAAGAATATGGTCATTTAAATGCTGCTAAATTGACGAAAATATCATCAAATGGATAAAATTGACACTAAATCAATGAAAATGACTAATTAATGAATATTTAATATCTTAGAAATAACATAACAAACGACCATACGAATAACCATTTTTTCCACCCGTCCGTAAACCTTGGCGAAAAATTTGTTGGGATGTCGGAAACTTGGCGATTTTCTTAAATATTGCAAAATTGATGAAAATGTCAGAAAATTGATGAAAATATCACCAAATTGATAAAATAACGCTAAATGGAAGGCAATGTTTTGCAAATTTTTAATTCTATCATATGACGGACATACTGGCGCGACTGTGGAGAAACATCACACCAGGCATGCTGATCAAAGTGTGGCAAGAATTAGACTATTGTCTGGATGAGTGCAGTGTGAACACCGGTGCAGGCATCGAACACTTGCAGGATATGTTTTATAATTATTATCATAGAGTTACCCTTTTATTTATATTAGTTTTTGTATTTCTATGCAACGAATATAATCAACTTTCTAACTACGTCAGTTATTTGTAACTCGATAACATATTTATTTAAGAATGTGAAAAATATAACATATTTATTTAATCGGAGAAATATAATGTAAAATATGTTGAAAAAGGTGAAGATATATTTATTATAAATATTATAACTCTGTGAAGTATCCCTCTTAAGCCTTAATGTAAAATTGCAAAATTAAATTAATCTTATCTAATAACTGACACTGCACCGCATAGAAAATGCCTAACTTGGAATTCTCGAAAAAATGCTTAAAATGGGACGAGTACACAGAAACAAGTTGATAATGAATAGGTAATTTATATTTTGACGAATTACATGAATGGAACAAGAATATGTGTCCAACGTTGGTCAGGATAAGTTCCAATTATTCATTCAATTTTTTACAAAGCGTAATCGCCAGCTGTGTGGAAGCACGTGCAGCACCCTCTTATCCCCTCCTCGCGACGCACGCATAACACGCTCTAAATAAGCTCCTAAACGTACCTTCGCCAATAACACTGTATGAGAAAAAACTCCAATTTCACACAATAACTTTGTAAAGAACCTTGCTGCTCCAGATGGGAATCGAATCCTGGATCTCCGAACTGGCCAGCCGACGCTCTACTGTTGAGGTACAGGGAAGAAATTGCAAGGACTTGTCGAAGTGGACTCATTCTCCACCCTCTAATGTCAGATTGGCGGGGAACTGACACTCTGACAGACCACATCCTGCTATTTTTACCTCAGGTTATTCTCCTGCAACTACTATTTTTACCCACGATAGTATCCTGCGTGGTCGTTATCCTCTCAATTTGAAATCGGGCTCAATCTTCCAGAGTCCCCTGAATCCGTACTAGTCGTACTAGGATCACTTTCAGACCTCAGACATATTATCTTAATGATTATGTTATGGTAAAATTATCTTAATGATTATGTTATGGTAAAATTATCTTAATGATTATGTTATGGTAAAATTATCTTAATGATTATGTTATGGTAAAATTATCTTAATGATTATATTTCCACCAGGACTGGTCATCCGTCTGGAATCCTGTCTTACCTCCCTATCGCGAGTCCTAATTTACAAATTTTTAATAAATACCTCATCTACTTTCTTACTAGTCATGGTCCCTTTCTTGATTACCTATGCTTTTTCAAAATTAAATCCATCTCTAACTGTATTTGCAATAAATTCGGTGACATTGCACTTACCATTATATTTTCGGTTGTCCTTTTTCTAAATATTTTCATCTCTGAAAACCCTCCCCCTCTAATAAACCAATTTGGTTCTCTAAAGTTCGTTAAAATCCCTCTTCAGTAGATAAAATTAAAAACTGTATTCCTGTTACCAAGGAAATTTCTAATAAAGTGAACTAAACTTATGAGCAGATTCAGCTCTCAATTAATTTTGATCAATGAATCCCTTTATTTCATTCTAATTAACTTATATGAACTTATTGTATTACCTCCACACTTTCTTTAAAAAAAAAGCTATGTTAACTGTTCTTATTTTCTCGGTTCTTTCTTTTTTACTTTCCCTGCAATACATGGTAATGTATAGGGAAAGTATTGGAATCATGCCGAAAATCACAACTCGAGTTTTCGACGGATCTACACGTTTCGAGACCCCTAGAATACGAAAAAACCATTTTTAGCGTGACGTCTGTGCGTGTGTCTGTCTGTCTGTCTGTCCGTGTGTCTGTCTGTCTGTCTGTGTGTCTGTGTGTCTGTCTGTCTGTCTGTGCAGATTTTGTATCCACTGTGACTAAAAAACTAATCGACCGAATTTCACAAAATTTGGTAGGTAAGTCACTTGTGGCCGGGGCTAGTGCTGATTAGTTTTGGGTACGATTCGGAATAAAAGAACCCGCCTTTTTTTGCGAAATGGCCCACAAAAGCTTGTATCCACTCTAGCTGAAAAACTAATGAACCGAATTTCACAAAATTCGGTAGATGAGTCACGTATAGGTCACTCTGGTGCTGATTAGATTTTGGTACGATTCGGAAAAAAATAACCTGCCTTTTTTTGCAAAACGGCCCGCAAAAATCTTCAAAATCTAAACTAAAGAACTTGATATACTTAGATATATCCATTAAATGCCCGTTTAATACGTAATGTTTAACGACGAAAAGAATAAGACCAACCCCATTACACTAGGACTAGCCGTTCTCGAGATATTTTAGTTTTTCGTACTTTCCCTACGCCACCTTTGAAAATAAGCCCGGTTACCGAATGAGAACGAAATTTGAATTAAAAGTGAATTACATTTAATTGAAATAAATAGAACGTGGATATAAGTTTGCAGGGAAAGTCATGTGCTGTCCACATCAGATTTTTTTTATCCCTTTTATTTGTATTTTTTCTAATTTTTCTTTTCTAAATTTTATTCTAAATTTCTGTTTTTGTTTTTCATGTGTCTAATTTTTTTTTCCTTTTCATATATTTTCTTTTTATATATTTTCTGAATTTTACTTTTAAAATTTTATTATTTTCTTTAATTTCAATCTATTTTTCATTATGTTATTATACCTTACTTTAAATTTTATTTCTCAATGATATTTTTATCTATATTCGCAATAACCCTTTTCCCATTTTTGAAAAATGGACATACTTGCCAAGTTCAAATATAATTTAAAACTTTCTGTTTAATCACAATATTTTTCATCAGTTGTTATCTTTTTAGACCTAAATAAATGTTCGTTTGGCGGGATGGTAGACCTTGGGTGCCTCCTGAGTGCAGGAGGTATCCTTTTCCGGCCGTGCAGCTAGCTATTCTAAACCCACTATGTGAGTCGGACGGTCTGGGGTCTTCAGACCTCAGACATATTTTCACTAACCTACAGGGTTGATTTTGTTCAGGCGCCATTGTAAAGAACCTTGCTGCCCCAGCCGGAAATAGAACCCTGGATCTCCAAACTAGCCAGCTGATGCTCTGTCGTTGATCTGATAAAAAATCTGATGTGAGCAACGTATGACTTTCATTTTATAATGCTATGAATGTACTCCTTTTACAGTCAAAAAATAATGTGTAAGATCCACGGTACTGTGTTTTTAACGTTAAATTGTACATTTAGGGATTTTCCGGATGACAATATGTGATACTCTTTCAAAGTACCCAATTAACTTATATTTCATACAACTCTAAATTAACAATTATCAATATTGATAGCATCCTCAATAAGCGATATAGTACATATATTAAAATATTTTAATAATTAATTCATCAATTAGGCGTCATTTTTATTAACTTCATGAATTTATTGCAGATATTTTCGTCAATCGGAGGGGTAATTTTTCCAAGATGGCGATATCTTGGTTGATTAATTGTCAAGTTCGCCAAATGTATCGCCAATTGCACAGATGAACGAAGAGAAGAACATTTCATCTATACTAGAAGGTACACTCGTCATACGAATGAAATCAGAATTTGCGAAACATTACTTCTCATTTGGTGTCATTTTTATCAATTTGGCGACATTTTTGTCCATTTGGCAACAATTAAAAAGTCACCAAGTTAGAAACGTCCCGCTAAATTTCTCGCCAAGCGTTACGGATGGACGAACGTAGAAATGAGTTATTCTTATAGTCTATTCTTATGTTCTTTCCAAGATATTTAACTTTCATCGATTAGTCGTCATTTCATTGATTCACCGACAGTTTCATCAATTTAACGAATTTTTTACAATTGCACGACATTTTGTCAATTTGACAACAATTAAAATGCCACCAATTTGAAGATATTCCAAAAAATTCGTCGCCAAAATTTTATCCAAACGTAACGGACGGAAAAATAGATTTTTCATCTAATACTCGTAGATTCTTCTATTCTTTCCAAGATACTGAATTTTCGTCAACTAGTTTTTCATAGATTTAGAGTCATTTTTATAACTTTGGCGATTTTCTCGTTAATTTGGCAATATTAAAAACGTCGCCATGTTGGCTATATTGTGCCAAATTAATTGCCAAAATCTTGCCAAGCGTTATGGAAGGAAAATAAAGTTTTTCTTATAGCAGATAAATGACTATTGTCGTTCAACTACAAAAGTATTACACAAAGTATTTTCTCTTGAATAGAACGAGCTAGATCCTCGAGAATGATGTCACCAAATTTATCGCATGATATTACATATAAAAAGTGAACATATTTTACAATTGTTATTATTTTTATTTTATGTGATTTTTTGATACATTTATTTGAAAAATGTCAATATCTCGGGAACGAATCATTCTAACGTTTCAAAGTTTATGTCAATCGTTTTCTAATAAAAAAATTACATAAGAAGTGACTATATGTGTAACTTTTTTAAAGGTTTTAATTTTTGATAATTTTTTCAACATTTCACTCGAAAATTTAGTGGAGTTCTAAACATTCGATTGCTTTTAAAAAAGCTTCCAGTATTCACGAACAGTAATTTTTGTACGAAATTTCATTAGAATCTCTCCATTCGTTCGCCAGATATCGTCTGACGAATAAATACAAAAGCACACACAAACAGACAGACATCACCTCAAAAACTTTTGATTTGTGTTCAGAGATGACTGAAGCTTGCTCTCCCGTCGAAGACTCGAATTCGAATTTTCACCCCGTCACAATACTTCTCTTATACATAATACTATGTATATAAGGAAAGTAATAAACAAACAATTTGTAAACACAATTTCACAAACGTATTCATTAGAATGGCGTGGAATACAAAGCGTGGGAAATCTGTACAATAACTAAAGAACCAAAATATCTAATGATTGATTGAGGAAAATTCGTTTCGGAAATAAGTTCTTTTATGAATCACTATCGGAGCAGTAGCAGCAGTTAATGATGAAGGAAAAGGACTTACAGTTAATGATGAAGGAATTGTCTATACCCTCTTTCGGAGTTATTAATTCGAGTTAAGAGACGTTTTTATTCATTTATGGAAACCCTGCAATAAACGGTAGTGTATAGAGAAAATAATAAAATAGCGTCGAAAATCGGAATTTGAGTTTTCAAGGCATCTACATGTTTTTGGTTCTGTAGAACTGCGATTCTTAACGGGGACTATATGGCTAGCAGGGGGCCATGACGTATTTTTTAGCGCTGCGAAAGAAAAATAGAATATTGGGGGAAAAGAAACTCCTCAGTGAGCTAGCAAAATTAACTTCTGCAACAATTTTTAAAATATTAAATATGACGTCACGTTAACATAATGTTATTCGTTGAGGTAAATATACAACGCCAAGTTCTTCACCTTATTAAGAGCTTCTTATTAAAGCTCTCTAATGCTAGAGTTCAATTACACTAAAGTACACTTATTAAAAGCTCGTAAGCGTCTTGAGATTATGAGTAGAAATGGTATTCGATTAACGCTAGTTATCGGTCACAAGGATCTCACTAAATAAAATGGTAATATTAGATGCATATTACAAATTTCGTATGATTGAATCTAATTATTATTCGTGTATAACTACTTAAGTATATAAAAAATAAATTCAGGCTGTCGAAATGTTGATGTTTATATCATGGGCATTATTTTAATCTAAGGTTTCTCATTCTTCATTTCAATTATAATTATATAGCTTGTGATGAATCGATTAAATAGAACGTATACCTACATATGCGTATGACAGAGTCTCATTTAAATTAGACTTTTCAGACAGATCATCCAATCAGGAAACAAATTCGCTTCATTCCCATCTATTTTCACAGTATATTCTAAACTGAAACAGAGTTTATCGTAAAGAGGGGTGACGTGCCATACAGATAAATGAAATTTAGAAGTGGGCCACGAGTAAAAATGGGTTTAGAAACGATGCTTTAGAACATGAATGCCTTATTTTTTGTGTTACTTGTGTGTACCAGTAGTGCGTAATATGAAGCGAATCCTTCCAGACATACGACAAAGCGCTGGAGGTAATTTGGTAATTTAATATATATATATTTATTTCACAACTAACAATTTTTCTAAACACCTGTCTCTTCATAAGCCAATTCGTAGCTTCAATTTTCATCACTCAAAAACAGATTTTTTGAATGAGCTTCTTAACATAATGTAACACGTAAAAAAATGCCAATAGAGTGTGTATAGCGTGTCGGGAGGATAGCAACCACATATATTATAAAATTATACTTTAAACCAAAGAATAAAGAATAAAGTAAAAAAGAAATTAAAATAAGTATAAAATTATACTTCAAACTTATACCGGGCATTTTTGGCTTCCTTTCTCTACCTCGCTCTGCGCATATGATGTCAGAAAGCGCGCGTATTTTGTTCTCAGGCTCCCTGGAGAGACCGAACTAAATTTCTTAAATCTCATTGGTCGTCAAAGAGGAAAGTGTGTACAGCACAATTCAATATATCCGCTCAAGTTGTTATTTACGTCTAGATATTGTCACTTCAAAATTAACAGCTAATTTTTTAACTATAATAATGCGAACACTTACAATGGTTTGGACACACTTCTCAAAGACCTCCATCTACCGTGACGTCGCTTATGACGAATGTTCTACTCCAGTGACGTCAAGCTCACTACTTTTTGATTCGCTGCTGGACTGAACCACCATCCTTATATTAAGGAACCTTGCTTTTAACAACGACTCTTCTTAACTCACTCACGATTATTTGATATATTTTATTTCTGGTTCCTATATATCAGATTTTAAAAGTTTTTTTTTTTTTTTTGCAAATTTATGAATTCCACATACATGGTATGTAAAAGAAGGTATAAACATTTTTGTTACGCTTTGGAACCAGTGTTAATTACGTGTTATGTAAGAATGAAGTATTTAGCGTCCATTTTAAATTAAGGATAGCTCATCGTTTCAGTAGTTCATCTAGCCAGTCGAGATCGGTAGCTCGTTTCAGTAGTTCGTCTAGTCTAGTGTGTGCGTGTGTGTGGCCATTGAAAATCGGTAGTTCGATTCCTGCTAAGATATAAGTTCTTCACAATTACGTTATAGAAATGTAACGCAGATTAATGCATTGTGTAAGCGAGGTCTGAATAATTTTAAATGGGAATTTTCTTATAAATAAGAATTTTCCAATGGAATTCCTGACAGTAATTTCAATCCACAGAAAGTTACCTTTATTATGTAATTCTAAATTTCTTTTAATGTTGTTTTTATTCATAAGTACTTCTTACAAAATTCCAGTTTGTAGTACCTAGATATTTCAAATGTAACTCAAAAATCATGCCTTAAAGATCCATTTTTGTGCTTTTTATCGAAAATCGGGTTTTTGTATTCTGTATTGTATACGAGATAAAAGTTTTTTAAAAAGTATACGCTCGAGAAATTGTTTTAGTGCTCAACATTTTCAATGTCTGAGTGGAAGAGATACAGAAGGACTTTTTGTACGAAAGTATAAAAGTTAAACCTTCTAAGAGAAAAATTTCTAACGTATAAAAGAAGGAAAGAAAAATCTCTAGAGTTTTCTACCACATATTTTTGCGAAATACATTTTTATTAAATGGGGAAGAAAACGTAGAATACATTTGCGAATTTCCTTTTGAAAAGAGCGGTCACAGCGAATAAGAGGCGAAACTTGACGATTTGAAAATTTCTAAAATTAGAATGTAGTGTTTAATATAAGTAACCAGTGGTAGATATGTTATTCAACGGTATGTATAAAGTTGTTAAAGAATATTCCCTCCTATCACCTGCCTTCCACGCATGGCTTCTAACGTTCCCTGACACACATGGGTCCTGATCAATATTGATTATTATTATACGATAGTCTCGCACAACATAATTGCTTTACGACTACGTGGATCCCCCGCCCCCAGCAAAACGTACCTGGGACTCTATCGCAAGCTTTATCGCTCTGTCTCAGTCGGTAAGAAGGCACTCTATAGAACCTACAAAAGCTATGTTGTCGTTACTAATCTCCGATGGTCAAGGAGCGCCTATGCACCACGTCCACTAGACCCCTGGTCCCATGGCGAAGGGGAGAGAATATACAGCTTCACTTTTATTGAGGTTCCCCAAGGGCGGAAGTCTGACTTTGCCTCGACAACACAACATCCATGCCCGCTGGCGGGATTCGAACCACAACCCGACAGTCCAGCGATCAGACGGAAAAGCATGACCCTGACCGCTCGACCACCTGATCGGCACAAAAGCTATTGTGTGTGCAATAAGTTTGTTGTCTGCTAAAGGATCGTCTTCTATCGATCGAAAAGCATGGAATACTGCCTCTGCTCCACTCAGTGAAACGCCCTATGTTTTGAATCAAGAATATCATATTAATAAATCGTGCAAAGCTGCAGGAATTATCAAATAGATAACATTATTGAAATTTAGCCCATACTACTGTCGAAATTTATCTACAATAAAAGTACTTCGCTGATAGCATCGTAAAACGTGAATAATAAGTATCAACCGATTTCAAAGAGGGAAAAAAGTCATCCTCGTTGGAATAGAAAGACAGAGTAACTTGACTAGTGAAAGGGAAACGCATTCTTGTCTTTTGTTACTCTATAAGAAATGACACCAACTAAAAATCCAAACATCCATGTCCAATATAGAAAATAAGCGTTATTTAGAAAATATTGAGAATATTTAATTGTGAATATCTGGGACCGGGGGCATGTATTAATAGTGATCCAATGAAACAAGACAAATGTGACCTTCGCCCACATTTGGCCATACCTATTTTTCACATACGATGTTATTTAAGGAGATAAAATATTGTTTATTTCCAATAAATATGAAATAGGGAGGGGGAGGGGAATTTTTAAGCTGGTGATTTCACTCCAAATCACTATTTCCGCAGGTAATAAAGGGACCGACAAAAATAGGGAAATTAAAATTAACTTTTCCGCGTGAAATTATATTGGCACTAATTCAGCCGTTTTAAATCTGAATTTTCATTTATTTTTGAGCAGATATAGTCAATAATTTTTCGACAGCATCCGGTTGGACAGCTCGTTATTAAATCCTAAACAGATAACATTATTCTTTCATCCACAAGGTATAAGTGTAACAAAAAATTAAAAGTTAATTCTATTTTCGTACAGTCCATATGTATCGATAATATTTTAAAAGTATATTTTATATAATAAATGATTTCGTAACTTCCAAAATGGAAATTTGTCCGTCTTCTATTAATCTAGAAAACTGCTCCTAATAAAGCAGCAGTAAAGTGAGATAGGTAAAATGACTAACTTTAAACTGCTCTTTGCAGGCTACCCTGGCCGATTATCTGGCTTTGCTCGCCTTGGTCAGTCTTGCTATTTTGGGGATGTTTAGCACCCTAAAGTGGCTACATCTAGACATAAAACGGCTATGTTTGCAACTACGTAAAGTAACCATCTATGAAATCTAGTAATTTTTTGCTATGATTCTTGATATAAGTGTAATGATGAAATTGCGTTTTGTTTGTGTATTGTGAATGACTTCATCTTTTGCGGCATGTATGACCTCAGACAACAAGTACCAGGTAATAAAATAAACTTTGTAAGCTTTAGCAATAGATGCAATCAAATGATCGCCAATGGTTGGCATTAAGTACAAATAAATTTATGTGCGGTATTAAATAAGTCCCACATGCACCTCATAAGGTCACGTGGTTCTGTGGACCTCAGGCTGTTACGTCCTGCTCTTCTGCGACCAGTAACCAGGGTTGGCTTCCTCTGCCAATTCTGATTTTGATGAAACTAAAGTGTGTGGGGTTTCCAACCCGTCACCTTTCGAGGTCATAACGTCTAAACTCTCAAAACAGGAAGATTTGTTCGAATCCCTACCCCCAATTGCTGCAAAGGAAGACGGACGTCAATCACAGACCAGCTGAGCAAAGATTTTAAATTGTGCTGTGCACATAGAATCCAGTGAAGTTCAAGGAAATTTAGTGACGTCGGTGGGGTAAGTTGACAGTCGCAGTTAACAAATTTGGTCCCTCTTGAAAGTTCGAGAACAAAATGTTCGCATTTTTAATCCCTACGTAATATGAGCACAGCGAGGTAAAAAAATGTTTAAATCAGTATTGCCTCGGGATCATCCCCGTCGTTTACAACGTTAAACGCCATGCCAATCAATATAAATAAGCTTACGAACGCTTTGCAAATCAACTGAATTTCCTTCTTTAGTGCAAAAAGTCTGTACTTGAACGCCCAAATAAATACGAAGATATGTTTGACAAACTGACGGGCTTATTACGTTGTAAACCAGTTTGTAACTGACTGTGCACAAAATCATTTGCTTTACTTATTTCATATAATAATTAATAAGTACGAAATATTAAAAATTAAGATCAGCCAGTCAACATATAAAGTATTTGGTATTTTTTATATTTATTAATTATAAGGAAGATTTCAGTCTAAACTCCCACTTAATGAGAAAAAAAATAAATTGGGATGAAAAAGAATTAAGGAAAAAGACAGCAAATTTGGTGAAAATAATATTTTACTCGTAATTAATAATTAAGTTAATTAGCGTTCAAGAATATAATAGTGCGTACAAAATCGTGTGTGCAACATATAACCCACGTCTTATGCAGTCCGTCGCCAATATGTAAGTAATTCCTAAAATATAAGTTATAATTACAGACTTATTTTTAAAAACACGTTTGATTTTCCTCACACAATTGTTTATTTAAACAAACATATACCTTTCATGAACATTTTCATTTACCACATATACATTTCACTTATTATTTTCAAATATTTTCATTAATATTTTCAATTAATAATTGAAACATGTACCTTTCACTGATTTTCAAGTAATAATTCAAACATGTAACTTTCACTAACATTTTCAATTAATAATTTTACAATTCCATTCACTTCAATTTTACTTGGAGGCGAGTATAATGGCGAAGAAATTTATAAAAAATTGATTGTGATAAAATTTGAATTCCTCATTAGAAATAAGGGAGTACCTGCTGTGGATGACAATCCATATTGTAGGTTTCGTTGATGGTCCTAATAATAATCTTGGTTAAGGTCATCATTGAGGGCCTGCCGTCGCCTTTATTTCAAGACTTGTCTTTTCTGTCTGTCGGTCACCTTTTATCGCGTCCTTTCCAATAATGTTTATGCGACGACTCTTCTCTGACTAATTTCTTTATGAAGAGTTGACTTTCCCAAATGGCTTCTCCTTCATGCTTCCCCTTGAGCACCTCGTCTGTTGCGTTTGTGTGAAAACGCTAATATTGGCTGCAAAAATTCTGTGGCGTAACAGAATGAGGTCCATAGAACCGCGTGACTTTATGATAAGTATGTGGGACTTATTTATTACTCTACATGAATTTATTTGCACCTAATGTCAATCACTTGCGACCGCCTGTTGACGCTTACGAAATTATTGACGCTTACGAAATTTACTTCCATTATCTGGTACTTGTTTGAGGTCATAAATGCCTTAAAGGCTGAAATCATTCAGAATGCACAAAATAAACGCAATTTCGTCAACACACTTCCCACTCTCACAGAGAAGTGTTGAAAATGTCTTTCATGCTAATAACCTGTAAAATCTTTTATTATATTGTTAAGTTCAGAATTGCATATTTTTTAAATTGTTCGTTGTCTGCACCATAAGTTCGTTGAGATTGCACATTCTTCAAATTATCCATGGCCTGCCCAATAAGTTTATTGATTTTACCATTCGGCTGATAAGTTCATAGTTTACCATTCGGCTGGTAAGTTCATAATTTGTCATTCGGCTGGTGCATTTGTACATTTTGTGCAATTAGTGTCAACAACTGGCGACCGCCTACGACTGCATTTATTATGGAGGTCTTAAAGCCTTAAAGACTGCAGTCATTCACAATGCACAAACAAAACGTACTTTCGCCATCACATATATGATATAAATATTAGCTGCAGAAACAATGAAAACGCTATTTATGATACATTTGCTAATAATATTCTCCGCGTTTTCATTTTATGAAAAATGTATGAACTGGGATTGTAAATATTTAAATCGTTGAACGTCACAAACTCATGTGACTTTTATTTATTCTATAGTTACTTAAATTGGAAAGTATATGAATTCATTACATGCAAAATAACAAAGTTAATAAAAAGTTTGACCCAAATAAACTTTAAGAATAAATTTCAACATTATTCATGTTTACTACATATGTATGTATAAAGTGAAAATGATCATAAAAATTCGAAAAAAATTGGTGTGCAAAGCTAGAACTTGATTTTTACTGCCCTACATATATTGTTACAGCATAGGTGTAGTCAGCATTTCGGAAAACAGGAGACGGCAATTTACGGAGGGCAATTTACGGTATGGGGGAAATTTAAGTTATTGAAATTTGTTCTACAATAAGGATCCAATGGAGAATTAATGTAATTTATCCACTAATGGGGAATTATGATCCTTAACATCCCTTTTACCTACGCATGTGATGCATTGGAAATGTATTGTCATGGGATCTATCAATAGATGGACACTATTATCATCATCTACCAATAGATGGACACCATGCCCCGAAATATATGGACACAGTTATATAAATATTATCAGGAGCCGTTCTCGAGATTAGGTTTCTGTTTTATATTTATATATATTTTTTTTCAAATGGAGTGCTATATCGTTTGAACAAAATGAGGAATTCAATCAAAATTTAGTACGATTTTTTAACACTTTACAACAAAGTTGAAAAGTGTTTATGACTTTGTTCATTCTGTCTGTCTGTCTGTCTGTCTGACGATTAGCACGATAACTGCTGTAAAAATGACTTAATCAAAATGAAATTTTAGTATGTTGTTCAGACGCGCGGTCTGTAGGACCTATGGGAATATAAATCAATAATATCACCCAATTAGTTTTGGATTGAACCCGGGTTGAAAAAATGAAATATATTGAGCCCTATGGGACCTAATTTTTCAAACATTTTTTAAGCGGATTTAAAATTCACAAATTGCTTCGAAAATTTTAGGTAATATTCAAATTGTTCCATAAAATATATAAAAAAATCAGCGAAATATATTCAGTAGTTTTTTAAATAAAAATTAAAATAATAATTACACCTCTTATATGAAACGATCACGTGACCATGATATGAAACGATCACATGACCCACTTCAAAATGATATATGGCATCCATCTTGTTTCAAAATCGTGATTTTTTTAAGTTCTTTTTAATTCATATTGAGTGTTGTATCCGTCCTAAAACTACTTCATTTTTGCTTAAATTCTGTGCATCTACATACTGAAACAACGCAATGACAATATATTTGAGTTTAAATGCTCATCTAAATTTGATTATTTCTACAACTAAGCCTATTTTTCACTTATGTAAAATGCAAACAGCAAAATATGTAGAGAGTTGTATTAGAAGTTCTGTATTTTTTTAACACAAAATAATTTAGTCCATGGAGTCTGCATGGCTGATAGGAATGAAATATTAATTGATTTTATGAAGAGAAGGACGATTTTTTTCGATGAAGTTTTAAGCATAGAGTTTAATTATTTGTAGCTCCATGGTCTTAAATAAAATGTTTAAATAAAATAAATTATTATAGTATTGTGATGAATGAAATGAATGGGAGAAAGTTATGAATGAAATCCTGTTTTTATAGAGAGATCCAGGCGTGTTATTTTTTCTATACCGTCATTTGAATTAATTTCAGTTGTTTTCGATGAAGTTTTCAAATATAATAAATTATCGTAGTATTAAGATAATTCTAAAACTATTACCGAGGAATGTATAACATTTTAGATATGTTTAAACCAGGCAATTTATATCTCAATGCCGTCATTTGAATGAAGTTCATTTCTTTCGATGAAGGTTTAAGTTTTCAAATATAATAAATTAATGCGGTATTGTGATAAGTTTCAAAATATTTCCGAGGAATGTTTTGCATTTTAGACTTGTTTAAATAAAATTGCATTGAAGTTGGAAAGTGTTTCATAATCAATGCCTTAAGCATGATTGATCTTTCTTGTTAAATCAATAAAAGCCATAAGTGCACAAATTTGAGACATTTTTTTAAACAAGAAAGAGATCTCCAAATTTTCAAACATTTTTTTTCTTTGAATATAGAGAAATTATTAAAATATAATTATATTTTATTAATTCCTTGCTAAAATTGCCATTTCACTTGTAAAGTTGTATTTCACAGCAAATGGTATAACTTCCAGAACAATAACCTACGCCAATTTTGATATTTTGGCGGTTATTGATCCAAAATGGAGAAAATCCTAAAACATTGAGTATTTTTACTATTATCATATGACAAAATAATCTGCAAATGCATATGACCAATAATTATGGAACATTATTCTTTAGCAGTAATGGACTGCTCGTTAGATATCACATATTTTACTTTTTTATCAGAAGGGCGATATCTCAAAATTTTTAATTTGTGTTATGTCTGTACCAAAAATACGACTTAACGGATCTCTGTGGCATTTTGTAAACACATAAAATTTATAAATTTGGATATTATGACATTACCCGATTATCGATATAATCTATGATATTGAAAGAAAATGTAAGTGTTTGTAAAGCACCAACAGGCTGACGTCTGTTGGCGTTCAACTGAAAACCCTATCTACAACTACGACATGTGATAGAATGATGACCGGCAAGTCTAAGAACATCTCTGAGCGACTTCTTTAATTCATTCAATTTAGGCTATTAAATTATGGTGAAATGGATTGTTACACAATCATTACCATTTGCAATTAAGCTCAGGAACCCCCGCAAGTCTGCATTTTGATCCTTCCTTTCCACTATTTCCATGATCTGTACAATAATTTGCATTTTCTTCTTGTCGAAAGCCCAGACCGTCTGACTCGTCCTTGGACTTGAGCAGCAGTTTGGACGGCCGGTATTTCCTTCTTGTGGCAGGACTTATAAAACCCCCATATGAAGTCCCCTGCATTTCAGGACCCTCGTGCCCGGATGTTACTTCACTACCAATGGGACGTCAGCTATTGAAAAATTATCGCGGTTTAAACTTTGATAAAAAAAACACGTTTTTCTATCGAAATAGGCAATCTATCGACATCGCCTAAACGATCGTTGATACGGTTATGAAATTTGATGACCATAAACCTGCAAGTTTAATTTCTCTCTTTAAAAATATGAATCTGACTTTATTTTTCAATGAATGTAACAGGAGATTGCGAGAGAGAATACAAAATCCTCGCAGTTCTACAATTCAATCAATTCATTGCAGTTTGAGTAAAATGTACTGCTTAAAAGTTGTGTCAAACCACTCAAAATTTAACCCCCTGGAAATGTGAAAATTATAAGAGAAACGTTTAACAAGATTAGTATGAAAATATAATGAAAACAAACTTTGCTATCATTGTTTGATTTTCACATTGAAGCACTGTTGAAAAGAAACGATAAAATTATTTGAAACTATGGCTATTAAACTAGATGAAGTCACGTGAGAAATGAGCATATTTTATACATTTGGAATTTTTTTTATATGAATCTTAAGTTAATATTCTAACACGTGAAAAAAACTGATAAGTGGTATATTTATTTTCTTAAGAAATTATATAAAATGGGAGACAACAAATCCATAATCTTCTAAATGACGCAATTTGGCTACAGTTGAAATGAAATAAAGACGAATAACGTCGTGGTGGCCACATGCCAAGTCATTAGCTTGGGTATTAATGTCCAAAATGTACAGTCCTTTTCAACATATTGTGTTACTATAGGATTAGAGTCGTGTTTCGAAGAATACATTTCAAATGGATAATTTAATACATGTACATATTCGTAATCCCCATTTATTTTAATAAAGTGTATGCTTTCATGGAAAGTGTATGTTGTAAATTAAGATTTCATTCTATGTGTGTGGGTTTAATATAAGAAAATAAATCTGATTCTCTAGAAACATTTATACTCTGAATAGTTTTGCCATATAGTTCAGCTATATATAGACTTTATCATTATCCATATGGATTTGTTCCTTGTCCAACTTTTCTTTAATTTTATTTTGTCATATTCTTGGCATCGAATTGTAAATTAAATTCATGTTTGAATTAACAGTGCAAAGATGCGCATTTGATTTTTTCTATCTTTGTCCATCTATGCTGGAATACCCTATATATATATGCATGTAAAAATAAACCATTTTCCTTTTCATGTTTGCAACGAATTACGTCTTAACATAAATAATTAAATGCTTGACTTAAAAATATGAGACAGCATATCTTTAATCGTCAAAATGGCATAATTTGACAAGAGCTAAAGGGTATTTAAGACTAGAAAACACGTATATGATGGCAGCATGCCAGCAATCATTGTGTTGGATAATTATACTCTTGGTGTGTGTGTTTTACTCGAACGCATTGTGGTCCTCTGAGGATTTCAAAACTCTGTGGAATAGAATAAAGTGAATACATTATATTAAGTAAAAGATTTTATAATCTAGAAATATTTATTACTTTCCTTATATACATATTATAATGTATAAGGAAAGTATTGTGACTGGGATTCGAATTCGAGTTTTTGAAAGGATAGCACGTTTTAAGCACTTCTGAACACACTTTTAAGCACTTCTGAATCAAACGTTTTTGAGGTGATGTATGTGTGTGTGTGCCAGCGAGTCTGTGGAGACGATATAATAATAGATAAATTTCACCGAAAATAACCTGGGGACATCATCTTCATTTGCGGCAAGGGGCTTTACAATGTGAATTCTTTTTAAAAACAACGTTTTTACATTAAAATTAAAAGTATAAAATTGTATCCTATAGTTTACCACTAGCTGCCACATTTAACTATCAGATAGATCGCCTACATCGATTTAAAAAATTAGATTTTATCTTCATTTACCTAAAAAGACACGAAAATTTGCATTTACCCTCAAAAACAGTATTTAATAAATTAAAGCTGAAAGGAATGTTTCATGTAGTTTAGTACTGTTTTCTGAAAGTTATCTATTGAATAGATCAACTACACCAATTTAAAAAAAAATATGGACTTTATCATCATTTGCCGCAAGGGACTTGAAAATTCGCTTTTTCTCTTAAAAACAACTTTTAAAATTACAATAAAAATATACAAATCTGATGTGGGCACCACATGACTTTCCCTGCAGACTCACTCATATTCACGTGCTCCTTATTTGTTTTATTAATTTATCAAATTGAGTTTAATTGCACAAAATAAACCTGAATTTTCACTTTTAATTCAATTTTGGTTTTTATTTGGTAATTGAACATTTCTTTCAAAAGCAGCGTAACAAAAATGGGAAAAACTAAAATATCTCGAGAACGATTAGACCTAGAGAAATAGCGTCTGTCTTATACTTTTCCTCGTCAAAAATTACGTATAAAACAAGTATTTAATTGTTTAATTTGACCATACGTAGTCTTTTATTTTGGATTTTAACGACTTTTGTGGGCTATTTCGTAAAATAAGGCATGTTTCTCTTTTTCGAATCGTACTAAATTCTGCTTATCACCAGGGTATCTCACAAATGACTTATCTGCTAAATTTTGTGAAATTTGGTCAATTAGTTTTTAGCTAGAGTGGATACATGAGATTTCTGCGGGTCATAATAAAAAAAGGGCGGGACTCATAATACCAGACCAAATCATACCAAATTATAATCAGTACCATAGTACCCTCACAAGTAGGTTACCTTAAAATTTTATGAAATTTGGTAAATTAGTTTTTGAGTTAGAAAGGATACATATATTGCACAGACAGACAGACACACAGACTCACAAATACATAGACACACAGACTCACAAATACATAGACACACAGGCACACACACAGACGCTAAGAATAGTTATTTCTTGTTCTTGAGGTACCAAAACGTGTATATCCATCGAAAACTCACGTTGCGATTTTCGACACGATTCCAATACTTTCCCTATACGTTACCATGTATCGCAGGTAAATTAAAAATGCATCCCAACGTTTAGCACTATGTGATAAAAATTATATTTTAAGTACTTAAAATGCAATCATTTTTTAAAACATTTTTAGACATTGCCTTCATTCGGCTCAATAGCTTCAAAATATCATTTATGGTTTTTTTTTATCTATATTTGACTTACTTTATGGGAGCATTTCTTTAGTAATTATACATAAGATCTTATGTCTAATTAGTCTTATGTCTAATATATTTAAGACGTTTGTCTAATCTATGTCTAATTAGTCTTATTAGTCTTA
Organism: Amaurobius ferox; assembly: GCA_951213105.1. Taxonomy (NCBI): domain Eukaryota; kingdom Metazoa; phylum Arthropoda; class Arachnida; order Araneae; family Amaurobiidae; genus Amaurobius; species Amaurobius ferox. Next base: position 72,977,848 of record OX578138.1, on the reverse strand, counting down.
TTATCTATGTCTAATTAGTCTTATTAGTCTTATTATCTATGTCTAATTAGTCTAATTAGTCTTATATTAAGTCTTATGTCTAACCTATATCTAATCTATGTCTAATTAGACATTAGACATAAGATCAGATGTGTTTTTAGATGAGTGCGTAGCTGATCTGCCTAAAAGTGTAGCTCTGATAAAATTTCGTTCTCCTTCAAATCCACAAACTGCTACTTCAGGGATAGCTTTTACACATCTTGCTATTGGAGGGCGCGGTAGCCCAGTGGTTAGCGTGCTGGAATTGCACCCAGTAGGCCCTGGTTCAATCCCCCTCCGCTGCTCAAACTGCAGCCGTGTTCACGTGGAGTACGATTACGTTAAACATGTGAGTCCGTAAATCCTTCCGACAGGTTAGTGGTAGGGGAAGGAGGGTGCGGTCTCTGTGAATGCCTCCCTCACTGGGTTCCAGTCCAAATTGGGTGGCTCTTCCTAGCCGTCCAAACGGTTACCTTACACCTTTCTGGTAGGTCGGACGGCTTGGGTCTCAACAGCACTCATTGTATCGATCACATGTCATAAACTGATTGAATCAATGTTCGATAAAGATGCCTGCTCTCGCTAAGCGTCATACATTATTGAAGAAAATAAATTAACACCGGTCGTCCAAACAATTACCTTACATCTTTCTGGTAGGTCGGACGGTCTGGGTCTCAACAACAGCATCTCGCTGTGTATTCTGTAAAAGTACTGAAATTCAAAAGATTAAATTACTGAATTCAACAGGAGCAGAATAGTCATTGCTTAGAAAAGTTCGAAAGGTGTTTTCACATAAATCAGCTGTTAGGGAGTCCGTAATAACACTCTTACCACCCCGACCACTCAAACAGTTGCTGCAAGCCCTTGGGCCAATCGAGTAGTCTGGGTCTTCAACACTCTTACCACGAAATTAGATCTGTGTGAACGTTTGTCATAAAATTTAATTTCAGTATATCCAGCTTACGGAATCCTTGTTGTTTTGCCTTTTGTACGACGAAATGCCAAATCTCTTACGATACACGATCATTGAAAAGCATCGCTACGAACACATTTTGTAAAGAACCTTGCTGCCCCAAACCTGGATCGAACCCTGGATCTTATCATCAGGTCAAAACTTTTATCATTGAAGTGGACTCTGTATTCTCCACCCTCTAATGTCAGATTGGCGTGCAACAGAGAGTCTGACTGGCCACCTCTTCCTGATGCTATTTTTATCCTCTAAGTTAGCTTCCTGTGTGGTCGTTATCCTCTCGATTTAAAATCGGGGCCCTATATCCCTGACTCTACTGAATCCGTGATAGTCGTACAAGGATCATTTTCAGAACTCCGATATATTCATTCTAACTAACAAAGGGATTTGTTCGTGCACCATTTTAAGGAATCTCACTGCCTCATCCGGGAATCTAACAATGGACCTTTGAACTGGCCAGACAACGCTCTACAGCTGAACTACTGGGACGAAATTGCAATCTTTTATCGTTGGCCTCTGAAATTTTCAAGATGCGAAAAAATGCCATTTCTTTGAATTATTGTATCAATTATTTTGTTTCTCAAATTATTGAGTACCGTAAATAAGTTATAGTATGCTACAAATTTCTGGGAGCGTCCTCAATAGTAGGACTGCACTTAATGTGAAACCACATTGGAGCACAGACCTTTGCAAGAAATGATGCAAACTGTTTAAGTCATGTTCAGCGAATTCCAGTTCCAATATGATATCTAAGAATCCTGTTTGCAGTAGTCGGTCATCTAGTTGATGTTTTTGCATGTTGAAAAAAAAATTCTGTTTTTGATATAAAAATCAAAATTTTCGAATCCCTTGATGCAAATGAAGATAAAGTTCTCTTAAGTTTATATTTTTTGCGTTTAATTTTTATAAATGCTGTTTCTGAGAAAAGAAATGCAAGTTTTCAAGTCTTTTGCGGCAAAAGATTATTATTTTTTACTTCCCGTACATATAATGTATAAGGAAAGTATTGTGAGGCGGCCGAAAATTCAAATTCGGGTTTTCGACGGGAGAGCACGTTTCAAGCATCCCTGAACACGAATCAGACATTTTTAAGATGATGTCTGTGTGTGTGTGTCAGTAAGTCTGTGAAGACAATAACTGACGAACGATTAGACCGATTCGGACGAAATTTGGTACAAAGATTACAATCCATGAATACTGGACGCCTATTGTTTTTATACGCAATCGCATGTTCAGAACCCCCTAAATTTTTTCAGTGAAATTTTGAAAAAATCCTCAAAGCCTTTAATAAAGTTTCGAAAATAGGCATTTCTTATGTAATTTTTCATTAGAAAATGATTAAAACAAATTTCAGAACGCTAGTATGAACTGTTCTCGAGATATTGTACATTTTTAAAAAAAATTATCAAAAAATCATATAAAATTAAAGAGAAATATTACCTATTGTTGAAATATGTTCACTTTTCATAACTAATATCATGCGATAAATTAAGTGACATCTTTCTCGTGGATCTAACTAGATCCGTTCATGAAAAAATATACTTTAGGTAACACTTTTGCAAATGGACGCCAATAAATCAGTTATCTACTACAAGAATAACTTATTTTTCCGTCCATAACACTTGGCGAGACTTTGGCGGAATGTCGCCAACTTGGAATGAAAATGAACTCAATGAAAATGACGACTAGATGATGACGTAATTATTAAAGTATTTTAATTTATGGACAATATCGCTTATTGAGGATTCTATCAATATTGATGATTGTTTAGAGTTGCGCGAAGTATAAGTTAATTGAGTATTTTGAAATAGTTGTACATGGTGTCATCGTCAAAATCACGCAATGTACAATTCAATGATAAAAACACAGCCCCGCGGATCTTATACATTATTTTTTTATTGTAAAACTAGTAAATACATTGCATTATATAAGGAAAGTCATGTGCTGCCCACATCATATTTTTTAAATATCTGCGCAGTTTATCTAATTGATAGATAACTTTTGGGAACTAATGCTAAGCCTTAGATGAAAACGTATTTTTCGTTCCATCATAGTACTTTTATTTACAGTCATTAAGGTACTTAATGACTTTCTTAGAAACCCTGTATTTAATATGATTAATAAGATACATTACACAGATTTATCACTTCCGTCTACTGAAAATCTGCATTAAATACTGTATTTTATACCTTTGTCTGTAACTAACTCAAAAGAGTTTTAACCCACCCTCTTTAAAAAAGAATAATATTGTTTCGTATTCAGAAAATAAGCTATTTTCCGTCGTATTTTTGCAACGAATAGCATCTTAACGTGAACAACAGACGTGACATAAAACTGTAAGACAACAAATCGTTAACCGTCAAAACGACATAATTTTGAAATAGCTTAAAGTGAAATAAAAATGCGGAGCGTTTTGTGGCAATATGCCAAGATGCTTAACTTTGGCATTATTACGTGAAAAGTGTGGTTTTTTTCTGACACTTTGAGTCCTTGGAGATTTCTAAATTTTCTAAGAGCAATATGTTGAAAGAATATAAATATCTGCAAAAATAAATAATATAAAATAATATTAGAAATATTATTTAGATTATAGGTAAATTAACGATGTTATTTTAAAAGTTCTTGACGTCTGAAATATTTTAATTAAAGTAAAAGTGATGTTTACATAGTGATGAATACCGGTTGATATTAGATTATTTCAATTTCGAAGGTTAACATTTTTCCTTACATGTAAGTTTTTTTATTCCAGATATATCCTAATTTCCCAAACCCGATATTTTGCTTTATTTGTAATAACGATGTTCTTCCCCTTTGGATAATGTTTGACATCTACTAGTTTTCTAAACCCGCTGTCTTCTATATTTGTAACTGCGGTGTTCTTCCGCTTTGATTAATATTTCTCATCTACTAAATTCCGAATTTAATAGTTTTTCTTAATGTGCAACTGTAATGTTTCCTCTTTAGTTAATGCTTCTCATCTACCAGCTTCGAAAACTCGCTGTTTATCTTTATTGCAACTGCGATATTCTTCCTTTTTAGTTAATATGTCTCTTCTACTAGTTTTCGAAACATTTTGTTTTCCTTTATTTATGACTGAGATGTTCGTTCATTTTGGTTTATATTATCTACTATTTTCAAAACCAGCTGATTTTATTCATTTGTAATTGCAATGTTCTTCCTCCGTGGTTAATGCATCTCATCTACATGCTTCCGAAATTCATTGCTTTTCTTTATTTGGTACTGCGCTGTTCTTCCACTTTAGTTAATGTTTCTCATCTGCTAGCCTCTTTGTTTTTCTTTATTTCTAACTGAGATGTTCTTCCTCTTTGCTTTATATTTCTCTTCTACTAGTTTCTTAATCCCGTTGGTTTTATTTATTTGTAAATACACTGCCCTTCCTCTTAGGAGACTAGTAACTTTTACATTTGTACAGATTACGCCAAACAAATAAAGCATTTTGTTTGGGGCGCTATTTTTCTTGAAACTAATTTTTCTCCGTTAACAAATAAAGTTATAATTTCTCCGTTTATCTTCACGTTAGCTGACCTTTTACATCCGATACATCAGCATATAGATTGAAATTTAACATTAGATTTTCATCATATCCGTAGACATGATTAGTTCAAGTTATTTAACGAAACTTTTTCCGAATTTTCTATGTCGACTAAACTTTCGTACAGAACCAGATGTGTATCAGTGTTAAGGAAGCTACGGTCTAAGGAAGCTACGCTCCGAAGTCATTTTGCTTCAATAAGAAAACGAAACCATTGCATAGTTGCAACCAAAACCCTAAATGAGCATTTTAATGAAGATTGTATGACATCGCCACTGAGTATTCATCAATTTTATTAATTTTTATTAGTTATTTTTTATACTCACTGTTTTTAATTATAAAATATCGCCCACTCTTTTATTTGTATTTAATAAACTAAAAATATCGTTTTCTTAATAGACTTCTGCTGGTTGACAGATTAATGTTTTCCCCACTTGACCATTACAACTCATAGGTCATAAATTTTTACTTGTTCCCCTTTCTATCAGATATGGGCAATTTTATTTTTGACAGTAATTTTCCTGATTTTACTAATGAAGGCGTACTTTGACCCCGAAATGGCTTAAAAATATTTTTACTATTGCGTGCAAAAAGTGTGTTGTCCGAAAATGTTAAAATTCTTCAGTTTGATAAATACACTGGGAAGAATTCGAAGAAAACCCTTCAAGACCTAAGTTACCAATGGTTTAAAACCTAGATCGCAATTTGACAAGTTCTACCTCGCCTCCTAAAAGAGACTGGTTAATGCTACGGAGAACACGCCCGGATGAACCAAAGTCCACCAGCAGACAACATCCCAAGATTTATGAGCCCCATAGGAGAGGTGAGCCAAGGCACATCCGCTTAAAAAAAGTGGCATCCATCAGTCATAATTTTTGCAGCAGGATCCTTGCCTGAAATATTCCGTATAAAATATTCCGTATAAAATATTCCTGAAATATTCCGTATAAACTTACTCGAAATATTTAGGAAAAGAAGTGCCTATATCAGCCGTCTTAAGATTACTGTTTTATTCACTGTTTCTCAGAGCCTGTGAATGATAAGTGTATTTGAAATTTGATATCGAATGAATCATTTTATTTTTAAAAATACTTTTTATAAAACATAAGTACTAAAAAAAGGATATATCAGTTTGTTACATTCTATCAATTTTATACGTTATATCAATTGATAATCAAATTGCAGGCACATTTTGTGCTTTGAAGAGGTTATTGATATTAAAATTCCCATATTTAACAAGAGAGATCAAACATGCTTAAAGCATTGATTATGAAACACTTTCCAACTTCAATGCAATTTTATTTAAACATGTCTAAAATGTGCAATACATTCCTCGGTAATATTTTAAAACTTATCACAATACTACATTAAATTATTATATTTGAAAATTTAAACCTGCATCGAAAAAAATGAACTTCATTCAAATAACGGCAGGGAAACATAAATTGCCTGGTTTAAACATCTCTAAAATGTGATACATTCCTCGGTAATAATTTTTGAATTATCATAATACTACGATAATTTATTATATTTGAAAACTTCATCGAAAACAAATGAAATGCATTCAAATGACGTCATAGACAAAATAACACGCCTGGCTCTCTCTATAAAAGCAGTATTTCATTCATAAATAATTTCCCATTCATGTCATGCATCATAATACTCGTACTATAATAATTTATTTTACTTAAAAATTAAGACCATGGAGCTACAAGTAATTAAACTCTGTACGTAAAAGTTCATCGAAAAAAAATCGTCTTTCTCTTTGTAAAATCAATGAATATTTCATTCATATCAGCTATGCAGACTCCATGAACTAAATAATTTTGTGTTTAAAAAATACAGCAATTCTAATGCAACTCATTCTACATATTTTGCTGTTTACATTTTACATAGGTGAGAAATTGGCTTCGTTGTGGAAATAATCAAATTTGGATGAGCATTTAAACTCAAATTTATTGTAATTGCGTTGTTTCAGTATGTAGATGCACAGAATTTAATCAAAAATAAAGTGGTTTTAGGACGGATACAACACTCAATATGAATTAAAAAGAACTTTAAAAATCATGATTTTGAGACAAGATAGATGCCATACATCATTTTGAAGTGGGTCACGTGATCTTTTCATATCATGGTCACGTGATCGCTTCATATAAGAGGTGTTATTAGTATTTTAATTTTAATTTAAAAAACTACCAAATATATTTTGCTGAATTTTTTTTATGTATTTTATGGAACAATTTAAATATTACCTAAAATTTTCGAAGCAATTTGTGAGTTTTAAATCCGCTTAAAAAATGTTTGAAAAATTAGGTCCCTTAGGGCTCAATGTATTTCATTTTTTCAACCCGGGTTCAATCCAAAACTAATTGGGTAATATTATTCATTTATATTCCCATAGGGCCTACAGACCGTCCTGAATAACATACTAAAATTTAATTTCGATTAAGTCATTTTTATAGCAGTTATCGTGCTAACGGACAGACAGACAGACAGACAGAATGAACAAAGTCATAAACACTTTTCAACTTTGTTGTAAAGTGTTAAAAATTGACGGACAATTCTATTTCTATAATTTAACAGGAGCTACACTGAATAGTAGGCACTGCTTCAAAACATACGTTACATTTCTGGGGCCATTCGCTCATTAATTATAATTTTCATAAATTATTAATGCATCATAAAATTTTTCACTTCAACTTTCATACCGGTTTTCAACGTTTTGAATTTTATTTTGCGAATTGCACCGGAATAATAAATAATTTTTTTAAAAATTGAGTGAATAAATGTAGTACCTGCTATAAATCCCGTGCTACATCGGTGCATTTTTAACACTTTACAACAAAGTTGAAAAGAGTTTATGACTTTGTTCATTTTGTCGGTCTGTCTGTCTGTCTGTCCGTTAGCATGATAACTGCTGTAAAAATGATTACTGCCGTAAAAATGGGACCTAATTTTTTAAAAAAATTTTTAAGCGGATTTAAAATTCACAAATTGCTTCGAAAATTGTGGGTAATATTCAAATTGCTACATAAAATATATAAAAAAAAATTCAGCGACATATATTTAGTAGTTTTTTAAATTAAAATTATAATAATAACACCTCTTATATGAAGCGATCACGTGACCATGATATGAAAAGATCACGTGACCCACTTCAAAATGATATATGACATCCATCTTGTCTCAAAATCGTGATTTTTAAAGTTCTTTTTAATGCATATTGAGTGTTGTATCGGTCCTAAAACCACTTTATATTTGCTTAAATTCTGTGCATCTACATACTGAAACAACGCAATTATAATATATTTGAGTTTAAATGCTCATCCAAATTTGATTATTTCTACAACGAAGCCTATTATTCACCTATGTAAAATGTAAACAGCAAAATATGTAGATTGAGTTGTATTAGAATTGCTGTATTTCTTTAACACAAAATCATGGAGTCTGCATAGCTGATATCAATGAAATATCCATTGATTTTACAAAGAGAAGGACGATTTTTTTCGATGAAGTTTTAAGCATAGAGTTTAATTGCTTGTAGCTCCATGGTCTTAAGTTTTAAATAAATAAATTATTTTATTTTTGTGATGAATGACATGAATGGGAAATTATTTATGAATGAAATGCTGCTTTTACAGAGAGAGCCAGGAGTGTTATTTTTTCTATGACGTCATTTGGATGAATTTCGGTTGTTTTCGATGAAGTTTTCAATTATAATAAATTATCGTAGTATTATGTTAATTCTAAAATTATTACCGAGGAATGTAGCACATTTTAGAGATGTTTAAACCAGGCAATTTATATTTCAATGCCGTCATTTGAATAAAGTTCATTTTTTTCGATGAAGATTTAAGTTTTCAAATATAATAAATTAATGTAGTATTGTGATAAGTTTTAAAATATTACCGAGGAATGTATTGCATTTTAGACATGTTTAAATAAAATTGCATTGAAGTTGGAAAGTGTTTCATAATCAATGCTTTAAGCATGATTGATCTTTTTTGTTTAGTTATAAATAAACATCCGATTGGCATTTTTTTATACGTTAACCACCAAACATTATTTAGGAACCTCACTTATTTCTTACCCTGCCAAATAGGTAATTTTCCATCGCATGTTCGCAGCGAATCACGTCTTAAATAATTAAAGGGGTGGCACGAAATTGTGAGACAACAAATCGTTAAAGATCAAAGTGACGTAATTTGGCAAGAGATATAGTGAAATGGAGAGAGAAAAGCAATTTAGTGGCAATATGCCAAAAGTCATTGTTTCGGGATATAAAGGTGTCTTGGGTATTAATAGTTAAAATATGTATTCTTCAACACATCCACGTCTTCAGAAACGTCTTCTTACGTATCTGAAGAACGTAATTTTAAATAAACAATTTGAGAATACGTGTTTGTAGTACATAAATACGTTAACAGGTATACTCTCAAATACGCATGGCAACAGGCTGAACAAGCATACATGTATCTGCATTATATACGTATATTGCATTTTTTTATGACTTCATATAGGATTTTTTTAAATATCAGTAAAATGTAAAATGACATTTTTAAAAACTTGATAAAATCGAAGAATGTATTTATTAACCAGGAATTTATTATTTAAATGTCAATCGTCGAATGTCTTCAAAAATTAAATCCCCTATGAACGAGTGAAATGATGAGCTGAATGGTGATACTCGCAAACGTCAAAATATAATTTATATAATAAATTTTTAAAGCAATTTTGTTTTCTTAGACCTTCTATAAGATCCGTGATAACGTAGTAAAGTGAGTCTCTGCGCACTTCAACGACTACAGGACAGCACCTATCTACATCGACTACAGAACATCCTAAGGCATCGACTACAGGACAGAACCTAACAAAACTGAAGTTCGATTTACCACTCTGGAGGAGGAGAAAATTACGTTTTTCAGAAAAGTCTTTCCATCCAGATCCTACAGAAGCCCACGAAACACGGATTTAACAAATCGGATTTTCTATTTTCTTCCTCGAAGCGGAGAACATAGGGAAGTTTCACAATACCACTCCACACTCTGCAGAAGCTCCCCCCTCCCCCCTTTGCGATTCAGACGACTCGTTATTTGCAATGCAATATCGACCATATGGCAGAACCTACGGCAGCCTTCACACTGAGCGGATGGCGGCCTTCCCAGCACGTCAGTAAACACCCGCAGGATGTATTGATTGATGATTCTAGTACATATTTTCACACGAAATGGGTGTCCGGCCACTCAAACAGATGCTTATACCCCAAGGGTCAGTTATTTGTTCTGGGTTTTCAACACAAAACGGGTGCAAATGCGGACGGCCGTCGATGTTAAAACATTGCTATGGGGTTCATACACGTACTAGCATGTTTTAGAAATTGAACATACAGTTTTCACACGATGCTGTTTTGAAATATTTCCACTCGCACATTCCCAATCTCTAAGTATGTGGTTGCTTTGATTTTGGAAAATAATATGCAAAATTGACATTGGATATTTAATAGCTCTTACATCAGACAAATCTGAAATCTGGGGAAAACACTTCCTGACTTTATCACTCACGTATGTTGACTACAGGTGCTTGTAGAAATCTGTAGTCATAGTATGGGACTCTGAACATCTATTGGATATGCCCATGTAGTTCTACACACTCTCTTCCTGCTCAAGTGAAAGGTACAGTGAGCGCAGTTTTATTTTCTCGACCATTCAAAAATACAGACAAAAAAGTTTGCATTTCATCAGTGACCATAGGCAAAGTAAGAAAATGTTGGGGCTCGCAAGACAGTGGGGTCCCATCTTCCGTGCTCAAGGAACCCTTTGTTTTTACTTTAAAAGTTTTATGAGGGGAAGGAAGCTCATTAGCATTTACATTTACTTAGGAGTCGCGTCAAAGGCTAAGGCGGTCCTGCATTAAATAGTAAATTTGGCAACCAAAAATTGTTTCAATATGCGGGAAGAATTTGGGTGCGGGCCGCAATGTGGAAGCAAAGTCCTTAGAGCCGGCAGTCGTACTTACATGCGTGCTCAACAGCTTCGTGTGAAAAAAAGGTTTTCTCCCTTTTCAGCTGACAAAATGGGAAGTTGTTGAAAAGTATTTCTAGATACTATAGAATTCCTCCCCCTCTCCCTGCAGTGACCTAAAACTATCAAACTTTCCACACTCATTGTTTCGGGGCGCGGTTGTCCAGTTGTTAGTGCGCGGGAATTGCACTCGGTAGGCCCGGGTTCGATTCCCGCCACTGACAAAACTGCCGCCGTATTCACAAGGAGTACGATCACGTTAAATATGTGGGTCCGTAATTCCTTCCGAGAGGTTGGTGGTAGGGGACGGAGTGTACTGTCCCTATGGATGCCTCCTCCACTGGGTTCTGGTCTAATTTGGGTGGCACTTCTCAACCGTCCAAACGGTTACCTTACACCTTTCTAGTAGGTCGGACGGCTTGGGTCTCAACAGCACTCATTGTATCGATCACGTGTCATAAACTGATTGAATCAATGTTCGATAAAGATGGCTGCTCTCGCTAAGCGTCATACATTATTGAACAAAATAAAACATTACATATATAGCAACCTAACTTTTAAATACTGTTATTTTTCCTGTCTTTGACGGGCTTAACTGATAAAGTTCCACAGGTTTACTTTTTATAAGAAAGATATGCCACACCTTTTCCTTGCCGATTAATGAACGTTACTTCTGACAAACATGAATATTCACTGAAACATTCCAGGGATTTTATTTTAAATCGATCAAGTAATTTTTTGTCGTTTACACATTACGCTTTTGTATATGCAATGTATTTTATTATTCCTTAATTTAGTCATACTAGTTGTTTACAATATATTGAGAAAAAAATTAAGGAAAATTGCAGCTAGTTTATCATAATTATATGTTAGTGCTAGTTTACCATAATTATATGTTAGTGCTAGTTTACCATAATTATATGCTAGTTTACCATAATTATTACCCACAAACCTACCATGTACTTGATTAGAGCACTCACTTCAGAATTAATTGGTAAATGGTTCAGCATGTCTTACATAGAAGAAAAATCAATATATTACAAGTTTAAGATAATCGACTTGCATATTATTAATATTACTTTTATTGCTGCCCGAATAATTACGAAAATTTTTTTAATTTACCAATTTATCAAACTTTCTTTAAAGATTAGGTAAAAATTCAGATTTACTTTAAATCGACTGAGATTTGTTCGTAAGATCCATAATTGAAAGATAAATCAGTATCTATCAGTTTATTTTTTTTCTGTAAATTTTTGATAAGGACATTACTTCCAACATACATTGATTCAAATATAATAATTTGATATAAAGATTTTTTCGATGTGCATTTCAAAGCTGAAAATTGATTTAATCTAGCAATAGGAACCGACAAACAGCTTTATTCTTTAATTATCAATACATTTGGATAAAAACTGACAAACGACGCTACGTGAGGAAATTAGGATTAAGAAAAATCACGAAGGCCCGAGCATTTCTTAATAAAACTATTTGTGAATTTATCATTCCACATCTCAATTTTCAGGCAATTGACTATATAAAACTCATTAGCAGAATTGTACACTTACTGAACATCCACTAGCTAAACATATACACAGTCTAGAACCTTTACCTTACACCTTTTGTTACCTTACACCTTTCTGTTAGGTCGGACGGTCTGGGTCTCAACAACAACAACAACACAGTCTAGAACTTGTGAAAACGGCTGAAACGGGAGATGTTATTGAAACCAAGCCGTGGAATCTTCTATGCCATATACTTCTATGCAATGTATATGTAGTTAAAAGATTCCAGTATCAATAAATAGAAAACCGTGACCATATTTGGTTAGTAGAACACAGGTGGAATTTGACTGACACTACCACTTTGGTGTTATTCAGTATTATTCCGCTAAAATTTCAACAAAACAAGCAATGAGCTACTTTAGAATGTAAAAATAGTAAATAATACACTTTTCAAGGATACTGGTGGAGGGCTTTATTATTATACAATATTAACATAATTTTTTTCACAAACAAAATATCTTATTATGCAACCATTTCTAGTACATGCAATTAAAGGCCCTGATAAAAAAAAGATATTGAGCGTTATTAGTGCGAAATTATGAATGTGCGAATGTGTCTAAATATAATTCAATTTCAAAACAATTTTTTTACAAACATTTGATACCAATACACAACATTTCCCACCACAGATGATTTTGATTTTAAAAAATAATAAAAATCGACCCTCCCTAATTTTTACATTTCAAAATTTTTGTACAAACTTACCAGGGAACTTGCGTCAACTAATCAGGGGCTCAAAAAGAATTACCGCATGTAAAAATCCAAAGAAAAGCGGGCCATTATATACCTAACCAAAATTTACCTTAAAATAACAAACTGCACTATATATAAAACTTCATACGTTGACTGTGCAGAATTATTGGCTTTTACTACATGCCTGTCAAGCATGAAAAATGCATTCTGAAAATTACACCAATTAGCTCCGGTATTTCCTGGACTTTTATAACAGCAAGGATTTGGGAAAATGCCGCCAATTCGGCGATAAGTCATCAACGAATCTATTGCTTAGTTTGTCCAATTTGTTGCTAAACCTAACAGACAGACAAACATATAGAGGTTTTGCTTTTCTTATGTATGTTATGCATTTCAGTGCATAAAAGGCTTTTAGTGTACTTCATATTAATATCCCCAATTCAGCTCTCGATCGATTTTCTATGTTTTAAAAATATATTTAATATCTCAAGTGAATATTTTAGAATGGAACTTATCGCATTTATTCGATTCGTGTCATCTGTCATTTTCTAAAACCTTTTAACAAAGTTTTATGTATCTTCAGTCAGGAAAGATATCGTATTTCTTTCCACAGCATTTTAGGCCTTAGCATAACCGCCCTTAGTATATCCGTTAACTCAGCAGAATTTCGATACTTGAGGGAGATATCAAATAGTACGCGGTATCGAAAATCGCTACAAAATATAGGAGGCACAGTTTTTGGTTTTACTTTTAAATTTAAAAGAAAAATCTATCTATCTAGTTATCTTTCCATATTTATATATATAGCAGATTACCATAAACTATTCTAATTACAATATTTTAATTATAATATATATATATATATATATATATATATATATATAACCAATTTAAACGATTTGAAAAAAGGAAAAGGGGAAAACCATATGAATTGCATAAAAATGGCTGAGAGGGATAGCGACCTCTCATTCCCGTTTTAAGTACTTTTCGTCTAGACAACGCCCACGGATACCAATGCAATTCAATGACAGATCCCCGTAGCATGTGCAAAAATGAAAGCTCCGAAATGCAGAAAAGGAGGCCTCAGAATGCAGACAGAAAGAAGACAGAAATGGAACGACGAAATCACGCTGGCAATGATGCTACCGACTAAAACGTATCGTCCGTTTCGCCATATATAGTATGTACCCATACGCATGCGTACCTCGATTCTTCAAATATGATGTCATATTCACAAGTCATTAAAGAATGTATAATCCTCTTCTTTAAAGAAAGAATTGTAAATATCTTTAAGGAAATTCCGTGGGTAATGATTTTTAAGTGCTTCCTGTAAAATGAGTTTGTTACATGTGAGACAATCTTTTTTGAAAGTATTATTATTACGATTTCTTCTCAGATGTCCTGTTATGATGTTACGGAAAATATTCCTAGACAAATTCGACTTCCATCCAATTATTTGGTTAATCTTCATATCATAATTATTACGTTTATTGTACAGAACTGTATGAATTCCATTTTTATGATTGTATCTAATGGTTATGTCCAGGAAATTAACTTCGTTTTTGACACTATTAGGGTTCTTGATAAGATCCAATTCCGGAGGATAAAAGTCAAATTCCAATTCAGGAGTATTTGAGTAATGGCCTAAAATCACATCGTCCACATATCTGTAATATGGCATTTCATATATTACATGATTATTCCTTTCGAAATATGTTAAATATATGTCAGCCAGGACTGATGAACAGCCCCCGCCCATAGGAATACCCCTAATTTGTTGATAAAAGACACCTCCGTTACATAATATGTTCTCAAACAAAACGATCTGAATTAAATCCATATACCTTCGTAAAGTGATTACTTTTTTAAGATTGTATTCTGTATGTACCAGTAAAAGTATTTCATGCAATTTTTTAAGATCAATGTTGTTGAAAAGGTCCCGGAAGTCATAACTGGTGAACTGTATATCTTTATTGCAATACTTCAGTCGTTTAATTACTTCAGAGCTGTTTTTTATGATTATTGGATTTTGTACTAATAAAGCTTTATAAGCTATAAAAGCCATCAAAAAATATTGATCCGTGTGGGATCGCGTTCTTTGACTGCACAACAACATTAAGGTTTTTTGTTGTCACACCCGGATTGGAGTTAAAAATCACCGGTTTGAAAAAGTGTTTAATAGAAGCCATCAATTTTCAGTCAACAACCGTAGTCTATACACCATAAGGGTAGCGGGTTATCGATAATATAAATACCCCTATATTATATCACCGGGCATATATTCAAAAGTTATTAACTAATTAATTCCACTATGAATACGTTTGCCAGTCGCTAAGTTCAGTGGAATTCATTCCCACACGGATCAATAGGCAATTCCACGGCGATCCCACACGGATCAATATTTTTTGATGGCTTTTATAAACACTTTTACAATTTAAAAGGTTTTAAGTTTAGTAAATGTTCTTCGAATAAATGCAAATTATGCCCCTGTGCCAACACTTTACAAATCGGACCGCAATCTAAAAGTCAATTTTTGTTCTGCAAAACTTTCAATGTGATATATTGTATAGAGTGCTCCACATGTAATATTCTATATATTGGTCAAACCAAGAATCCCTTACATTTACGTATCAATTTACATAGAAACCAAATAAAGCAAAGTATGACCACGGATCGACCTTCTACGAACATAGAACTAAGGCATTACCATGTCCATGAATTTTCTAACTGTGTGATTACAATACTGGATATTGTACCTCGCCTCCAGGAACGTCTGTGGTGGGAGTACACGCATATTATGCAATACGGTTCTGCATTCCCATTTGGCCTTAACACGGCAATTTTAAATGAAAATTATAATCTGGATTACTGTAAAAATGCCGATTCAGTCCCGGTATCCAGTTATTGTCATTTGCATAAGACATCTAGATGGAAGCGAGGAAGCAACAATGGATATATTAAATTTGAAGACACTAAAGCAAAATTGGAAAATCTCATGGTATCGTTTAACAATAATACTCCGATCAATAATAATTGGATAAAAAATTTTGTTTATGGAATCAGAAGGAAATACTTACGTAGAATTTGGGAATATATCATTGATCACCTGGCATCTATTGATCCTAATGAAAAACAACACTTTTATTTTGCCATATTGCTCGATTTTATAAAATTGAAGGCTCAGAAATCTTATGTCATCTTGAAGTGTCAGCCCAATAAAGAAATCCACAATGAGTACTTTGTTACAACCTTTAAAAATAAGATATTTGATAGAATACCTTTCAAACTTTTGTTCAATCAACTGAACGAGATGATTCCTATTGCTAACATCAAAGTAAAGCTTACATACCGTTATGTACGACCCTACGGAAGAAGATTATACAATTATAACCATATTAGTAAAAATATATCTATGATGAATAGTGGGGTATGTAAATGCCATCTTAGTGATTTACGAGACAAACACCATAATCATATAATTACAGGTAATCTTGAAGTGATTGATGATTTGCCTTTAAGAAATCTTTTTGAAAAAGGAACAAAATTCCGCAGACAAGAATTTGACCACGTGAAAGAAGATTTTAATCTAGATTTGGATTCTTTCATATATAAATTAGCTATTAAATATGGTTTACCCATAAAAGCCTTTGATGAATGGAAATATAATATCCTAAACTGTTTTGTCAACCAATATAATAGCAAACTCAATATTCAATGGAATTCAATCATCCCCTCTTCTATCAGGGAAGTACATGAACGTTTTGTGATCACATATACTGATAAAGTGGTATCGAACTACGCAATTACCTGCAAACCTTATTACATAGAAATCTTACAGAAATCTTACATGGATCCCACAATGTACAAACCTTTACCTTATAATTTAACTGTGATGACAAATAAAATCAGGGCTCTATATAAAAGAATTGGCATCAATATAAAAAATGTGTCCTTTCCTTATTTAGTACTCATTCCAAAACTGCATAAAACACCCGTGAAATTTCGTACGGTAACTGTAGGATGTAATACATATATTACATTGGCTAACAAAAAACTCATGAATATACTTAAACCTGCATTTATTAGTACAAAATCCAATACAAGCTTTATTAGTACAAAATCCAATAATCATAAAAAACAGCTCTGAAGTAATTAAACGACTGAAGTATTGCAATAAAGATATACAGTTCACCAGTTATGACTTCCGGGACCTTTTCAACAACATTGATCTTAAAAAATTGCATGAAATACTTTTACTGGTACATACAGAATACAATCTTAAAAAAGTAATCACTTTACGAAGGTATATGGATTTAATTCAGATCGTTTTGTTTGAGAACATATTATGTAACGGAGGTGTCTTTTATCAACAAATTAGGGGTATTCCTATGGGCGGGGGCTGTTCATCAGTCCTGGCTGACATATATTTAACATATTTCGAAAGGAATAATCATGTAATATATGAAATGCCATATTACAGATATGTGGACGATGTGATTTTAGGCCATTACTCAAATACTCCTGAATTGGAATTTGACTTTTATCCTCCGGAATTGGATCTTATCAAGAACCCTAATAGTGTCAAAAACGAAGTTAATTTCCTGGACATAACCATTAGATACAATCATAAAAATGGAATTCATACAGTTCTGTACAATAAACGTAATAATTATGATATGAAGATTAACCAAATAATTGGATGGAAGTCGAATTTGTCTAGGAATATTTTCCGTAACATCATAACAGGACATCTGAGAAGAAATCGTAATAATAATACTTTCAAAAAAGATTGTCTCACATGTAACAAACTCATTTTACAGGAAGCACTTAAAAATCATTACCCACGGAATTTCCTTAAAGATATTTACAATTCTTTCTTTAAAGAAGAGGATTATACATTCTTTAATGACTTGTGAATATGACATCATATTTGAAGAATCGAGGTACGCATGCGTATGGGTACATACTATATATGGCGAAACGGACGATACGTTTTAGTCGGTAGCATCATTGCCAGCGTGATTTCGTCGTTCCATTTCTGTCTTCTTTCTGTCTGCATTCTGAGGCCTCCTTTTCTGCATTTCGGAGCTTTCATTTTTGCACATGCTACGGGGATCTGTCATTGAATTGCATTGGTATCCGTGGGCGTTGTCTAGACGAAAAGTACTTAAAACGGGAATGAGAGGTCGCTATCCCTCTCAGCCATTTTTATGCAATTCATATGGTTTTCCCCTTTTCCTTTTTTCAAATCGTTTAAATTAGTTATATCCTGCTTCAGTATATAGTGCTGCATTGCGCCTTTTTCTGAGTGGTATTATATTATATTACATTTTTACGTATATTTCATATTTGTATAGTTCTATATATATATATATATATATATATATATATATAAATTGGAATTTTTAATCGAAAACTATACATAATCTACGGTAAGTACAAAAAAAACCATCTCTAGCATATCTGTTACAAATAAGTAATTATAGACCAAGGATAAAAATAGAAGGTAACTAACTTATCACTATAATGGAAAGGGGGTGAGAGGAAGATGAGTATACAAAAATAGTAATTAAAAAGATATATATATATAAATATATATAAAATTAAAAGCAAACACGACAAAAATGAGAAAAAGCAATAAAAAATAGCTCAAGATTGAAGATCAAGACATGAAGAACAATCAACTGAAACTATTCAAAATACAGCGGTTAGTTCGATATTGAATTCTCGTCAGGACAGCCATACAATTTGAATTAAAACCGATAGAATAGCCAGTTTCTGACAATGGCGATTGTATTTACCTATGGACACCACTGGAACTGTCTACTTGCTAGTGGAAGGAAAAATAATAAAAAGCAAGTGAATTATAAACCAGAAATATAAAAATCAAAGATATTAACTCACAGGCACAGCCACCACGTGGAAGTCTACATGTTCGCAGAAGAACATTCGACAGAGCATTTTATATCTCTTCGTCAAAGCGAGTGGACACCGGAATGAATACACTTGAACGAAAAATAATGTGCATTAAGACTTTCAAAAATAGTAAGCAGTATAGGACGCAGGACAGGTGGAAAGTCGTCTTTCAAAAATAGAAAGCAGTATCAGACTCAGGCTTACCGGTGTGATAAGAACGGGTGAAATTCACAAAAAAAAGTAATCTAATCAAGGATAAATAATGCATTTGTAAAATTATTACGTGGTGTATTTGAAATTATTAATAATATTATTTACAAATACATTCGGATAATGGTAATTTTGACAAATGCGTTTAAGATTTTTGATGTGGAGTAAGTGAAACTAAGGGTCAGAAAGTCGATGTTTTCGAAATAGCTGGTTTAAAATGATGTTTCTATATATATACATAAGAACTTCCATTATTTGTAAAAGTCAAATACCTGTGACTTATCCCTTATTAAATGATGTGTGAAGAGCACATATAAAAATATATATGACGCAATGGATTTCATGCGAACAAACCTTATATCTATAAAACAGATACTAAAAGTGTTCGACTCTAAAGCTCCTCGTTTCCTGTTCCACATATAAGGTATACTATAGAAATTAACTGCAAGATACTGTCACGCTGAGAATGCCATGATATTAGTTAAGCTTGTTACTACTTGTTACTACTTTACCAATTGAAAAAATAAAATTCAATGAAAATTGATATATGTAATACAGGTACTAAACCCTTTGTTTCCTGTATTAATATACATGGTGTAAGTGCAAGAATGGTGAAAGATCTGAATTTATTCAATCAGATAAATCAACAAAAGGAGCTAAGCCGTTATTGACACCCAAATTATATATATACCCGGTATATATATCAATATGTTTATATATATACAGGGTGATTATAAAACAACTTGCCGATGTATGAGCCCCTAACGACCATACCGTTCAAGGAAACGGAATGAAATTTTAGATGCAGGTATTTTAAGGTATGCTCTCATGAATGATGTGAAAAATCAATAGTCCTGCTCTCACAGTTAGGGTTAAAGTGACACAATTTCCAAATTTTCAAATGGCAACAAATACTTTTTTTTTTTAAATGTGATCATCACAGTGAAAAATCATAAACAGCGTTGAAACGATACTTGCGCACGAAAAACGCTGGCGCTAGGCTGAGACTAAGAAAAAAGTGAAAACAACTGTGGCATTCACCAGAGCACGAATTTCTGTTCCACCGACGTTACATTCCACATCGCGTGTTCGGCTCAGAACCCAGCCTGCTGAATCTGCCTTCAAAAGGAGAAGAGACCAAGGTATGCAGATTTCCAAATTTGGCGTGAAACATCATCGCCGTAAGAGAAAGAAAAGGCACTGTGATTTGAGTGCCGCTTGCTTTCTTGCACTTTAATTTGACCAACATGACGCTTACAGTGAAACAACGATGTGGAATGGTAAATCTCTATTACCTGACTGAGCAAAATGCCGCAGCGGCATTGTGTGTCTATCACACAAACCATCGGCTACGACGAGGCCCGTTTTCTGTACAAATTGTACGGGACTTGATACGCAAATTTGAAGAAACAGTTTGAAGAAACTGGTTGCTCAAGTGATCGATCTCGGTCTGGACGACCTCCCGTTCCTGTCGAGATTGTTACAGAAGTGCATGAGACGATAAGCGAAAGTAGTATTGCAAGTGCACGCGGTGCTTCACGCGGGTTGGATTTTCCAAATTCTACAGTCCACAAGATTCTGCGCTCTGTTCTCCACATTTTTCCGTATCGGTTCCAGCGTGTCCAGATGTTGCAAGCGGATGATAACCCACTACGCATAGATTTTGCTAATGAATTCCTCCTCCCGTGCGACGATGCTAACAGATGGCCTTTACGCATTCTGTGGACGGACGAGGCACAGTTATCCATGACTGGTAACGTGAATTCGAAGAACTGCATGCACTGGGTAATCCAAAATCCCCATAATGTGATCTCACTTCCGTTATACAAAGCAAAAGTGATTGTGTAGTGCGGGATAACAACCACCTTCATCCCAGGCCTTTACGTTTTTGAAGATGTTACTGTCGAAATGCCCTATCTGCCGTCACGTGGATGCAAGATGGCGCTCCTCACATGTGGGGTCTTCTGTGAAATGTTTATTGATACAACAGTTTTGTGTCAGAATTATCTTCCATTTCATGTTTTCGTAGCCACCCAGGTCCCCCGATCTTACTCCAATTGATTTCTGGTTGTGGGGATACATGAAATCGAAAGTGTATGCAGGCCATCCGCAAACTCTAATTGATTTGAAAGATACACGTGAGGTTTGACAGATTCCTGCCATGGTGCGTGCTTCTATGCTATCCACCATCTGTGGCCGTGCTATCCAGCAGTATCACCGCGTATGAAGGCGTGCACGTGGAAAATTTTTGAAACACAATAATATGTTTTGCTTTTCTGTCGCTGGGTTGTCCTTATTGGTTGTTTTCATTTTTTCTTAGTCTCTGCCTAGCGCCGGCGTATTTCGTGCTGCAGGTACTGTTTCAACGCCATTTATGGTTTTTTCCTCTGAAGATCACATTCCAAAAAAAAAAAAGTAGGTGTTGTCATTTGAAAATTTCGAAATTGTGCCACTGTAACCCTAACTGTGAGAGCAGGACTGTTGTTTTTCACATCATTCTTGAGCGCATACCTTAAAATACCTGCATCCAAAATTTATTTCCATTTCCTTAAATGGTAGGTTTGCTAAGGACTCATATATCGGTAAAGTTTTCATATAATCACCCTGTATATGCTAGATATTTTACATAGTTTATATAAAACACTATTTTACTCCTAATTTGTATTATTTTATTTCAAAAATAACATACTGCGATGAAAGACAAACATGATTACATAAACGCAATTGACAATAATTATGTAAAAGAATGTTTTTCAATTTTCATGTTTCAAAATTCAGATTATAAACAAAAAAAAAACATTCATACAGTACTGAAGATTATTACATTCTTTTCCAGAAATAGAATATTTATATTTTGCAAATAATTACTGGCTGCAGAAGCCGTCCAACGTTTGAAGATTAACCATATTACATTAAAACATTAAATTTATTTTTACTATTATATAATCTACCTGTTCTTCACACTCAAGATCCGCAATTTTTGATGTGCACAAATCAGTAATTTAAATCCAATGAATAATGCATTTCATTTTAATGCAATTTGAGAGATATTTGTCAGTTTCTTACCAGATATTTGTCAGTTTGATTGAATACGATTTTTATTAAAACTCTTGTCTTACATATACCTACAGGTATAAAGTGCCCTCAACATATGCATTAAGTGCGTGCTGATAATTGGAATATCCATGATTTGAGCAAGAGAGATGTCGGTTTTGTTTAACCCTCAATAATTCATTTTAAAAATTGAGTACAGTTAGTACATTTGGCCAATCACAAAATCTATTTTTAAAACCCTATCTATCAAACCACCGTTTTAATGATGAATAGTACCAGAGTCTTTATAGATAATCACTACTACCGTATTCTTATGAAACTTTAAAACGCTAAACATATCATTTTAGACTGTTTTGAAACTTCGTATATATACAATTGTTTTGCCACATTATATATAAAATATATACCCCAATTCTATAATAAAACTATTTCCGCTCGTATTCTAAAGTGCATATAGTGTATATAAATCCAATACAACATATTCGAATATTTCCTTTTACTTATCAAAATGGATTTTCTCCTAGCGAAAATCCACACAATGCAGAAACGCTTTTTTATTTCATTGTCTTATGCGTGTATTCTTTAAGTCCCCACGTTTCAGTATTTGCTGATAAAATGCAATTTTTATATTTTTTCGGAAATTGTCACGTTTAAGACTCTTTTAAAGGAAACTCCGATTTTGGTAAATATTATTTGTTCAAAATATACCTCTATAAATACAAGGGAAATGGGTAATTCCTTTTTCTCCATAAAACAAGAAAGAGAACAAAGTTAATGTCATATATTCGCGTTCTAAACTGGTTATAGATTTTCTTTTTGAAAATTCAAGAAGAAGTTACATTTCTAGATTGCAGTGACGTTATAAAGAAAATTTCTCTTACAACGTTTGAATATAAAAATGGTTTTAGTTAAAATGCGGATTTATTTGGGTATTTTAAAAGTATTGAATTAATATTGTTTTATCACTATAGAAATTAGAAATACGTAATCAATTATTCAAAGTTTAGAGACTTAACATTATCTATATGTGTCCTCTGCAAAAAAAAAACATTCTTTGAAACTTTTGCAGAGAAAGAAATAGTTTGCGGGAGTCGTTCTTCCTTTTAGAAGACACAAACTGAAGACACTTGGGAACAGATACTAAGCGCGATTCGGGAATTAAAAATATCTGATGTGGGCAGCACATGACTTTCACTGCAGACTCAAAGTAATTTTTTCTTTATTTCTTTAAGAACTCATTAAATTGAGTTTAATTGCACAAAATGACACTAAATTTATATTTTTAATTCAATTGCTGCTTTTATTTGGTAATTGGACATTTTTCCAAAGGCAGCATAAAAAAATCTCAAATATCTCGAGAACGGTTAGTCCTAGAGTAATAAAGTTGTTCTTATTCTTTTCCTCGTCAAAAATTACGTATAAGACAAGCATTTAATTGATACATTTGAACATACGCAGTTTTTTTTTTTATATTGGCGATTTATGCGGGCCATTTCGTAAAAAAAGGCAGGTTGTTCTTTTCTGAATCGTACCAAAATCTAATCAGCACTAGAATATCCCACATGTGATTTATCTACCAAATTTTTTGAAATTTGGTGAATTTTTATTTCAGCTAGAGTGAATACATGAGATCCTTGCGAGCCATTTCGCAAAAAAAGGCGGTTTCTTTTTTTCCGAATTGTACCAACTAATCAGCACCAAGGTAACACCCAAGGGTCTTATCTACCAAATGTTATGAAATTCAGTGCATGAGTTTTTAAGTTAGAGTGGATACTTATATTGCACAGACAGACACACAGACAGGCACACATGCAGACAGACACACACACAGACGTCACGCTAAAAATAGTTTTTTCGTATTCTAGAGGTCTCGAAACGTGTAGATCCGTCTAAAACTCAAGTTGCGATTTTCGACATGATTCCAATGCTTTCCCTATACATTACCATGTATTGCAGGGAAAGTAAAAAGCATGTTTAATTTATTTATTTATTTCTTATAGTTTTTATGCACCACTCTTTAGTTCCATATTTTCTTCACTGCATTACTCCATTTCTCGTTTTACTGATATTTCGTGCCACTAAGTATTCGCCATTGCACTAGTACTATTAACATTTTACTAACAATTAGTGAAGTTTTTATTCGATGGCCAGCATTTGATTTATTCATACGGAAGATGAAAACCGAAGTGATTTAAATATAATCGTCTGTTTTCATCATTTAACTTGCGCAACAATTTGCGTTTGGAATGTTTTATTTATTGTTTTTAAATTAAACGTTATAATCAATCGACAATTCCATGCAGTGGACGTACAATATATAGGGTGGTCCTAATCCCATAATGTGGGAAATACAACACGAAAACATCTTGGCATTGTTTCGATTGGACGCCGCATTCTTAGGGAGCACCAGCCGACAGTTTTGCTAAAAGTATTCAAGAATTCGAAAAAACTCACATTGTAGAATGTTTTTAATACTGTCAACCATAAATGTCAAATAATCATTTAATGCACTTTTCAATAGCAATAGAGTGACGCTCATTTCAGAACGATGTATGATCTGTTTTTGAGATTCATTCTTTTATTCGAATACATTTACCAAAATCTGTACATAAAATTAATAAAAAATATTATATATTATTATGGTATAATAGTAATAATACCATTTTAGTAGATTTACCTTGTTCTTTTCATGAAAAAAGACACTTTTAGCATCTTGATGTCAACAATTTCGCAGATTATTAGCGCGTGTATCTCCGGAGTTTGACGTACAATTAATATTGACAGGTATTACGTTTTCATATTGGTTTACCACAAAGAATCATACAATATATTTATTATATTTATTGTGCTGGTGATTATGACTACTCTGTATACACACAGAAAGACATTATTCCAAAAATGATCTATAAGTGCTAAAGAAGTTTTTTAATAAATGTATACTGGCTTCCAAAAGTTAAGCACGGACGGTAAAATCAACAAAAATGGAAAAGTAAAGTTTAACTGAATTGTAAAAGGTAGCAAATGTGTTTATGCATTACAGATAACAAGAATTACGTACAAAGATAAAAAAAAATATTTACGTTTCTTAAGTTATATGATGACGTCACATTTGGATCATTAAAAAATGATGTTTAAAGGCAAACAAACCAAATTAAACATACATTAATACGGTATGTGATCACCACGGACCTTCACACAAATGTTACAACGATTTTCCATGCTTTCAATGAGGTGATAAACCATCACAGATGCGTGTAATGGCCATTCCTCCAATAGGGCAGTTTCCAACTCTCTGAAACTGGCTGGTGGAGATAAACATGCAGAGACAGCACGCCGGAGGACATCCTAAATGTTTTCAATGGGATTAAGGTCAGGGAAATACACCGATCACTCCTTACGAGAAATGCCTTCCCTTTCCAGGTATTCTTCAACGAGGTTAGCTCGATGGGGACAGGTATTATCGTCCATAAGGAGGAAAACAGATCCAACTGTTCCAAGGTAGAGTCTCGCTATGGGGTCTAGGACTTCATTCCGATACCGCACAGCCGTCATGGAACCGCCTTTAAAGATGTGCAGCTCTGTGCGATATCTCATTATCGCTACCCAGAACCGAGGGCTCGCCCGTAGTGCAGAGCATCCAAAATCTCGGGCCGATGCAATATCTCATTGAAATTCCAGACCATACCATCACGCTGCCACCTCTGATGTTCTTGGTCTGATTACGTGTGCCTCGTTCCCTCCAGACCCTTACAAGCGTATCATCTAATTCTAGGACAAATATGTACTCGTCCATGAATAGGACGTTGCACCAATCTGAGGCAATCCAATTGACATGTTAACGACACCAATTTAATCTTGCCCCTCTGACTTGAATGATTAGTGGAACACAAAAACGTGGTACTCGGGCGTACAGTCCCTTCACGTGGAGCCTTCGGCGCACAGTACTGGCAGATATTGTCTTACTAAGTGCCGCTGAAACCACGGATGTTACAGTTGTGGAGGTCGCTTGTCTATTCCGCTTGGCTACTATAACAATATACCGATCATCAGAAGGGGTGCTACTATAGCAATATACAGTCATCAGAAGGGGTGGTAACCCTTGGATGACCTGGAACAGGTCTCCGGACAACTGTTTGACTTGTTTTGAATTGTTTTTATAATTGAGAAATTACCGAATGATCAACGCTTAAAAAAAATAGCGACATTTTTGATTGACTGTCTTGCTTCAATGCGTCCGACATCACGCCAGCCCTCACTATCTATCATTCATCTTCTTTCAGCCATAGAAACACGAATATCATAAAAAAAAATCCTTCAAAAGTTATAAACACTTCGCATCAGCATTTAAATTCACCTCCTCAAACACTTCAGAATGCTGACGTCTTCAACGACTGCCTAATTAGCATATATCCGGAGAGTCAATCGTAATTGGCTGTAACATACGATATTTGCGTACTGCCATTTACATCCGCAGCGGTGTTTCAGCCCCTCAAATTCAAATACACTTTCGAAAAATGAAAATTTGCATTGCGTGCTTAACTTTTGGAAGTCAGTATACATCCAAACCATTAACAATTGTTAAATTCGAAAGTTATCGTGAAAATAATAATTTTCTTGTTCTTAAGCATGAAAAATTATAAATACTATGCTTATAATTTCATATAATAAAAGTGTATATGTATGCAATACATTTTTATATAAATTCTTACAGATGTTATTTTCTTCACGTTATTTTTCTGAGAGAAGCAAATATTTTTATTTATTTCCCCCCCTCCCCCACATTTTTCACTTATGTACATAAACACTGCACTTTTAAATCCATTCGAAACTCTACATTTAGCTCGGTTTTTATTTTGGGAACAGTCACAGAATATTTTATGTTTATAAAAAATTCCTTTTACTAAAAATATTCTCTCTGCAAATGCAAAAGAATTCCATTTTATCACTAAAAGACTGTCATTATTGTTTTCAAAAATGTTGAACAAAAAATAAAAGCCAGTCATCGTGTTTATTTTCAAAGATGCTGAATTTATCAGCTCGATCTTCAACAGAGGTTTTAATTTCAGGAGAAATAAATGGATTTAAAAAAATAAACAAATTTATGCTGGAAAAAATATGTTAAAAAATATTCTATAAGTTTAAATCTAATAACCTAATAAATATATGTACAAACAAAAATACATTAAAGCAATATGATGACTTGGACTTATTTTCAAATTTATTAACCTAATAAATATATGTACAAACAAAAATACATTAAAACAACATGATGACTATGTTTTACTTTCGAATATAATAACCTAATAAATATAATACAAACAAAAATATATTAAAAAAATCTGATGTGAGCAACACATGACTTTCCTTATATAATGAAATGAATTTACTACTTTTAGAGTAAAATAAATAGGTTTTTCTTCTAGTAGATACTAATATCCTTTCCAAGATATTGAATTTTCGACAATTAGTCGTCATTTTCATTGATTTAGCGTCATTTTTATCCATTTGGCGAGATTTTCGTTAATTTGGCAATATTTCAAAAAGTCGCCAAGTTGGCGACATTCTGCCAATTTCGTCGCCAAAATCTCGCCAAGCATTATGGACGAAGAAATAAGTTATATATATATATATATATATATATATATATATATATATATAACTTACTAGATATTGAATTTTCGACATATATTATATAACTATTATTATATATTTATATATTATATAACTTATTAGATATTGAATTTTCCACAATTAATCGTCATTTTCATTGATTTAGCGTCATTTTTATCTATTTGGCGAGATTTTCGTTAATTTGGCAACATTTCAAAAAGTCGCCAAGTTGGCGACATTCCGCCAATTTCGTCACCAAAATATCCCCAAGCGTTATGGACGAAGAAATAAGTTGTTCTTACAGCAGATAAATTGGCGTTCAAATGCAAAAGTATTACTCAAAGTATCTTTTTTCACGAATGGAACGAGCTAGATCCACGAGAATGATGTCACCCAATTTATCGCATGATATTATATATGAAAAGTGAACATGTTTCTCAATAGGAAATATTTTTTTTTCTATTTTATGACTTTTTGATAATTTTTTGAAAAATGTGCAATATCTCGAGAACGGTTCATGTTAGCGTTCTAAAATTTATGTCAATCGTTTTCTAATGAAAAATTACATAAGAAATATCTATTTGCGTAACTTTAATATTGGTTTTTATTTTTTGACGATTTTTTCAAAATTTCATTCGAAAATTTAGGGGGATTCTGAACATTCGATTGCGTATAAAAACAATAGGCTTCCAGTGTTTACAGATTGTGATTTTTGTACCAAATTTGGTTCGAATCGGTCCATTCGTTCGTCAGTTATCGTTTCCACAGACCCACTGACACACACACACACACACATACTTTCACACACACAGACATCACTTCAAAAATGTTTGATTCGTGATCAGGGATGCTTGAAACGTGCTCTTCCGTCGAAAACTCGAATTCGAATTTTCGACCCCGTCACAATACTTTCCTTATACATTATGTATATAAGGAAAGTAACAATACGATGACTTAGTTTTATTATTATAGACAGTTAAAAGACGTTATTTAAAAAGTTGGAAAATGGTTTAGTTAAAGTTATTAATAAAATTTTCTTTGTGCATTTTGGCAAATAGCTGAGCTTTAAATTTCGATTTACTAATTCAGCTTCACCAAAAAGTACTTAAAGCAAACTATTAAATTATTGAGTCAAAATAAAGATAAGTGTTCTTCATAACAAATTAGTTATTTTAAAATAATATTTTTTACAAATTAATTTACATTAAACGGAAAATGGTTCTTTAAAATATTTTAATTGCACATTAATATCAACACTAAATTTTGGAAGAGATGTTACGATATGAAGACTAAAACTAAAAACATATCAAAACTCTTATCACTTTAAATTTAGTCAATATTTAATATATATATATATATATATACAGGGCGCCCAAAAACATTGACCTCGGCTTTTATCCCTTAAATATTTATCTTAGATATTCCTTAAATATTGATCTTAGAAATCGATAAAAATTTTCAGGGCATTAAATTTGAAGAAATACAAAATTTAAATTTTATACCGCCCCCATACAAAAACATTTCCAATGAGTAAAATGTGCCCCATATACTAACAAGTTAAAGTACAAAATTTCAGCATTCTATCATAAAAGGTCCCAGAGATATGTTGAAACAAAGTTGGTGAGGGATTAATCAGAAATTAAAATGTAAATGTTTACAGCAACAGTGCAAATGACGCAACGCAGAAATGCATCATGGGCAAATAATGTCTGCCTCTTATCTTTAATGGATCTTTGGCATGGATGGAAAACATTTTGAACAAACTTTATAATCTTTGTGTTAAGTTATTAGTTTTACACGGTGTAGATACTTTTGTACCAATAACGAGCATTAGTGTATGCGGCACATTTTACTTATTGCAAATGTTTTTGTAAGGGGGGGGAGGATATAAACATTTAAATTTTGTGTTTCTTAAAATTTAATTCCCTTGAAAACTTTAATCATTTTCAGAAAATTATGTTTCTTTAATTACGCAACTTCGTAATTTATTATATATGTCTACGATCAATCTTTAAGGAATAAAAGCCAAGGTCAAAGTTTTGGGACACCCTGTATATATATATATATATATATATATATATATATATATATATATATATATATATATATATATATATATATATATATATATATGTATATATATATATATATATATATATATGTATATATATATATATATATATGTATATATATATATATATATATATATGTATATATATATATATATATATATTACAGAAGAAAAATTAAAATCTATTTGAAATTTTATTAGGCAATTCTTTAATGCTTTCAGAACTATTAAATAACCTAGATATCAAAAACAATATATACGTTTAAACCAATGAAAATCATCAAAAAGTTTCCTTAACAGTAATTTTTTTATATATCTAAACCAGGTTAAATTCTAATACATTCTGCAGAATAAAAAGAGAAATTGATTCAATACTTGGCCCACATTATACTGTTACACTCGAGTGGTCTTTATGAGGAGGTCAATAATTCCACTCCATTGCACAAGTCTGAGATACATTGAATTTGACATTGCTGTGTTCTTGGCGGAAGCACGCAAATATAATATTCAAAACAGTCATATATATATATATATATATATATATATATATATATATATATATATATATATATATATATATATATATATATATATATGACTGTATATATATACATGTCGATGTGGTGGCCGAGCGGTCAAAGAGGCAGGCTTTCCCCGTGATGGCTCGGCTGCCAGATTGCGGGTTCGAGTCCCGCCTGTGGGCATGGATGTTGTGATGTCTTATTTGGGGCAGAAGTCAGTCAGACTTCTACCTTCGGGTGCCCCGGGTCTTTGACTAAACAGAAGCAGTGCACACATTCTTCCTTAATAAATATATGTTAGGGACACGACACCAACCAACCAACCATATATATATATATATATATATATATATATATATATATGTATATGTATATATATGACCATATAGGCCTTCCATATGGCCTGAATTCTATCCATTTCAACAATATACACAACATTTATTATTGTAAAGACATCAACAATCTATCTGTTTTCGCCAACTTTCCTCGCAAGAAAAATACACGTTGGAAAAGAGGTAGAAGAACTTCTAAAGTAACCTTTCAAAACACACTGGATCGTTTAGAAACTTTTATTGAACTCATGCCATCTTTTAATGAAATCAAAACTAGATGGATAAAAAACATAGTATTTGGAATTCGTAAGAGATGCATTAAACGCATTTGGTCCACATATGCAAAATGAAATCTTATATGGATATAAAACAGTAAAATCAGACTTTTTCCGCTACTAATTACGCAATCCTACTAGATCTGATAAAATGGAAAGCTGTTAGTCTGCACATTATTTTGGAAATCGACGAACGTACCACATCTATAAAGGAATACTTTATAACCACCTTTAAAAACAAATGTTACAACGATATACCATTTGAAAAATCTTACGGAAACATGCTCAGCTTCTTCCCATCAAGAATGCAGAAGTCTCAATTGCACACCGTTATTTAAAGACTAACGGTCGAAGAGTTTTTAATTACAATCTAATCGGTAAAAATATGAACCTGTACGCCAACCCATCATGCAAATGCACTTCTAGTGGTTTTGTTAACGGCGATCACGGCCACATTATTACCGGAGATTTAGATCTTATTGAAGATAATGATTTTAAAACCTTTTTAACACTGGGAACTCAATACAGTACCCAAGAATTTCACAATGTTGACAAGTTTTTTAACCAAGAACTTAACGATTTTATATATAAACTGGCTGTAAAATATAGTATGGCTGTAACTACCTTCAACGAATGGAAATATCACATTTTAGAAGATTTTAACTTTTACTATCGTTTTTCAAATATGAACTAAGACTTATATAAATTAAAAAAAAAAAACTCTGGAACAAGTGGTTAAGAATTTTGCTATCACATATGCTGATAAAGTAGTGTCCAATTATACATTTACATGTATTAAATATTATATCGAGCTCTTGGCTAATAATTACAATAATACAACTATGTATACTCTATTAAAAACACCAAAAAGGGAAATTGAAAATAAAATTTGTTCTTTGTATAAACGAATCGGTATCGAAATCAAGCATATCCGATTTCCTTACTTGGCGATGATTCCCAAACTACACGAGACTCCTATTAAGTACCATCCCGTAACAGTGGGATTCTGAACATATATGACAATTGCTAATACAAAACTATTATTACTGTTAAAACCAATTATGATACAGATAATGAAGAATGTATCAATCATGGTTAAAAATAGTTATGATGTAATAAATGGTTTACGTAATAGATCCGAACATATGATATACAGGAGTTTTGACTTCAAAGATCTATTCAATAATATAAATCTGGACGACCTTTATGATATAATGATTGAGATTTATAACACCTATGATATGCAATGATACATAGCAATGTACAAATATAAAACCATATTGAATATAGTATTGTATGAAAATATTCTATATAATGGTATTAATTTCTATCAACAGCAAAAAGGCATTCCTATGGGAGGGGGTTGCTCCTCTTTGTTAGCGGACCTCTACCTAAACTACTACGAAAAAGGTAAACATACGAAAGTACCCATATTCTAAACGAAATGCCTTACTTCAGATTCGTGGACGATATCCTTATTGGCCAAACAATAAACGGCAGCGATTTTGACTTTAGTTTCTACCCATCCAACTTAGAACTTATAGAAACTAATAGGAATCATGATAACGAGATCAATTATCTTGATATTAGTATCAATTTTTGTGAAAATGAAGAATTATATATAAAACTATATGATAAGAGAAACTCATTCGACATCAATATTAATTACATTGTTGACTGGAATTCAAATCTGAGCTCTACCATATTTCGCAATATCATCAAAAATCATTTCCTTCGCAACTTGAGAATGCATACTTATAAACGTGATCGCATCATATGTGACAGAAAATTCATCCAAGAGGCCTTACGACAGCATTATCCAGTGAACTACATCAAACACTACTATAATGCACTACACAGCAATGTTATAAACGCCTTTTACAAAGATTTTGGCAACATCACTATTCCATAAATTTTATTGGCAACGTATGCATTTTAAGCATCTCTATAAATGCAGTTGAATCGAAAACTTTTAAGACGGCGTGAAATTACCACCTTCACTGTCATCGGGAATTGATTTCCCTCCCTTTAATCAACTTTCCTGTTTCCAATTTTATCCTTTTAAATTTAGACAAGGTTTTTGCTTTCATTCCTGGATTATGCCTTATGCTTGGACGTTTCATGGAGATTAGGCCACAGGAAGGTATCGGCTGCGGGAGTGTTTCTAGGAGTAATTAGCTGGCTATAACCGGGAACAAGGGGTCACAATCCCCCTTGGCCTATTAGTATCTTACCTGTTGGCACTATCCCATCTTATACTTTTGACTTTCTTATATATACCCGACATTTGTGAGCAGCTTTGCGCCTTTATGCTGGGTCACTTGTTTTTATTTGTATATTGTACAATTTCATACTTTTGACTATTCACGTATATATATATATATATATATATATATATAATATGAAACAAATTAAAATATTTCAAGAGAAATAGTGATGCATCCATAACAAACATTAGAATTCAATTACTAACCAGAAAAAAACTCAAAAACAGTAGAATGCTAGTCATAATCAATAGAATGAAGCTGATGTAATAATAAAATCTTCAGAGGGCATCTACCATACATCAGTCTCATAGTAGCACATTTCATTTAATGGCCTGTTGATGTGAACAAAAGACCTTTAGATACTCCTATGTTCCACAAATTGAGAAAATTGTAAAACTAATAAGAAAAGAAAAGTAATTTACAAAATAATTGACTTGCACGTTTAGAAGTTAATAGGCATAAGGCGGCACTACATGTGATGTGTAAAGATGGTGTTGCAAAGAAAGGATTGTCCAAACCATGAGTGTAAAGTGTAAAGTCTATATTGCCATTCTCAATCGTAAAAAGTAATAGCATATTAAAAAAAATCTCACGTGGGTAACACATGTCTTTCCTTATATAATGCAATGAATTGACCACTTCTACAGTAAAAAAAATAAAATTTTTAGTACATATTTATATTATTACCAAGATATTGAATTTTCGTCAATGAGTCTTCATTTTCATTGATTTGGCGTCATTTTCATCCATTTGGCGAGATTATCGTTAATTTGGCGACATTTAAGAAAGTGGCCTTTGCAGACATTCCTGCCAAATTCGTGGCCAAAATCTCGCCAAGCGTTATGGACGGAGAAATAAGTTATTCTTATAGCAGATAAATGACTATTGGCGTTCAAATACAAAAGTATTACTCAAAGTTTTTTTTTCATGAATGGAAAGAGCTAGATCCACGAGGATGATTTCACCAAATTTATCGCATGGTATTATATATGAAAAGTGAATATGTTTCTCAATAGCAAATATTTTTTTTAATTTTATATGATTTTTGTTTTTTTTTTTTTAAATGTGCAATATCTCGAGAACGATTCATGTTAGCGTTCTAAAATTTATGTCAATCGCTTTTTACTCAAAAAATACATAAGAAATGTCTACTTGCGTAACATTATTAGAGGTTTTGATTTCTTGACGATTTTTTCAAAATTTCACTTGAAAATTTAGGGGGGTTCAAAAGATTCGATTGCGTACGAAAACAATTGACTTCCAGTATTTACGGATTGTAATTTTTGTACCAAATTTCGTTCGATTCGGTCCATTCGTTCGTCAGTTATCGTCTCCACAGTCTCACTGACACACACACACACACACAGACATCACTTCAAAAATGTTCAATTCGTGATCAGGGATGCTTGAAACGTGCTCTCAGGTCGAAAACTCGAATTCGAATTTTCGACCCCGTCACAATACTTTCCTTACATTATATATATATATATATATATATATATATATATATATATATATATATATATATTCCTCAAGTACAATCAAAATAAAATATAAAATATAAAATCCAAGGAATAGTAAGGCGCATTTGCTGCTCTATCTAAGCCTCAAAGTACAATAAGAAAATATGAGATTGAAAATAGATTAATACAATTAGATATTGTGTGTTTACGGGGTTGTCGAGAGATCAAGGGTGATTGCGACCCCTTTTCCTGGTGTAAGCCTGCTTTTAATTCCAGGAAACACTCCCAGAAACCACTACACGCCCGAAACAACAATCAGCAGTATGCCAGGGGAAAAAACCGGTAAAGAGGTCAAGAGGGATTGCGATCCCTTTTCCTGGTTTAAGCATGCTTTTAATCCCAGAAAACACTCCCAGAAACCACTATACGCCCAAAACAACAATCAACAGTATGTCAGGGGAAAAAACGGAATCCCGAAATGAAGATCTTAAAGCCACTAGAACATATAAAAGCATATAAAAGGGAATGAAACAAGTATGAATAAAAATATATTCTAACCATGTATAAAGTTTGTCGAGATTTAAAAGGATGTTCGTGGATGGGCTACGTCATTTGAAATTGATCTATGAATTCCATAGAAGAAACCCATGATAAGTTCCAGATGTAGAGATAGATAAGCTCATGGTTACAGAGTATCTAATTCCACACGTGTAGAGCTGAGTTGTAGCAAATCATCAAAATTAGCATATATTGCTTTACGGTACTTTTTACAATATGCCATATAATAGTGTTTTATGAAACGAGGTGGGCATGAATGTTTTAAGGCTTCCATTATTAGACGTCGTATGCAAATATTAATATGTTTATCAGTTGAATTTAAACGTCTGTATGTTTCAAAATGATTAATGATCACATTACGTTGTATAGTTATACTCATATTAGTATTCCAATGAGTGAAGTAATTGATTGTGCAATCAAAATTGCGTCTTTTATCAAATATCTTGTAACACAGTTTTTCTTGATGATCATAATATATAGTGATATCCAAAAATCTATTTCTTCTATGTTATTATGTTCAGATTCTATGAGCTTCAAGTTAGATGGATAAAAACTAAAGTCAAATATAAAAGTTCTATCAGATATTCCAATTAAAACATCGTCATCGAAGCGGCTCGTTTCATAAGACATTATTATATGGCATATTGTAAAAAGTACGAAAAAGAAATATATGCTAATTTTGATGATTTGCTACAACTCAACTCTACCCGTTTGGAATTAGATACTCTGTAACCATGAGCTTATCTATCTCTGCATATGGAATTTATCATGGGTTTCTTCTATGGACTTCTAACGACGTAGCGCATCTACGAACATCCTTTTTAAAACTTTATACATGGTTAGGATATATTTTTATTCATACTTGTTTCATTTTATATATTCTTGTGACTTTAACATCTTCATTTCGGGATTCCGTTTATTCTCTTGGCATACTGTTGCTTGTTGTTTCGGGCATGTAGTTGTTTCTGGGAGTGCTTCCTGGGATTAAAAGCATGCTTAAACCAGAAAAAGGGGTCGCAATCCCCCTTGACCTCTCTACAACCCCGTAAACACACAACTTCTAATTGTATTAATCCATTTTCAATCTCATTTTTTCTTATTATATATATATATATATATACGTGTATATATATGTATACCTGTATATACGTGTATATATACGTGTATATATATATATATATATTTTATATATATATATATATATATATATATATATATATATATATATATATATATATATATATATATATATGTATATATATATCCTTTTATTTTAAAAACCAAATTTTCTCAGTAGAATATTTACGCAATGCAGAAAAGAAAAGTTATTTTATTTTATTATGTCTTAACATACGTTTACTCCACGTCCCACCCATTTCCACATTTTCTCTATACATTCTTTTACAGTTTTAGGAAAAAGGAATATTTAGAATTATTTTAGAGTAAAATACATTTACAAAAATCATTCTTCTATAAATTGACTTCTACACATATGTTCAAGAGAATGCCGGAATTCCTATATATCTATTCCAATAAAAAAATAAAACAAAATATTGCTGATATGTACATATACATCTTCTAGCGTATATCGGTTAATATTTCAAAGCTGGAAACAGAGTTTTGCTCTTTTCTGTCTAGAGGGGTTTTCTGACGATTAAGCTTTTACTGTGTTAAAACTTTTTTATGACGTGCAGTTTACTTCGTTTATCGACTTGCAATTAGTCGTATGTATAGAATAATTTGTCTTATAGATAAACTAACTGTATACTCATTTTCGGTATACTCATTCATCAACTGTATACTCATGTCGTACGGAATTTGTAATGTAAAGGAACTTGACCCACAATTTGCGGTAAGCGTTTAATATTTGCAGAAGTGCCTTTAATTTTTTAATAATTATCGCAAAAAAGTAAAGACTTGAACTATCCCGCGCTAAAATAATAAACAGTCAGATAGACGCCAACTTACAATTTATTTAGATAAAAACAATTTTACATTTGAACAATAACATATTTGTAAGCTACGTTTCTGGTTTTATTAATTCAAGAAATAAATGACAGGGGTTAGGAGAATATCCAGGAGAGGATAAAATCCTCCCTTTATACTTCTTGCGAAAAGAAAATATCGTAAGAAATAGGAGTTTCATAAGGGTCTTGTTTACATCTAAATTGCGGAGGGGAGAGAGCAATGACAGTATCCATGCTCATCACCAAGTTGCAGAGACCATTTCGACGGTAGGACCTTGCAAATCCATCTCAGTAACTCAGCGATAGAGCATCCGCTGACCAGTACTTAGATCCGTGGTTCGATTCCCGATAGTAATGTTGGATGAGCTTTTCTCGGGGGGTTATAAAATCGCGGCAGAGTCGCGAATTCAGAGAGGGGGCTTCTTTGTAAGAGCAGAAAAAGGACAGATGTTTCATTTGTGACCCTTTATCAAGCATCATACAGTTGGCTATACAAAAAATAGCATAGTTCGATCTCTGCCCATAGTGCTTAATGTCTGCTTCTACACAGTGCTTTATGTCTATGCTAACATTGCTTCTACTGCCTGCCATTACTTTTAAAGTTTTCATAATTTTAGAGATAGAAGCACAGACAACTAACAGTTCACGTTTTCTGATTTTGAATTGGCTTTATTGCAGAGAGTCACTTAACTATTAGGTCCCGTTACTTTGGAGTCAGAAATAACTATTGAGAACCGTTTGTTTGGAGACCCCTATAATGATCGATTCTCATTTTAAATGAGAAAACAGTCAGATACGCATGAAGAGAAATAGGCAGGGCAGACTAATCCTTAAATTTTGGGTTGGCCCATACCAAGGTCGTCTATTGAAATTTCATGAAATTATTTCAGCTGCAATCCAATAATGATGGAGTAGACAAACAAATGTATTTTTAATTTTATTTTTCGTATACGCTGTAAGAGTATCATGACTTATAAGGGTTACAACTCGTTAGCTATATACTGAATACATTTCCAGGATCTAAAGTACCCCCGGGAAGTAAATTACTCAAGAAGGTTCATACTCATGTGACATACACAATTCAGAACCTATATTTTATTTTTAACAATTGTAAATATTAAAACAGCAGAAATAAAAAAAAAACTACAATTATCTCCGTGTCAACTTGGCACACATGCATGACACGTCGGATCGCTATACAAAGCCGACATTCCACGAGGCAGTTAATTAAGCAAGACGATTCAGCTGGTAAATCAGCTGCCTTATACATTGATCGAAGCCTGCGCAGAACTCTGTGTAGAAAGTGCGTTCACAAACAATTGTGAAAACCGGTACTTGTGCAGTTTATCGACCATCAAACATTTGCAGCTTAAATGTATACAGCTTAAATGTATGCATATGCAAATATCTGCAATATCTGCTGTTCTCCGTTGCTGTATGCATGTCGCAATACAGCAACGGAGAACTTTTTGAAATGCTTATGCTGTACAGTTTATGCAATCGCAATGCTAACGAAACTGCGCGGGGATATCAACGTACTTTTTCCAATACTCGACATCATTTAGAGAGATTTATTTCCCAATTGGTGCAACGAGTGCTTAAAAGAGAAAGTGTACGTCGTGTAGATGGACTAGGTAGGCCCAGACTTCATTCAACTGATGTAGAAATTGATATTTTGGCTTACTTTTGTAGTCATCTACATAGTAATGTTCCTACCACTGCTTCAGAAATGTACGTACCACGTGCAACAGTGTAAAGAATACTAAGACGGAATAAATGGAATCCGTTTAACATTCATGGTGTACAAATACAGAAGCCAACAGATTATCAACGTCGTCTGGATTTTTGTAATTGAGCTCTAAGTCAGGAAGATGCAAATCCTTCTTTCCTGAAAAACTTTATTTGGACTGACGAATGCTGTTTTAAACAAGATGGATGCATAAATCCTCAAAATGAGCACTTCTGGTCTGACACAAATCCCTTCGTGGTACGTGATATGCATCATCAGAAGCAATTTTCTGTGAATGTGTGGTGTAGTATTTTCAGAAAGTGTTTTCTTGGACCCATACTGCATGATGATACGTTGACGGGTGACATATATGTTAATGAGATTCTGAATGCGGTTATTCCTGATTTTATGGATGAACTGCGTGGGCTCAAAAGTTGTAAAGTAACAAATTGGGTCCCAGTTCAGTATGAGCTGATCGAGGGGATCCATTCCAGAGTTGAAAATACAACGGAACAATGCCACAACTACAAATTCAAATAAACAGCTATAAATATCTCCTTGCAAACTTGGCACACATACCAGCCAGGTTGGATCGCTATGCGAAGCCGACATCTCAGAAGACAGCAAGAAGATTCAGCTGGTGAATCAGACTTCTTACACAGTGATCGGCGCTTGTGCAGAAATCCGCGTAACAACCGCCGCCACAAACAATTATGAAAACCGGTAATTGCACTGTTTATCGACTTACAGCCAAATGAAATGATGACGTACCAATTATGGTATATGTGGTACTTGTATGTAATGTCATACGCTACGCAAACTTCAATGGTTCAATAAAGCTAACTTTCTTCATAATAAAGTTTTGAAATGTAAATATTTTTTTTTTATATTTTAATTATTGAAATTAAATAGAGTTTTCACATTCAAATATTTGAAAATCAACAAAAATTTTTGAAATTTAAGAAACTGAAAAGTAAAAAGATTTTACAACATTTAAATTATTGAACAGTAAACAATTTTTAGAAATTCATAGTAGCAAAAAGTAAGTAAAGGATTTTAAAAATTCCAATTAGTGAAAGTAAACAAAGATTTTCCAAATGTTATAAGGGCACTAGTCAATACAAAATATACTTTCTTAAACAGATGACTTTTTGACCACATTTTACAATTTATATGTTATATCAGATAAGTGAGAAAAGATAAAAATATGCAAAAAAAAAATTAAATTACACGGATTTAGTTAGTAAAATGCACTTAAGTAAAAAAATAATTTTTAGATAGGACAACATTTTTTATCATATGTGATGAAAAATAAAATTGTGGGGCGCTCAGAAATGGACATTAATAGAATTTTAAGGAACAATTTGAAGTGATTATATAAAAATGAGACATATAAGAACGATCACATTCAATTCAATTAAATTTCTCTTTGAAAATATTTATTTAAAAATCCGTCATTATTATATACTTTGAAAAATGCAAATTATTCGTGAAATTCAAACAATAAACAGTAAATAAAATCCTTACGACCCTTAAAACCAGGTAAAGAGGTAAATAAAACCCTTACATTGTGCATGATTTGTCTCATTAAAGATTTTATGGCTGAAAAACTCATCAGGGCATTTTCCTGTGAACTTTGGAATCGGTCGGTTTCGATTTTCATAAATTATGCCTTTAAATAAATTATGCCCGTTTATTAAATAGATTATGCCCGTATTTATATAAATTATGCCCGTTTATCGTTTACTAAACTGTTAGAGAACAGTATATCAATGGCGAATCAAGGATTTGGTTCGAGGAATGGATAAGAATTACTAAATATAATATTTTAAACCTCATTTTGGTGCAATATAGATAAAGACATCACATTATCTCGTGCAGACCACTTCCTTTTGGGGAGGGGGGGGGGTGAAATCAGCTATCCCACTGGATCCGCTATTGCAGTTTATAATATCATGTGTTTAGAAAATCTAAACATTTTCTTTAAAATCCACACAATCAATTAATAGTAAATTTTGTCACAATCCGTGTCTACACCATATTTAGACATCATCTGGAAAAACCTCCGTTAGCTTGTCGGCAGACGATCAGAAAATGGACCTCGTCATATTTTGTCCATCTTTAAAAGCGCCACATGTTATCCATCTCTAAATAATCTGTATAAAAAAATTTTTTTTTTCAAATTTTGAACTGAAACCAGTAATTTTTCACACTATTAGCTTTCATTTCAATAAACGAGATTCCAGTGCAAAATATAACGGAGGATGTAAACTTTACGAAAGTGTCGTTTTTAGGCCTATTCTAGAGGGGTTTTCTTTATTCTTCAACTATTTCGAGATATATTAAATTTTTCAAATGTTTTAATGTATTACGCACATGTCCAGATTGTTAGCTCAATTAGAAAAAAAATCTAGGCTCTGTGCAATGTATAAGCAAGCCTTGAAAATCGTTCAGATACGCCAACAAACATGGTCGGACGAGATTACACAGTATACATAGTATATCCATAGCTGGAACAACGGTAAAAGTGTACTGGTCTATAGCTAAAACATGGACCATTAGTGTATATGGTAACGCCCATATTTGGACACTTTCAATTTTCACATTCAGAATTCCCTTGGGTTATTGAAATAGAGTTTATTTGCTATGAAAATGAAGCATGGGGTGGTACGTTTATAAGCGCATG
Organism: Amaurobius ferox; assembly: GCA_951213105.1. NCBI lineage: Eukaryota > Metazoa > Arthropoda > Arachnida > Araneae > Amaurobiidae > Amaurobius > Amaurobius ferox. The sequence continues at coordinate 72,936,373 of OX578138.1, read as the reverse complement.
TTTTCAATCTAAATCGTTATTTGTATAGGAAAGTGACCAATGTCCAACTAAGGAATTTTAAATAACTTTAAGGTGTGAAATTCATATTGGCAATAATTCGGCAGTTTCAAGACTGAATTTTCATTTTATAGTATTTATATTCTTATAAGTTATAGTTATTTTTTTAATTTTGAGGGCAATAATTTGCAAAGCCCAAGATGAATAACATAAATCTATCGCGCCATGGAGTATAAAATTCTTAAAAGTAAAAGTGAAATATTTTTTAAGTACCGCTTTTATGTACCGGTAATATTTTTAAAGTATGTCTTATATAAGAAATAATTTCGTTTAATCAACAGAGTTCTGACCCCTCCATGAACTTCAGGAAGACTGCGCCCAAGCCAACCAAAGGTGCAGTTAATTGAAATAAGTAAAACAAATAACCTTAAATCATTCTTTCCCATGCAAGCTTAGTTAACCACGGAGAAACGTGTTGAAATAAACGAGCTAAGTGATTTTATTCAGGTCGCCAGTGTGTCACAGTAGCAGTCTTTACTGTATATATATACAATTTCATGCAGTGGATGTACATCATAATTTGACATCATTTCCAAAATTTCATTTTTCTTCAAAAGACGCAAAAATCTTCAAAAAGCTGGGAATGCCTTTTTCTTTAATCTTTAATATATTTTCAAAATGTATCCACTTGTGTATTCTTTTGGTATTACCTTATGCAAGTATTATTCCCGGATCAAAGTCACAGGAAAATTTTATTCAAATGAAAAATCCTTTCTGAAAAATATTCTGTTTAGAACATGGATCTACAAATAGATTTTTTTTTTTTGTAAACTAATTTCATTCGTCTTTTGAAAAGTGTTGAATAAAAACAAAATGCCAGTTATTATTGTTATGGAACATGGATCTACAAATACAAAATAATTTTTTTTTCGTAAAACAATTTCATTGTTCTTTTGAAAAGTGTTGAACAAAACCAAAATGCAAGTTATTATTGTTGCGGAACATGGATATACAAATACATTACTTAGTTACAGGAAAAGTATAATTTCGGAAGAACCGCCATATATAATTTTCATGAGAATGACGTTATGAATAGCTATTGAGAGATTTGAATTGCATAGAGTCGAGAATGAGTCGCCATCATAACTTAAAATTTGAACGGTATCAAAATTGTAAATCGACTCACGGTAAATATAAAAAAAAGGAATTCATAAAGGAGATTGTTACAACGAACTAAAAGGAAATTTTTTCCAAAATAGGCAGGAATTTATCATTAACCACATATTGAGAAAGAGCCGTAGAAAGTTTGTCACATTTGACATCGCGAGCGTGTTCCGCTAAATGGATGCCAACAGCACGTTTTGTACTACCGATGAAATGTTGTACGTTTTGTACTACCGCGATTAAAATGAATTTTAATCGTGCATTTAATGTTTGCTCTTCTATTTCTGCTTTGACTGATGAAATTAATTTTATTTTTAATCTTCACCATGAGGCTGCTTACTCTTTTGAGTTTTTTTATAAGATTTTCGCCCATATTCGCCTGAAATTTATTCAGTTTGATACTAAACTTGTTGCTATTAAAGATCGTTTAGCCTATAAATCTAGTGTTCCTTACCATCCTAAGATTTTCCGTCCTTTTATTCAGTTCTGTCATGAATTTGATTTCACATCTGCTCACTCTAATATTACCACTTTATTTAATCGTATTCGTATTGATAAACTTGGGAATATTGATGACTTTACAAGCTTCGCTGGTGTCGAAGGCCCAGACCACTCGGCTCGTCCAAGGACTTAGAGCAGCAAGATGAGTGGCCGGGAGAAAAAAAGCTTTACAAGCTTCGCTGGTGTGTATAGAGTTCCCCTGTTATCTCCTGATGGTGACTATAAATTTTACATTGGTATTACAAAATGTACTATTGGTGTCCGTTTAGCGGAACACGCTCGTGATGTCAAATGTGGCAAACTTTCTACGGCTCTTTCTCAATATGTGGTTAATGATAAATTCCTGCCCATTTTGGAAAAAACTTTCCTTTTAGTTTGTTGCAACGTTTTTTTAGTTCGTTCCACGTAATATTCTCCTTTATGAATCTATTTTTATTTATGTTTACCGTGAGTCGCTTTCTAATTTTGATCGCGTTTAAATTTTAAGTTATGCTTGGCGATCATTCTCGACTCTATGCAATTCAAATCACCCAATCGTTATTTTTGACGTCATTCTCATGAATATTAAATTGATGGTTCTTCCGAAATTATGCTTTTCCTGTAACTAAATAAAGTGTTGATAGTACTTTTCTTGTAATATTTTTGCAATTTGAAAGGGCTTTAAGTAATTTTTTGTATTTTCCGTGTATATTTCTTGGATTATTCTGTATTAATTAATAGGATGTTTTTTACCAATTTTATATTTTTATGCAAATTTGCTGTATAACTGGTCTCCATATATGAACATTCCATGTTTTACCATACATGTAGGCACTAATGAAGGGCGTATTAATTCTCGAAAGCGCTATGGCGGTTTTAAAATACTTTGTACGTCTTTTAAGATCTTTTAATAAATGACTTTTCGTTTAAAGAAGTTTTGTCCTTAATTCTATTTGTTGAATTTAGACATGATACCAATTTTTGATTATCGCAACATTATGTTCATTTTTAAAGATCCTGAATTTATTCGATAGCAGCTTCATTTTTAGACCAAAGTAACGGACTTGGGTTATGGCTGTCAGAAAATAATGCAAAATAAATAAATACTATCTGTCTTCGCCCGAAAGATGTCTCTAAATATAGCAACCAATTTTTATAGCATTCAGTTTGTAGACAAATTCTGAGCCCGCAACGCTGCCGCAAAAGCCCTCCCCGTCCCATTTCTCACCGACTCCATACTTGGCAAAAGTCGTAAAGTAATAAAATTGGGTCCTAGTTCAGTATGGATGGATCGAGGAGGTCCATTACAGAGTTGAAAATACAACGGGAACAATGCCTCAAAATCGGTGTCGCTTATTAACCTTCTGTCAGACGCTACAGATCAGATTGATACGCGTTGAATATTTCTCTCTCTCATTTGTTACTGGCAGATGTTAGAGCCATCTACTCTTTAATACCTTACTATCTTCCCATTCCTTATTTGCAAACAGCGTTTAGTGTTCCGACAGCTCGTAAAAAGTAAACATATTGATTGTTTGCTCATTCTGATACCCTGATCCTATGCACATGACGTTTTTAGAGTTTTCCAATTGTCTCCAAGGTGTCAAACGTGCACAACGAAACAACGACTAATTACAGTTGTGAAATGTGCAAGAAGCCTATTTGCCTAATGCATATCAAAAATTTCTTCCGGGTTCATCACAGCATGATTCAGGTGATTAGAGCGACATTATTTTCTTAGTTCATATAAATGTTAAATTCGTAATAAATCGAAACTAAACTTTATTTGATTCTGTCAGCAATTCGATTTGCGATATTTACTGTTTTACATCATAACACATCATATAAAAATAGAAATACAAAGTAGATAAATAAATTTTCTTGGTCATTGTAAACGTTATATTTTTACTAAATATTTTTAAAATCTACTACTATATTTCATGTTATGGGTTTATTATAATGATATCAGAAACAAAATATTATTTTGCTATAGACAAAGTTCCCAAAGTAGACAATTAGTAGATATCAATTTGATACACCGCGCCTGCTCTCGTTACGAAAAGTACCGCTCCCGAAGGAAGGTTAAGCAAGCATTGCTTAACAATAAACTTTATAAAAAAGAAGATTTTTAAAAACTCCACCGCCCATTTTTTACCGCGGTCGGCTCCCTCCACCAAAAGTAAAACAGGTAACGAAATTATAAAACAAATTCCTGAATCATGAATTTATCTCCTAGAGATAAACAGACAGTCATTTAAAGACTTTGATATCAAAGCACTTCTCCTGATAAGAGCACGATTTAAGGACATTCAAGCTACGTCCACCACTATTCGAAAATCTCCTGATTCTGGAGAAATGTTCTATTCCAAAGCTCTGCTCTGTGAGAGTTCAAAAGGAAGGTTATTGAATCATGAATTGAATTTCAAGAAGTTAACAAATATAGTGACAACGAAACCAATTGCACATTTTCAAGAGCCAAGAGATGAAGCTTGACGATGATCGATATAGAAAACAGTACCTCTGAAAGTATTTTAATGGTGACACTTTTAAACTGTCCCATAAGTAGCATACAAGAAAAAATGCGTGAACGTATTTAAAAATCTATACAAAAAATCTATCCACTTTACCAAAATTCCGGCTTCTAGAGTGCCTGCTAACTTATCTATTTCCCCTTAAAAGAAAACGAGATTCTTACAATTGGCGAACAACGCAGCGAAGGCGCCTTACATTGCCGAATGCACCTTACAATTGGCGAATTGTAAGGCGCCCAAATATAAAACTATTACACAACGTATCTTGTCGTGAATGAAAGAATATTTTAACAATTATCAGTATTTTAGCAAATTTGTCCCATAACACTGTAGTGAACATATTTTGCAATAGTTAATGCTTTGTTCAATTTTGTGAAATTTTTTGATAAATTTATTTGAAAAATGTGCAATATTTCTCGAGCTGTCAATGTGTGCGTTCTATAGTTTGGGTCATTCGTTTTAAAATGAAAAATTACATAAGCGAACATTTATATAACATTTTTAAAGGTTCCGATTTTTTGATGATTTTATTAAAATTTTATTCGAATATTTATTTGATTGGTCATCGGCTCGTTCGATTGCGTTTAAAATCAATACGCTTCCAGTATTCAGAAATTGTAATTATTGCATCAAATATCGTTCGAAACACTCCATTCGTTACTGAGATATCGCTTCCACAGGCCCACGGACACACATAGTATACATCACTTCAAAAAACTTCAATTCGAGTTGAGAGATGTTTGAAACGTGCCCTTCTGTAGAATATTCGAATTCAAATTTTCGACCTCACCAGAACACTTCCCTATGCATTATATTATGTATACAGGGAAAGTAATAAGTAATTATTCCTGGAATATAAATAGGCACCAACATTTTTGTTTTGGATGTAAATTTTTCTGATTAAAAATTGCGCAAAACTGTTATATTTATTATTTGTTGGAGAAATGCTTCACAGTTTAGAACTATTAGTCTTTATAATTTATATTCGGAGATGCTACAAATGCTCTCTTCCCTCGAAACAGTGAATTAAAATATACGACTCCGTCACAACGCTTTCCCTATACAGTATAAGGCATGTTTAAGGCATTGTATTGAATAAGGCACGTTTAAAGCATTGTATTAAATAAGGCACGTTTACGGCATTGTATTGAATAAGGCACGTTTAAGACATTGTATAGAGTAAGGCACGTTGCAGGCATTGTATTGAATAAGGCACGCTTAAGGCATTGTATTGAATAAATCATATATATAGGGGAAGTATAATTTAATCATGGGTCTTCATTCGATATTAATATAAGGTATGGCGGGGAAAGTGCAATTGTAAGAAACCCATTTGGAACTGTATTTTGTCTTCGAATTTTACCTTGAAATAAAAACGTAAAACGTTAAAAAGAAAAAAAAGAACGATAAATCATGCATAAAGCATTGATCATAAAACACTTTCTAACTGAAATGCAATTTTATCTAAATATCTCTAAAATGTGACACCTTCACCTATGATATTTTTTAAATTATCAAAGTGCTACAGTAATTTATTATACTTAAAAACTTAATACTTCATCAAAAAACACGATGCTAATTACACAAAATGAACTTTATTCAAATGACATCATCGAAATATAAATATTCTGCTTCTATGTAAAATCAATTAATATTACATTCATATCACTTATATTTCAGACTCCGGAGCTAAATAATTTTGAAAGAAAAACATTTAGCAGTTCTTATACAACACAGCTTACAATCACTTGATTTGTTTACATTCTGCATGATATAGTTTTGCATTAAAATAAGACTTCGTTGAAGAAATAATCATAGTTTAATGATAATTTAAAATAAAAAATATAGTAATTGCTTTGGTACAGAATTTAGATACATTGATAATACATAAAAATAAAACGGTTTAGGTTTTTAGTTAGAGAGGATACAAAATCTGCACAGACAGACACACAGACACACAGACAGACAAACACACAAACGTCACGCTAAAAATAGTTTTTTCGTATTCTAGAGGTCTCGAAACGCGTAGATCCGTCGAAAACTCGAGTTGCTATTTTCAGCATGATTCCAATACTTTCCTTATACATTACCATGTATTGCAGGGAAAGTAAAAAATCATTGCAATGCAAATAAAAACTCTTAAACCATAAAGAATATTCCAAAGTGTCCAAATTTCTTTTACTTTTTAATTTATTTTTATCTCCCTGTATTATGTAACCAGTTCTACAATTAGAAGAGCAACTTATTATTTCTATTTATAATAAGATAAATTAATTTAAAAAATAATCAAAAATACATATACTACGCTATTTTGTAGCGTAAATGACTAGCGGAACCTATAGTTATAATTCTCAAAGTATTGTGGTCTTTTTAAGCTAGTATACAGAGCTTTTAAGCTATTATACATAACTTTTTATACATAACAGTTTTACCTCCTCTTCTCTAACTCCATGCTTCCAATGGAATGGACAATATGTACACTTTGGGTTCCAATATACAAAATTAAAGCTGGTGGGGAAATACAGTGGCAACACGCGCTTGACGTATGCATTTGTGTATGTTATCCGCTAGTAACAAGGTAGGAAAAGTTCTGAACTTTTTCCATTTCATATCCTTTTAAAACTTAGAGATCTTTATGTACTTATTATTGTATAACAAATCCTTTAAAATCAAATAATATTTATTCTTAACATGCTGTATAAATAAAGTTTAAAGTTTAAATTTTACCGGCTTTTTAACTTACATTCTTGTATTCAAAGTTGAATTTATTACTTATATTTGATTGTAGATAGTATTTACATAATGGTTTGAAATGCGGTTGGGGTTAATGAAAATAGATATTTTACAATGCATTTTGAAGAATAAACTTTCCTGTTATCTGTAAGGCGGGGAAAATGTTAACATCCTGTTTATTATAGGCGTCATTAATATTTGAGTGTTATTTTTAATAGCTATGTATATTAATAACACTTCAAAAACAATATATTTACCTTTATCTTATAAATTATAGAGCTTATTGATACAAAACATAAGCATTCTTACTATAATCGAAAAATTTAATCTATTTGGCTTCATAGGCACTCCTCGCTATCGCGATTAGTTTTTCTTTACATAAAAAAGAGAATGTTGAAATTTATTTAATATAGAAAAACAGAAAAGCATCACAATAAAAATAATATCCAATAATTCGAACTAATCTTGCCGACAAATCGATATAGAGGGTGATCCAAAAGTCAGGAAAACTTTAAAAATTAATAATTCATGAACAGATAAAAATAAATAGATGCCGTTTGCACAGAAAGAATGGCGATGAATCCGGATTTTTTGTCAAGAACAACAAGAAAGATCAATCATGCATAAAGCATTGATTATGAAACACTTCCCAACTTCAATGCAATTTTATACAAACATCTCTCAAATGCGATACAGTCCTCGGTAATATTTTTAAAATTATCACGATACTACATTAATTTAATATATTTGAAAACTTCATCGAAGAAAATAAACTTCATTCAAATGACGGCATTGAAATATAAATTGCCTGCTTTAAACGTCTCTAAAATGCGATACATTCCTCGGTAATATTTTTAAAATTATCATAACACTATAATAATTTATTATATTTGAAAATTTCATCGAAAACAAATGAACTTTATTCAGATGGCAACATCGAAATATAAATCGCCTCTATATAAAAGCAGCATTTCATTTACAATCATTTTTTCAATCGTTCAATTCATCACAATACTATAATAACTTATTTTATTTAAAAATTTTTATCTACCATATTTATTTTAAGATGCGAAGCCTTTCTCATATATAAAGTAATAAAACTCTTGGAAAGATATTTATTATATAATATATCTCTTTTTTCTTTCTGGAGGATATAACGATAGTCCGAATTTAATTAAATTTGTTTTTCTCCCTATATTAAATAATTTTTATTTAAAAAACTACCTAACATATTTTACTGAATTTTTTTTATATATTTTATGGGACAATTTGAACATTTCCTAAAATTTTCGAAGCAATTTGTGAATTTTAAATTTGCTTAAAAAATGTTTGAAACATTAGGTTCCATAGGATTCAATGTATTCATTTTTTTCAATCCAGGTTCAATAAAAAACTAATTGGGTGATATTATTCATTTATATTCCCATAGGTCCCACAGACCTTCTGAAAACATACTAAAATTTCATTTTGATAAAGCCATTTTTACGGCATTTATCGTGCTAACAACGTCATTCTTGAAGCAGATATTAGTGGTAGTCGATCTGTCCTATGTAATGTATCTTATCCTATATCCTATATAATGTAAACTAGGTACCTAATGCAGTACCTAATACAGCGCCATCTGTTGGTAGAAATGTAAATTATACTAACAATATATTTTTTTCTTTACAAAAAATCCGGTTTCATTTCCATTATTTCTGTGCAAACGGCATCTATTTATCTTTATATCTTTATTAGTTCATGAATTATTAATTTTTAAAGTTTTTCCTGACTTTTGGATCACCCTATATATATATATATATATATATATATATATATATATATATATATATATATATATATATATATATATATATATATATATATATATATATATATATATACATATATATATACATATATATATATATATATGTATATATATATACATATATATATATATATATGTATATATATATATATATATATGTCTTGAACATTATATTTGCTTGCTTCCGTCGAGAGCACAGCAATGTCAAAGTCAATTTTACTCAGACATGTGCAACGGAGGGGAATTATTGACCTCCCCATATAGTCCAGTGGAGTGTAACATTAATGTGGGCCTGGATACAGCCGAGTATTGAATCATTTCCCCACATGCACTTTTTTATTCTGTAGAATGTATCAGAATTTAAACGGATGTAAAATGCAGATATATCAAAAATTATCTGTTAAGGAATTATTTTTCTTTTATATGTTTTTCATCGGCTTGAACGTATATCAGCTTCTGATATTTAACTTATTAAATAATCCTAAAAGAAATAAAGAATTCTAAAAGAAGAAAAGAAAAAATGTATACCAATAGAATGAAAATGTGTGAGATAAAATAAAACTCTTACCAAAACTGCAAGCTCTATGTTAAGAAATCTTTAATAGAATTTAGGGACCATCTACAAAATAAAAATTTAATGCAGTACTTTAAGTACTTGTTTTAACTAAAAACAATTATTCAAAGTATATACGGTCCCCAAAATTTTATCCCATAAATATCATCACTAGTTTTTCACTTACAACCACCAATTATTTTATTGGACTCCAGATTTTAAGCAAATGTTTGTAACAATTTCGCTATATAAAAATTTATTTTCTGTATTTTGAAGTTAATGCTTCCCACACTTTTGAAAGTATTCTAATATTTCTTATTACGATTCAAAACAATTTTCCATTCAAAAATATTTGTTTAATACTAACGGTTCAACATTTTTATGTTTGTGTAAGCCTGATTAGTTTTTTCGAAACATCCTGTATATTAAAAGTTTATTCAGAGTTTATAAAATATTATTCAGATAATCAAACTGCAATAGTTACCGCAAATAAATATATTACTACACATAATGTATGCAATTAAAATATGTTATTTTAATTATTTTCTTAAATCTTAAGTATATTGTGTTATATTATACTTAAGCTTATTTTTGATTAAGAAATTATATGCTCTGTGTAGTGATTATCTAATTTAGTAATTTGTTTGATTTTATAAGTGAGTAAAACTTTGTATATACACTATTATTTGGATGTCACTTATATAAAAATTAAATTTAAATGCATTAGAATTAAGAGCATTCGTATTTTACAAATATATTTTGTACGATAATTATTTTTAAAAAAAAACTATGTCATTTAAATGCATTCAAAGCAATTTTGCCGAAAAAATAATTGTAATTCAAAATTGAATTTTAAGTGATTTTAACTGGATTTTGTGTAAATTATTGGATTTATTTTCATTAATAGCATGCAGGAAATATATAAAATTTCAAAATGCTAAAAATCATAACCAGAAATATGCATGCTTACCTAATTCTAGAAAAAATAATTCTTCCTGTATACTGAGTGATATTTTTTCTTCTCTTTTCTTCTATGTAGGTACCAATAAAATCAAAATGTGTTCAATAAAATAGAACTCGTGATTTACACCATAAATCCACGCTCTATGACAAGAAAATTTCAACAGAATTTTGGGACCATTTACAAAAAAGAAAACTTTAATCTAATACTTTATGCATTTGTTTTAACTGAAAACAATTATGCAATATACATACGGTACCCAAAAAATTTATCCCATAAATATCATCTCTAGTAGTAGTGGTGTTTGATCACTTCTGGAATAATTTCTTATACTTTATACCCGTTAACTTCAGATGAGTGTTATATGACCGTATGAGAGTTAACGGGTATAAAGTATAAGAATTTATAACCCCTAACCTTTAATGTTCTGAATGTACATCTCATGATTGTGTTTTTAGATGTATTCGTTGAATACATCGTCATACATCTTAAATCATATATCTATCTCCTCCCTCTCCTCATATTAATTAGTGTGCGTCTGCAGACAGGACAGCTGAATTTTATTCTGAACCATTCACTAATACAACTTTGGTGAAATGTATGCCCGCAGAATATCGTCCAATCTGCCTGGCCTTCCAAACAAATAGCACAGATACTATCGTTCCAGAATGTTGGGTGATGTAAGTTTGAAGCAGACGTTCTACAATTAACACCATTATATCGACACCCCCTACAAGTAGGACCATGTCGACTCATGATGATTAAATGGTAACTAAGAGTGAATTCTTATATACAGATCGATAATGTATTTTGATAACTCGTTTTCTAGAGAAATGTATTTCCATTTTATAAATAGTTGTGTTTTTTGATAATACAGAAATAATCTCGTGTTTCAGTCCAGCTCTATTCAACAACCTTGATACAATTTTAGATATATTCTTATCCCAGAAGAAATACGATTAGGAATTTCCTGTTAGTATGCATAAACTTCCTGCGAGTTATCTGAAAAAAAAATGATTATTTTAGAACGAAAGAACTCGTCGACCAAGCCCCACTGTTAGGAGGCACACCACCCATGATTATGAATTCGTGTTTCTATTTTGACGTCTAAGTTATCACCACATCATTTCAAATTGGAAAGTTTTTAACCTTTTAATTATTTGAATAATATACACTACACACCATATAAAATAAAAACACCATTTATTTTTTGTTAACACATTATTTATAACATACAAAATATAGTCATTCCATTTGACTAGAAGAGTTCATCACATTCTGACTTCTTTCATCTGAGTAGAAACAGTCACATATTCTATCTTATTAAAATGTTTATAAGATATATAGTTAAAAAGATATACTTTAAAAAGATATATAGTTAAAAACATATACTTTAAAAAGATAAAAAAAAATTATTTATAAAAATTATCACTAAAATTAAAAATCATGATTTGTGTATTTCTCTCATGTAGTGTGAGATCAAGTATTTTAATTCCGTGTAGTTTAATTGAAAATTATTCTTCCTGTTTTATACTTTTTATCATATAATGTCCGTAAGACAAACATGTAATTTTATCATCTAATATATATTTCTTATCATAGAAACTACTTAACGAAATTTTATTTAGGTTAACAGTACACAACTCATGATTTTTACTAATAATTTGAGATTGTTTATTTCGTAATAAATCATCATTTCGTAATGTTTTGATAAAATTATCATGTTGAAGAGTTTTCAAAACACTAGCTTTTATTCCTTTTGCTGTTTTTTTACATTCCGTTCCAAAAATATATGAATACATTTTTGGTTTCAAACCACAAAACTCTTTAATAGGTAAACCTCTTGTTTCATCTTTTAAAAACCCTAACCGCATATAGTTCCCAGTATTATACAAGAAATGATCTTGTTCATAATTCGAAAAATCGAAGATATTAGGGAGTTCTGTTGCCATATCTTCATAAATATCATGAGTTTTTATTTCTAAACACAGACTATCAGTGTCTGTATATAATAATGTGACTTTATCATTGTAATATTTTTTAAAAACTTCATAGTAAATTCGATGCATGTGAAGTTTGCTTAATTCCAATACAGTAAATCCAATATAAATCGGTTTATTTAAACATAAAGTACTACGTTTTTTTTTAAATAAAACACAATGTTCGTTAATCGGTTGAAAATAATCTAAACACGAACTTTGTAAGTGTTTTTTGCATTCTTTTTCGGTAATACCGATTGAAACGTTTCTTAGTTTTCTAACATTTAATAACGTACGACCAAAAAATGCGTTATTCATTAATTTGAAAAATTTTTTAAAAAAGTTTCCTTTCGCCTTCTTGCGTTCGTTATTATTCAATTCGATATAGGGTTTCAACCATGGTGTTTGGCGAAAGGAAACTATTCTATGAATTTGTTTTAAAATCATTCCCTGTTTTAAATAAAATTGTAAGTTTAAATAATGAACTACATAACTTTTTTTATCGTTTAAATTTGGAATAAGCTTTTTTGTTTTATTAAACTTTAAATTAAACTGATGTAATAAATGTTTTTGATATGGTGATAAATCATCATAAGTAACTTCAACGTGTTCCGCTGCCAAAGGAAAAGATTCATGTTCATCGTGTAAGGATTCTGGATAGGATAAGTCTACTTCTAATATATATCCGATATCTGAATCGGGTGTAACTTTAAATATATTAAATTGTTCTATTTCCTTAGAACTCAACCATTTAAAATCCCCTATTGGTAAATAACTCGACATAACATATCCGTAAAGGTTAGTCACATCTAAAGATATTATGTATTTTTCTTCTAAATCAGGGTTATATGTTTTTGGAATATAAATATTATTTGCTTCGCTGAATCTTTTACCAACCATACACACCCCTCCTCGTATTCCATGTTCAAGTAACAGATACATATCTACATCTTTAATGAGTTCAAGGGTGCAATCTGTCATTTTAAGTCCTGCACTCCAAGTTAAATCGGCTGCTGATATGAATTCCAATGCTTCTAAATTATAGATTTTCATAGTGATATCTCTAAAACTTTCAAACACTTCTGCTAATAGTATACAATCACAAAATAAATATAATTTAAGATAATCTTCAAAAGTTTTACATTTAAATTTTTTCCAAATTTTTTTCGCAAACATATATTCTTCTTCAGTTATGTGCTCGTTTGTGAGATCATTGAAAAAACATTTTTTAGAGGGGAGTTCAACACCATTTAATTTTATTTCACTATTTAAATATGAATAAGGAAAAACACCTTTTCTTCTTAATAACTGATATTTCTTTTTTGAGGGGAAGAATTCATTAAAAATAGGGAAATTATAATCTGATATATTTAAAGTATCAACCAGCTTTGATAGAGGTGAACTTAAAAAATTATAACTATCTAAAAATTTTAATCGGTCAATTGTGAAGGTAGTAAATATTTCATTGTTTATTGGTATAACACGAATATTTTTGGCAAATCTGTTTGAAATTTTTTTAAAAATCAAATGAGAATCATATCCAGTTAAATTATGAATAACAACAGGTATAAAAGGCGATATTTGTAAATTTAAATTGCATGGGGAGGAGTGACATAATCCGTTAAATCGTCCCGTTATATGGTTATGGTCTCTAGAAATTATATCTCCTGTTTTAAACTGTTTACCGCAAATATAACATTTCGAACTTTTTGAAAAATCAGAATCGATCATTGGAACATTTCTTTGCAGATAGTTAGATAAAGTATTCTCTATTTTTTGCAAAGTTGTAAGAAAATTTTCCACACAATCACCACCTCTATAATATTTATGATAAACAATTTTTTTATCATCAGTTATAATAAACAATGCATAGCAGATAGGTTCATGGACTTGAGTTTTAACTGTATAACTTTGTTTTTGTGAAGGGAATACTGTTTCGAGAGGTATGATCAAACTTTCAAAATCTGCATAAATCACAAAATTTGTTTTCAATAATTTTTGAAATGATTTAAATCTCATAAAGTTTTCACCGTCTTTTGGCATTCTTATGCGTTCGGGTTTGTTCTCTAAACAAAATAATTGATGGGTGTTTAAAGTATCTTTTCTTTGAAATGATGAAAGGCAATTTTTACAATGAAAATGTAATCCATTTTTCACACATAACAATCTGTTGAAATTAGAAATAAAAAAATAATGATTTTTATATAACATCAAATCTATTTCTTTCTTATTTTTAATTTTACTAATATATATCGGGAATAGATTATTTTCATACCCATAGACGTTAATTTTAAGATTATTCTTTCTTTCAAATTCGGGTATTTGAGTTATTTTAACAGGGTAATTAAGAAAATTGAAATCTAAATATTTTAAATATTTTTTAAATGAAGTAGGGTTGGATTTATTATTTATCATAGGAAATATTCCAGCTAAAACAGAATATAAAAAACACTTTAGATCAGAATTTTTAACATGGATGACACATTTTTTAGCTTTCAATATTTTTGGTAGTATTACAAACCCACACCCTCCGTTTGGTTCACTATATAACCCTAAATGCACCTCAATATATTTAATATCATTAATGATCCACCCACTACCTAATCGTAAAAAGTTTTCAATTGAAGATATTATTTTTTTGATAGCGTTATCTATTTTTTCATCTATTTGATATTGTGATAATAATCTTTCGCAAAATGATGAAAAATAAAATTCTTGTTTTATATATTCATTTTTTTCTATATTTTCATATTTAATGAATTCAACACATTCACATATAATAAAACGTATTCTTAAAGATACGCTATTATTTAATAAGTTAAAAATTTCATTTTTATTATCTATTAACGCAGTTAATGGATCAGAATAATTTTCCAAATCGGTACGAAATGTTTGAACATAATTCTGAAATGAGTATTCCTTCAAATAAAACATATAAATCAAAAGATGAGAAATAACAGTAATAATAAGGTTATTTATCACAAGATTTTATAAATGAAATAATAAATTGCATTCCTTTTATAAGATTGTCTAATGCAGTTATAGGAATATTAAACCGATTTTTCACTACATTTTCATATTCGCGGGTTAGACATATGTAATTCGATTTCCTAAATTCTTTTATTTGAATACTGAGACCGTTACCTAAGTAAACGGAATAATCAGGAATCAATTTTTTACCTTCGCTATCGTGACTCAACACCACATCATATTTGGATGCAGGTTGAGGTTCTGGATCATGAGATGGATGACTTGAAATTGAAGGTGTAATTTCGAATTCTTTTACGGAGTGTTTCCTTTTCTTTATTTTCATTTCCTTTATTGGTGGTTGTTGTGTTCCAGTTACATCTAAAAAATAGTAGATAATTTGAAAAATAATGAAATAATTTTTTTAATTCTACATGAATTGTCTTTTAAATCTCGGAAAAAAAAATAAAAATACGTTATTATACCGTTTGATAAAACAGAATCTGTCTCATTATAACAGTCAGATGGTTCAGGTAAATTCTTTCTCGGGTTCTTTTCTTTCTTGAAGATACCATCGTTTCTTTTTCTCTTCAATGTTTTTTCATGTTCTTCGCCAATAATATGATCAAAATCTAAAAAAGGAGCTGGAAACTATCAGAAAATTATTTTTACGTTCACATGTAAACATTATGATTACTAGTTTTAGGATACTTACTTGTAAATGAATTCATTTTTTTTTCGTGTTCTTTATCATTCAATATTAACAAATAACTACCTGTAAGTGAAAATCAGATGTAAGTTTGTTTACAATGAAAACCAACATATTTCTCACAATAGAAACACAAGAAAAAAAAACAAGGCATAATGAAAAAAAAAACCATTTAGCGGTTTTTTTCTAAAGTTAAAGAAGAGATTGTATTTCAAATCTTAACAATCTGATTTCCACTTACCGATTTTCTTTAGTTTTTTAATATTGTCCTATTCCTATTCCTGCAAATATAAATATAAATAATCTTTCATTATAAATTTTTCCATTCACAATAAAAGATAATTTAAAATTTTAATCTTCATATATCTATATTATAGGATTTGATACATCTTTGTTAAACATACAATTTGATAAAAAGAACAATTAGACTGCTATGTAAAGGACTCACTTTCCCAACCGGGAATCGAACCAGGGATCTCCGACTAGCCAGACAACGCTCTAACCACTTGAGGTAGTGGTGTGAGAACTTCATCTCCTATTCTGCTTTATAGTCACAACTATCATCTTACCTTTATCTGATCGAGATCTTCCTCTCTCTCTCTCTCTCTCAAACTTTTGAAGTGATTGTAAAAATAAAAAAATTCACAGCATAATCCAATAACAGATAATTTAAAGTTTTAACCTTCATACATCCAACCGGAATTGAACCATAGATCTTTGACTAACCAGACGAGAGTCTAACCACTTGAGGTACCGGTGCGAGAACTTCATCTCCTATTCTGCCTTATGACCCTACAACTTTCATCTTACCTTTATCTGATCAAGATCTTCTTATCTCTCTCTATTAAACTTTTGAACTGATTGTAAAAATAAAAAATTAACTTACCGATATTTTACTCTATAGCAACCGAGTAAATGATGAAAATCCCTCTGAAAATTAGGGATATTCCTGATGAGATGAACACCACTTTTTCTAATACAACCATGTTGTATGTTAGAACTGATCTCTAGCACTGAGGTTATATACTTTCTCTCATACTAATAATAAACTTCTGAAGAACTTGCAGTGAAAACATCCTTTTTCAATAATATTCTCCTTTCTTGGAAGTGTTTCTTTAAGAAGGCTCTATATTTCCACAAAATATATATATATATATATATATATATAATTACTAATAATATCGTTTTTACCATTTCTTAACATCGTTGTCTGTTCTGGTTTATTTTTAAACAAAATAATTAATAGTTGATTAAAGTTGTTTCTTTAAAATGAATATATATATATATATATATATATATATATATATATATATATATATATATTTTGTGTGTTATTAGTATGTGAAATTATATAGATTTTAAAAAATGAAACATACATATGTTAAAATATATTTATTATTTTAATAAACACAATATTACAGCGAAAAACATATCACATCGCATAGGATGTGTGAAATTACATCAATATTGTTTCTAAACATGTTTCCAAACTATTGATAGAAGACAAAATATTATGGTATATTGGTGTATGCATGTAATTCAGCAACAAGTTCATCATTATTCAATATAAAAAAATATCCAATTTTTTTCTTATTATTTCTGAAATCAGTTACATCAATTCCATCGATATGTCGATTCTTTTCACCAGCAACACACTCCAACAGATCATTATAAAAGTTTTGTGACCATGAACATATTAAATACTGGTTAGTTAAACAATCTTCACATAGAAATACATATCCAAATTTCTTATCATGCTGTCTTTTATGAATACAATTTATTATATCACAGTTATTTAAGATTTTGAAATAAAATCGTTGTTCGCTAGATTTCCATTCTATTGCTGATTGCATACAGTTATATAAATTTTTGAAAAGTGATGGGTGCACATATATAAAATTTCCTAGTTCTGAATCAGAGAGCAAGAATCCATACCGCTCCATTGTAGATCTAGTGAAGTAATTGATGTGATTATCTAGATATCATGTTTAAAAGTGGTACACAGGTCTGTTCCTTTGCATGGAAGGTGTGACAACATGTTGATAGGAAAAAATTATTTTTCACAAACATCTTGATAAACTTTTCGTTTTTGTCTCTGTGTCTAATATGCAGATGATACATTTGTAATTGACGTGAACTTTGAAAAAGGAAGTATAAACAAAACAACCCGCAAGTTGTTGTCCGAACATCTTGAAAACATATATGGTTGTATTTAATAACGTTAGAATTTTTTTTCATAAAAGAAACCATGTGTTTATTTCGTGGTGGTATTCCATAACTATCAAAGTAGTATGCTATATTATTATGAAAATATATAGCAATCCAATGACTACCTGATAATGTTCTTGGATCTAAGTTTACAATAAATGATTTAAAATGAGTTTTTCCATGTGGTAAACTATCAGATGCATAAACCCCTGCAAATCCATTCTTTAACCTGTAATCACTACATGCCAATCTACACAGTGAAATTGTGTTCATTTTTGTATTGAGTTACGTGCGAAAAATGTTTTTTTTTTTATATATAATAACAGCTGTTTAATAATCGGTGAACACGCTTCTTGATTTATCTAGTTCGATAGTATTGCGATATTCTGCAAAAACAATCAACGTAACAGTTTCAGGAAGGGGTGTTGCAAATTTCATATCTAGAGCAATATTTCCGGTTTTATTGACACTGGTATGTGTGTCATTTGCAGCGAGATCAGGAGTCAAATCCACACAATACAGCGTATAACCGTCTTTATATTCCAAATAATTAATATTTATGTTTTGAGAATTATGATATCGATTTAAATCCGTAAACAAACTTAGATAACACCTTGCATAGGTATTATTATTAAAATTAGGTTGAAATGGTTTTGCTGGTATCATCAAACCACCATTTAAGACTGTCAAATAATTTAAGTTATAATGCAAGAAATTGAAGGGTTTTTTTTTTATGTTTCCGTTATAACCATCATTGGATACAAATCCTAGAATTAACCGTGTGGGTAACTGGCCAATGAAAGCATTAGCTATTGTGGATGATTGTAAACCACTTGATAATGCAAAAGCTTTTACTTCAATTCGTCGGATAGCTAATTTCACTACCCCTTTTTCCAACGCTTTTTCATGAGCTAGCATGATAGATGAAGCAACACAGACTTTTCTTACATACAGACTCGCTGACTGAATTACAACTTTAAATGAATCATTTTCAGACATTAAAGAAAATATGTCTTTGTTTCGTTGCAATTTTATGCGGACATTAACACCGTTTATTAATAATTTCGGTTGTGTTGCTAAATCGAAATGCAACGTTCCTATAAGATCCATAACATCGCTTTTTTCGCATGCTAATTGTCTGTTCTTATATCCTTCGTTTGCTCCGCTTTTCTTCACATCATCATGTTTCGAAGAGGTATCCTTATGAAACAAACCAGCTCTATACATAGTCTCTTGTGATGATTTTGATGAAAACAGCAAACTTTCTAACAAAGCACGATAACCATAATTTGCTTGTGAAGCTATTTGTTTATCATTTAAAAACACAGCACATTCTGAAAACATAGTATTTAAAAAATAATTAATAGGAGCAACATCATCTGCATCAACCAGATTCGATCCGTTTTTCTTTATAACTTTTACTTGGAGATGTAAAATTGTGTGAGATAAATCCAAATAGTGTTCTCCATTTCCGCTAATATAAAACTCTAGAGGTGTTGTATCTGTTAGGGAAGCCACTGGATGGATTTCTAAAAACGTAGACGAATCAATCCCTAGTTGAATTGCAACATTATTGAACAAATCTAGTTCGCTTTTGAGACATATAACGTTGTTGGTATCCATCATGAAAAAATATCGCGTTGTGTTTTACAACGTTTTGTTGTTGAGTGTGATGATTTTCCGCTGTATTTTCTTTTTATACCCCTTTTTTTTCCTCGACCATGTTGTTGCAATTTATTAAAAATATCCTTTTTAATTTTTGTAGAAGTTTCACCAAATCTATTGCGGGTTGCATCTCTAAACGAGCTTCCAGATGCCACATCTGCTAAGACATTTTTTCCAGTATCTAATAATCGTCCTCCTAAATATCGTGAGGCTTTAATAGCCAACGGTGTGAGGTATCGACCCAAATCACCGAAAAATCCATAACCTCGTTGGTGTGGGATACCCTGAAAATAAGGTCCTCCACCTCCCACTTGATTACAATAATACGCTTCACAATCTTTGATGTTTAAGTGCATGGTTACATACAGAATGATGAACCAAAATTTATGACGATGAATTTATAGCTTTTTGCGTCTGAAGGAAAGCATCACAAAAGTTTTCCCTCCCATAAATACAATGTTGTTGCCCGAACTTGTTTTAAGTTCTATTTCAATAGTTTCAACAAAATTTTTGCGCACGGGAAAATAAACAGGTACATCATAGTGATTCACAATCTGATCTCCTTTCTCGTTTACACAAGGAATAGCACGAAGGACTGGTGAAAATGAATCACCTACATGGTGTGGAGCTATTAGATCAGTATACACAAATATTTCGGTTATTCCAGCATCTAATTCTATAGGATAATCACTGACATAATCCCCGGTTTTAAAACTGATATTTCTAGTAAAACCCAATAGATCTGCTAATCCTTTGTCAAACATCATTTCACATTTTGGCGGTATGTGCAAATGTACTTTTAAATTTGGTAATTGTCTGAGTTTCACATATTTAAATTCTTGAAACAAATGATCAGCATTCTTGTACATCCCTTCGTTTAAAGTTAAATATTCTGAATGTGTGGTATGTGTTTTTGTTTTATAATATTCTTTAATTTCTAATTTGATTAACTCTCCTGCTATTGTATCAATTAGAGGGTTTACAACATATTTTGCTGTTCCTTTTACTACGGTATCCTCTCTTAAATTTATTTTTTGTAAAAACGATCTAGCAAACTCTTTTGTCATACATAATTCAGCATAATCAGATACCACAATTTCCAGTTCATTTCTTATAGGTTCATAAATAAATTTTAAATAATTTTGTAGTTCTAATATTGCTATATTGTCATTTATTATATTAAAAACCCTCTCATCAAATTTATCGTTATTATTATTATTATTTTTTTTATACGAGTTAATGGGATAATGTGTGTCGATATATGTTTGGGATTTCTGTTAATAATTGCAAATGATTGACCATTAAGAGATTGTGTCGACCGTCTAAACTTAAACACACTTGATTTTGTTATAACAATATCTTCCTCCGGTAAATGCAACATATACAATAATTTCGATCCGTTAATTTTTCCTATCAATATTTCAAACCCCTTAGATATTTCAACGATAATATTTGTATTGATTTCATCCGTTGCGAATCGTATACTTGGTTGAATATTCACGATTTTTTCAATTTCGCGATTGATGTTCACCCAAAAATCATTGATATTTACTCCTATCTCATGAGGTAATTCTATGTCATATTGCATTATGTTAGACGGTAAATTTTCTTCTTTTATCATTTCAATTTTATAACTATTGTTATGGCCTGCTATATTAAACCAGTTTCTTGGTATGAAAATTTCTGATAATCCTACCTCCCATCGACCTGATAACACTAACGCCGATGATAATTTTGTTCTATATGATGCCTGCGTGTTTTGAGGAAAGTAACCCATGCTAGAATTGCTGGGTAATGTCACATAGAAGTCTGTTAGGATTTCATCCATGATGCTTTGACCCAAGAGTTGAAGCGATTGTCAAATCCTTTCCACTTTATGTAAAACTCTCTATTTTCACCTGTTCCTTTCGTTTTCAAAATTTTTTCCACTCTCCAAAAATCATGTGTGGTTTTCACAACTGTTTGAATTTCCTCTTCATAGAACCTTCCTTTTAAAATCATATCTTTCAAATCTTTTAAGACATAGGTAGGAGGAGTTGTGGGATACTGTTTATGCACAATGAAGATCTCATCAGTCCAATTAGGTAAATACCCTCTTTGAAATACTTTTCTCGTTTTCGATATTCTCACTTGCTCACCAATATTAAATTTATATTTTGACTCTATTCTATAACCATATAGCTTTTGAAAAATTAACGGTTCTAATTCTGGTCTAACTTCAACGGGTGCTAATCCGATACTATTGTGTTTGGTGGTGTTGTAGCTTTTTAAGACATCCTTTAAAACATCTAGATATTTATAGGAATTCCGATATGTGAATATTCTATATAACTTCGATTTTAACGTTCGGTTGAAGCGTTCGACCACACTAGCTTTATACTCGCTGTGAGAAGAATAATGATGGATATTATTTTTCTGAAACAACTGCTGTACCTGTTTATTATAGAACTCTTTACCCCTGTCTGTTTGAATAAGATGAGGATGGGTTTTCATCTGTTTAAATAGTTTTTTAAAACCATCAACCAAACACTCAGCATTTTTTCTTTTAATTGGAATTACATACCCATACTTAGAGAACACATCTATTGCAACAAGTAGATATTTGATTCCTTTGTTGTATTTGGAAAACTTCATCATTTCCACCAAGTCGCATTGGATGAGTTCTCCAATACCATATGATAAAACCTTTCGACGTTTAAATTTATATCTCACTGGTTTATGCAGAGTATACACATCTTGCGTTATTAACCAATTTCTTATTTTTTTGGGTGGTATTCCAGTTGCTTTAGACAATTTTAATATTCCTCCAAATGATGCAGGATTTTCAATGTTGTAATAATATTTTTCTAATATTCTAGCCACTTTTTTCGTGGTGATTGGCTTCTCGATCTCCATGGAGTTTCTCTGGAAGCAGTCGGAAAAACGGCTTGACTCCTCAATCCTCGTTTCTTGGATAATTGTCGTTCTCTAGCGATCCGTTGATCCTTTTTCCTAGTTACTATTCTCTCATTTGCAGGTGATATATACCGATCTTCGCTTAAAAATACGTTGTCATCGTCTCGATCACTTGACGCCTTCTTTTTTATTTGTTCTAATACAGTCTTATTTTCAATCCATGAATTTGGGATATTGATTTCTCGCAATGCTTTTAAAAACACGTTAAAATGTGTTGGTTCTATTTGTGATTTTGTATTTCGAAAGATATATCCAAAAAAATCTACCATTCTCGATCCTTTTATAGGAACATTGTCACGTGTTATTTCACCAAGATTGTTCCAGGTATATTGTCTAGTTTTCAGTTTCTCCATAATCAGGGGGACAAATTTGACATATTTCTTTGGTGCAGATATCAAGATATCTTTCAAAACCATATCTTCTTTTTCCTCTTTGGGTTTTATTTCATGGTCCTGTATTTCAATCGGATGGTTAACCTGAGAAAACTGATCATTTGCGATGCGGACGGATATAGGGTCTGGAGGGATATGCATCATTTTTTGATATCTCATAACAAGCTGACCCAAGAGTTTTACTTTCATATCATTAGGCAGCTTTTCACGTTCTAACAAAGCAGTTATTTCATCTTCTACCCGTAATTCAGGTCTCTGAGAATGATGGGAAGACATTAATTCTTCTGGAATGAGAGCCATTTTCCTAGCCATGATATCAACAAAAATTAACCCCCCACAATTTTTTCAATATTTTTATCACTTAATCAAAATATATCACAGTAATTTTAATATAATTTATATACAATTATAATGTTATCGTTGGTATTTCTTATCATCTGTGTTTTTATTCTTTAACAATTTTGTTCCCTATAACACGACCGACAACCCCTGCTAATGCTGACAATATGATTGGAGCTATCGCCGGTAAAAATCCACCAACCTGGTTCGTTAACAGAATTTTTTTTTACTCTGAACACCAAGTGACCGCTTTGCAAGTTTTCGCATAATATGTTTATACTTTTCCAATCTTGTTATATTTATAGGAAGATTTCCAGCTAAAATATTTAAACAAATTTCACACACTGCTGACACTTGTGAATGATTCGCCGTTTTCAATAATGCACGTTTCTGTAAAGGTGTAGATTTTGCCAACACATGCAGAAAATGATAGTTCTTTTTCAAATTTTTCATTGTGGTTGATATATCCAATAGATCCCCTCAGAACTGGGAAAAAGATTTTCACGTAAACGATATTCCTCTGTTGTCTGAGGATGCAAATCGATAACTAAATATTTGTACAACTCTCTTGTGGCTTTTATATAAGCATCCAGAAAATATTTGGTCTTTTGCGGATATAGTTGTCGACCCAAACAATTAATCTGACCGGTGTCTCTAGCATTTTTAAATAATATTATGTAATGAGCATTTAAGCTAATATCTCTCATAACTTTTATTCGCGGAAATAAATTTTGTAATATTAAAATAATGCTCATATTACAATGATGTGATGCGGCTGTGAACATGATAGCAATTCTTTCATTCAAATCATGCATCAGATCATCAATGATTATCAAATCTCCATTTTCAAATGTTTCTGGTACACCTCGAATGAATTCAATGTTTGGTTCATCCAAAAACCATGGAGCTGTATATAAATAACACCATTTGATTCTCTGAATTTCAGACTCGTAAATTTTGTTTTTAATCATTTTTAGAACGAGAGAGGTTTTTCCCGATTGAGAAGGTCCTACGATCAAACACGAACTCGGATGTTTTAGTTTAAACATTGTTCAAATATTAATAATAATAATAAAATGAGAGGAGCACCCTCACATCTCGAGATCTAGTATCTTTTTAAAATATATATTCGCTAGTAATAGTATTTAATCAGTTTTAAAAAGAGATCGGATATCGCCAGTCTGCCTCCCGCTTTTCAAAAATAGATTAGAAAAACATTTCTCCACATTGAGGATGTGACGTATCTTTATCGCAAGTATAAGAGGATGAAGATATCGGTTGTTTGATAATAACATCGTCAGAAGATCTTCAGTCTGAGTAAGTATAAAATTTATTAATACTTATAGTAGGTTTAAGTACTTCATCTCCTATTAGGTTAGGGGTTATAAATTCATTAGTGGTGTTTGATCACTTCTGGTATAAATTCTTATACTTTATACCCGTTAACTCTCATACGGTCATATAACACTCATCTGAAGTTAACGGGTATAAAGTATAAGAAATTATTCCAGAAGTGATCAAACACCACTACTTCTAGTATTTCACTTACAACCACCAATTCTGTTAATAGACTCCAGATTTTAAGCAAATGTTTGAAGCAATTTCGGTAGATAAAAATTTATTTTCTGTATTTTGAAATTAATGCTTTCCACACTTTTGAAAGTATTTTAGTATTTCTTATTACGATTCAAAACAATTTTCCGTTCAAAAATATGAGTCTAATACTAACGGTTCAAGAGTTTTAAGCAGCCTGTTTAAGCCTGATTAGTCTATCAAAAACACCCTGTATATTAAAAGCTTATTCAGAGCTTATAAAAGATTATTCAGATTATCAATCTGCATTAAAAGTATATGTTACTGAAAATAAATATTTTACAACAAATACTGTGAGCAATTAATATATATTATTTTAATACTCGTATTTTTCTTAAATGTTAGAGCATTTGTGATTAAGAAATTCTATGCTCTGTGTAGTGATTATCTAATTTAGTAATTTGTTTGATTTTAAAAATGAGTAAAATTTTCTAATTACACTATTATTTGGGTATTGCTATTATAGAAGTTAAATTTAAATGTTTTTTTTTTTTTGCATTCATATTTTACAAATTTAATTTGTATGACAATTATATTTAAAAGAATTTATGTCATTTGATCGTTTAAATACATTGATAGCAATTTTTCAGATGAAATCTCCATTCAAAATTCAGTTTTAAATTATTCGAATTATTTATGTAAATTATTAGATTATTTTCAATAATAGCATGCATGGAATATATAATGTAAAATTTCAAAATGCTAAAATCCATAACCAGCAATATGTATGTATATTTAATTTTAGAAAAAAATTCCTTCTATTTACTAAATATATTTTTCTCTTTCCTTCTAGGTAAGTGCTTTGTTGTGCTTGGTAAAAATGCAAACGCTGCTGTTGAGGTAAAGGAAAATTAGCAATACATTTTTTCCCTTTTTGAAAAGTTAACATCAGTATTATACATAATTGAATCAATTAATGTAAAATATATATTACAGAACAGGTTTTTTTATATTTCATTTTATATTTTATATTTTTTATAGTTCATTTTAATTAACTAGAATTGTCTTTTTCAATGAAGTGTTAAATTTTCAAGTATAATAAATTACTGTAGTACTGTAAAAGTTTAAAAAATACCAAAACTGAATGTATCACATTTTATAGTTGTTTAAATAAACGTGCATTTCAGTTGGACAGTGTTTCATAATCAATGCTTTATGCATGATTCATCATTCTTGTGTACTCTTCTTAAGAAGTTAACATCAGACTAAACATAGTTGACTCGCATAAAGCAGAAAATTTATTATAGTAAATCATTTATCTTTATTTACTGCGTTTTTTATTTTTAAAATGTATTGTTATCTAAATTTTACATAGAATTTATTTAATTGTTGTATCAAGTCAGAATAAGTAATGACCGTAAACATATTTCGATATCTCAATGTACTATAGTTATTATTTCAAATACAATTTTTTTAATTTCCCTGCAATACATGGTAATGTATAGGGAAAGTATTGGAATCATGTCGAAAATCGCAACTCGAGTTTTCGACGGATCTACACGTTTCGAGACCTCTAGAATACGAATAAACCATTTTTAGCGTGACGTCTGTGTGTGTGTGTCTGTCTGTCTGCCTGTCTGTCTCTCTGCTGTCTGTCTGCCTGTCTGTCCGTCTGTCTGTGCAGATTTTGTATCCCCTCTAACTAAAAAACTAATGAACCGAATTTCACAAAATTTGGTAGGTAAGTCACTTGTGAGCGAGTCTGGTGCTGATTAGTTTTGGGTACGATTTGGGATAAAAAAACTCGCCTTTTTTTTGCGAAATGGCATGTAAAAGCTTGTATCCGCTCTAACTGAAAAACAAATGAACCGAATTTCACAAAATTCGGTAAATGAGTCACTTGTTGGTTACTCTGGTGCTGATTTGATTTTGGTACGCTTCGGAAAAAAATAACCTGCCTGTTTTTGCAAAATAGCCTGCAAAAATTGTCAAAATCTAAACTAAAGAACTAGGTATACACAAATAAATCCAATAAAAGCTCGTTTAATACGTATTTTTTAACGACGAAAAGAATAAGATCAACCCCATTACACTAGGACTAACCGTTCTCGAGATATTTTAGTATTTCGTATTTTCTCTACGCCACCCTTGAAAATAAGTCCGATTACCGAATGAGAACGAAAATTGAATTAAAAGTGAAATAAATTTAATTAAAATAAAGAGAACGTGAATATAAGACTGCAGGGAAAGTCATGTGCTGCCCACATCAGATATTTAGTATTTGTAGATAATTGCTAGGAAATAACGGATGATGTTAAAGATGCTTGAAAAATATCACACAGCTTTAAAAATTTTTAACTGGACTGGTATCATTTACAAATTTTTAGGATAGTTCAGATTGAGGGAAATATCATTGAATCATCTAAGAGGAAGTGTCGGTAAAAAATTAGATGCAATAAATTTAATTCGAATAGATTTACATGACTTTGACAACATTTTACTTTCCCTGCAATACATGGTAATATGTAGGGAAAGTATTGGAATCATGCTGAAAATCGCAACTCGAGTTTTCGACGGATCTACGCGTTTCAAGACCTCTAGAATACGAAAATACTATTTTTGGCGTGACGTCTGTGTGTCTGTCTGTGTGTCTGTCTGTGTGTCTGTGCAATGTATGTATCCACTCTAACTCAAAAACTAATGGACCGAATTTCTTAAAATTTGGTAAGTAAGACCCTTGGGTGGGACCCTGGTGCTGATTAGTTTTTGGTGCAATTCGGAAAAAGAGAACCCGCCTTATTTTGCAAAATAGCCCTCAAAAATCTCATGTTTCACTCTAGCTGAAATACAAATTGACTAAATTTCACAAAATTTGGTAAAAAAATCACATGTGGAATACTCTGGTGCTGATTCGATTTTGGTACGATTAGAAAAAGAACAACCTGCTTTTTTTACAAATTGGCGTGCAAACATCGCCAATATCTAAAAAAGACTACGTCTGTTCAAATGTATCAATTAAATGCTTGTTTTATACGTAATTTTGACGAGAAAGAAATAAGAACAACTCTATTACTCTAGAACTAACCGTTCTTGAGATATTTGAGGTTTTTCGCATTTTTTATGCCACCTTTGTAAAAATGTCCAATTACTAAATAAAAGCAGAAATTGAATTAAAAATGTAAATGTAGTGCCATTTTGTGAAATTACACTCAATGTAATGAGTTCTTAAAGAAATAAAGAAAACACGAATTTGAGTCTGCAGGGAAAGTCATATGCTGCCCACATCAGATTTTTTAATTACAAAATTTCAAACAGACCTCAGTGATGTGTATATAAAAGATAACTTTACACAGGAATTGTGTGTGGCATTAATTATTTACTTTAAAGAGAGTGGTCAAGCAAAAAATGTAGTGAGTGAGACATAAACTGTAAAGATTCCCTATATATCTTAGACAAAACAAAAACCATCATCTATTACCTTAAAACCCAGATAAGTCAGTTATAAGTAACGGCTACCTGAATAGGCAAGAGCAAATATAAGTAAGCAATTATTTCAAGTACTGCACAATATTTTACGAACAGTTTGTCTGAGATTTGTATCAACAATTTAAACTTCTTACTAAGAATTTCTTAGAAATGCTTCTTATAACTAAAGCATACTGTCGCATATAATGTAATTAATCGCTGTGTTGCAGTAATCCACCAAATTTACCTCACAATTGAGCTTACCCTACTCACCCTAGCTTACCCTAGCTAACACTTACCCTAGCTAAAAGCAATGCATTGAATATTAATTACACATATATCTTTCAAATTATATTTATTTATGTGAACTCAATTATTATTATTACATACATTGCCACATGAACCCTTACAAATTTATTAATTGAAGATACTCGTTGATTGAATCTATATATATAAAGATGAAACGTGTGTATGTATGATCCACCATAACTGGAGAACGGCTGAACCGAATTTCATGAAATTTGTCTTGGTAGTCTTGAAATCACCCCACAAAAAAGAAATAGACCATGTTTCGAGTTTCTACGACCAGTGGTTCTCGA
The DNA here is from genome assembly GCA_951213105.1 of Amaurobius ferox. NCBI lineage: Eukaryota > Metazoa > Arthropoda > Arachnida > Araneae > Amaurobiidae > Amaurobius > Amaurobius ferox. Next base: position 72,907,333 of record OX578138.1, on the reverse strand, counting down.
GATAGTAGTGAAAAACGACACTTTTCCTAGGAGTTCTACTCTTTAACTCCATGATTCACAACGAAAAAGGTTGGACATTGTTGGTTTTATACGTGAAAGTCAATTAAATCTCTGAATTTTGTGGGAGTTTATTGAACATATTAGACACTTTTGAAAATTGCAGGTTTGAGATATGAATTTAAATGGAAACTTTCACCATGGTTTATTTCTCACAGGCTTACTCAACACTGAGTTTTGTGGGAGTTTATTGAACATATTAGACAATTTTGAAAATCGGAGGTTCAGATATCAATTTAAATGGAAACGATCACCATGGTTTATTTCTCACAGGCTTACTCAACAGCGAAAAGTATTAAGAAATCATAATAAAAATCAATCATGCATAAAGCATTGATTATGAAACACTTTCCAACTTAATTTTATTTAAACATCTCTAAAATGCGATACATTCAGCGGTAATATATCACAATCGGCCCTATATGTTCCGGTGTAATTTTTATCATAATTTTGCATGGTAAATCCCGAGCAACGCCGGTAATTTATAAAAATGACCCAGGAGGTTTGAATGCGAGACCTTAACTATGACCGAAACATTGCGAGGTATTACACTGGACCATTTACCATAATAATTGGTTGATACATACCTCTTTGTATAGTTGCACTGCATCAATTCACAGGGCTTAGTTTAGGAAAGTCGATGCGCTCGTAAATATTTTATTGCTCTCCCATATTTTTGACATTTTCTTTTACATGTCACACCACCATCTGTACTGCTGTCATTCTTATTTGCTACTACATTACTCGAACTTCCAGTCACCATCTATATCAGACTCTAGTAATCATCTCTCTCAGCAAAATATATTTAATTGAATCTTGTTTCGGGAACCATACTTTCCCGACACTTACTGCCCTAGCTTTCTGTGCGATATTGGGATGCATCTCAATTTTATCACTCTTTTGTCGAAGAAGCTTATGGAGATTACGCTAGTCATGCCTCGAAGCATCATTTACGTCCAACGTTGTAATTCTGATTTTTCCAGCAGATGATGTCGTACATTTATGGACCGGTGCATAATTACCTCTCCGCCTCCTTCATCAACACTAGTGCAAACTGCTTATGCCAATCGTTAGATCTTCGTTAGGCCAAAATTGATCCATATAAATCACCATTTGATCAAACCCTCTTCTAATAATGCTTCTGTAAATATTTAAGAGTTCTTCACGACTAATATTGTTGCAAGCATCAATTATCTTTTGTTTAAGGTCAATTGCGTTTAGTGGGCGAGTATTAAAAACTAGTGTTCGAGGACGACACAATAAATAAAAATCGAGAGAAGTTAAATCAGGGGATATTTGCAAAAATGTCTCCTATGTGTTATCATCCAGTTTCATCTTTCTTATAATATGTCAAAAATTTACATTTCTAATTTGATATAGGGTCCCCATTCACAATGTTCAATTTTCAATTAAATATAACTCGCTCAATTTTAAAGATGTAGATATGCGAGTTTTTTTAATGATTCTTGTTGCATTAAAAATAAAAATTTTGTAATTGACCCAATTTGACTAAGGGGGTCGTATAAAAATGTAAAAAGTGTAGCTTCTTGAAAATTAATGGGAGGCCTATTTCATTAACGTAGTCTTATTTCCTACCTTATTTTCAAGGTTTTTGCAATTTACATTGCCTACTTATCTCTAACAGGTAAAGAATTAAAGCGCGATTAAATTTTTTGGGGCACCCTGTATATATTTAGTAGGATGATAATTTTAATAACATATAGGAAGCAGGCGCAAATTGCAGATCCGGACCAGGTTTTGTTTTCATTTCTACAACACATTTCTACAACACATTTTTTAAAGTATTGACAAATCGATAACACCGAATGATAAAAGTGAGAACTGATAAATTTATTTTTAAAATTGTTTGGATTTTGATTTTAAATGTTAGGAGTGTATTGGAATTTAAATTAATTAATGAATGGATGATGTATCAATTATATTTCAATAATGTCTATATCATCTGCCCCTTTTAGTGAAAATTTGGGCGACCTTAGCAACGCACTTGTTGAATTTTAGAAAATGCCTTAAATTTGAGAAAATATCATCGAAGCGGCAAAAATGCTGTCTTCAATACCTTAGAAAATCTACAATTTCTTTCTTTGATAATGCTTGTTATTGGAGGAAATTATTAATTTAATATTTTTTAATAAAATATTTGATGAATTTCACTATCCATTGGACAGCTACGTTTTATTAGGGATTTTAGGGAGCAGAAATAGATTAACTTATGCTAAGGGATTATATAGTAGTATGTTTCAATAGGAAGTCGCATAAAATATAATAATATTGAATGTGATTGGTGCATAGCTGATATGGGTCTGTGGTTAATAGGAGCACATGTCATGCAGGCAGGCAGGTGAGAGGAAACTTTTGAAACCTATAAATGGTGGATAAAAGGTAGTATTTTGCAACTTTACCCTATTTTATGCCGGGCTTATCCTTCTAGTTTATATTAAATTTATAGGACAAAAATCGTATTTAATTTATATTAAATAAGATTTCAATGATATTTAATTAATGTGTTGTAAATGAGTTGGTGTTGAAACATCATATTCGAAAACAAACCACTTTCTCATAAATAGAACACGCTAACTGTATAAGGATAATGTTCGAATTTGTATTTTAAATAATCATCTAAAAAGTCTCGAAACTGTATCCAAAATGAATTAAAGTAGAAGGAAAGTATATTCTACTTCAATCAAGACCATCCGACCTACCCGAAGTTGTAAGATATCTGTTTGGACGGTCAGAACAGTGCCACCCAATGTATACTGGAACCGAGTGGGGGGCCGCATACACGGGGCCTGTACCCACCTTCCCCTACCACTAATCTCTTGGACGGATTTACGCACCCACATATATAACATGATCGTACTTATCATGAATACAGGGATAGTTTGGGAATTAAACTCGGGTCGCCAGTGTGCAATATCTGTGAGCTAACCACTATGCTATCTAACCCCTAAACTTTCATTCTATAATATTTATAGATCTATAAAATATAGTTATTTTTATATATTCACTTATTTTTGACTGCAACACATTGCATAGCTTGTAGTTAAACCCAAGACAGATAACATTACTCTACGCCCCACCGAATATGAGATTCTGAAAAATATATGTGAAATATATTTGAGTAGTGTTTTTATGTACCGATAATGTTTTATAGGTGCATTCAATATAATTTATAAATTCGCGTAATAAATGTATAAATATCCTAAAAATAACGTTCCGGATGACTGCTTCGAATGTGAACGCAGTTAATAGAAATAAGCAGAACAAATTATCTCGGACCATTTTCTCTCATGAAACTTTAAGTGAAGAACGTGTTAAAGTAAGCGGTAAGTAATTTTATTCAGGTCGCCTAGGTATCACTTTACTAGTTCTTATAATATATGTATACAATTTCATGCAGTGGTCATGCATATCCAATACATCATAATTTGACTTCATTTTCAAAATATCGTTTTTTTTTATAGCAAAAAATTTTAAAAGCAGAGAACACCATTTAATTTCTCCTTTTACACATTGCCAAGTTGTATTCACTCTTATATTCTTTTGATATTGCCTTTTACACGTGTTTTTTTTCGGAACAGTCACTGGAATATTTTGTTACTATGAAAGTGCCTTTTCAAAGAAAAATATTCTGTTTAGGAGAGGGATTTACAAATACAAAATAATTCCTTTTTCTCTTTTCCGTAAAACAATTTCGTTGTTGTTTAAAAAAGTGTTGTTGCGGTTATTTTTACAGAGGCTAATTTACCCATGGCAGTTTCGATGGAAGTTTTATTTTCAGACTAAAGTAACGGATTTGGGTTATGTCTGCCAGAGAAAGGGATTTAAAATAGGAAAATACATATAGAGCCATTGCCTGAGTCCGCTACGGGTCTGTAAACGCCCGCTCAGCCCCATTTCTCATCGACTCTTTACTTGAATGAGAGCAAAAATCATTAAAATAACAAAATTGCGTCCTGGTTCAGTGTGAGCGGGTCCAGGGGTTGAACAGTTGGAAATTCAATGTGAGCAATACCTTAAGATCGGCATCGCTTAATAAGCAGACATTGCTCCACAATAAACTTTACAAAAAAAGATTTTTTAAAACCACTCCGCCGGCTGCGATTGCATTAAAATATCTCTAAAATGTGCTATATTCAGCGCTGACATTTCTTAAATTCTACAGTACTACAGTAATTTATTATACTTCAAAACTTCAAACTTCATCAAAAAAGAGAGAGCTAGTTACACAAAATGAACTTTATTCAAATGACGCCATCGAAATATATATCACCTGCCTCTTTACATAAAATCAATGAATATTTCATTCATACCACTAATATTCCTAACTCCGGAACTAAATGATTTTGCTTGAAAAAAAAATCCAACAGTTCTTTTACAACTCACCTTACAATCGCTTGATTTGTTTACATTATGCATGATATAGTTTAAGATTAAAATTAGGTTACATTTTAAAAATAATCAAAGTTATGTGATTATTTAAAATATATATATATATATATATATATATATATATATATATATATGTATATATATGTATATATAGTAATTGCGTTGGAACATAATTTAGATACATAAATAATACGCAAAAACAAAGAGGTTTCATGACGAATGCAACTCTAATTATAAATATAAAGGAACTTTAAACATTTACGGAAACATCAAAAGAAATGGTAACCATATTTTATTTTGCAGTGAGTCACATGATCTCTTCATATATGATGAGTGTAATAATCTCAGACATACGACAGGCAGTCTGAATAACATACTAAAATTTCATTTCGATAAATTCACTTTTACGACAGTTATTTCGTGAATGAATGATCAAAATCATAAACATTTTTCAACTATGTTAGAAAATGTTACAAATTGAAAAATCTGATGTGGGCAGCACATGACTTTCCCTGCAGACTTATATTCCCGTTCTCTCTATTTTAATTAAATTTAATTCACTTTTAATTCAATTTCCGTTCTCATTTGATAACTGGACTTATTTTCAAAGGCGGCGTAGAGAAAATACGAAAAAACTAAAATATATTGAGAATGGCTAGTCCTAGTGTGATGTGGTTGATCTTATTCTTCTTTTGGTTAAAAATTACGTATTAAACAAGAATTTAATGGATATATTTGAGCAAAAGTAGTTTTTTATTTTAAATTTTGGCAATTTTTGCGTGCCATTTTGCAAAAAAAGGCAAGTTATTTTATTTCGAATCGTATCAAAATCTAATCAGCACCAGGATGACTCCAAGCGACATATCTACTGAATTTTGTGAAATTCGGTCCATTAATTTTTCAGCTAGAATGGATACAAGCTTTTGCGGGCCATTTCGCAAAAAAAAGGCGGGTTCTTTTATCCAGAGTCATACCCAAAACTAATCATCACCAGATTCTCCCACAAGTGACTTACCTACCAAATTTTATGAAATTCGATCAATTAGTTTTTTAGTTAGAGTGGATAAAAAATTAGCACAGACACACACACAGACGTCACGCTAAAAATAGTTTTTTCGTATTCTAGAGGTCTCAAGACGTGTAGATCCGTCGAAAACTCGAGTTGCGATTTTCGGCATGATTCCAATACTTTCCCTATACTTTACCATGCATTGCAGGGAAAGTAAAAAGGAAAATTAAAAGTTTCATTTGAGTTGATTTGGCAATATTACACATTTTATTCTTTTGTTTTACTTTATAATTTTGTATATATTAATAAATAATTAATAATATTTTATAAATATGAATATTATCTAGTAATAATTTGTAATAATTATTTCGGATACTAGAATACTGGAGACCTGGTCAATATTCGAATTTGATATTCGGATTCGAGAAATGTGATTCAAGCCCATGACCAATTAATACATATTTTAATCTGTTCAGTTTACTAATGCATTAAGTTCTACATAAAATACACATCTGCTTTGGTAGGAGTAAATATAACGCGACTTTGTATTCCGCCTGGAATGGATTGTATGCTGATTTCATCATAAATGTAGAGAATTGTGATAATTTCTAATTAATGCAAACGTGGATTTGGTATGTCTTGTTCTATTATCTGCAGGAGATGATGTAATTTTAAACTAAATCCCTTACGACATTTTGGGAATTATAAAAAATTTCATTTTAACCATTCAGTGAAAATAGATAAATTCGTGAATTAATTAACAATGGTGAAACATTAAAATATGTTAATTTTAAAATATATGCCTGTTTTCATTAACAAGCAAGGCTATGCCATGTATCAGCTATAAAAATCGGTCAGACATACAAACAAACATGGTCGACGGATTTGCACAGTATACATAGGCGGAACAACGGTTAAAGTAAAACCGTTTTTCGGCTATAGTATAACAGTTGACCGAATACACAACAAATTCGTCCCGAACATGGACGAATTCTGTATACAGTCACGTCCATATTTAACCACTTTTATTTTTCACATCCTGGGAGTTCTTTTGAGTTTATCTGCTATAAAATTGAAGCATGGGGCGGTGCGTTTTTAAGAAGATGGTTTAATTCTTTAATCGTTGTTTCTGTAGGTTCTAAAGTGCCCGATGGGAAACTATGGAATTTTAAATAACTTTATCGTGTGAAATTAATATTGTCACTAATTCTGCAGTTTCAAGTTTAATGCTCATTTTATAGTATTTATAGACCTATAGGTTATAGTTATTTTTATTTATTTATTTATTGTTAATACAAATAATTTGTATATCCTGTCATTATGCCCAAGATGGATTGTACTTGTATAATTCTATTGAACCACAGAGTATGATATTCTGAAAAATAAAACTGAAACACTTTTCAGTACCGCTTTTATGTACCAGTAATATTTCTTAAGTATACTGTATATAAAATCTAATTTTGCTTAATCAAGGGAAGCAAATAATACAAATACATAACTTTGGAAACGCTGCGCCAAGTAAAGGTGCTGTTAATTAAAATAAGTGGAACAAATAATCTTGGTTACTCACAGAGAATCGTGTTGACGTAAACGGAATAAGTTATTTTATTCAGGTCGACAGTGTGTCAGTTTAACAGTCTTCACTGTATATATATACAATTTCAAGCAGTGGACGTGCATCTTAATTTGACATCATTTCCAAAATATCGTTTTCAAGAGAAACAAAAATCTTCAAGACGCAGGAAATGCCTTTTTTATTATTTAACACATTTCCAAAATGTATCCACTTGTGTATTCTTTAATATTTCCTTCTGCACGTAAAACTGTAGACGGCGCTCTTTTGCGTCATTTTATAATGTACATTTTAAGGTACAATTACTCTTTCGTCTACTTTAACATATCAACTTTAGTTTCAAAGGAAAAGCGTGTTAAAATACGTGAGAATTTACATAGAGTGTGTATAAATATGATACAGAAAAACTTTCAGCGTTATCAGTATTCTGACAAATAGCAATAACCTCAAATAATTATCGAAGGCTGGTGAATAATGGCTTTGGTTTCAGCATATGCATATTTCTTCAGTTCTTTGCATATGCAAATAATCATTTAAGGTCAGAATATGCTTATATTACTAAATATTTAATAAGAATGTGATTTCAAATCAACTAGGACCGACGAATGTTTAAAGTACCTATAAAATTATACATTTTTTGACTATACTGAATTTTCGCTCTCCATTTGTTCAATCTCTAATCTTTAAGGATAATCAATATTAATTGAAAATAGTGGTGATGAGATTTAATTTGGTTGAAATTCTCTATATCTAATGCAATATCTATTTTGGACCAAAATTGTCCATTTGGCATCTTTTTTTACTTGAAATATTATTTTAGAAACCCGGCAGCGTTTCACCTCACAAAAAGTCGCCGTTTCTGAATCTGTAGTTTTCAAGTGTATACTTGATAAATCCGATTCAAGGAGTCTGTAACTGAGCCTCCAAGTAAGCCAAATACTAGATTCTTTTTCTATGAAATAAATAAATTATTTTCCTCTGTATGTCTCATAGCTGAGATGAACAAAAACTGCACAATTAGTGTAGTAGTTAGTAAAATGTTATTTATTGCTATTGTCGTTCCAACCGTTTATACTTCAGTGTTGACGAACACACAATCATTACTACTGAACCGATTTCAGTGAATGGTGACTCATTGTGTGTTCTGATGGGAGGTACATGCTTTTCTTTTAAAACAAACCGGTAAATTGTATTTAGAATTTCAAAAAATGAAAAACATAAATAAATAGTGCTCGGTAGTAAAGTACAATTTGCAATGCCTGATATAATTTTGTTACATAACCACATTGATGTATCATTTTGTTTTAAGTATGTGGCGAAAAAGATAATAAATGAGACAAGAAATCTTTTGAGACATTTGTCTCAGGGGATCGAGATTAAATCTCTAGGCGTAGTAGAAAGCACGTGTGCCTTAAAAGTCATTTTAAAGTCTCGAACCAGGTTCTCATAATTTCACCCAAAAAAGTAAATGATACATTAATCTCAAAATGGAGCTTTAAATTTCGCACGTAATAAGATTTCCTTTCAATTTAGTAGTGAACGTAATAATTAGTTTCAAATCATGAAATTGAAGTGTGAAGTACCAATTTTATCCGCTGTGTTTATTTCGACCATAATTTTTATTTTTCCTTTCATTTGATGCTATATAGGCAGCTTTTTACCATAGGCAAAACAAGCACATGCTTGCAATTACTCAGAGGATCATTTCCTTCTCCTTATCAATATTTTGTATAATTTTTTATGCAGTTTTTATTACTCCTTGCCGTAATTTTTGGACTTATCCGCCCGAGGAGAAAATTACGTAGTAATTAAATAAATTTTGAATATTTTGGGGTCCAGTCCTATTAGAAATTAAACAAATTGAAAATCCTGATAATTATGTTCAATTATAAAACAAACATTATTTAGAAAATAACGACAAAATTTAATTGTGTGTTCAAAGTGTAACCAACGTGTATAAATAATTTATTTGGCCACGCCCGTTTTTTCTTTCGGAGTTCATTTTAGGTATTGAAATAGAGTATAGTTGCACTAAATATCAAAATACGGAGTGTGTAAAATTTCAGTTAGATGATTTCATTCCAAATCACTATTTCAACAAGTGAAAAAGTGAACAGGGAATGTTTCAGAAATTGAAAATACTTTTCGGTCTGGAAAGCAATAATTATGTCCTATAAAGTCTGAATTTTCATTTTATTAACACTTTAAAACATAGTTGAGAAGTGTTTATGACTTTGTTTATTCTGTCTGCTTGTCTGTCTTTCTGTCCGTTAACACGATAACTGCCGTGAAAATGACTTTATCAAAATGAAATTTTAGTATATTCCTCAGACGGTCTGTGGGATCTAGGGGAATATAAATGAATAATACCATCCAATTAGTTTTGGATTGAAACCTGGTTGAAAAAAGGAAATTCGATGAACCCTATAGGACCTAATTTTTCAAACATTTTTTAAGCGAATTTAAAATTCGCAAATTGTTTCGAAAGTTTTAGGAAATATTCAAATTATCCCATAAAAATATAAAAAAAATGCAGCAAAATATATTCGGTAATTTTTTAAATAAAATTTAAAATACTAATTACACGCATATCATATGAAGAGATCACGTGAACCAATTCAAATTAAATATGGCATCCTTCTTGTGTCGAAATCGTAATTTTTAAAGTTCTTTTTAATTTATATTTTGTGTTGTATCTGTCCTGAAAGCGCTTTATTTTTGCTTAATTTATGTGCATCTATATTCGGAAACAGCGCAATTACAATATATATGAGTTTAAATGATCATCAAACTTTGATTATTTCTACAACGGAGCCTAATTTTCGCATATGGAAAAAGTGAACAAACACATCAAGCTGTAAGAGGAGTTGCATAAAAATTGCTGAATTTCTCTAACACAAAATTATTTAGCTCTGGAGTCTGCAATATTGTTGATATGAATGAAACATTCATTGATTTCACATAGAGAAGCAGGCGATATCATAGCAGACCTTTTCGATGATATTTTAAGCAGAGAGTTAAATTACTTCTACTTAGAGGGTTTTAAGTTTTCAAGTAAAGTAAATTATTGTAGTATTGTAATGAATGAAAGGAATAGAATAAAAGTGTTTGAATGAAATATTTACTGGCGATTTATATTTCAGTGACGTAATTTAAATATAGTTCATTTTTTTCGATGAAGTTTTCAAATATAATAAATTATTGTAGTATTGTGTAATTTAAAAAATATTACCCCTGAATGCATCGCATTTTGGAGATGTTTACATGAAATTGTATTGAAAACATTTGAGTTCAAATAATCCATGCTATCCATCCTGTTGAAGGCCCAGACCACACGACCAACCCAGGGGGTTTATGGTAACAAGTTGTGTGGCCGGGGCTATCCATCCTGTGTCAAAATTGGGATTTTTAAAGTTCTGTTTCATTTAAATTTAGTGTTGTATCCGTTTTAAAACCGCTTTTTTTTTTTGCTTCATTTTTGTGCATCTACATACTGAAACAGAATTACAATATATTTGAGTTTAAATGATCATCAGACTTTGATTATTTCCACAACGCAATCTAATTTTCATTTATGGAGAATGTAAACAGATTAGGCTGTAAGATGAGTTGAATAAAATTTACTGAATTTCTTTAACGCAATATTATTTTGCTCAGGGGACTGCAATATAGATGTTATTAATGAAATATTAACTGATTTTACATAGAGAAGCATACGATTTAATGGCAGACTTCTTCGACGAAGTTTTATGTATGGAGTTAAATTACTTTTACCTCCGTGGTTTTAAGTTTATAAGTAGAATAAATTATTGTAGTACTGTGATGAATGAAATAAAAATGTATGATTGAAATATTTACTGCTCTTACACAGAGAACCAGGCGATTTATATTTCGATGACGTCATTTGAATCAAGTTCGTTTTCTACGATGAAGTAATTTTCAAATATAATTATCCATTGCAGCACTGTGATAATTTAAAAAATATTACCTCTGAATGTATGGCATTTTAGAGATGTTTAAATAAAATTAGAGTTAAAAAGGGTTTCATAATCTATGTTTTCTGCATGATTGATTTTTCTTGTTAAGATATGCAATGGTATCTTACCAAAATTTAAAAAAAATCAACGTTTATGATTTTGTGTTCTTTTTATTAATAATACATCACTAAAATAATAGTAAATTCTGAAATTGAGAATGAAAAAAAAAAAACAGTTTTTCACCCAAGTTAATTTTTTGATTACAATTTCTATTTTGGCTAACTAAATCACGGATTTCACAGTGACTATTATATAATGAGTAGTCAACTGTATACTGAAAATTACAAATATATCAAAAAGCGCAGAATGTTTTCATGTGCACTAACCTCGTTTTAAGATTTGAATTTTTACTTTCTCGTACTATCTCATATAGTATAAAGTATTATTAAGAAAATTTTCGAATTCGAGATTTTGATGCCAATATATATTTTAAGCCTCCTTGAACACGTTTTGATTATTTTTGGAGTGATGCATCTGTCTGTCTGTCAGTCTGTTTATCTGTATTTCTATGGTTGTTTTCTTGTGTACACCATGGCGGCGACAAATAATAATACATTTTCACGAAACTTTATTATATCACGCTGTGTAATCAAAAACTCTTGAAATAGATAGAATTTTTCTAAATTCCAGTAAAAACTTTGAAATGTATTCGAAATATTATATATTTTTAACATAGCAGCGTAGTACAAAATTTAACATAATGATGCTTAAAAATGTTTATTTGTAGTTCAGTGATCATGGGACTCAATCATTCCGTTCATTTTGTGAAAGTTAGCCGCGATGCATTTTATTTTGTTCGTGACATTTTGAAGTATTGTATTGACAGAAAGATTTCGTGAAACCCTTTAAAGTCAAGGGTAATACGTTATAATTGTAATCCACGATACCGATTTTTCAAAATTATTCTTGTAAAATTTAAGGAAAAACAACAAAAAGAAACAAGCTACTAAAAATGGATTCTGCTATGTGAAAGTCTATTTGAGCCACACTGCAGTTAATTTCATGCATTCCGATCACTACTCATTCGTTCAGAGTTAGTAATCGACTGAAAAAATACAACGTTGTATCACCAACACCCCCCAACAATTAATTCACTTATTCAAATCCTCAGTGCTGAATTCAAGCTTAATGCAAACTTAGGCATCCTTTTGGAATTTGCATAAGCAAATTAACCAGAAATCAATTCCGTAAATCAATTTTGAACATTCCTAAGGATATGCAGATTTATTTTAAAACATGACAAATTAATGTAGGATAGATTTGCAAATTAGTGATCCAAGTTGGCACTGTTCTGATGAATGGGCGATGGTTATGTTTGATTGTTGATCCATGTGGACAGCACATCACTTTCCATACAAATCGGGATGGATTCTTTTTGGTGAATTTAGAAATCATGATGAATTTTCACTCATTTTTTATCAACTTAATAATTTAGTCCCCTTCACGAAAATTGAAATTTGACATTTTTCTGCGAATGTGTTAAACAAAAATAAAATTATTTATATACACGCATTCACATCAGAAACATTGGCGAAATTACGTCTAATTTATTGACTTTTTTAAATTAAATTATTGACAAATTGATAACACAGAATGATAAAACGAAAACTGATAAATTTATTTTTAAAATGTTTTGGATTTTGATTTTAAATTTTAGGAGTGGATTGGAATTTAAATTAATTAAGGAATGGATGATGTATTAATTATACTTCATAACTGTCTGTATCATCTGCCCCTTTTAGTGAAAATTTGGACGACCTTAGCGAAGCAGTTGATGACTTTTAGAAAATGTGTCAATACAATTTCATGCAGTGGTCCTGCATATCCAATGCATCATAATTTGACTTCATTTTCAAAATATCGTTTTTTTTTTTAAAGCAAAAAACTTTGAAAGCCGGGAATACCATTTAATTACCACACGTGTTTTTTTCCGGAACAGATTCACCGGAATATTTTGTTACTATGAAAGTGCCTTTTCAATGAAAAATATTCTGTTTAGGACTGGGATTTACAAATACAAAATAATTCCTTTTTCTTATATCCGCAAAATAATTTCGTTGTTGTTTCAAAAAGTGTTGTTGCGGTTATTTTTAAAGAGCCTAATATATCCATGGCAGTTTCGATGGAAGTTTTATTTTCAGACTAAAGTAGCGAATTTGGGTTATGTCTGCCAGAAAGGAATTTAAAATAGGAAAATACTATTGGTCATTGCCTGAGCCCGCTGCGAAGCTGTAAACGCCCGCTCAGCCCCATTTCTCACCGACCCTTTACTTGAATGAGAGCAAAAATCATAAAATAACAAAATTGGGTCCTGGTTCAGTGTGAGCGGGTCCAGGGGTCCATTGAACAGTTGGAAATTCAATGTAAACAATGCCTCAAGATCGGCGTCGCTTAATAAACTAGTATTGCTCAACAATAAACTTTACAAAAGAAGATTTTTTGAAACTACTCCGGCGGCTGTGAATGCATTTAAATATCTCAAAAATGTGCTATATTCAGCGCTGATATTTCTTAAATTCTATAGTACTACAGTAATTTATTATACTTTAAAACTTCAAACTTCATCAAAAAAGAGAAAGCTAGTTACACAAAATGAACTTTATTCAAATGACGTCACCGAAATATAATTCACCTACATCTTTACATAAAATCAATGAAAATTTCATTCATACCACTAATATTCCTAACTCCAGAACTAAATGATTTTGCTTGAAAAAAATCCAAAAGTTCTTTTACAACTCACCTTACAATCGCTTGATTTGTTTACATTATGCATGATATAGTTTAAGAATAAAATTAGGTTTCATTTTAAAAATAATCAAAGTTATGTGATTATTTAATATATATATATATATATATATATATATATATATATACATATACATATATATATATATATATATATATATATATATATATATATATATATTTATATATATATATATATATATATTTATATATATATATATATATATATATTTATATATATTTATATATATATATATATATATATTTATATATATTTATATATATATATATATATATATATATATATATATATATATATATATATATATATATATATATATATATATATATATATATATATATATATATATATATATATATATAATATAGAGTAAATATAACGCGACTTTGTATTCCGTCTGGAATGAATTGTATTCTGATTTCATCATAAATGTAGAGAATTGTAATAATTTCTAATTTACGCAATTGTGGATTTGGTATGTCTTGATCTGTTATCTACAGGAGTGGATATAATTTTAAACTAAATCACTTACGACATTTTGAGTATTATAAAAAATTCCATTTAAACCGTTCAGTGAAAATAGATAAATTCGTGAATTAATTAACAATGGTGAAACATTAAAATATAGAAATTTTAAAATATATGTCAGTTTTCATTAACAAGCGAAGCTATGTCATGTATGAACTATAAAAATCGGTCAGACATACAAACAAACATGGTCGACGGATTTACCCAGTATACATAGCCGGAACAACGGTTAAAGTATAACTGTTTTTTCCGGCTACAGTATAACCGTTGACTAAATACACAACACAATTCTTCCGGAACATGGACGAATTCTGTATACCGTCACGTCCATATTTAACCACTTTTATTTTTCACATCCTGGAAATTCTTTTGAGCCATTGAAATAAAGTTAATCTGCTATAATATTGAAGCACGGGGCGGTGTGTTTTTGAGAAGATGGTTTAATTCTAAATCGTTGTTTCCGTAGGTTCTAAAGTGACCGATGGGAAACTATGGAATTTTAAATAACTTTATCGTGTGAAAGTCATATTGGCACTAATTCTGCAGTTTCAAGTTTAATGTTCATTTTATAGTATTTATTGACCTATAGGTTATAGTTATTTTTATTTATTTATTTATTGTTAATACAAATAATTTGTATATCCTGTCATTATGCCCAAGATGGATTGTACTTGTATAATTCTATTGAGCCACAAAGTATGATATTCTGAAAAATAAAACTGAAACACTTTTTAGTACCGCTTTTATCTACCAGTAATATTTCTTAAGTACACTGTATATAAAATCTAATTTCGCTTAATCAGGAGTTCAAAAATACAAATACAAAACTATGGAAACGTTGCGCCAAATAAAGGTGCGGTTAATTAGAATAAGCAAATAAAAGTGCGGTTAATTAGAATAAGTGGAACAAATAATCTTTGTTCCACTCACAGAGAATCGTGTTGACGTAAACGGAATAAGTTATTTTATTCAGGTCGACAGTGTGTCAGTTTAACAGTCTTTACTGTATATATATATATACAATTTCAACCAGTGGACGTGCATCTTAATTTGACATCATTTTCAAGAGAAACAAAAATCTTCAAGACGAAGGAAATGCCTTTTTTATTATTTAACACATTTCCAAAATGTATCCACTTGTGTATTCTTTGATATTGCCTTCTGCACGTAAAACTGTAAACGGCGCTCTTTTGCTTCATTTTATAATGTACATTTTAAGGTACAATTACTCTTTCGTCTACTTTAACATATCAACTTTAGTTTCAAAGGAAAAGTGTGTTAAAATACGTGAGAATTTGCATAGAGTGTGTATAAATATGATACAGAAAAACTTTCAGCGGTATCAGTATTCTGACAAATAGCAATAACCTCAAATAATTATCGAAGGCTGGTGAATAACGGCTTTGGTTTCAGCATATGCAAATTTCTTCAGTTCTTTGCATATGCAAATGATCCTTTAAGGTCAGAATATTCTTATATTACTAAATATTTAATTAGAATGTGATTTCAAATCAACTAGGACCGATGAATGTTTAAAGTACCTATAAAATTATAGATTTTTTAACTATACTGAATTTTCGTTCTCCATTTGTTCAATCCCTAATCTTTAAGGATTATCAATATTAATTGAGAAAAGTGGTCTTGAGATTTAATTTGGTTAAAATTCTCTATATCTAATGCAATATCTATTTTGGGCCGAAATTGTCCATTTGGTATCTTTTTTTACTTGAAATGTTATTTTAGAAACCCGGCAGCGTTTCACCTCACCAAAAGTTGCCGTTTCTAAATCTGCAGTTTTCAAGTGTATACTGGATAAATCCGATTCAAGGAGTCTGTAACTGAGCCTCCAAGAAAGCCAAATACTAGATTCTTCTTCTATAAAAGAAATAAATTATTTTCCTCTGTACGTCTCATAGCTGAGATGAACAAAAACTGCACAATTAGTGTAGTAGTTAGTAAAATGTTATTTATTGCTATTGTCATTCCAACCGTTTATACTTCAGTGTTGACGAACACACAATCATTACTACTGAACCGATTTCAGTGAATGGTGACTCATTGTGTGTTCTGATGGGAGGTACATGCTTTTCTTTTAAAACAAACCGGTAAATTGTATTTAGAATTTCAAAAAATGCAAAACATAAATAAATAGTGCTCGGTAGTAAAGTACAATTTGCAATACCTGATATAATTTTGTTACATAACCACATTGATGTATCATTTTGTTTTAAGTATGTGGCGAAAAAGATAATAAATGAGACAAGAAATCTTTTGAGACATTTGTCTCAGGGGATCGAGATTAAATCTCTAGGCGTAGTAGTGTGATAAGGCTTTCACAGCTTGTTTAGCCACTATTTCGCTAAATTTGGGAAAAGAAAGATTCCCTACCGAATTTTTTGTGTTAAAATCACCAGCTCCTATTTCATATAATGTAATCCTTGGTAACAAGTTTTTACATAAACATAATGCTATTATAGATTATAATCACTTCTGTTTTAAGTTTTCAAACTCTTCCATTCCTTTTGTTGGTTATCAATGTACGAATAATTTACTTTCGATTTCAAATCATGAACCGGCAAATGAGTCGGAAATTGCAGACTCAAACCTAAGTAGTGTCGCAAAGCGTATTGCTGTGCCTGACTCGCAGATGAGTAGTGGAAAAAATGTTCGTGTGGTAGAGGACTGTAAACCGAAAGAGTTCCATACGAATGCATGTGCCAAATGCAAAGCAGATCTGGCACCGGTAGTAAATGAGTCTCAGGTCATTCGGGAAGAGTATGTGAGCAGAAATTTTTCGGAAAATAATGTAGTGCCACATTTGGGTAGTGAAGAGGTACATATTAACGATTTGGAAAATGGAAGCAAATCTTTTAGAGATTTGGTAGTAAATGCACAGAATGTTACTTTGCATATGGGGGAAAAGCAAAATCATGTTAGAGGTGGTACTGAAGTTAACTTTGTCATTCAACACAAAAACAATCCATGTAATCAGCAATTGGTCCACGTTAATAGATTAACTCCTTTACCTCCTAGACGTAGTGAATTGATTTCTAGCACATATAATGATAACATTGATAATTCTTCAACTCAAGAAACAAGACAATTTAAAAGTAGATATTTTCTAAACCATCAAAATAGGGTTAAAACTCAAAATGTTCCTAATTCACACAAGTATGACTTGCGCCCAAGAGGCCAATTTATTCATTAAAGTTACTTGTCAATTAAGGCAATATGTCAAGAGAGCAATTGGCTCAAAAGTAAAGTAAAATGTTTAGATTATGAAATTCTCACATTTTCAAAAAAAAAAAAAAAAAAAAAAAAAAAGACTGATATTGTTGTGAGATGGACAATTATGTTTCATAATATTATATTTTCAATTGTTTCACAAAATGTTTTGCAAAACTGTATGCTATGTTAAAATGGATCCAATATTTCTGAACTTCTGTGTAATTTGCTTTATGTGTCAGTCAGCTGAATGTTCTGTACTGCAAGTTCTGTGCCAGTGCAGCTTTCTGAATGTGAGTGCCATGTTAATCAGGTTGAAGTAGTGTTTTAAAATTCTAAATACTTAAATAATAATTTTTTTTTGCTTTACTTTAATGATAAGCAGTAATGTTTTAAAGTAATTTTAAGATAATTAAGTACTTGATGGATTAGAGTTTTGGTAAGGATTTTTAAGGATAACTGATAATTTTTATCTCTGTTTTATTTTATGAATGTGTGAATGATTTTTTTTTAATTTAAAGGTCTAGTAAATTTTAGAAATTTTTTTTTGTCATTTGGTGTTTGTTGACTTATTGGTTGGGGGTACCGCCACCTCTAGGTTTGCAACTTTCTAATGGACTTGTTTCTTGCCTGGGTGCCTGATCAACATTCTTGGTTTGAAAATTTGTCTCATTTTCTAAATTAGTAATTTTTTTAAATGTCTTTTAAAGTAATTTGTTGGCAAGGTTGGATAATAGTTAATAAATTGATTTCTGTGAAAAGTAAATTTATAGAATTTTAATTGTAAAATTTTTGAAGAAAGAAAACTTTTTGTTTAGTTAAACTTTTTGTGAGTTGAGTAAATTAAATTTTCATGTCTCTGTGGTACTCACCAGAAAATGTATTAGTGTTTAAATTTTAAAAGGGGCAATTTCATCATTTGTGTCTTGTTAATTTGGTGTTGTCTTGTAAAGGTCTATGCTTGTATTGAGACTTATTTTTTTTTGACTCACGAGTCAAACTTTAGGCCACTCTTGGATTTTGGTTATTATGCTGGTCATGATCTTGTTTGTTTTTGTTTTTTTCTTTGATGTACATGTACATCGCTCAAAATTTACACTAAATTCCTCTCAATGGAACATATGTCATTGGGAACTTAATGCAGGTATTTTCCTAGTATTGTGCGGAAAAATTCCCCGCTTTGCAGGAAATTTTTCTCCCGGGTCCCGAAGGAGTGTGATAAGGCTTTCACACCTCTGTGTTAAAATTGTATATTAAAGTATTGTTTTATTTCTGTGTGATTGAAAGTGTCAATTTCGAAATGTAAATGTCTTTTCTACATGTTTTCAATTACATTGACTTTTAAGGGAAGTGAACTCTAAAATCGCAAAAGTGTTTATGTTCCAGAAAAATAGTAATAGTTTTGTATTTTCGCTTCTCAGTCGCTAGTTGGGAACTTGCAGGTTTTGCGCACGCGCGCGTTTGAAAAAGGATTTTTGGAAGCAGTGTGGAAGGAGTCGTGGAGAAATGTAGACGTGTGTGTTTGATTCGCGTATGATCGCGAATTTTAAGAAAAGGTGGATTAATTTTGAAAGTGGAAGGATGTGATTAAAATATGTAACATAGTTCGACAAGTTGTGCGTAGAGTCGTTTGGCTCGGTTCAGAGATGAGTCACTCGTGTTTTTAAATGAATCAGCCTGGTAGTAATGGAATAATGAGTCTTGTGAAAAGAGAAAATGGTTCTTTCACTGATCGGCTTGAATCGCTAATAGGGCTAGAGGGAAGGCTCATTTTACAGCGATTTGTATTTGCCTGACTCCGCCTTGTGTCCTAAGGTATGAATCAACCAATCTCCGTAACCAACCAAGATGTCGAATTCCGCCAGCATGATGTTGTGTAGTCAAGTTTCCCGACCATTATGGATTTTGTTCTGCGCAAGAATCTCGATGAGTTTATGCCGAGAGTCCATCCTGATATCCTTTCCCATGGTACAGAATTGTAAATGTTATATTTAAAAGAGACGAGGTAAAGTTTTATATATATTTAGTCTTCCACCTAACGAATAGAGTGTTAATTGTAAAATCCTCGTGAGTATCGAGTCATTGATGATGTTATATGAAAATGTCGTATATGTTCAAAGTATACAAATGTGATATATAAAGGTCAAGTATAATATGAGGAATATTGTGTTTATTTTATGTATCAGAAAATATGTGTATTCTCTTGGTTCCTCTTCCTCCAGGGGTGTTCTTAATGGTCACCCTACCGAGTGTAACTCTGAGTTGTTGCGAGAAATGCTTGTACTCCACTGTTTTCGATCAACTGCCTTGTTATTTCATGTTTAATAAATGTGTTTGATTTCAAAACTTTGTCTTCTCTGTCGAGTATACCAAAACGATCGCGACAGTAGAAAGCACGTGTGCCTTAAAAGTCATTTTAAAGTCTCGAACCAGGTTCTCATAATTTCATCCAAAAAAGTAAATGATACATTAATCTCAAAATGGAGCTTTAAATTTCGCACGTAATAAGATTTCATTTCAATTTAGTAGTGAACGTAATAATTAGTTTCAAATCATGAAATTGAAGTGTGAAGTACCAATTTTATCCGCTGTGTTTATTTCGACCATAATTTTTATTTTTCCTTTCATTTGATGCTATATAGGCAGCTTTTTACCATAGGCAAAACAAGCACATGCTTGCAATTACTCAGAGGATCATTTCCTTCTCCTTATCAATATTTTGTATAATTTTTTATGCAGTTTTTATTACTCCTTGCCGTAATTTTTGGACTTATCCGCCCGAGGAGAAAATTACGTAGTAATTAAATAAATTTTGAATATTTTGGGGTCCAGTCCTATTAGAAATTAAACAAATTGAAAATCCTGATAATTATGTTCAATTATAAAACAAACATTATTTAGAAAATAACGACAAAATTTAATTGTGTGTTCAAAGTGTAACCAACGTGTATGAATAATTTATTTGGCCACGCCCGTTTTTTCTTTCGGAGTTCATTTTAGGTATTGAAATAGAGTATAGTTGCACTAAATATCAAAGTACGGAGTGTGTAAAATTTCAGTTAGATGATTTCATTCCAAATCACTATTTCAACAAGTGAAAAAGTGAACAGGGAATGTTTCAGAAATTGAAAATACTTTTCGGTCTGGAAAGCAATAATTATGTCCTATAAAGTCTGAATTTTCATTTTATTAACACTTTAAAACATAGTTGAGAAGTGTTTATGACTTTGTTTATTCTGTCTGCTTGTCTGTCTTTCTGTCCGTTAACACGATAACTGCCGTGAAAATGACTTTATCAAAATTAAATTTTAGTATATTCCTCAGACGGTCTGTGGGATCTAGGGGAATATAAATGAATAATATCACCCAATTAGTTTTGGATTGAAATCTGGTTGAAAAAAGGAAATTCGATGAACCCTATAGGACCTAATTTTTCAAACATTTTTTAAGCGAATTTAAAATTCACAAATTGTTTCGAAAGTTTTAGGAAATATTCAAATTATCCCATAAAAATATAAAAAAAATGCAGCAAAATATATTCGGTAATTTTTTAAATAAAATTTAAAATACTAATTACACGCATATCATATGAAGAGATCACGTCAACCAATTCAAATTAAATATGGCATCCTTCTTGTGTCGAAATCGTAATTTTTAAAGTTCTTTTTAATTTATATTTTGTGTTGTATCTGTCCTGAAAGCGCTTTATTTTTGCTTAATTTATGTGCATCTATATTCGGAAACAGCGCAATTACAATATATATGAGTTTAAATGATCATCAAACTTTGATTATTTCTACAACGGAGCCTAATTTTAGCATATGGAAAAAGTGAACACATCAAGCTGCAAGAGGAGTTGCATAAAAATTGCTGAATTTCTCTAACACAAAATTATTTAGCTCGGGAGTCTGCAATATTGTTGATATGAATGAAACATTCATTGATTTCACATAGAGAAGCAGGCGATATCATAGCAGACCTTTTCGATGATGTTTTAAGCAGAGAGTTAAATTACTTCTACTTTGAGGGTTTTAAGTTTTCAAGTAAAGTAAATTTTTGTAGTATTGTAATGAATGAAAGGAATAGAATAAAAGTGTTTGAATGAAATATTTACTGGCGATTTATATTTCAATGACGTAATTTAAATATAGTTCATTTTTTTCGATGAAGTTTTCAAATATAATAAATTATTGTAGTATTGTGTAATTTAAAAAATATTACCCCTGAATGCATCGCATTTTGGAGATGTTTACATGAAATTGTATTGAAAATATTTGAGTTTAAATAATCCATGCTATCCATCCTCTGTCAAAATTGGGATTTTTAAAGTTCTGTTTCATTTAAATTTAGTGTTGTATCCGTTTTAAAACCGCTTTTTTTTTGCTTCATTTCTGTGCATCTACATACTGAAACAGAATTACAATATATTTGAGTTTAAATGATCATCAAACTTTGATTATTTCCACAACGCAATCTAATTTTCATTTATGGAGAATGTAAACAGATTAGGCTGTAAGATGAGTTGAATAAAATTTACTGAATTTCTTTAACGCAATATTATTTTGCTCAGAGGCCTGCAATATGGATGTTATTAATGAAATATTAACTGATTTTACATAGAGAAGCATACGATTTAATGGCAGACTTCTTCGACGAAGTTTTATGTATGGAGTTAAATTACTTTTACCTCCGTGGTTTTAAGTTTATAAGTAGAATATATTATTGTAGTACTGTGATGAATGAAATAAAAATGTATGATTGAAATATTTACTGCTCTTACACAGAGAACCAGGCGATTTATATTTCGATGACGTCATTTGAATCAAGTTCGTTTTCTACGATGAAGTAATTTTCAAATATAATTATCCATTGCAGCACTGTGATAATTTTAAAAATATTACCTCTGAATGTATGGCATTTTAGAGATGTTTAAATAAAATTAGAGTTAAAAAGGGTTTCATAATCTATGTTTTCTGCATGATTGATTTTTCTTGTTAATATATGCAATGGTATCTTACCAAAATTTAAAAAAATCAACGTTTATGATTTTGTGTTCTTTTTATTAATAATACATAAATAATAGTAAATTCTGAAATTGAGAATGAAAAAAAAAACCAGTTTTTCACCCAAGTTAATTTTTTGATTACAATTTCTATTTTGGCTAACTAAATCACGGATTTCACAGTGACTATTATATAATGAGTAGTCAACTGTATACTGAAAATTACAAATATATCAAAAAGCGCAGAATGTTTTCATGTGCACTAACCTCGTTTTAAGATTTGAATTTTTACTTTCTCGTACTATCTCATATAGTATAAAGTATTATTTTCAAGAAAATTTTCGAATTCGAGATTTTGATGCCAATATATATTTTAAGCCTCCTTGAACACGTTTTGATTATTTTTGGAGTGATGCATCTGTCTGTCTGTCAGTCTGTTTATCTGTATTTCTATGGTTGTTTTCTTGTGTACACCATGGCGGCGACAAATAATAATACATTTTCACGAAACTTTATTATATCACGCTGTGTAATCAAAAACTCTTGAAATAGATAGAATTTTTCTAAATTCCAGTAAAAACTTTGAAATGTATTCGAAATATTATATATTTTTAACATAGCAGCGTAGTACAAAATTTAACATAATGATGCTTAAAAACGTTTATTTGTAGTTCAGTGATCATGGGACTCAATCATTCCGTTCATTTTGTGAAAGTTAGCCGCGATGCATTTTATTTTGTTCGTGACATTTTGAAGTATTGTATTGACAGAAAGATTTCGTGAAACCCTTTAAAGTCAAGGGTAATACGTTATAATTGTAATCCACGATACCGATTTTTCAAAATTATTCTTGTAAAATTTGGGGAAAAAACAACAAAAAAAAACAAGCTACTAAAAATGGATTCTGCTATGTGAAAGTCTATTTGAGCCACACTGCAGTTAATTTCATGCATTCCGATGACTACTCATTCGTTCAGAGTGAGTAATCGACTGAAAAAATACAACGTTGTATCACCAACACCCCCAACAATTAATTCACTTATTCAAATCCTCAGTGCTGAATTCAAGCTTAATGCAAACTTAGGCATCCTTTTGGAATTTGCATAAGCAAATTAACCAGAAATCAATTCCGTAAATCAATTTTGAACATACCTAAGGATATGCAGATTTATTTTAAAACATGACAAATTAATGTAGGATAGATTTGCAAATTAGTGATCCAAGTTGGCACTGTTCTGATGAATGGGCGATGGTTATGTTTGATTGTCGATCCACGTGGACAGCACATCACTTTCCATACAAATCGGGATGGATTCTTTTTGGTGAATTTAGAAATCATGATGAATTTTCACTCATTTTTTATCAACTTAATAATTTAGTCCCCTTCACGAAAATTGAAATTTGACATTTTTCTGCGAATGTGTTAAACAAAAATAAAATTATTTATATACACGCATTCACATCAGAAACATTGGCGAAATTACGTCTAATTTATTGACTTTTTTAAATTAAATTATTGACAAATTGATAACACAGAATGATAAAACGAAAACTGATAAATTTATTTTTAAAATGTTTTGGATTTTGATTTTAAATTTTAGGAGTGGATTGGAATTTAAATTAATTAAGGAATGGATGATGTATTAATTATACTTCATAACTGTCTGTATCATCTGTCCCTTTTAGTGAAAATTTGGACGACCTTAGCGAAGCACTTGATGACTTTTAGAAAATGTGTCAATACAATTTCATGCAGTGGTCCTGCATATCCAATGCATCATAATTTGACTTCATTTTCAAAATATCGTTTTTTTTTAAAGCAAAAAACTTTGAAAGCCGGGAATACCATTTAATTACCACACGTGTTTTTTTCCGGAACAGATTCACCGGAATATTTTGTTACTATGAAAGTGCCTTTTCAATGAAAAATATTCTGTTTAGGACTGGGATTTACAAATACAAAATAATTCCTTTTTCTTATATCCGCAAAATAATTTCGTTGTTGTTTTAAAAAGTGTTGTTGCGGTTATTTTTAAAGAGCCTAATATATCCATGGCAGTTTCGATGGAAGTTTTATTTTCAGACTAAAGTAGCGAATTTGGGTTATGTCTGCCAGAAAGGAATTTAAAATAGGAAAATACTATTGGTCATTGCCTGAGCCCGCTGCGGAGCTGTAAACGCCCGCTGCGGAGCTGTAAACGCCCGCTCAGCCCCATTTCTCACCGACCCTTTACTTGAATGAGAGCTAAAATCATAAAATAACAAAATTGGGTCCTGGTTCAGTGTGAGTGGGTCCAGGTTTCCATTGAACAGTTGGAAATTCAATGTAAACAATGCCTCAAGATCGGCGTCGCTTAATAAACTAGTATTGCTCAACAATAAACTTTACAAAAGAAGATTTTTTAAAACTACTCTGCCGGCTGCGATTGCATTTAAATATCTCTAAAATGTGCTATATTCAGCGCTGATAATTCTTAAATTCTACAGTACTACAGTAATTTATTCTACTTTAAAACTTCAAACTTCATCAAGAGAGAGAGAGCTAGTTACACAAAATGAACTTTATTCAAATGACGTCACCGAAATATAAATCACCTACCTCTTTACATAAAATTAATGAATATTTCATTCATACCACTAATATTCCTAACTCCAGAACTAAATGATTTTGCTTGAAAAAAATCCAACAGTTCTTTTACAACTCACCTTACAATCGCTTGATTTGTTTACATTATGCATGATATAGTTTAAGAATAAAATCAGGTTTCATTTTAAAAATAATCAAAGTTATGTGATTATTTAATATATATATATATATATATATATATATATATATATATATATATATATATATATATATATATATATATATATATATATATATATATATATATATATTTATATATATATATATATATATATATATATATATATATATATATATATATATATATACTATATATATATATATAGTAATATATATATATATAGTAATTACTATATATATATATATATATACTATATATATATATATATAGTAATATATATATATATAGTAATTACTATATATATATATATAGTAATTGCGTTGGAAGATAATTTAGATACATGAATAATACGCAAAAACAAAGAGGTTTCATGACGAATGCAAGAGGTTTCATGACGAATGTAATTATAAATATAAAGGAACTTTAAACATTTACGTAAACAGCAGAAGGAATGGAAACCATATTTTATTTTGCAGTGAGTCACATGATCTCTTCATATATGATGAGTGTAATAATTATGTTCAATTTTATTTTAAAATCTACCCAACATATTTTGCTGAACTGTTCTTATGTGATAACTGTTTTTATGTGATAATTTGAAAATTTCCTAAAATTCTCGAAGCAATTTGTGAATTTTACCCTTGTTTGAAAAAGGTTTGAAAAATTAAGACCCATAAAGTTCAACGAATTTCATCTTTTTATACCGGTTTAAATCCGAAACTAACGAGGTAATATTATTCATTTCTATTCTCAGACATACGAGAGGCAGTCTGAATAACATACTAAAATTTCATTTCGATAAATTCACTTTTACGACAATTATTTCGTGAATGAATGATCAAAATCATAAACACTTTTCAACAATGTTAAAAAATGCTACAAATTAAAAAATCTGATGTGGGCAGCACATGACATTTCCTGCAGACTTATATTCACGTTCTCTCTATTTTAATTAAATTTAATTCACTTTTAATTCAATTTCCGTTCTCATTTGATAACTGGACTTATTTTCAAAGGCGGCGTAGAGAAAATACGAAAAAACTAAAATATATTGAGAATGGCTAGTCCTAGTGTAATGTGGTTGATCTTATTCCTCTTTTGGTTAAAAATTACGTATTACACAAGCATTTAATGGATATATTTGAGCAAAAGAAGTTTTTTATTTTACATTTTGGCAATTTTTGCGTGCCATTTTGGAAAAAAAGGCAGGTTACTTTCTTTCGAATCGTACCAAAATCTAATCAGCACCAGGATGACTCCAAGCGACTTATCTACTGAATTTTGTGAAATTCGGTCCATTAATTTTTCAGCTAGAATGGATACAAGCTTTTGCGGGCCATTTCGCATAAAAAAAGTCGGGTTCTTTTATCCAGAGTCATACCCAAAACTAATCATCACCAGATTCTCCTACAAGTAACTTACCTACCAAATTTTATGAAATTCGATCAATTAGTTTTTTAGTTAGAGTGGATAAAAAATCAGCGCAGACACACAGACAGACACACACACAAACGTCACGCTAAAAATAGTTTTTTCGTATTCTAGAGGTCTCGAAACGTGTAGATCCGTCGAAAACTCGAGTTGGGATTTTTGGTATGATTCCAATACTTTCCTTATACTTTACCATGCATTGCAGGGAAAGTAAAAGGGAAAATTAAAAGATTCATTTTGAGTTGATTTTGCAATATTACACATTTTATTCTTTTGTTTTACTTTATAATTTTGTATATACTAATAAATAACTAATAATATTTTATAAATATGAATATTATCTAGTAATAATTTGTAATAATTATTTCGGATACTAGAATACTGGAGACCTGGTCAATATTCGAATTTGATATTCGGATTCGAGAAATGTGTTACAGTCCCATGTCTAATTAATACATATTTTAATCTGTTCAGTTTACTAATGCATTAAGTTCTGCATAAAATACACATCTGCTTTGCAAAGAGTAAATATAACGCGACTTTGTAGTCCGTCTGGAATGAATTGTATTCTGATTTCATCATAAATGTAGAGAATTGTAATAATTTCTAATTTACGCAATTGTGGATTTGGTATGTCTTGATCTGTTATCTGCAGGAGTGGATATAATTTTAAACTAAATCCCTTACGACATTTTGAGTATTATAAAAAATTCCATTTAAACCGTTCACTGAAAATAGATAAATTCGTGAATTAATTAACAATGGTGAAACATTAAAATATAGAAATTTTAAAATATATGTCAGTTTTCATTAACAAGCGAAGCTATGTCATGTATGAACTATAAAAATCGGTCAGACATACAAACAAACATTGTCGACGGATTTACCCAGTACACATAGCCGGAACAACGGTTAAAGTATAACCGTTTTTCCGGTTATAGTATAACCGTTGACTAAATACACAACACAATTCTTCCGGAACATGGACGACTTCTATATACCGTCACGTCCATATTTAACCACTTTTATTTTTCACATCCTGGGAATTCTTTTGAACCATTGAAATAAAGTTAATCTGCTATAAAATTGAAGCATGGGGCGGTGTGTTTTTAAGAAGATGGTTTAATTCTAAATCGTTGTTTCCGTAGGTTCTAAAGTGACCGATGGGAAACTATGGAATTTTAAATAACTTTATCGTGTGAAAGTCAAATTGGCACTAATTCTGCAGTTTCAAGTTTAATGTTCATTTTATAGTATTTATTGACCTACAGGTTGTAGTTATTTTTATTTATTTATTTATTGTTAATACAAATAATTTGTATATCCTGTCATTATGCCCAAGATGGATTGTTCTTGTATAATTCTATTGAGCCACAAAGTATGATATTCTGAAAAATAAAACTGAAACACTTTTTAGTACCGCTTTTATCTACCAGTAATATTTCTTAAGTACACTGTATATAAAATCTAATTTCGCTTAATCAGGAGTTCAAAAATACAAATACAAAACTCTGGAAACGCTGCGCCAAATAAAGGTGCGGTTAATTAGAATAAGCAAATAAAAGTGCGGTTAATTAGAATAAGTGGAACAAATAATCTTTGTTCCACTCACAGAGAATCGTGTTGACGTAAACGGAATAAGTTATTTTATTCAGGTCGACAGTGTGTCAGTTTAACAGTCTTTACTGTATATATATATACAATTTCAACCAGTGGACGTGCATCTTAATTTGACATCATTTTCAAGAGAAACAAAAATCTTCAAGACGAAGGAAATGCCTTTTTTATTATTTAACTCATTTCCAAAATGTATCCACTTGTGTATTCTTTGATATTGCCTTCTGCACGTAAAACTGTAAACGGCGCTCTTTTGCTTCATTTTATAATGTACATTTTAAGGTACAATTACTCTTTCGTCTACTTTAACATATCAACTTTAGTTTCAAAGGAAAAGTGTGTTAAAATACGTGAGAATTTGCATAGAGTGTGTATAAATATGATACAGAAAAACTTTCAGCGGTATCAGTATTCTGACAAATAGCAATAACCTCAAATAATTATCGAAGGCTGGTGAATAACGGCTTTGGTTTCAGCATATGCAAATTTCTTCAGTTCTTTGCATATGCAAATGATCCTTTAAGGTCAGAATATTCTTATATTACTAAATATTTAATTAGAATGTGATTTCAAATCAACTAGGACCGACGAATGTTTAAAGTACCTATAAAATTATAGATTTTTTAACTATACTGAATTTTCGTTCTCCATTTGTTCAATCCCTAATCTTTAAGGATTATCAATATTAATTGAGAAAAGTGGTCTTGAGATTTAATTTGGTTAAAATTCTCTATATCTAATGCAATATCTATTTTGGGCCGAAATTGTCCATTTGGTATCTTTTTTTACTTGAAATGTTATTTTAGAAACCCGGCAGCGTTTCACCTCACCAAAAGTTGCCGTTTCTAAATCTGCAGTTTTCAAGTGTATACTGGATAAATCCGATTCAAGGAGTCTGTAACTGAGCCTCCAAGAAAGCCAAATACTAGATTCTTCTTCTTCTATAAAAGAAATAAATTATTTTCCTCTGTACGTCTCATAGCTGAGATGAACAAAAACTGCACAATTAGTGTAGTAGTTAGTAAAATGTTATTTATTGCTATTGTCATTCCAACCGTTTATACTTCAGTGTTGACGAACACACAATCATTACTACTGAACCGATTTCAGTGAATGGTGACTCATTGTGTGTTCTGATGGGAGGTACATGCTTTTCTTTTAAAACAAACCGGTAAATTGTATTTAGAATTTCAAAAAATGAAAAACATAAATAAATAGTGCTCGGTAGTAAAGTACAATTTGCAATGCCTGATATAATTTTGTTACATAACCACATTGATGTATCATTTTGTTTTAAGTATGTGGCGAAAAAGATAATAGATGAGACAAGAAATCTTTTGAGACATTTGTCTCAGGGGATCGAGATTAAATCCCTAGGCGTAGTAGAAAGCACGTATGCCTTAAAAGTCATTTTAAAGTCTCGAACCAGGTTCTCGTAATTTCATCCAAAAAAGTAAATGATACATTAATCTCAAAATGGAGCTTTAAATTTCGCACGTAATAAGATTTCATTTCAATTTAGTAGTGAACGTAATAATTAGTTTCAAATCATGAAATTGAAGTGTGAAGTACCAATTTTATCTGCTGTGTTTATTTCGACCATAATTTTTATTTTTCCTTTCATTTGATGCTATATAGGCAGCTTTTTACCAAAGGCAAAACAAGCACATGCTTGCAATTACTCAGAGGATCATTTCCTTCTCCTTATCAATATTTTGTATAATTTTTTATGCAGTTTTTATTACTCCTTGCCGTAATTTTTGGACTTATCCGCCCGAGGAGAAAATTACGTAGTAATTAAATAAGTTTTGAATATTTTGGGGTCCAGTCCTATTAGAAATCAAACAAATTGAAAATCCTGATAATTATGTTCAATTATAAAACAAACATTATTTAGAAAATAACGACAAAATTTAATTGTGTGTTCAAAGTGTAACCAACGTGTATAAATAATTTATTTGGCCACGCCCGTTTTTTCTTTCGGAGTTCATTTTAGGTATTGAAATAGAGTATAGTTGCACTAAATATCAAAGTACGGAGTGTGTAAAATTTCAGTTAGATGATTTCATTCCAAATCACTATTTCAACAAGTGAAAAAGTGAACAGGGAATGTTTCAGAAATTGAAAATACTTTTCGGTCTGGAAAGCAATAATTATGTCCTATAAAGTCTGAATTTTCATTTTATTAACACTTTAAAACATAGTTGAGAAGTGTTTATGACTTTGTTTATTCTGTCTGCTTGTCTGTCTTTCTGTCCGTTAACACGATAACTGCCGTGAAAATGACTTTATCAAAATGAAATTTTAGTATATTCCTCAGACGGTCTGTGGGATCTAGGGGAATATAAATGAATAATACCATCCAATTAGTTTTGGATTGAAACCTGGTTGAAAAAAGGAAATTCGATGAACCCTATAGGACCTAATTTTTCAAACATTTTTTAAGCGAATTTAAAATTCGCAAATTGTTTCGAAAGTTTTAGGAAATATTCAAATTATCCCATAAAAATATAAAAAAAATGCAGCAAAATATATTCGGTAATTTTTTAAATAAAATTTAAAATACTAATTACACGCATATCATATGAAGAGATCACGTGAACCAATTCAAATTAAATATGGCATCCTTCTTCTGTCGAAATCGTAATTTTTAAAGTTCTTTTTAATTTATATTTTGTGTTGTATCTGTCCTGAAAGCGCTTTATTTTTGCTTAATTTATGTGCATCTGTATTCGGAAACAGCGCAATTACAATATATATGAGTTTATATGATCATCAAACTTTGATTATTTCTACAACGGAGCCTAATTTTCGCATATGGAAAAAGTGAACAAACACATCAAGCTGTAAGAGAAGTTGCATAAAAATTGCTGAATTTCTCTAACACAAAATTATTTAGCTCTGGAGTCTGCAATATTGTTGATATGAATGAAACATTCATTGATTTCACATAGAGAAGCAGGCGATATCATAGCAGACCTTTTCGATGATGTTTTAAGCAGAGAGTTAAATTACTTCTACTTTGAGGGTTTTAAGTTTTCAAGTAAAGTAAATTATTGTAGTATTGTAATGAATGAAAGGAATAGAATAAAAGTGTTTGAATGAAATATTTACTGGCGATTTATATTTCAGTGACGTAATTTAAATATAGTTCATTTTTTTCGATGAAGTTTTCAAATATAATAAATTATTGTAGTATTGTGTAATTTAAAAAATATTACCCCTGAATGCATCGCATTTTGGAGATGTTTACATGAAATTGTATTGAAAACATTTGAGTTCAAATAATCCATGCTATCCATCCTGTGTCAAAATTGGGATTTTTAAAGTTCTGTTTCATTTAAATTTAGTGTTGTATCCGTTTTAAAACCGCTTTTTTTTTTGCTTCATTTCTGTGCATCTACATACTGAAACAGAATTACAATATATTTGAGTTTAAATGATCATCAAACTTTGATTATTTGCACAACGCAATCTAATTTTCATTTATGGAGAATGTAAACAGATTAGGCTGTAAGATGAGTTGAATAAAATTTACTGAATTTCTTTAACGCAATATTATTTTGCTCAGGGGCCTGCAATATAGATGTTATTAATGAAATATTAACTGATTTTACATAGAGAAGCATACGATTTAATGGCAGACTTCTTCGACGAAGTTTTATGTATGGAGTTAAATTACTTTTACCTCCGTGGTTTTAAGTTTATAAGTAGAATAAATTATTGTAGTACTGTGATGAATGAAATAAAAATGTATGATTGAAATATTTACTGCTCTTACACAGAGAACCAGGCGATTTATATTTCGATGACGTCATTTGAATCAAGTTCGTTTTCTACGATGAAGTAATTTTCAAATATAATTATCCATTGCAGCACTGTGATAATTTTAAAAATATTACCTCTGAATGTATGGCATTTTAGAGATGTTTAAATAAAATTAGAGTTAAAAAGGGTTTCATAATCTATGTTTTCTGCATGATTGATTTTTCTTGTTAAGATATGCAATGGTATCTTACCAAAATTTAAAAAAAATCAACGTTTATGATTTTGTGTTCTTTTTATTAATAATACATCACTAAAATAATAGTAAATTCTGAAATTGAGAATGAAAAAAAAAAACCAGTTTTTCACCCAAGTTAATTTTTTGATTACAATTTCTATTTTGGCTAACTAAATCACGGATTTCACAGTGACTATTATATAATGAGTAGTCAACTGTATACTGAAAATTACAAATATATCAAAAAGCGCAGAATGTTTTCATGTGCACTAACCTCGTTTTAAGATTTGAATTTTTACTTTCTCGTACTATCTCATATAGTATAAAGTATTATTAAGAAAATTTTCGAATTCGAGATTTTGATGCCAATATATATTTTAAGCCTCCTTGAACACGTTTTGATTATTTTTGGAGTGATGCATCTGTCTGTCTGTCAGTCTGTTTATCTGTATTTCTATGGTTGTTTTCTTGTGTACACCATGGCGGCGACAAATAATAATACATTTTCACGAAACTTTATTATATCACGCTGTGTAATCAAAAACTCTTGAAATAGATAGAATTTTTCTAAATTCCAGTAAAAACTTTGAAATGTATTCGAAATATTATATATTTTTAACATAGCAGCGTAGTACAAAATTTAACATAATGATGCTTAAAAACGTTTATTTGTAGTTCAGTGATCATGGGACTCAATCATTCCGTTCATTTTGTGAAAGTTAGCCGCGATGCATTTTATTTTGTTCGTGACATTTTGAAGTATTGTATTGACAGAAAGATTTCGTGAAACCCTTTAAAGTCAAGGGTAATACGTTATAATTGTAATCCACGATACCGATTTTTCAAAATTATTCTTGTAAAATTTGGGGAAAAAACAACAAAAAAAAAACAAGCTACTAAAAATGGATTCTGCTATGTGAAAGTCTATTTGAGCCACACTGCAGTTAATTTCATGCATTCCGATCACTACTCATTCGTTCAGAGTGAGTAATCGACTGAAAAAATACAACGTTGTATATACCAACACCCCCAACAATTAATTCACTTATTCAAATCCTCAGTGCTGAATTCAAGCTTAATGCAAACTTAGGCATCCTTTTGGAATTTGCATAAGCAAATTAACCAGAAATCAATTCCGTAAATCAATTTTGAACATACCTAAGGATATGCAGATTTATTTTAAAACATGACAAATTAATGTAGGATAGATTTGCAAATTAGTGATCCAAGTTGGCACTGTTCTGATGAATGGGCGATGGTTATGTTTGATTGTCGATCCATGTGGACAGCACATCACTTTCCATACAAATCGGGATGGATTCTTTTTGGTGAATTTAGAAATCATGATGAATTTTCACTCATTTTTTATCAACTTAATAATTTAGTCCCCTTCACGAAAATTGAAATTTGTCATTTTTCTGCGAATGTATTAAACAAAAATAAAATTATTTATATACACGCATTCACATCAGAAACATTGGCGAAATTACGTCTAATTTATTGACTTTTTTAAATTAAATTATTGACAAATTGATAACACAGAATGATAAAACGAAAACTGATAAATTTATTTTTAAAATGTTTTGGATTTTGATTTTAAATTTTAGGAGTGGATTGGAATTTAAATTAATTAAGGAATGGATGATGTATTAATTATACTTCATAACTGTCTGTATCATCTGCCCCTTTTAGTGAAAATTTGGACGACCTTAGCGAAGCACTTGATGACTTTTAGAAAATGTGTCAATACAATTTCATGCAGTGGTCCTGCATATCCAATGCATCATAATTTGACTTCATTTTCAAAATATCGTTTTTTTTTTAAAGCAAAAAACTTTGAAAGCCGGGAATACCATTTAATTACCACACGTGTTTTTTTCCGGAACAGATTCACCGGAATATTTTGTTACTATGAAAGTGCCTTTTCAATGAAAAATATTCTGTTTAGGACTGGGATTTACAAATACAAAATAATTCCTTTTTCTTATATCCGCAAAATAATTTCGTTGTTGTTTCAAAAAGTGTTGTTGCGGTTATTTTTAAAGAGCCTAATATATCCATGGCAGTTTCGATGGAAGTTTTATTTTCAGACTAAAGTAGCGAATTTGGGTTATGTCTGCCAGAAAGGAATTTAAAATAGGAAAATACTATTGGTCATTGCCTGAGCCCGCTGCGGAGCTGTAAACGCCCGCTGCGGAGCTGTAAACGCCCGCTCAGCCCCATTTCTCACCGACCCTTTACTTGAATGAGAGCTAAAATCATAAAATAACAAAATTGGGTCCTGGTTCAGTGTGAGTGGGTCCAGGTTTCCATTGAACAGTTGGAAATTCAATGTAAACAATGCCTCAAGATCGGCGTCGCTTAATAAACTAGTATTGCTCAACAATAAACTTTACAAAAGAAGATTTTTTGAAACTACTCCGGCGGCTGTGAATGCATTTAAATATCTCAAAAATGTGCTATATTCAGCGCTGATATTTCTTAAATTCTATAGTACTACAGTAATTTATTATACTTTAAAACTTCAAACTTCATCAAAAAAGAGAAAGCTAGTTACACAAAATGAACTTTATTCAAATGACGTCACCGAAATATAATTCACCTACATCTTTACATAAAATCAATGAAAATTTCATTCATACCACTAATATTCCTAACTCCAGAACTAAATGATTTTGCTTGAAAAAAATCCAAAAGTTCTTTTACAACTCACCTTACAATCGCTTGATTTGTTTACATTATGCATGATATAGTTTAAGAATAAAATTAGGTTTCATTTTAAAAATAATCAAAGTTATGTGATTATTTAATATATATATATATATATATATATATATATATATATATATATATATATATATATATATATACATATACATATATATATATATATATATATATATATATATATATATATATATATATATATATATATTTATATATATATATATATATATATATATATATATTTATATATATTTATATATATATATATATTTATATATATTTATATATATATATATATATTTATATATATTTATATATACATATATATATATATATATATATATATATATATATATATATATATATATATAATAATATAGAGTAAATATAACGCGACTTTGTATTCCGTCTGGAATGAATTGTATTCTGATTTCATCATAAATGTAGAGAATTGTAATAATTTCTAATTTACGCAATTGTGGATTTGGTATGTCTTGATCTGTTATCTGCAGGAGTGGATATAATTTTAAACTAAATCACTTACGACATTTTGAGTATTATAAAAAATTCCATTTAAACCGTTCAGTGAAAATAGATAAATTCGTGAATTAATTAACAATGGTGAAACATTAAAATATAGAAATTTTAAAATATATGTCAGTTTTCATTAACAAGCGAAGCTATGTCATGTATGAACTATAAAAATCGGTCAGACATACAAACAAACATGGTCGACGGATTTACCCAGTATACATAGCCGGAACAACGGTTAAAGTATAACTGTTTTTCCGGCTACAGTATAACCGTTGACTAAATACACAACACAATTCTTCCGGAACATGGACGAATTCTGTATACCGTCACGTCCATATTTAACCACTTTTATTTTTCACATCCTGGAAATTCTTTTGAGCCATTGAAATAAAGTTAATCTGCTATAATATTGAAGCACGGGGCGGTGTGTTTTTGAGAAGATGGTTTAATTCTAAATCGTTGTTTCCGTAGGTTCTAAAGTGACCGATGGGAAACTATGGAATTTTAAATAACTTTATCGTGTGAAAGTCATATTGGCACTAATTCTGCAGTTTCAAGTTTAATGTTCATTTTATAGTATTTATTGACCTATAGGTTATAGTTATTTTTATTTATTTATTTATTGTTAATACAAATAATTTGTATATCCTGTCATTATGCCCAAGATGGATTGTACTTGTATAATTCTATTGAGCCACAAAGTATGATATTCTGAAAAATAAAACTGAAACACTTTTTAGTACCGCTTTTATCTACCAGTAATATTTCTTAAGTACACTGTATATAAAATCTAATTTCGCTTAATCAGGAGTTCAAAAATACAAATACAAAACTCTGGAAACGCTGCGCCAAATAAAGGTGCGGTTAATTAGAATAAGCAAATAAAAGTGCGGTTAATTAGAATAAGTGGAACAAATAATCTTTGTTCCACTCACAGAGAATCGTGTTGACGTAAACGGAATAAGTTATTTTATTCAGGTCGACAGTGTGTCAGTTTAACAGTCTTTACTGTATATATATATACAATTTCAACCAGTGGACGTGCATCTTAATTTGACATCATTTTCAAGAGAAACAAAAATCTTCAAGACGAAGGAAATGCCTTTTTTATTATTTAACACATTTCCAAAATGTATCCACTTGAGTATTCTTTGATATTGCCTTCTGCACGTAAAACTGTAAACGGCGCTCTTTTGCTTCATTTTATAATGTACATTTTAAGGTACAATTACTCTTTCGTCTACTTTAACATATCAACTTTAGTTTCAAAGGAAAAGTGTGTTAAAATACGTGAGAATTTGCATAGAGTGTGTATAAATATGATACTGAAAAACTTTCAGCGGTATCAGTATTCTGACAAATAGCAATAACCTCAAATAATTATCGAAGGCTGGTGAATAACGGCTTTGGTTTCAGCATATGCAAATTTCTTCAGTTCTTTGCATATGCAAATGATCCTTTAAGGTCAGAATATTCTTATATTACTAAATATTTAATTAGAATGTGATTTCAAATCAACTAGGACCGACGAATGTTTAAAGTACCTATAAAATTATAGATTTTTTAACTATACTGAATTTTCGTTCTCCATTTGTTCAATCCCTAATCTTTAAGGATTATCAATATTAATTGAGAAAAGTGGTCTTGAGATTTAATTTGGTTAAAATTCTCTATATCTAATGCAATATCTATTTTGGGCCGAAATTGTCCATTTGGTATCTTTTTTTACTTGAAATGTTATTTTAGAAACCCGGCAGCGTTTCACCTCACCAAAAGTTGCCGTTTCTAAATCTGCAGTTTTCAAGTGTATACTGGATAAATCCGATTCAAGGAGTCTGTAACTGAGCCTCCAAGAAAGCCAAATACTAGATTCTTCTTCTTCTATAAAAGAAATAAATTATTTTCCTCTGTACGTCTCATAGCTGAGATGAACAAAAACTGCACAATTAGTGTAGTAGTTAGTAAAATGTTATTTATTGCTATTGTCATTCCAACCGTTTATACTTCAGTGTTGACGAACACACAATCATTACTACTGAACCGATTTCAGTTAATGGTGACTCATTGTGTGTTCTGATGGGAGGTACATGCTTTTCTTTTAAAACAAACCGGTAAATTGTATTTAGAATTTCAAAAAATGAAAAACATAAATAAATAGTGCTCGGTAGTAAAGTACAATTTGCAATGCCTGATATAATTTTGTTACATAACCACATTGATGTATCATTTTGTTTCAAGTATGTGGCGAAAAAGATAATAGATGAGACAAGAAATCTTTTGAGACATTTGTCTCAGGGGATCGAGATTAAATCCCTAGGCGTAGTAGAAAGCACGTATGCCTTAAAAGTCATTTTAAAGTCTCGAACCAGGTTCTCGTAATTTCATCCAAAAAAGTAAATGATACATTAATCTCAAAATGGAGCTTTAAATTTCGCACGTAATTAGATTTCATTTCAATTTTGTAGTGAACGTAATAAATAGTTTCAAATCATGAAATTGAAGTGTGAAGTACCAATTTTATCCGCTGTGTTTATTTCGACCATAATTTTTATTTTCCCTTTCATTTGATGCTATATAGGCAGCTTTTTACCATAGGCAAAGCAAGCACATGCTTGCAATTACTCAGAGGATCATTTCCTTTTCCTTATCAATATTTCGTTTAATTTTTATGCAGTTTTTATTACTCCTTGCCGTCATTTTTGGACTTATCCGCCCGAGGAGAAAATTACGTAGTAATTAAATAAGTTTTGAATATTTTGGGGTCCAGTCCTATTAGAAATTAAACAAATTGAAAATCCTGATAATTATGTTCAATTATGAAAAAAACAATATTTAGATAATAACGTACGGGCCAGCCTGTACGAATAATTTATTTGGCCACGCCCATTTTTTCCTGGAGTTCCGCCTTCCTTTCGCTGCCGCTCATTTATCGGAACTCACCGTAGCCGTGGTGCATCCGTTAGGGATTTCCCCCCTTATTAGCTGACGCTCAACAACTGACTTAACTCTCTTTGCGAACAATTTCAACAAGCTCAGCCCAAAGCTCGCTACTCTCGCCAATCCTGAAACTCCCTTCGTGAGTTGAAAGGCTTCGTCTCCTACTTCCACTAAATATCAAAGTAGGGAGTGGTAAATTTCAATTAGATGATTTCATTCCAGATAACTATTTCAACAAGTTAAAAAGTGACCAGGGAAAATTTCAAAAATTTAAATCTTTTCGGTCTGAAAAACATTGATTCTGCCCTATAAAGTCAGGCCGATGTGGTGGCCGAGCGGTCAAAGAGGCAGGCGTTTCATCGTGATGGCTCGGCTGCCAAATTGCGGGTTCGAGTCGCGCCTGCGGGCATGGATGTTGTTATGTCTTATTGCGGCAGAAGTCAGACTTCTACTTTCGGGTGCCCCGGGTCTATGGCTAAACAGAAGCAGTGCACACATTCTTCCTTAATAAAATAAGTTAGGGACACGACACCAACCAACCTATAAAGTCAGAATTTTGATTTTATTTTATTTATGATACAATAGGTCATTGATCAATTTTCAAATGGCAGTCATTCGGGCAGTCAGTTGCTATGTCCTAAATAAATCTTTAGTTATAGCCCCACAGAACTTGAGATTGCTAAATATCCAAAATGAAATATTTATGTGGAAGGTTACATGTACCGATAGTATTTTATTGAAATATTTTATACAAAAAAGGTTTTTGCAGAACTACAGGAATCATGGTACATCCAATATCATAAACTCTGCACCAATTAGAGATCAAATAGAACATCAAATAGAGCTGATCGAAATAAATAGAAAATCAGATACGGGTCCAATGAATAAAAATATGAAAACGTAATTAAGCATAAATAAACAATTTCGAAGATACTCGTTTTTTTATTTGCGAGAACTAGGTTGCTATTCCTCCTGCTCGCCAAGTCCCTAAGTATCTTCGCGAATCGGGAGGCATTTCCTCATACTCGCTACCGCTCAATAATTTCGTTTCGCGAACACTTTCGTGCCGCCTGCTACGCAATCATAAAACGTCCGATGGTATGCTGCTTGTTATCTGACATTCACCACCTCTAGAGCCCTATCTTTTTCGGCCCTTATTTGTCCTAAACCCTGGAGTTCCGCCCTCCTTTCGCTGCCGCTCATTTATCGGAACTCGCTGTAGCCGTGGTGCATCCGTTAGGGATTTCCCCCCTTATTAGCTGACGCTCAACAACTGACTTAACTCTCTTTGCGAACAATTTCAACAAGCTCAGCCCAAAGCTCGCTACTTTCGCCAATCCTGAAACTCGCTTCGTGAGTTGAAAGGCTCCGTCTTCTACTTCCTGGCGCTCCATCGAGGACTCTTTCGTGTCGCCTGCTATTAAGGATGATTTTCTTACTGTATTATGAACAAATGGCAACATTTTACAGTTGTATGTTTTGCCGTTTATTCGTAATACAGTCAGGGCCTGACTAAAGCAGGCATCTGCCTTGTTTCTGTGAAACCAGAAATAGATCTCACATGTGTGTTGGTGAGACAGGTTTATGCCAGTTATTTATTGATTCGAAACTTCGGACAATACTGCGAGTCTGAGTGACGCCGAGGTACCATAAATTTAGGAGTGTCAAGACAGAGGGGGCACTTACGAGGATGTCAAGTAGCGACATTGGTTCAATGATTAACCAATGGAGAAAATTATTGTTACGTCACACTGAATGCTGCAAATGAAAGCAAAGGAGAGTGACACCCCCAAGAGAAAAAGGGAACCACAACTTGTGACCGAGGAAGGACATTAGAAGCAGAAGATAAGAAAACTTGGAGACGATGACTTGATTTGAATACAAACTTGTAGAGTGTTCCGTAGAGGTTCCAAAATAATGGCGATCTTTTGATGTGT
Organism: Amaurobius ferox; assembly: GCA_951213105.1. Lineage (NCBI taxonomy): Eukaryota > Metazoa > Arthropoda > Arachnida > Araneae > Amaurobiidae > Amaurobius > Amaurobius ferox. The sequence continues at coordinate 72,866,768 of OX578138.1, read as the reverse complement.
GAGTGCAATCAGGGTACGAGAAGGAGCCATACACCGAGAGTTATGGCGAGTACGAAATACCGATGCCAGCATTTTGATATATGATCATAGTCCGAGACAGCCGTGAAGGTATGTGTTCCTCAAATAACTTTAGGTCTAGAAACGTTTAGGCAAATTAAGTGGTCTCACGTGTTCCCCCGCCAAAACTAATAATTAATTGTGTAATGAATTAATAAGTGTTGATGTTGTTAATAAATGTTTTATTGTTAAAGTTTAAATGGTGTAGTCAAGGTATATTATAATAATTAAGAATTCCTTTACAGGACTCACGCAGAGGTTAAATAATTGGAGGGTTTATAGCGGCACAATTAAGCAATGTGCAATTTAATTAACGAGTCCACTATGTATGAATTTACGGCCATATTAAGAGATAAAGATCGATATGTTAATGATAAAATAATTAGAGGGTTATTGCAAGCACAACGCACAACGTAATGATAAATAATGTTAATCATAATTTAAGTTCTTTTATTACTTTCCTTATATACATAATGTATAAGGAAAGTATTGTGACGGGGTCGAAAATTCGAATTCGAGTTTTCGACGGAAGAGCACGTTTCAAGCATCTCTGATCACGAATCAAACATTTTTGAAGTGATGTCTGTGTGTGTGTATGTGTATGTGTGTGTGTGTGTGTGTGTGTGTGTGTGTGTGTGTGCGTGTGTGTGTGTGTGTGTGTGAAAGTATGTGTGTGTGTGTGTGTGTCAGTGAGTCTGTGGAGACGATAACTGACGAACGAATGGACCGATTCGAACCAAATTTGGTACAAAAATCACAATCCGTAAACACTAGAAGCCTGTTGTTTTTATACGTAATCGAATGTTCAGAACCCCCCTAAATTTTCGAATGAAATTTTGAAAAAATCGTCAAAAAATCAAAACCGCTAATAAAGTTACGCAAATAGACATTTCTTATGTAATTTTTCATTAGAAAACGATTGGCATAAATTTTAGAACGCTAACATGAACCGTTCTCGAGATATTGTGCATTTTTCAAAAAAATTATGAAAAAGTCACATAAAAAAAAAATTCCTATTGAGAAACATGTTCACTTTTCATATGTAATACCATGCGATAAATTGAGTGACATCATTCTCGTGGATCTAGCTCGTTCCATTCATGAAAAAATATACTTTGAATAATACTTTTGTATTTGAACGCCAATAGTCATTTAGCTGCTGTAAGAATAACTTTTTTCTTAGTGAATAACGCTTGGCGAGATTTTGGCGATGAATTTGGCGGAATGTCGCCAACTTGGCGACTTTTTTGAAATGTTGCCAAATTAGTGAAAATCTCGCCAAATGGATAAAAATGATGCTAAATCAATGAAAATGACGACTAATTGTCGAAAATTCAATATCTTGGAAAGAATATTAGTATCTACAATAAGAGAAACCTATTTTTTTACTGTAAAAGTAGTAAATTCATTACATTATATAAGGAAAGTCATGTGTTGCCCACATCAGATTTTATATATAATGTATAAGGAAAGTATTGTGACTGGGTCGAAAATACGAATTCGAGTTTTCGACGGGAGAGCACGTTTCAAGCATCCCCGATCACGAATCAAACATTTTTGAAGTGATGTCTGTGTGTGTGTGTGAAAGTATGTGTGTGTGTGTGTGTGTGTGTGTGTCAGTGAGCCTGTGGAGACGATAACTGACGAAGGAATGGACCGATTCAAACGAAGTTTGGTACAATAATCACAATCCGTAAACACTGGAAGCCTATTATTTTTATACTCAATCGAATGTTCAGAACCCCCCTAAATTTTCGAGTAAATTTTTTAAAAAATCGTCAAAAAATCATAAACGCTAATAAAGTTACGCAAATAGACATTTCTTATGTAATTTTTCATTAGAAAACGATTGACATAAATTTTAGAACGCTAACATGAACCGTTCTCGAGATATTGCACATTTTTCAAAAAAATTATCAAAAAGTTATATAAAATAAAAAATAGAATTCTATTGAGAAACATGTTCTCTTTTCATATGTAATACCATGCGATAAATTTGATGACATCATTCTCGTGGATCTAGCTCATTCCATTCATGAAAAAATATACTTTGAGTAATACATTTGTATTTGAACGCCAATAGTCATTTATCTGCTGTAAGAATAACTTATTTCTTCGTCCATAACGCTTGGCTAGATTTTGACGACGAATTTGGTGGAATGTCGCCAACTTGGCAACTTTTTTAAATGCTGCTAAATTAACGAAAAACTCGCCAAATGGATAAAAATGACGACTCATTGACGAAAATTCGATATCTTGGAAATAATATAAATATCTACTATAAAAATAATCAATTAGTAAATTCATTGCATTGTATAAGGAAAGTCATGTGCTGCCCACATCAGATTTTTTTTTATTAGCGCACCACAGTTTCATGACAAAGTTCATGACAACAATAGTTGCAAAACGTTCACTTCAGAAGTGCACAAAAAATTGAATATCTTACTAACTAAATTAGCAAAATCGCATTTAAAAAAAGGGCTCCATCCAGCAAAAATTCAACTATGTAGGTATATGCCACCAAAAATTCAATGTCTTGCTATTTCTAGTCTATCCAGAGCGCGAACTCAAATACACTTCTGTTGAGTTTGACAATAAAATTTTCCTAAACTAAATTTTAAATCAAACAACTGTTTATATAAATGTATTCCCCTAATATTTTTCTACAAATGTACCAAATTTCATATTTTTGTATGCTATTTTGCTTTACATGACACATAAACACTAGGAAAGGAAATTTGTGAAACAGCAGCAGAGGTGCACCAGCTACTAGTTTTTAATTTAAAGAGATACGCGTTTTTGCATATATGACAAGCAAGCATTGACCCAAATGTGGCCCCTGCTGTTCAAAACAGTTATAATGCCAAATATGGTCTGCTGTTTAAAACAGTTATAATGCTAAATATGGCCAGCGGTTCATAACAGGTTCATACCACTGTAGACGTATATGTAAATTTGGAAGATTACAGCTGCCTTCTCCCATCTAGAAGACAACAATGTCGAAGTCGATTTCACTGCAATGAACTGTAAGTGACTGCAATGAACTGTACTGCAATGAGCAGTCACTGCAATGAACTGTAACTATGTGTTTCAGTGCAATGAACTGTAAATATCATCAAAGATAAGTCAGCTGTGATAGTAATGTCAGTTTGAGTAACATGTGAGTAGTATATATATATATATATATATATATATATATATATATATATATATATATATATATATTGTGGGACACATTTTAAATAAAGAAACTTAAAGTTGAACTTTTATTATTAATTTCATTAAGATTAACATGGCCGTTAATTCATACATATTGGATTTAATTGTACATGGCTAGTTGTGCCGCTATATAAAACCCTCCAATTATTTTACTTTCGTGTGAGTCCTGTAAAGGAATTATTAATTATTGTAATACTCATTGACTGCACCATTTAAACTTTAACAATAAAACATTTATTAAAAACATAAATCTTAATTAAATTCAATTACACTATTTAATTGCATCATTTCAGCGGAGGGGACATATGTGACCAAAACGGAAAATCCTAAATAGTGGTTACGACCGGATATCATTTTCAATGGGCACATACCTTCAATTTCTGCCTTGGGCTTTGATCATATATCAAATGCTTGCATCAGTTATTAATACTGGTCATAACTCTTTGGTGTGTGGCTCCTTCTCGTACTCTGATTGCACTCACACATTAATATATCTCCATTATTTTGGAACCTCTAGGGGACACTCTACAAGTCTGACTTCACCAAATCCAGTCATCGTCTCCAAGTTATCTTAAGTCGTATTAGAACATATTAGTACCTCACTCTCTCAAGTCATGTTAGTTTCTCATTCTTCTCTAGTCTTCTCTTAAGTCTCGGGTCACAGGCTGTGGTTCCCTCGTTGGGGGGGGGGGGGGGTAACTCCCCCTTTTCTTTAATTTGCCGCATTGAGTTTTACGTAACAATCTTCTTTTTTTATTGGTTACTCCTTTAACCAATAATACTCCTTTACCCCCATTCCACATTTCGTAAGGCTCAGCCCCAGCTCAGCCCCTCTGTCATGGCCCCCTAAATTTATAGTCTTCTGACCTTTAGGTTCACGGGGTGATAAAACTCGGTGCCAGCCAGACTACAAGTTTGCTCGCCGTTTTGGCCACCATAAATTTGTACATAAAACTGTTCTTCAAAAGTGAGATCTATTTCTGGTCACACACACATATATATATATATATATATATTTTCAAACTGAAAAGAGGTATGGATGGAAGCAATGTACCAAAAGATGGCCGGGGGAGGGGGGTTGTGACCCCCTCACCCCGGTTAAGCATACTTTGCGTCGCGACAACACTCCCGGAGAGCCGGTACATTGCAAAATAGAATACGAATGTATCAAGTTTTAAGATGAAACCAGACATTATACTCAAACAAATATAAGAGGGAGTTGTTGAGATCTAGCCATATCAAAAATCACTAACAGTAAATGTTTGAAATATGTTCACTAGTATAAATGAGCAAAACTACATAGCTTTTACTTAAAGAAGACTTTAAATATTGACATTTAATATGACAATAATAACAAATTCTATCTTTAAAACCATTTACCTCAATGACAGTTATCATACATGTAGATGTACATCTTGTATACCGTATTATACCAGATGAAATAAATCTTCCATACCGTATTACACAATAGACCCTATTCAAGAGGTCCCATATCAGATATCACTATGCTTTACCTGTGACTATCCAGTTTGTATATTGCCATCAGTTCTATTTAAATATATATTCTGATAAATTTATAATATTATATTTTACGGTATTTTCATATATATATATATATATATATGCTCTGACTCACTGGAAGTGTCGCTGTGAACGTTCGTACTGCCTCTTAAGTTGTATTTCGCCATGTCCATTCCGGTGCTTCTAGATATTTTTATACTGTTGAGGTTGATCGCATATACACGTGGTGAAAAAAGATTAATGTCACATGGTAATACAAATTTTCCTAATGTTTCTTCATTTTTACATCTTTTGGTGCATGTAGTCTGAGTTTGGACATTTATTGTAATGTACAATTGTCCAATCTGAAACAGGCAATTGTTTGGGTTAATTAGAATTAAATACTCATACCTGAAGATGAATTTAATTCTCTTTAATTTTCGAATTTGAGCCGGTGCTGATCTTTCATATTATCGGCATTGTGGCAGTGGTTTTGCTTCTATGGTGATGTTACTATTTCATGATTACTTGAATTAATTATTTTTATTATTATTTATTTCTAATATATATATATATATATATATATATATATATAGGGTGGGCTGGTATGCAAATGATACCAGTCTGGTGTGATTGCGCATGACCGTGAATGCACCCGTGAGTGGCTCTATAAGCATGAGCCAACGGTCTTATAAATGTGGGGCATGTATTCGACGCCCCATCAATGCGAGAAGCTTTAGCCGATGAAGGCACGTGTGCGGAGTGAAAAGAATGGTAGGTAGACGCCAGAAACGTCAATATACTCAATTGATGGGCTTCAAAAGAGGCCTGATCATCGAGCTGAAAACCGCATGGTGGTCATCGCGCCTGTTAGCCCGTCACGTGGATCGTTTGGACTATACCGTCCGACTGTGTTGGGAGCAATTGTCATGGGACGCCACACACAGGTGCCATGGCGGAAAAAACCCCGAAATCCGAAAGTAATATTTTTCGACACCAACTACTATTTTTTGATAGGCAATGAACCGAAGTATCTTGCCATGTAAATAAATGCATTTTATTCAGTATAACGAGAAGCAAAATCTGATCTTAAACAGGACTTCCACATTCTAATTGAAATCGCGTTTATTCTAACTAAAATTTCAATATTTTTCCCAAAATTTTTGTGGATATTTATAATTATATGTCTCACGTATTTTCAATATATGTAACCTCAGCTTATTTCTGACATAAATACATTTCGTAAAAACACAGCCAAAATCATACTATAAAGCGTAAAATATAGATATATAATTTTTTTTGTTTTCCTTCATTTATTTAAACCTATAAAAAAAGCTACACGTTCCTACACGCTCTGGATGAGTTATTTCGAAAGCAGATACTATTATGCAACTGTTCTGTGAAAATCAGCTGCAACTTTTTGCAACCTTCGCTGTTTCGGCATGCATATAAAATCTTACTTTTAACTTATCTACGTGCGCAAAAAGTATGCAAAACTATTAAGAAATGCATAAGTTGTGAGGTTTTTTCCGCAAATTCCTCATTTGGCATCACTGTGCGCCACCCAGACACGGAGGATCGGCTCTGGATGGACCAAGCATTCCACGAGTAGAGAGGATCGAATGATCGTGTGGCCGGCACATTTAGAGCCCACGGCGACCCAATTCGCGTTACAGGGTTAAAGCCCCATGGCGAGGCGACCTGGGGGTTTACGCCTATCAACCGCCATGAACCGCGTTACAGGCACAGGTAGCGGGTCTTGTATGCGCACGAACCATATCTAGACGCCTGGAGGAAGCGAATCTACGATCCCAGCATCCCTTGCGTGTAATGGCGGAGTGGGGCCCTGCACATCGCGCGCATCTCAGCAGCAGTGAACATACTTGACTAGAATGATAGAACCCACAGCAACCATGACACTGTGAAGCATAACCTCTTCTGCCAGTGTAGGGCTCCAGCTTCACTTCTGTGCCTAATATTCTATCTATAGCAAATAAGTCCTCTGTGTTAGTCCCGGGTTTAAGCTGGAGGCAGTAGAGGGGAAGGGGCTATTTGCTGCGCCTTCTGGTTAACCTAACATTGCTAATCACTGAAAATCCCATGGCTTCAATAATTTCAGCGATAGCGGAAATTTCAGTTGCCACCGATAATCCAAAGGATTACAACTTTTACTGGGCGGTCTTCCTTTAGATTAAATGTCTTGAATTGGAACCCTGATTTTTTCAAGAAATCCGTGCAATTCCGGAATTCGGTTGCATTATCTGCAAAAATCTTTAAAAAACGGCCCTCAAGCTTGGGGCTAACATTCCTGCCAATATGTTTCAGACTGAATAATATAGAGGGCCAGTAAGGCTGGCTGGCACTTATGAGTGGCTGGGGGAGAGGGGGCTCGGCTTAGTGTCCGTGGCGCCCATTCCAATTCCAGTACTTTCGTTATCAGGGTTGTTAAAGATTCATACTTGTTTTTAAGTTTAAGTGCAGGCTGATATTCAGCATAGGAGATTTTACTTTTATTTTTACCTTCCCTAGTGCACTCTATCCAGTTGTCTTCCTCGGAGTTAGAAGCCGATGCATCCTCGTCAGTGCGGGTTCGCTTTTTACCCTGTTCAAGATAGGGGTTATTTTTCTTTAGATTACCGTAACATTCCAAATTATTTTCTATATTTAGGTTGCTTACCCCAGCAGTGACTTCCTGAGTCACTGAGTCCACGTTTTCAGTTAAGTTGCCTGCATTTTTGTGATTATCATTATTTTTAATTTTTAAATTAGAATTTGAATTTGCATTAGAGTTTGATTTAGGATTTACACTAGAGTTAGAATTAGAATTAGAGTTGGAATTATTTAAGTTAGCACTAACATTAACCGCGTGTTCTGTGCCTGAGACCTTAGGGGTCCATGGTTCAGCAGGGAGGTAGGAGGTAAATAGTCATAAATACCCACACTGCAGTCTTCAGCCATCCGCAGTAGGTCCATTGACGAGTCCTTCCCTCTTGAGTAGCAATTCAGCGTAGTTGGCCTTGTCCAAGGAGATCTTTACAGGCTTTGCAGATGCAAACTGGATTCTCCGATCCAAGTCCTTCAAGACGATCCTCGACCTATTAACATCCTCGATGGTAATTGCTTCAGTAGCTTCATCATCTGCAGGATCTATATCTGCTGGCTGGCAAACAAAAGCAGTAGTAGTTTGAGATCCAATCCATGATCCAATCCAGATCAAATCCATGTTGTGCTCCGGCGCTACCGGGGTCTTTATCCTGAGAAGGTATGTTGCTCGAAAGCGACAAAAGTTCGACCGACACGTACGGAGTCCAAGCTCCGAATCTACGAGCAAAGACAAACAGTCCACATTTTTAACCTGTCTTATAGGATGCTAGTTGAGCAGTAGAAATGAGCGCGATGACCGAAGTTAACACTTATTGGCCTTGCAAATTTAATCATTTGCATACTTAGTATAAAGAAATCTGTATCCGAAATTTTGAGATGATCGGATTACTTTTTAGGGGTTCTTGTTTTTTTTTTTATTTGCGAAAGAGTGTATATGCTAATTAGGCGTCTACAACTGGAAAGGCACTTCATCAGGCAAATGAAACAATTTTTACTAATCATGGGATTAAATAGTATTATTTTGTTCTTTTGATTAATAAGTCTGTTTCTTGACCTGATACAGGAGGAACGTGTGTCCCGATATTAAAAACAAAATTTTTCAATTTTTTGACATTGCATTACGAACTAACAGCAAAACGTACAGTTCTAAAACTTTATATAAAGAAAAATATGAACTCGTAGATCTGCAAGACGCGCTTTCTTTCTTTAGACCTAGATCGGCCGAACTACCTGAAAGTGAAAAATATATATTGAAGGGCAGAAGCACTCTAGCCGACTTTTGACCGGACACCAGTGGGGCGACATCTATAAGGACAGTACCTTCTTTCCCCTGCCACTAACTACTCGGATGGACTTTCGGACCCATAGATGCTTATGTGCATTTCACGTAAATGCGGGGATAGTTTGGGCAGATTCGGGAATCGAACTTAGGTACAATCCAAAAACCTAAACCTTTGGGCTATTTCGCCCCGCAAGACGGACTTAGATGTTTGATTTAATCCATTAGAGACTGACGTTGCGTTTTCGCAATATTAATTTAAATATTTATAAATTATTTTCTATGTTGTATTTTACAATTTTTTTCCGTATGTTATAGAAAAAGCTTCAATGTTTTTGGAAAAAAATAGATTTTTGTCTCAAATTATAAATTTTTAGAGAAATTAATAACTATATTGTGTCTTTTTTGCAAAATTTTATTTGTTTACTTTGAGTTGCTCGCACATTTCCTGTGAAATTATGAAGCAATTATTATTTTTTACAGACATTAGTTTACAAAATGGCGTCGAATGGTAAACACATTATTTTGTTTTTATTATTGTAAATAACAGTTATTTGAAATGTTGCGAAAACGCAACGTCAGTACGTAACAGTGTATGAATGAACATAAACTGAGATTTCATTTGCAATTAGATTTCCTTTTCAGATAAATCTAGATCTCGAAAACAACGATTTCTAACGTTGAATGAAGCTGTGGACTGACAACCTGTTTGGTGTTTATGTTCATCAGAAGGCTACTTGTATAATTTTGATATTTACACAGGCAAATCCGCAGAAAAATCGGCAAATCTTGGACTTGGCGGAGATGTTGTAACACGCCTTTTAATGGTGGTGAAATTCCAACAAATCACTATGTATATTTTGATAACTTTTTGCATCTCACTTTTTGTTGACAGAATTGACTAGGGCAAGGTTCTATGCTACAGGGGCAATTCGCGATAACAGGTTAGAAAAATGCCTCATAATACCGGTGAATAAAATGAAAAAGGAAGAAAGTGGAACACTTGAACCCTCCTTTGATAAGAAACAGAACATTGCAGTGGTTCGTTGGAATGATAATTATGTCATCACAATGGCTACTAACTGGGATACAATTGAACAACCAGCAATGGCCAAGAGGTTCTCAAGAAAAGAGAAACAAATCTATATCCATAAAGCAACCCAAACTCATCGCAAATTACAACAAATATATGGGTGGCGCAGACCTTCTTGAAAATTTTTTAGCTATGTATAGAGTGCAAATAAAGGGCCAAAAATGGTAGTGGCCCATTTTCTCAAACTTTATTGACGTCGCTAAATCAAATTCATGGAAACTCTATAATATTGCTATTGACCCCGAAATTTATCTTTTAGATTTTCAACGAAGTGCTGCTTTATCATTACTAAAAATAAAAGATGGAGATTCTCAAAATATGCAACTTTCATCTTTATTCACCTACTATTGTGTTGGTCGGTCATCTGTATTTCAGAATTTAGCTTTGAACGAAACCATAAAAGATCCTGCAAATCATATTATTGAAAGAAATCAGACAAACAAAAGAAAAAGATGCAAACTTTGCAGCAGTCAGATATTAACTGTGTGTAGAAAATGTTATATGCCTCTGCATAGTAAATGCTTCAAAGATTTTAATGTATTCACAAAGTAATCGCATTGTACAGACGTTGCATTTTCGCAACATTTTGTATTTCATTAATCAATAAATATTTTTTCATCAGACACATTTTTCTCTTAATTAGTCACTAATATGTGTAAAAACTTACATTAGTTAATTTTCGTCCAGTGAAAGGTAGTGCGGTCTTTAATGGAGCGTCAGTAATTAAATATTAATGAATAAGATTTTGCATTACCAGTAATGTCAAATACTATATACGAAATCGAGAAATGCTCATGTCTAATAAATACATATTTTAATCTTAATCCTTACATTTTATTTATACATTAAATACTACATGAAATGCACATCTGCTTTGGTAGAAGTAAATATTGCGCGACTTTGTATTCCACCTGGAATGGATTGTATGCTGATTTCATCATAAATTTTGACAATTGAGGCAATTTCTAATTTAATCAAACATATATTTGGTATGTCCTGTTTTCTCTTGTCTGCAGCAGTTGATGTTAATTTCAAGCTAAATCCTTTACGATATTTTAGGTATTATAAAGAATTCCATTTAAACCATTCAGTGAAAATACATACATTTGTGAGTTGTTTAACAATGATGAAAAATTAAAATATGTTAGTTTTAAAATGTATGTTTGTTTGCAGTGACTTACAAAACATCCTTGAAGACATCAAGCATATGTCAATTAGGTGACGACAATTATTTCGAGGATGTTAGAGTCCTCCTTTTCAGGACTCAAGAATATGTTGAACAGTAAGCGCCCTTAGCAATCTCTAAGAACGGACTGCAGCTGTAAAGAGCTTTGCTGCTCCAATAGGGAACCGAACCACGGATCTCCGTACTGGCCAACCGACGATCTACTACTACTAACTAAACTATGACGAGAAATGCTAGGTTTGGTGTATTCTACCACCTCGTAAAGTTTGACCCATCTTTTTTGAATCAATATTTTCAATATTTTAATATTTTTTTGTTCAAAATTTTCTAATTTGAGGAAAGTCTGTAACACTTAAATGGCACCAGAGTTGCAACTCGATGTGTGTTTTTCCCTCAGTAAAATACTGATGCACATGCACGAGCTGTTTAGTTTTGTTTCAAAGAAATTTGGAAGTGAACGTAGGGGTTCTAAAGATGTTTAAAGATTGATGAGATTAAAAAAGAAATGGCAGCATGTAATTCTAGTACGAGTTCATGTATCGGCAATCAAGTTTGTATTTTCACCCGAATCTTCAAAGTTATTGTCTAAGTTTGGTTAATTGGTGTCCAAGCAAGTTTGTAAAGTTGTTTAATATTTTGAGACTGTGGTCGGGTATCCAATTGAAATTGGAGTGAAAACAAGCTATGAACAATTTGTGAATAATATGTAGTCCGCTGAAAGCCCTACAAAGATTTGTGTTTCAGATCAGGTTCATAATTCTCGAAATATAGTGCTATGATTGATAAGTAAAATACATTTTGTGTGAAGGGTAAAGGAAAACTTGAGTAACGCATAAATTCACAAATTACACAAAATGCAGCATATAATCGTTTCAAGGATACGCTGGATCCCCTTGTTAGTGCAAGAGAACCAACAAACCCGAAGTCCAAAAGAGGATTGTGCCTTGCCCATAGCGTGCTAAAATATTTGCTAACTTATATAGAGTGCCTAAAATTTTGTGCAGAAAAAGTGTTAGCATTATTATTTCTAGTGAATAGCAATAAACATAAAGACCGTCGAAGGGTGGTGATGTAACGGCTCTGGTTCAGTTCCTTTCATATGCAAATACTCATTTTAAATAATCATTCAAATCACCTATAAAATTCCAAAATTTCTGACTATACTGAGTTTTTGCCATCCATTTGACCAATCTCTACTCTTTAAGGTTAAACAATAATAATTGAAAAATATGGTGATGAGATTTCTTAAGGTTGAAATTCTCTATATCTTATGCAACGTCTATTTTGGTCCAAAATTGTCCATTTGCCATCTGTTTTTACTAAAAATGTTGTTTTAGAAAAGCGGCAACGTTTTCATCTCGTCAACAGTCACCATGACCGAATTCGCAGTTGACAAGTGTATACTCAATAAACCCGATTTCTTGGAGTCTGTAACTCAGCCTCCAAGAAAGTTAAAGTAGTATTTACCTTTCTTGGATTCTTCTGCCTCTGTTAAAAAAATATTTTTCGTCTGTTCGTCTCAAAACTGAGATAAACAAAAAAAATACGATTAGTGCTGTGGGACCAGAATACACGTAGACAGGTTTATAAGATTATTTATTATATCTAACGTACCAGACAAAGGGGCCCAGTCTGGGTGATAGATTAAGAGATGTAAGAACATGTGGGTTCTACGGAGACAGATTCAGAGACGTAAAATACAGCGAAGAGTAATATAGACAGATTTATATGATTATTTATGATATGTAACAGTCCAGATAAAAAGGTCCAATCTGGTTGACGCCAGTTCTACAGCGGCCCTGATCCGAGAGGTCAGTAAGCCATAATACAGGAGGATAAAGATGAATCCGCAAGATTGGTTCAAAGTTAAACCAATATGAAAGATGTGTTGTCACATCGCCCTGAGGTCAACCAATGATAGCCGAAGAGGCATATCAGACTTCAGGCAAAAGAGGTGGCAACCTATAGAAGGTTCCACAGAGACAGATTCAGAGATATAAAATACAGAGAAGTGTAATTAAGTGTAATTAAGTGTTGGAGATAGCAATTAGAGTCGAAATAGACATGCATAAAGTTCTATAGTTAGAGATGAACAGAACAGTTGGAGAATACAGTTAGAGATAATAGTTAGATTCAAGATAAGCATGCATAAAGTTCTATAGAGAGATCAATACGTATCAGTAATAGATGAGAATATGGTAGGAGAGTGCAGTTAGAGTCGGGATGCAGATATGCATTAAAGTCGGCACATGTGCATAAAGATATGCATCAAGGTGCTCATACAGTGCAGTTAGAATAGATGAGATACATTAAGTTCCACACAGCATCAAACGATTTTGCATCAAGTTACTCATACAGTGCAGTCAGAATAGACGAGATGCATTAAGTTCCACACAGTCTCAGACGATTTTGCATCAAGTTACTCATACAGTGCAGTGATGATACGGTGGTTCTACAATGATCCACAAACGTCTAACAACAACAAGAAGGTATGTGCTTAAATCAGAATACAAAAAGTCATAATCAGTTTAGGAATTTTCGTATACCTGGTCTCATGTGTCCAGTCTCCTACGTAAATATATATGTATAATTGTTGTAATCTAATTATGATTATAAGGTGCTTAATAAATATATATTTTCAAGTTGAAATGGGAATACATTTAATTGTGTGGTATTATGTTAATATATTTTATTCCAGGAACTCGTACTAAAGATTTAATGGAAGGTTTTAAAGCGGCACAATGCAATGCTTTACGACTATACGATCAATGGCCATGTTTACGATATTCAACTAAAAGTATGCTTTGCATTCTTTTTCATTTTTCAGCATCACAAGTGCAGTAAGGAGAAATTGAGCAATGTATATAAGCACAAATATCAACAATAGTGCAGTATGCTGCTGTTTCTAGAATACTTTGGATCCCCTTCGTCAATGCAAGAGAGCCAACAAACTCGAAGTGCAAAAAAGGAATGGGTGCAAAGAAAGATACAAAGCGGGATTATATACCCAAGACATGGATTAAGAGAGAGACAAACAGTAAGCAGCTTGAAGAACAGACACGATAATAGGAAACGAGAAATAACGACAAGAGAATTTTACAACACTTGCATTTCAAACGAAAGCTGAAATGAAGAATTTTTGCCCTTTTAAACGCAAATTGAAAAAATGATTGAATTTAGAATCTATGAAAAATTTAACAGTGAGGCCCGTTATTTCCCGCTTCCTATTATCTTGGCTGCTCTTCATGCTACTTTCTGTTTGTCTCTCTCCTAATCCAAGTCTTGAGTATATGATCCCTTTTGTATTTCCTCTGCATCTATTTTTCTTCTAGTTTGGTTCTCTTGCAATAATGAAGAGGATCCAACGTATCCTCGAACTAGTTGTATGCTGCGTTATTCTTGCTATTTGTGCTTATATACGCTGCACAAGTTATCCTTATCCTGCGTACAAAGTCTATTGTACGTATTGATTAGTACAGATGGTTAGTAAAATGGTACTTTTTACTATTGTCTTTCCGACCATGTATTTATTCTTCAGTGTTGACGGACCTACAGATATAACTACTGAACCGATTTTAATGAATATTGGCTCAGTGTGTGTTCTGGTTGGAGGTACATACTTTTCTTTTAAAAGGAAAAGATAAATTTGATTGAGGATTTCAAAAATTGAAAAAACATAAATAATTGTGTTCGGCAGTTAAAGTACAATTTGAAATGCCTGCTATAAATTTGTGTATAACCATGCTGATGTATTATTTCGTTTTAGGCATGTAGCAAAAACAAAGTTGTAATAGACGAAACAAACTATAAAGACATATTTTGAAACATTTATCCACAGGGCATTGAGGTTACTTCCTTAGGCACAGAGGAAAACGTGTGCTTAAAAAGTAATTTTGAAGTCTCGAACCAGGTTCTCGTATGTTCATCCAGAAAAAGCCAGTTATGTATTAATCTCAAAATGGGGTTTAAAATTTCGCACAAAATGAAATCTCGTTTTCAATTTACTATTGATCGTAACAATTAGTTTCAAACCATGAAATCGGAGTGTGAAATATCAATTTTATCTGCTGTGTTTATTTTTCGACCGTGATTTTTATTTAGCCCTTCATTTTTTTACCATGCTCAAAGCATGCAAATGCTGAGATCGCAGTTATTCAGAGGTTAATTTCTTTTACCCTATCAACATTTAGTATAATTCTTATTATATAGGTTTTAGTGCTCCTTACAGTTATTTTTGGACTTATCCATCTGAGCAGAAAACCATACAGCAATTTAAATAAGTTTTGAATATTTTGTGTTTTGTACAATGCTATTAGAAATAAAGTAAATTGAAAATCCTGATAATTATGTTCAATTGTAAAAAAAGCCTTTTTAGAAAATAACGACACGATTTAATTGCACAAAACTAAGCCAAAGTGTAACTATAATTTATTTGACCACGCCCGTTTTTTCATTCGGAGTTCCCTTAAGGTATTGAAATAGGGTATATTTTGAATAAATATCAAAGTAGGAGGAGTGTAACATTTCAATTGGTTGATGTCATTCCAAATCTCTATTTCAACAAGTAACAAGTAGTGACCGGAAAACATTTAAAAAAATGAAATAACTTTTCAGTCTGGATTTCGTATCAGCTCCAATTTTGCAGTATCAATTCTGAAATGTCATTTTATTTTATTTATGACCCAAAGGGTCATTATTCTATTTTTAAACGGCAGTCATTTGGACAATCATTTGCTAAGCCCTAAATAGAAACAACTAATTATCGCTCCACAAAATTTGAGTTTACTAAATATATAAAATAATATATTTATGCCGACCGTTAATAAATACCGATAATATGATATAAATATATTTTATATAAAAAATGTTTTCGCTCGATCATAAGTACATTTTTAAGGCCCATTTAAAACTGCTGTGTCTATTAAAGGCTACAGTTAATAAAAGTAGACAGTAAAAATAAAACCATAATCGGACTCAATGAGTAAAAGCATGAACAACATAAATTAATAAACTATTTCGAAGATACTCCTCTTTTTATTTACGAGGATAAACGTTTTTATATATATGGCTCGCGAGTCTAACTGACTCAAATGCGGCCTGGAGTTCAAGACAGTAGACATATATAAGTAAATTTGGAAGATTACAGCTGCGTGCTTCCATCTAGACGGCAACAATATCAAATTCGATTTCACTCACACAAGTGAAAAAATCTAATGTGGGCAACACATAACTTTCCTTGTATAATGCAATGAATTTACTACTTTTACAATTAAAAATAGGATTTTTTTGCAGTAGATATTCATATTCTTTCCAAGATATTGAATTTTCGTCAATTAGTCGTCATTTTCATTGATTTAGTGTCATTTTTATCCATTTGGCGAGATTTTTGTTAATTTAACAGCATTTAAAAATGTCGCCAAGTTGGCGACATTCCGCCAAATTCGTCGCCAAAAGTTTTGCCAAGCGTTATAGACGGATAAATAAGTTATCTTATAGCAGATAAATAGCTATGGGTTTTCAAAGACAAAAGTATTACTCAAAGTATATTTTCTCATGATGGAACGAGCTAGATACAAGAGAATGATGTCAGACGTCATCAAATTTATCGCATGATATTACATATGAAAAGTGAACATGTTTCTCAACAGTTAATATATATATTTTTTTAATTTATGGGATTTTTGGATAAATTTATTTTAAAAAAGTGCAATATCTCGAGAACGGTTTTTGCTAGCGCTCTAAAGTTTATGCCAATCGTTTTCTAAGGAAAAATTACTATAAGAAATGTCTATTTGCGTAACTTTATTAAAGGTTTTGATTTTTCATGATTTTTTTCAAAATTTCACTCGAAAATTTTGGGGGGTTCTGAACATTCGATTACGTTTAAAAACAATAGGCTTCCAGTATTCCCGGATTGTGATTTTTGTACCAAATTTCATTCGAATCGCTCTATTCGTTTGTGAGATATTGTCTCCACAGACTCACTGGCACACACACACACACATAAACACACACACACACATAGACATCACCTCAAAAATGTTTGATTCGTGATCAGGGATGCTTGAAACGTGCTCTCCCGTCTAAAACTCGAATCCGAATTTTCGACCCCGTCGCAATACTTTCCTTATACATTATGTATATAAGGAAAGTATTGTGATAAATGTATTAAGCTAATTGAAAATAAATTTATAGTTATTTTGTTGACAATCAGTATTATTTTGGAAGGACAAAAAATTTGCTTTGATAAGTGAATTCTTCTGATTAAAGTGGCTTTTAACTTTGCTTCCTTTATAATTTTATTGGCTTTTTCTTTTTGGAATTTTTTAAAAAAATTTGGCTGAAATCACAGCAAAAATAAACTTCATAACAGAACAAATTACCAGGTGTTGCCAAAATAAGCGTATGCCACTTTAATAAAATAGATACAGATAACACCACTCTATTTATAAATCTCCTGTATTGAACTAAAACCATTGCTGCGCTGTTTTTATCCATGTGCAACTACGAATAAAAAGGATAACTTGTCTGTAATATGTCATAAATAAGCTCCCTTGATACGCCCTAAGTAAGCTCATTTGATACGCCCAATAAACGCTCGAACTCAAATCAAAGCCAAAAAAAAAATAATTTCCGTTCATAGGCGACGACTTGAAAAATTATTGAGGGTTCCGAAATTTTGAAATCATATGACCCATGTATCATTAAAAGAATAAAGTCGGATTTAAATGTTATTCAATCAGATTATCTAGCACAATAAAACGGCTGAAATACTAAGTTGTAGCAAATTATAGTAAGCACAGAAAAATATTTTTTCTCTAGATAATTATTTATTAAATTTATTTTGTCTTTGTAGGTGCACCATTATTATATACATTATACAGATACTGTGTGAATTTCCATCTCAATAAAAGTAACAAAAATCTGATGTGGGCAACACATGACTTTCCTTATATAATGTAAGGAATTTACTACTTTTACAGTAAAAAAAATAGGTTTTTCTCATAGTAGATACTAATATTCTTTCCAAGATTTTGAATTTTGGACAATTGGTCGTCATTTTTATCCATTTGGCGAGATTTTCGTTAGTTTGGCAACATTTCAAAAAGTCACCAAGTTGGCGACATTCCGCTAAATTCGTCGCCAAAATCTCGCCAAGCGTTATGGACGAAGAAATAAGTTGTTCTTACAGCAGATAAATGACTATTGGCGTTCAAATACAAAAGTATTACTCAAAGTATATTTTTCCATGAATGGAATGAGCTAGATCCACGAGAATGATGTCACTCAATTTATCGCATGGTATTACATATGAAAAGTGAGCATGTTTCTCAATAGGAAATATTTTTATTTTCCATTTTATATGACTTTTTGATAATTTTTTTGAAAACTGTGCAATATCTCGAGAACGGTTCATGTTAGCTTTCTAAAATTTATGTCAATCGTTTTCTAATGAAAAATTACGTAAGAAATGTCTATTTGCGCAACTTTATTAGTGATTTTGATTTTTTGACGATTTTTTCAAAATTTTATTCGAAAATTTAAGGGGATTCTGGACATTCGATTACGAATAAAAACAATAGGTTTCCAGTGTTTACGGATTGTGATTTTTGTACTAAATTTGGTTCGAATCGGTCTATTCGTTCGTCAGTTATCGCCTCCATAGTCTCATTGACACACACACACACATATACTTTCACACACATACACAGACATCACTTCAAAAATGTTTGATTCGTGATCAGGGATGCTTGAAACGTGCTCTCCCGTCGAAAACTCAAATTCGAATTTTCGACCCCATCACAACACTTTCCTTATATAATATATATATAAGGAAAGTAATAAAGTGTAAATATCCCCCCCCCCCCCATAAAGATCATCCAGCTGTGATAGTAATGCCAGTTTGAGTAACAGTTGAGCACTAAGTCCTGCCTCTATAGTATACAATGTACTGCGTTGATTCTTTAGAATATTTCAGAATTTAACTTGCATATATATATATACATATATATATATATATATATATATATATATATATATATATATATATATATATGCAAGTTAAATTATGTATATATATATATATATATATATATATATATATATATATATATATATATATATATATATATATATATATATATATATATATATATATATATATATATATATATATATATATATATATATATATATATATAAATATTGGAAATTGGGAAATTAATGTTTCTAGCGTTTATCTCATCGCCATATTTTTTATATTTCTCTAGTCCGCAGTGTTATCTAGAAATTTTTAGAAACAGTCTAGTCATGGAGGTGAAAGAGAAGCGTTAAAACCTTGTGTTTGAAAACCGCCAACTCGTTTCTCGTTTGAGACAATCATTCAAGTGGCATTGGAGTAGGATAAGTACCACTGCATTGTATATATTTCTATGCCAAAAGCTCTTATTGAATCTAATAATATTTATTTAGATTGCTAGTTTTGAAGAAATAAAGACCAGTGCAATGCAAATAAAAACTCTGAAACCATAAATAATATTCCAAAGTGTTCAAATTTATTTTACCTTTCAATTTTTTCGACAAAGGTGTCTTTTTTTAATAAAGTTTCTTGTTGTTACTTAGTAATTCTGGTCCAGAGTCGGTGCCGTGGAGTGACCGGGGGCTCCCCTCTAGCCATTAAGTTTAGAGGGGCTGGATCCAACTCTACCTGTTACAGCCATCAGTAGGCTCGCTTGGTGTATTCTGCGATCGCAGTATTTTCTTTTTGTATAATTTATTTTTGCCTGGAATGACAACTAGTGGTGTGAGATTAGAGATTTAACCTCAAGAAGAGGAAACTACTGAAGTTTCAGTAAACTTGAAAAAAGCCTTAGAAAGCCAGGGCGTGCCTCAAGGCCTAATTTCAGCCTATAAACAAGGCCTATAAACAAAAAATGAGAGAAAAACTCTCATTATTATTGAATATAATAATAGAACAGCAGAACGTAATCACCCAAACTCTGGGAAGGAGTAGAAAGTACGTAGGTGATAGACAAACTTATGCTGAAAGAACTCAGATAAGGAAAACGACACTTAAAGATAGGTCTAAAAAGTCGAAACAGAACGAACCATGTGGTAGTTGTCTACCGAAAAGAGGAAAAGACTTCAGAGGCAACAGAAAAGGATATACATGATATTATCGATCCTAAGAAATTAAACATTTCTGTAAAAGCAGTAAGAAAGATAAGAAAGGGTGGAATCTTAATAGAAACCACTGAATTAGAAGATATGGAGAAACTTATAGAGGAGTTTAAGCAAGTAGATTTATTAAATGATAAATTTGATATAAGTAAATCAAAAAAGAAATTACCTCAAATTATATTGTATGGGATAGAAGAGGAATATACGAAAGAAAGACTAAGACTGTAATCTACCAAAATGATGAAATAGAAGATACAGAAGAATTTGAAGTCAAATTCAGTTTTACAGGTAAAAGAGGAGCAAACTGGATTTGTGCCATCGATCCCAATTCCTTTAAGGCAAATTAAAAGAAAAGAAAGATAAACCTGGAATGGGGGAGAATAGACTTTAGAGAATATACATTAGGGCAAACATTTGCTATAACTGCTATAAGTTTGGCCACATCGGAAGGTTTTGTGTGCCAAAAGAACAGAGATGTTCGAATTGTGGGGATACAGGACATAAATTTGACAATTGCAAAAACACAGAAGCGAAGTGTAGAAATTGTAATAATCACAATTTAAGATTTGAAACTAAATATAAAGCAGTACATAAGGCAATTGATAGGAATTGTCCAGTTTATCAAAAAGAACTTGACTTTGTAATATCTAAAATTAATTATGGGGATGAATGAGGGCTATAGGTTGAAGTGTTTATTCTTAAATCTCAACCACGCCAGAGCAGCCAACTACCTGTTTTCACAGGATTTGATAAGTGAGGATATTGATATAGGATTCTTAAACGAACCCTATTATACCCAAGATAAAATTATAGGATTCACTCTTGCCTATAACCTAATTTTTACTGAAGATTGACCAAGAGTAGGATTGGCTCTAAGTTTGAAAGTGAGAAGATTCCATATCTTGTACAATAGTAGAGATATGGCGAGTGTGCAAATCGAAATTGAGAATAAAGAATTTGTTATGACATCATTCTATTGCCCTCCTTCAGAAAATCTTGAAAATTAGATAGAAAGTTTTGGAAACATTGATTAGAAACAAAACAGATAAACAGCATGTAATATGTGGGGATTTCAATGCTAAATCCAACGTTTGGGGACCAAGACCCAACGATGAGAGAGGAATGGAGTTATTGAACTTTATTTCAAGACTCGATATAAAGGTAGAGAACAATCCCAACAGTCATCCCACTTTGACCAACGTAAGGGGATCAAGTTGGATAGACTTATGTATTACCAAGAACGTCGAAAATAAAATTAATGACTGGAAAATTCATGATCGTATCTCCATGAGCGACCACAATCTCATGGAATTCAAAATAAGAATGACAATAAAGCTAAGTAGAAGGCAAATAAAGTGGAGTATAAATGATTTAAACTGGCTTAGTGTGAAAGAGGAGATCTATAACTTAGTAGATAAAGTCCGAGGAGTAGAATTAAACACCTGCAATATAAATAAGTATATTGAGGAAATTGAAAAGGAATTGGTAAAAATATGTAGCGAAAATATAAAAGCAAAGAAAATGGTAAAGGGAAATGCAACATGGTGGACATATGAACTGACCATTATGAGAAGTCGAGTTAGAGCGTTAAGGAGAAAATACCAGAAGGGAAGGGAAGAAGAATCCAGAAAGAAGAAAATGATACAATACAAAGTTTAGCATACGATCTATAAGAAAAAGATCATTAAAATGAAAACAGAAAGTTTTAAAACCTATTTAGGCAAGGTAAATGTAAGCAATTCGTTTGGTGCCCATTATAAATTGATTAAAAATCTCAACAAAAATAATGTAGTAAATTATTGTGTAACCAAGATGAATGGAACCCAAACCAAGAATATTGCAGACTCTATCGCAGATATTTTAAAATATCACTTCCCTGTGATAGATGAGGAGATTTTCCCTAGTGGAAATTACAGAGTAGAGAATACAGAGTTGTTTACCATGTACGAAATTGAAAAATTTATACATGAATTTGATGAAGGGGAAGCTCCCGAAATCAATGGTTTAACTATGGAGTTAATTAGAGAACTATTTTATGTAGATAAAATATAGCTCTTGAGTATCATGAACTTTTATCTTATAAATGGAACTTTTCCCAACCATTGGAAAAAGGCAAGAATAGTGTTGATACCCAAAGACGGTAAAGACTTAACTACTGTAGAGGCATATCGCCCCATTTGCCTATTGCCTATATGGGAGGAACGTACTAGATAAATTGTTGACGAAGAGGTTGACACTTTATCTGGAAAATAAGTTGAATGGAAACCAATATGGATTCAGAAAGAACCGTAGTACAATTGACGCTATAAAAGCGATCATAAATCAAATTGAAAGTAATAAAGTAGAACAGCTGAGTGCGTGTATTATATCAATGGACATATCCAATGCATTCAACTCGGTGCATTGGATAGATGTAATACAGCAATTGATAAATTTTATAGTTCCATACATGCTCTTAAAATTAATAAAGAGCGTCCTACATGATAGATACATAAGGGTTGAAGAAAATAATAAATATATGAAGTATAACATTGAAATACCACAGGGATCCAGTTTAGCACTTATACTTTGACTTAAATAAACTTTGATAAATTGACTTTGATCCAGTTAAGCTTTTATACTTTGACGCAGATAAAGTGTTAAATATAAAGTTTAATGATGATGATGCAATACAGGCTTTCGCCGACGATATTGTAGTACTAGTTAAAGCAAAGGCATCCTACCATTTTGCTGATATTGGAACACATGCTGTAAACAAAATAACTGATTGGGCAGACGAATATGGATTCACTTTAGGTATAAACAAGACCCATTATACTATGATTAGCTATAAAAAGAAAATAACCCATATGCCTGGAATTAAGTTGAAGGGGCAGAGAATTAACTACAGAAAAAAGTTGAAGTACTTGGGTATACTAATTGATACCAAACTGACATGGACTGCTCATCTTAGAGAATTGAGAAAAAAAGTTTATAAATTTCATAATAAACTTTTGAGGATCTCAAGAGCTACATGGGGATTAAACCCCAAAGTAATGAAAGAAATCTATATAAAGGCGACGGAAAAAATGACCATGTACGGGACAGAGATCTGGTACAAGGATCATAGGAGGATAAATGACAAAATTATTCAAATTCAGATGATTGCATTATTGTCCATTACTAAATGTTACAGGACTGTATCAAACGAGGCCGTACAAATTCTAGCAGGGTGTGTGCCTCTAGATATAAAAATTAGAAACGACGTAAATATTTATAATCTTTTCCTCTGGAACAAAGATATGGAATTGGACAGTGAAGAAATAAAGGCAAGCGAAATTGGAAACTTTTTTGTAAACAATAAAAAACCTTGGGAAGAAAAAACCATTCATTGATCAATTAAAAAAAGGACAGAATGTGAATGGGAGATTTATACGGACCGTTCAAAAATGAACGAAAAAGTTGGAAGTGCATATGTAATATACAGACATGGAGAAATTGTTAAAAATGACAGGAGAGGATAGAGGACAATGGAGCAGTATTCAATGCTGAAGTATATGCAATTTGGAAAGCTGTTGAACATATAATTATGGAAAATATAAAGGAAGTTCATATTTTTACGGACTCAAGATCGGTTTTAATGGTCTTGAGTTCATATAGTATTAAAAACATGTGGATATACAAACTCAAAGAGAAAATGCTGCACAGTGAAGGGGAGTTTAACCTACATTGGGTCAAGGCCCATGTGAGACTCTATGGCAATGAAATGGTTGACCAACTAGCTAAGGAAGCTTTGAAACTAGATGTTAATAAGGTTTTTGGTATAACCAAAACCCAAATTAGGAACAAAATTAAACATAATTGCGAGATAGAATGGCAATCCAGATGGGACACGTTCCTTAGAGGTCGCCAATTATACAGACTTTTACCAAAAATTTCTACTGCGACAACTAAAGGGAACTTTTGCTTAAATCAAGTGCTCACCGAACATGGAGCATTTTGTTCCTACCAACATAGGTTCCACAATAAAAGTAATCAGTGTAAATGTGGATTAGAGGAAGGAACGATGGAACATTGTATATATAGATGCGAACACTGGAAAGAGGTTAGATTAAAATACTTTCCTCAAAATTTCTTGCAAGTGCCCTTAATCAACCTCTTTAGGGGAGAGAAGAGTAAAATAGGAATAGAAACAATTACCAAGTTGATGCTCAATAGAGGGCTTGACGAATTATAAAAAAGTGATTTTATGGGACAAGAATTTTAAACACTTTACCCTTTTATATAAAATAATCTTAATATTGTCAATTTTTTATTCTATTATGTTTGTATAGGAATTCTAGATAATTCCTTAAGGAAATTGTGGAGATTTATCAAGTGGTTGTAAATTTTGGAAATTGTAAATTGATATGAAGTTGGCATCTTGGAGATTGGTATCCCAAGATAAAATGTAATTAATGATAAAAATATTACAAAAATTTGTATATTTTTTATATTTGTGGTTGTAATGTGGAAAACTTTTACTTGATGTAAGGATAATATCCTGGAGATATCCTACCATGGATCAAATGTAAATAATAAGAAATCTATTGTAAATATATCTTGCTGTAAACGCTGAAATTTGTAAATCGTTGAGAAGATGTATCCTGGTGATATATTCCTTTGGATAAAGTGATATTGGCTTTTGAGGATGGTATTTTGTAAATAATGATTTTAGTGAAGAACATCATGTGAGACATTGTGGTCCTCAACAAATGGAAATATTGTACAACATTGTAATATACATTGTAATCTTATACTTGTTTAAATGTAAAAATTAAAGTTTGGTTATTGTACTGTTTTAATTCACACTCACCCTTTGTTCTTATGGAATTGTGAGGAATTTTGTATTTGAAGTTGTTATATTTTGGATACATGTTTGTACCTCTTTTGTTTCAACAAAATTATTGTCGACTGTTGTTATTCTGTCAGAGGATGACTCTCGGCGAATGGCAGTGTAGCCTGTTTTGCTTTATGGTTCTGGCACCTTAGCTGGCGGTGTTGGGGCTCTTGGAGGTGTGAATCCGGTTCCGGTGGTGTGGGGGCGTTGCCCACTGCTCGCTTGGACAGGCTCTGCACCGGCCGTTCAACTGCTGTCGTAATGTGAATCGTGATGTTTCTCGGATACCTTCGGATGGGACGGTGATTGTGTCTGATTACCTTTCAATTTATTTTTATCTTCCTATATTCTGTAACCAGTTCTAAAATTAAGAGAAACAACATATTACTTCTACTCATTAAACGGTATTTTAATTTAAAAATATTCAAACATGAATATACTGAACACTACGCCTTTTGGTAGCAGGAAATGTGAATAGATGGGACTTTATGAAGACTAGCAGATCCTATAGATATAACTCTCAAAGTAGTATGGTCTTTTTAAGCTTTTTATACATAGTTTTATCTCACTATGTATGCAATGATACGGTTAAGTCTTGCAAACTTCATGTCTCCTGTTCTATTTTTACTGCTGAAATCATAGCAATTCACTAACCTCTAATTGTAATCTCTCATCAGAGTTAAAAAAAAACACCATATATACGAATTCGTGAGTTCTTTGCAATTACTGTCATCTAATATGGCCATGAACTCCATTGCCTTAGATATCCTCCAGATTGAACTTCGGCTGAAAGTACGAGGACATCATATTCAATTTTGTTATGTTACGGGACAAGTGGATATTAAATGAAAGGAGTTGACTGATACTGCTGGAAAATCTGCTAATCATGTTTGAAATGCCCCATTCTTTTGATAGATATAAAAAATCTTTAGTAACATAATTTTTGATAAATGGCAACATTCATGGAATCAATAATCTCAAAATAAATTGAAATGAAATGAAACCCACAGTTCAAAATGGAATAGTTCTCAGTGTAGGAAACTTGATGTTATTTTAACTCGGTTGCGAATTGGTCACACACGTTTTACAGACATTTGCTTGTAGGTGAACATGAGCCCTCTTTTAACTGGTGTTAAGCTGAAAACAAGTTTTAACCGTATGCACTAAATTTAGACATCATCGTTTTAAACACTCCATGACTTATGATATTACTTTGATGGTCTTGATAGGAGCAAATCCTCATCCTAGCATTTTCTCATTTTTGTTGGATATAGGATTTTTTTGCCATATATGACGCTTTACCTCTCATATTGTACCATGCATTTACAGTATATCATCAGGTTTTATATATTTTTCATCGTCATGTATTTTTCGTTTTTATATCATACATATATTATTGCTTTTTTACTAGTAGTTTAGTTGCTTGTTTTACTATATGGTTAGCGTAGTATATCCCTTTTGGATTTTCTGCCACAAAACCCCAATCAACCAAACAACCAACTCAAACTCCAGGGTTCCAGTGGAATGGACAATATGCACACTTTGAGTTCGAGGATACAAAATTAAAGCTGATGCGAAAATACACTGGTAACACGCGCTCGACGCATGCATTTGTTTATGTGATCCGCTAGTAACAAGGTTGGAAAAGATCTAAACATTTACCATTTCATATCGCTTTAAAACTTAGAGATCTTTATGTATTTATTATTGTACACCTAATCTCTTTAAATCGAATAATTTTTATTTTTATTAACATACTGTATAAATAAATTTTAAAGTTTATATTCTACCGTCTTTTTATCTTACATTTTTATATTCAAAGCTAAATTTCTTATATTTGATTGTAGATAGTATTTGCATAATGGTTTGAATTGTGATTGGGGTTAATGACAATTGATATTTGACAATGTATTTAGAAGCATAAACTTGCAAGGCGGGGAAAATGTTTATATCCTGTATATTATAGGTGTCATTAATATTTCAATGTTATTTTTAATAGCTATTTTTATTAATAACACTTAAGACACAATGTATTTTCCTTTATCCTCTCAATTATAGCTTATTAATACAAAACAGAAACATTCTTACTATTATCAAAATTTTCTAATACGTTTGGCTTCACAGTCACTCCTTTCTATCGCGATTAGTTTCCCATCACATAAAAAAGAGGATATGATATTGAAACTTATTTAATGTAATAGAACATAACAGCATCGAAATAAAAATGATTTCCTATAAACGAATTTGAACTTATCTTGCCAATAAATCGCAATATCTATGTATACACTGCGTGACAGTGAAAATGAGACACCAAGAAGGAGTGGGCAAAAAAATATGCATATTGCAGGGTAGACGCAGCTCACCGAGTTATGTAAATGATGCGAAATACGCAGCTGTCCAGTGCACGTTGAGTGAGACATAAGGGAAGGAAGCTGCAGAATCGGCAATAGTCTCGCCACTCTGTCTGCCAGGAAAATAATTTTGCAATGTTTTTTGTCTTGGAGAAAACGTGTAGTAACAAAGAATGCTAGGCCGCCGCCAACCGAGGCAGTTCCAGTAGACAGCCGATTTCACGAGGGGTATGGTGATCGAACTCAGAAAGGCAGGTTGGTCCATACGTCAAATCTCAAAGGGCAGCCACCTACACGCGTCCACAGTGCTCCGGCTGTGATGAAGATGGTTGGAACAAGGGATTTTGGCACGTTTGAGGGGTGCCGGTACGACCAGAGGGCCGTCAGCATGCGTGGACCGACGCTTCCGCCGACTAGCGTTGCGGCCCAGCAGGCCACTTCCGTCGCCTTTTTGCAGCACATGCAGGACACCCTTGATGCTCCCATATGGACCAGGCTCATTATCTGCGGATTGGTCGCCGGCGACCTGCACTCATGGCGTCCGTTAAAAAGACTGCCATTGATCCAACAGCACAGACGCCTCCGTTTGCAATGGTGTCGGGATAGAGCCACGTGGATGGCGGTATACCACAGGGTCGTGTTCTCAGGCGAGTCACGATTCTGTTTTAGCAATGACAGTCGCCGTGTACGAGTCTGGCGCCGAAGTGGTGACAGGTTCTATCCGGCCGCATCTGTGGAACGCCACACCGCGACATCATGGTTTGGAGCGTCATCACCCACGATAGCAGATCGCCTCTGGTCCGTATTGAGAGCACAACGACGGGCCAACGATACGTGGATAGCGTTCTGAGGCCGGTGACACTACTTTCCTCCAGGAGGTACCCAATGACTATTACCAGCAGGATAACGCTCGTCCGCACACGGCATGCATCAGCCAACATGCCCTGCAAGGTACCCAAGTGCTTCCCTGGCTACCAGTCTCCCCTGATCTCTCACCAATCGAATACGTCTGAGACATGATTGGCCGTCGCTTGCGTGCGCTGCCACCGCCGCGTTTAGAAGACGAACTCTGGCAAATAGTTGACAGAGAATGGGCCGCCATCCCTCAGGACACCATCCGGACTCCCATTGACTGTGTACCTAGACTTGTTGCTGCCTCTATCGCCGCCTGCGTTGGTCCTACAACCTACCGACCAGGCGGTTTTATCGCTCAGTGTATCATGTTGCAATAAACATCATTTATTGTTTGTTGCTGTCTCTCTGTTTGCCGATTTTCAAAACTTTCTGCCCACTCTTTCTTGGTGTCTCATTTGCACTATCACGTAATAACATTATTCAATAACATTAAGAAGGTAAAAAATGTCCGTTTTTGTTACCTATATATATATATATATATATATGTATATATATATATATATATATATATATATATATTATATATATATATATATATATATATATATATATATATATATATATATATATATATATATATATATTATATATATATATATATATATATATATATAATTTAATTGAAGATTTTTATGATTACTTGTAATATATATACCCGAGAAATACCTGTGACAATATTTTCACATATTTTGATACATAACCCTGGGAAAAAAGGGAATGGTGTAAATATATTGAAATGTATACTATGTTTTGTGATTTATGTTTACAGCTAGGCCTTTGCACAGACGGAATTGGGATTTTTTGGCGCCGTTGGGTTGTGTGCGCACTGACATGGATTGTAAATATTCAGAGATTTAATTGCAGCAAAATGTCAAAGTTGAGCTACAAATCTTTGAAAATTTATAGCCCTGTCAGGTGTGGCGCGCGTCGGTGACCGGTATTTTGGACCACCCTGGTTTTGTATGCCCTCTGGTTCTTGTAGTTTAGTGGAACGCATAAAAAATTAGCGTCGCTTCAATGACCAATGGTGAAGCATTTTTGGACCTCCTCCTTTTTTATAGCGTTTGGGAACAGCGAATGAGAGTTGGGGGGATTTCCTCCCTGTTTTGTGTCGTTCCCCTTGTTTGTAAAGTTTGAAAGTTTTAGAAATGTAAAAAATAGTTAGTTGCTTTTCTGAGCTCGAGTAGAGAGCACTCCAATTGCGGGGCACTTGTATTTCGGTGTAGCCGATCCGGCATGTATGTTTGATGCATCTCTGACCCGGCATCCGCGGTCCCTATCTCGGGCGGCAAATGTCTTTGCCGAGGAGCCGACGTAGTGAGTCCGGTATTGATGCCGACTCGTAGCCAAGCCGAGCCGAGCCTAACTCAGCGCGAGGGCGCATTTTCTTCGGGCAGTTCGACCAGAAAATGGAAGAAGGTCGTCATGTTTTATTTGGTTGCAGTACACACAGCTCTACCACCAAAACGGCGCGGTGTAGGACTTTTGCTCCTTTAGCTGCATTTAAGCCGTGGTTACGTAAATACTGTGTGCACGGAATATTGCGGAGCATCAATCCAGGGCTCCTAAGCAGCAGTCAATCTCTACAAATAAAGTATCTGATCTCCACTCTTTAGGCAAGGACCTGCACTCATGCTCACTCAAGAGCCGCTGGGTCTAAGCCGCATTAAGAGGAGGAGAAGGAAAGTAAGCAGTATGCCCATCGTCATTTGTTTTTCTTAGTTGCAGTGCAACACAGCTCTACCACTAAAACGGCGCAGTGTAGGACCTTGCTCCTTTAGCTGCATTAAGCCGTGGTAACTGTAACACTGCGTGTAAGGACTGGTTGCGGAGCCGCAATTCCGGGATCCTAAGCAGCAGACAAGCCTCTACGAAAACGTACCACTTCAGTACAACCTGTACGCATGCTCACTCAAGAGCCGCTGGGACTGAGGCAGATATTAAGAGGAGGAGAAGGAAAGTGGACGGTGTGCCCATCTCCAAAAAAATACTTGGAAATAACTTATGACCTGATGATGTGCAACCTAGTGTTTCCCGGACTGGTAGTGTTTTCCACGAACCATCGGAATAAATGAACTAATAAACATTCAATTAATTGTGCCACCTTTTCCTACGTGCAGAGGTCAGCTACAGCACTCAGTGAGAGTCCTATGTATGGAGGTATGGAAATTATATATTGATTTTAAAATATGTACATGAATGTTTAAGTAACTGATGTAATCCAATAGTGTAAGGGCAGGGTTATGATAAATGGGAGTTTGTGCAAAATTGAATATACATATTGTGTTCTTAACAAAAAGTAATTAATTACAAATTTGGATTTTATAAATATGCAAATTAATGCAAAATAGACTGTACACCCCGAGGTCAAGTTTAGGTAATTTGGGAACTCTTTTGTAATTGTGTATTTTGTATATTAATGTTTAAATTTGAGATTTCATGTGTTCTATAAATAAATTGTAGTTGGCCACAAAAAGGGAGTGATTAATTATCTTAACAAAACGCAATGTACTTTGGTCCAATCGGACCCCACTATACTTTAACGCGCTGGAGCCTGGTGGAACTATTTGGTGAGTATCTTTAATGTATTTATGTGTTTAAGTTTTATTGTATTTATGTGTAAATTTCACCTCACCACAATACCAATGAAAATTGCTTGTAAACTGAATGTTTTTGCAAATCAGAAGCCTAGTGTAGCACGATGAGCTATGCAAGAAGTTTGGAAATTGAATAAATGGAATCTAGTGATTATAAAAGGAATAAAATGAATATGAAAAGCATTTCTGAAACCATGTACGTTATCAAGGGCCATACATGTTTCATTAATGCTGATTCTACGTTTCTGTTTACATAACTGTAAAATGTATTACAGAAATAATGTAAATGGCCCGAAGTAGAAGAAAAGACAAAGTGGATCAAAAACACAAAAAAATCAAACATGAATATAAAATATTCTGTTACACCAGCTTGTGGCTAATTATTGAAATGAGGATGCAAAGTATTATAAAGTACTATCAAAATATATTCATATATATATATATATATCAAAATATATTTATATATATATATATATATAAATATATTTATATATATAAATATATTTATATATATAAATATATTTATATATATATATATATATAAATATATATATAGCATATAAATATATATATATTTATATACAGGGTTGTTATAATTAAAGTTCGCCTATTCAGAAGGCTCTAGAGCCCGTTCTATGGCTCCAAACGAAACAATATTTAACTAGCATGTAGTACAAGTGATGCGCTCTGCGAAAATCGAAAAAAAAATTAGTTACAATTGTCGTCAGTAGGTGGCGCTGCTGCAACATCTAAGGTGATTTCCGCAAGTTTCGTTGTAAAAAAAATGATGGAAAATTTATGTCACAGTTGGTAACAGTAAAATTGTGCAGATTCATTCTAACAATTTCGGTCAATCCAGACGAAACACACAAAAGTGTACAAAATTTCAACAAACGCTTGAAGAAGATCACTTGTTTATTCAAATCTTCGACGATACGGCAGTGATGTCACAACTTCGAAACACTGAAATACGCTTCAAATCAACTTACGATTTAAAACAAGCTAACAAAGCGTGTCTGTGATTCCTTTGATACTGGACGAGTTTATTGTTTCTGAAAAGCTTTAGAATCTGACGCTTTGTGGAAAATGATTACGTTGAAAGAAAAAGCTCTTCTCGTAAAGTTATTTTATCAACAGAACAGCAACGCAGCTGCAGCTCTTCGAGAATTTCGGAAACAGAAACATGTTAGACGTGGGCCAATGTCTGATCGTGGCGTTCACAAAATGATTTACAAATTTGAGGCAACAGGAAGACTCGACATTCTTCCTGGCAGAGGACGAAAACAAGTGGACAGTTCTAGCGTTGAAGATATTGCTACTGCTGCCGTAGATTTATCAAACCATTCACCATATGGTAATGCAAGTTTGCCAGCTATTGCAAAAGAAGTCGACATGTCGATTTCCACGGTGAGAAAAGTGATGCGTAAAATTTTGCTCTACTATCCATACAAGATTCAGAGGGTGCAACAGCTAATACAGGGTGATATAGGAACTCGGCTAACATTTGCACTACAATTTCTTGCACGAATGAATGTGGATGACTCTTGGCCCTGGAATATTCTGTGGGGCGATGAAGCGCATTTTTATGTAAACGGACAAGTGAACACACACAACTGTCGGATTTGGGCGAAAGAGAATCCTAACGTTGTTCAAGAAGTTCCATTGCATGCACCTAAAGTGACAGTGTGGTGCGGTTTTACAGCTACGTTTATGATAGGGCCATATTTTTATGAGGAATCAACACCCACAGGACCCATTACATGTTCCGTAAATGGGACAAGATATCTCAATATGTTGTCACGTTTTGTGATTCCCGAGTTGCAACAGCGAGGCTGCCTTCAAAATACCGTATTTATGCAAGACGGTGCACCACCTCACATTACTCGAACAGTTCAGACTTTCTTACAACGCCATTTCACACAAGACCGTGTGATAAGTCGTTATTTTACAACAATCTGGCCACCACGATCGCCTGATCTCACACCATGCGATTTTTGGCTGTGGGGATGTTTGAAAGACTCTGTGCCTAAAGACAAATGTCGGACGATCTCTGATCTGAAGAACAGTATTAGGCGTCACATCGGGTCAATCCCACAGGATACTTTACGCTCTGCAGTAGAAAACACAGTTCTGAGAATGCAATGCGTAATTGAAAATAATGGAGGGTTCATTGAGCATGCGTAATGCTGTTATTCGTCGCTGACGAGCGACATGTTTTATTTTTCTGGACGCAGACTGCATCACATAAAATTATCTCCTTTTTTCTGTATTGTTTGTAGCCATAGATCTGGTTCTACATCTTACTGCATTAGCCAATTGTCATTGCACCAACTATGCAATACATTTGTCTTTATTTATTTTACAAACAAATTGCAACAATCGCCTTAGCTATTGACACAGCGCCACCTACTGACGATAATTGTAACTAATTTTTTTTTTCGATTTTCGCAGAGCGCATCACTTGTACTACCTACTAGCTAAATGTTGTTCCGATTGGAGCCATAGAACCGGCTCTAGAGCCGTCTGAATAGGCGAACTTTAATTATAACAACCCTGTATATATATATATATATATATACAGGGTTGTTATAATTAAAGTTCGCCTATTCAGAAGGCTCTAGAGCCCGTTCTATGGCTCCAAACGAAACAACATTTAACTAGCATGTTGTACAAGTGATGCGCTCTGCGAAAATCGAAAAAAAAATTAGTTACAATTGTCGTCAGTAGGTGGCGCTGCTGCAACATCTAGGGTGATTTCCGCAAGTTTCGTTGTAAAAAAAATGATGGAAAATTTATGTCACAGTTGGTAAAAGTAAAATTGTGCAGATTCATTCTATCAATTTCGGTCAATCCAGACGAAACACACAAAAGTGTACAAAATTTCAACAAACGCTTGAAGAAGATCACTTGTTTATTCAAATCTTCGACGATACGGCAGTGATGTCACAACTTCGAAACACTGAAATACGCTTCAAATCAACTTACGATTTAAAACAAGCTAACAAAGCGTGTCTGTGATTCCTTTGATACTGGACAAGTTTATTGTTTCTGAAAAGCTTTAGAATCTGACGCTTTGTGGAAAATGATTACGTTGAAAGAAAAAGCTCTTCTCGTAAAGTTATTTTATCAACAGAACAGCAACGCAACTGCAGCTCTTCGAGAATTTCGGAAACAGAAACATGTTAGACGTGGGCCAATGTCTGATCGTGGCATTCACAAAATGATTTACAAATTTGAGGCAACAGGAAGACTCGACATTCTTCCTGGCAGAGGACGAAAACAAGTGGACAGTTCTAGCGTTGAAGATATTGCTACTGCAGCCGTAGATTTATCAAACCATTCACCATATGGTAATGCAAGTTTGCCAGCTATTGCAAAAGAAGTCGACATGTCGATTTCCACGGTGAGAAAAGTGATGCGTAAAATTTTGCGCTACTATCCATACAAGATTCAGAGGGTGCAACAGCTAATACAGGGTGATATAGGAACTCGGCTAACATTTGCACTACAATTTCTTGCACGAATGAATGTGGATGACTCTTGGCCCTGGAATATTCTGTGGGGCGATGAAACGCATTTTTATGTAAACGGACAAGTGAACACACACAACTGTCGGATTTGGGCGAAAGAGAATCCTAACGTTGTTCAAGAAGTTCCATTGCATGCACCTAAAGTGACAGTGTGGTGCGGTTTTACAGCTACGTTTATGATAGGGCCATATTTTTATGAGGAATCAACACCCACAGGACCCATTACATGTTCCGTAAATGGGACAAGATATCTCAATATGTTGTCACGTTTTGTGATTCCCGAGTTGCAACAGCGAGGCTGCCTTCAAAATACCGTATTTATGCAAGACGGTGCACCACCTCACATTACTCGAACAGTTCAGACTTTCTTACAACGCCATTTCACACAAGACCGTGTGATAAGTCGTTATTTTACAACAATCTGGCCACCACGATCGCCTGATCTCACACCATGCGATTTTTGGCTGTGGGGATGTTTGAAAGACTCTGTGTCTAAAGACAAATGTCGGACGATCTCTGATCTGAAGAACAGTACTAGGCGTCACATCGGGTCAATCCCACAGGATACTTTACGCTCTGCAGTAGAAAACACAGTTCTGAGAATGCAATGCGTGATTGAAAATAATGTAGGTTTCATTGAGCATGCGTAATGATGTTATTCGTCGCTGGCGAGCGACATGTTTTATTTTTCTGGACGCAGATTGCATCACATAAAATTATCTCCTTTTTTCTGTATTGTTTGTAGCCATAGATCTGGTTCAAGATCTTACTGCATTAGCCAATTGTCATTGCACCAACTATGCAATACATTTGTCTTTATTTATTTTACAAACAAATTGCAGCAATCGCCTTAGCTATTGGCACAGCGCCACCTACTGACGATAATTGTAACTATTTTTTTTTTTCGATTTTCGCAGAGCGCATCACTTGTACAACCTACTAGTTAAATGTTGTTCCGATTGGAGCCATAGAACCGGCTCTAGAGCCGTCTGAATAGGCGAACTTTAATTATAACAACCCTGTATATATATATATATATATATACATATATATATATTGAACATTATATTTACGAGCTTCTGTCGAGAACATAGCAATGCCAAAGTCAATTTCTCTCAGACATGTGCAATGGAGTGGAATTATTGACCTTCCCATAGAGTCCAGTGGAGTGTAACATTAATGTGGGCCTGGGTACAGCCTAAAATTGAATCAATTCCCCACATGCGTGTTTTTTTTATTCTGTAGAATGTATCAGAATTTAAGCAGATTTAAAATGTAGATACATCAAAAATTGTCTGTTAAGGAATTCGCGTTCTTTTGATGTTTTTCATCAGTTTAAACGTATATCAGCTTCTGATATTTAAGTTATTTAATTATTGTAAAAAGAAATAAAGATTTGCTTAGGAAAACTTTCCATTAATTTTAATGTTTTTCTCTTCGCTTTGTACATAATACATATACACAGAATGTTTATACACATGCAAAATACACACACAGATGTTTTAAATGAACCAATTAGGTGTTGAAGACCCAAGCCACCTGACTCACCCTAGGGTACGAGAAAAACCAATCACGTGTATAACTTTTGAACCGTTAATGATAGTACTATACTTGCTCGAGTCAACAATGATATATACTTGCAGAGTCAACACTTCAATGATAAGAGCCTGCAATTCCGTTCCTGTAGCTCAACAGTAGAATGTCGGCTAGCCAGTACGAGAAACCGTGGTTCAATTCCTGAATGGGGCACCAAGGTTCTTTACATGCTTTCATACAGAACATTTTTTTGAATTGTAAAAAAATGTGTTCTAAAATGTTTTCAAACTAGGGGAGCTACTTGTATAAAATAACAAAATCTTACTCTTCATACAGCCCCTTTAGAACAAAGTCCAATTGCTTAAAAATGTGTCTAAACTTTTACGCCGTGATCAGCTAGTGGGGTATCAATAAAAGCTAGTTATGTATCAAACAATATCAGCTAGTTGGGTACCAATAAAATCAAAACGTGTTAAATAAAATGGAACTCGTGATTTACACCATAAATTCACTCTCTATGATAAAAAATGTTTAACAGAATTTAGGGACCATCTACAAAATAAAACTTTAATCTAATATTTTATGCATTTGTTTTAACTGAAACCAATTATTCAATATATATACGGTCCCCAAAAAATTTATCCCATAAATATCATCTCTAGTATTTCACTTACAACCACCAATTCTTTTAATGGACTCCAGATTTTAAGCAAATGTTTGTAAAAGTTTCGCTATATAAAAATTTAATTTCTGTATTTTGAAGTTAATGCTTCCTACACTTTTGAAAGTATTTTAATATTTCTTATTACGATTCAAAACAATTTTCCATTCAAAAATATTTGTTTAATACTAACGGTTCAACATTTTTATGTTTGTGTAAGCCTGATTAGTTTCTCTCCGAAACACCCTGTATATTAAAAACTTATTCAGAGCTTATAAAAAATTATTCAGATAATCAAACTGCAATAAGTACTGCAAATAAATATTTTACTCCATATAATGTATGCTATTAAAATATGTTATTTTAATTATTTTCTTAAATCTTTAGTATTTGTGATGAGAAACTATATGCTCTGTGTAGTGATTATTTAATTTAGTAATTTGTTTGATTTTATAAGTGAGTAAAACTTTAAATACACTATTATTTGGATGTTACGTGTATAAAAATTAAATTTAAATGTACTAGAATTAAGAGCATTCGTATTTTACAAATATATTTGTATGACAATTATTTTTAAAAGAAATGATGTCATTTAAATGCATTCAAAGTAATTTTGAAGATAAAATCTTCATTCAAAATTCAGTTTTAAGTGATTCTAACTAATGTTTGTGTAAATTATTAGATTTTTGTTCAACAATAGCATGCTGGAAATATATAATATAAAATTTCAAAATGCTAAAAACCATAACCAGAATTATGCATGTGTACCAAATTCTAAAAGAAAATAATTATTTCTGTATGCTGAGTAATATTTTTATTAACACTTTACAACAAAGTTGAAAAGTGTTTATGACTTTGTTCATTCTGTCTGTCTGTCTGTCTGTCTGTCTGTCTGTCTGTCCGTTAGCACGATAACTGCCGTAAAAATGACTTAATCAAAATGAAATTTTAGTATGTTGTTCAGACGGTCTATAGGACCTATGGGAATATAAATGAATAATATCACCCAATTAGTTTTGGATTGAACCCGGATTGAAAAAATGGAATACATTGAGCCCTATGGGACCTAATTTTTCAAGCATTTTTTAAGCGGATTAAAAATTCACAAATTGCTTCGAAAATTTTAGGAAATATTCAAATTGTTCCATAAAATATATAAAAAAAAATTCAGCGAAATATATTCAGTTGTTTTTTAAATAAAAATTAAAATAATAATAACACCTCTTATATTAGGCGATCACGTGTCCATGATATGAAACGATCACATGACCCACTTCAAAATGATATATGGCATCCATCTTGTGTCAAAATCGTGATTTTTAAAGTTCTTTTTAATTCATATTGAGTGTTGTATCCGTCCTAAAATTACTTTATTTTTGCCTAAATTCTGTGCATCTACATACTGAAACAACGCAATGACAATATATTTCAGTTTAAATGCTCTTCCAAATTTGATTATTTCTACTATTAAGCCTATTTTTCACCTATGTAAAATGTAAACAGCAAAATATGTAGAATGAGTTGTATTAGAATCGCTGTAATTCTTTAACACAAAATCATTTAGTCCATGGAGTCTGCTTAGCTGATATGAATTCATTGATTTTAGAAAGAGAAGGACGATATTTTTCGATGAAGTTTTACGCATAGAGTTTACTTACTTGCAACTCAATGGTCTTAATTTTTAAATAAAATAAATTATTATAGTATTGTGATGAATGACATGAATGGGGGAATTATTTATGAATGAAATGTTGCTTTTATAGAGAGAGCCAGGCGTGTTATTTTTTTATGACGTCATTTGAATGGATTTCAGTTGTTTTCGATGATGTTTTCAAATATAATAAATTATCGTAGTATTATGATAATTCTAAAATTATTACCGAGGAATGTATAACATTTTAGAGATGTTTAAACCAGGCAATTTATACTTTAATGCCGTCATTTGAATGAAGTTAATTTTTTTCGATGAAGGTTTAAGGTGTCAAATATAATAAATTAATGTAGTATTGTGATAAGTTTCAAAATATTACCGAGGAATGTATTGCATTTTAGACATGTTTAAATAAAATTACATTGAAGTTGGAAAGTGTTTCATAATCAATGCTTTAAGCATGATTGATCTTTCTTGTTTTCTCCTCTTTTCTTCTAGGTAGGTGCTTTGTCGTGCTTGATAAATATGTAAAACTTGATGTTTAGGTAAGAGAAATTTTGCAATACTTTTTCCAACATAGTTGTAAAGTGATTATGACTTTGTTCATTCATTCTGTCTATTTGTTTGTCCGCTCGCACGATAACTGCCGTAAAATTGACTTTATCAAAATGACATTTTAGAATGCTGTTGAGATAGTTTGTGGGGCATATTTGAATGCAAACGAATAATATAACACAATCAGTTTTGGATTTAATCCGGGTTTAACTAATGAAATACATTGAAACCTATGAGACGTAATGTCTCAAACATTTTTTTAATTAACAATTAATAAGTTAAAATTAACAAATTACTTCGAAAATTTTAAGAAATATTCACATTATTACGTAAATTAAGCAAAAAAAAATAATCAATATATGTTAAGTAGTTTTTTAAATAAAAACTGAAATATTAATTACATCCATATTATATTAAGAGATCAAGTGACTCATTTCAAAATAAAATGTGGCATCCATTTTTTTTCACTGGGTCAAAATCGTGATTTTTAAGGACCGTTTATATTTATATTTAGTGTTGCATCCGTCCTAAAACCACTTTATTTTTGCATGTTATCTGTGTATCTACATTCTGTGCCCACGCCATTATAATTTTTTTTATTTTAAATGATCATTTAACTTTGATTATTTATGGAACGAAGCCTAATTTTAACGTATTCGGAATGCAAAGAAATTAAGCGATTGTTATAGGAATTGCTGATTTTATTTTCACTCAGAATTATTTATTATTTAGCTTTAGAGTCTGAAATATCTATATAAATAAAATGTAAAATCTGTGTGTCCTATAACGTTTCAAGCAACCATGATCACGAATCGAACATTGTTAAGGTGATGTATGTGTGTGTGTATGTGTGTGAAAGTGTGTGTGTGTATGTGTATGAAAGTGTGTGTGTGTGTATGTGTGTGAAAGTGTGCGTGTGTGTGTGTCAGTGAGCCTGTGGAGACGATATCTCACGAACGAATGGAGCGATTCGAATAAAATTTTGTACAAAAATCACAGTCCATGAATACTGGAAGCCTATTGTTTTGAAACACAATCGAATGTTCAGACCCCCCCCCCCCCTATATTTGCGAGTGAAATATTTAGAAAAAATCATCAACAAATCAAAACGTTTACTGCAAATCAAAAAGTTACGCAAATAGACATTTTTTATGTAATTTTTTCTTAGAAAACGATTGACACAAACTTTAGAACGCTAGCATGAACCGTTCTCGAGATATTGCACATTTTTCAAATAAATTTAACAAAAAATCCCATAAATTAAAAGAAATATTAACTGTTGAGAAACATGTTTACTTTTCATATGTAATATCATGCGATAAATTTGGTGACATCATTTTCATGGATCTAACTCGTTCCATTCACGAGAAAAAATACTTTGAGTAATACTTTGTATTTGAACTCCAATAGTCATTTATCTGCTGTAAGAATAACATATTTCTCCATCCATAACGCTTGGCGAGATTTTGGCGACGAATTTCGCAAAATGTCGCGACGAAATTCGAAAACGACGAATTTCGAAAATTCGAATTCGAGTTTTCAACGGGAGAGCACGTTTCAATCACGTTTCATCTGATCACGAATCACACATTTTTAAAGTGATGCCTGTGTGTGTGTGTGTGTGTCAGTGAGTCTTTGGAGACGATAACTGACGAACAAATGGACCAATTCGAACAAAATTTGGTACAAAAATTACAATCCGTAAACACTGGAAGCCTACTATTGTTTTTATACGCAATCGAATGTTCAGAACCCCCCCTAAATTTTCGAGTGAAATTCTGAAAAAATCGTCAAAAAATCAAAACCGCTAATAAAGTTACGCGAATAGAAATTTCTTATGTAATTTTTCATTAGAAAACGATTGACATGAATTTTAGAACGCTAACATGAACAATTCTCGAGATATTACACATTTTTCATAAAAATATCAAAAAGTTATATAAAATAAAAAAAAAATATTTCGTATTGAGAAACATGTTCACTTCTCATATGTAATACCATGCGATAAATTTGGTGACATCATTCTACTGGATCTAACTCTTTCCATTCATGAAAAAGATACTTTGAGTAATACTTTTGTATTTGAACGCCAATAATCATTTATCTGCTATAAGAATAACTTATTTCTCCGTCCATAACGCTTGGCGAGATTTTGGCGGAATGTCGCCAACTTGGCGATATTTTTAATTGTTGCCAAATTAGCAAAAATATTGCCAAATTGATAAAAATGACGCCAAATCAATGAAAATGACGACTCATTGAAGAAAATTCAATATCTTGTAGGGAGTATAAGTATCTATTATAAGAATAAAATTTTTTTAACTGTAAAAGTAGTAAATTCATTGTATTATGTAAGGAAATTCATGTGTTGTCCACATCAGATTCTTTTTACTGTAAAAGTAGTAAATTCATTGTATTATGCAAGGAAAGTCATGTGCTGCCTACATCAGAGTTTTTGAAAATGTATTATTATCCAAATT
This sequence comes from Amaurobius ferox, assembly GCA_951213105.1. Lineage (NCBI taxonomy): Eukaryota > Metazoa > Arthropoda > Arachnida > Araneae > Amaurobiidae > Amaurobius > Amaurobius ferox. Next base: position 72,825,516 of record OX578138.1, on the reverse strand, counting down.
TTACATAGAATATCTTCCATCGTCATCCTTCGGCACTTTAATACGTTTTGTATAGTTATTATTGCAAATAGAATTTCTGTTTTTGTAGATAATTATTAGGAAATAAGGGATGCATGGAATGCAAAGATGCACGAAAAATATCACAAAGCTTTAAAATTTTTCAGCTCGGCTTGTATCACTTACAAATGTTTGAAGATTGAGGGTAAAATCATTGATTGATCGAAGAGGACCGTCAGTTGAAAATTAGATGCAATAAATTTAATTCGAATAGATTTAACTTTGACAACATTTTTATCTATAATATTTCAAAAAGGCCTGAGCGATGTGTATGTAAGAATAACTTAATACAGGAATCATGTTTAAACAGTGCGATTTTGGATACTCTGTAACCAAAATTTGATTTTTATCTAGCTGTGAAAATTTTTAAAGTAAAAGTACTACGACTGTGAAATTTTTTAAAGTAAAAGTAATTTGTCTTTCAAGTTGATATCCTATTGTAGTAACAAAATCAAATTCGTTCACTAAAAGTAATATTTGAATTCTGTCTTTATTATTAGAGAATGCAAAATGCCACATTTCTTCAATATTTTCAGTGTTACATATCACTTCACACCATAGCATATAACGAATTATTAAATCAGCTTTAAAAATTATTACGGGACAGACAATGAGCTATTAAGATATGCAATAGTACCTTATCGAAATCTTAAAAATTCCAACATTTTAAGGTTTTGCGTCCATTCTATAAGTAATCATACCGCTAAAAGACATGTAAATTTTGAAATTGAGAATGAAAAAACAAACCAGTTTTTCACCTAATTTAAATTTCAAGATTACAATCTTTATTTTGGCTAGTCATATAACGGATTTTACAGCTATTATTATATATTCAACGATATATTGAAAATCGTAAATATATCGCTATATAGAGTAAAATGCTTTCATGTGCACTATGCTCGTTTTAAGATTTTCATTTTTACTTTCTCGTACTATCTAATATAGTACGAAATAAAGTATTGGTTTCACGAAAATGATCGAATTCGAGATTTTGATGCCAATATATACTTTAAGATATCCTAAACACGTTTTGACAGTCTTTGGAGTGATATCCGTATGCCAATCAATCTGTTGGTCTCCATGTCTGTGATTGATTTCTTGTATACACTATGGAGGCTACAAATATTAATGGATTTTCACGAAACTGTATATCTGGCTTTTTCATAAAAAATCTCAGATATAGCTAGAAGTTTTTTAAATTCGAGCGAAAACGTCTAAATTTATTCAAATATTTATATATTTTTGGCATGGAAGCATAGGACAAATTTGAAATAATCATGCATAAAAGGGCTTATTTATGGTTTAATGATCACGAGGCTTAAAAGTTTCAATCATTGTTATGAAAGATAGCCGCAATACATTTTTCTTGCTCGTGTCATCCTTAAACCCCCCCTCAGTGGGGAAGGGAGGGCACGTTAACCTCCCCCCCCCCTGGGGTACATTGTCAAGTATGACATCAATCGAAAGATTTCTTAAAACCCTTTGAAGTGAAGGGTAACATGTTATAATTCTATAATTGTAATCATTGAGCAAACAATACCGATTTTTTAAAAATTTGTTGTTAAATTTGTGGAAACAAAAACAGCAAGCTACTAAAAATGGATTCCGGTATGAGAAAGTCGGGTTGAGCTACATTTCGGTTAATTTTTCCACTCTTTCCATTCAATCCTCATCCGTTTCAAATGAGCAATCGATTAAAAAAATACGACGTCGCATCAGTAACGCCCCAACGATTAATCCTCTTATTCTAATCCTCAGTGCTGAATTCGAAATTAAGCTTAATACAAGCTTAGGTATAGCTTAAAATTTGCATAAAGTAAATTACCCAGAGTTCAATTCCGTAAATCAATTTTGAGCTTAATTAAGAATGAACAGATTTCTTTGAAAGCAAGATAAATGACTGTAGAATAGATTTGCAAATTAATGATCCAAGTTAGCACTGTTACTTTGAATGGGCGATGTATGAGTTTGATTGTCTATCCATGTGGACAGCACATCATTCTCACCATAAACCGTGATGGAAGCTTTTGGGGGAATTTATAAAGCATGATGTATTTCCACTCATTTTCATCAACTTACTCATTTTAGCCGCCTCAGAAAAAATAATATTTGGCATTTTTGGCGAATGAGTTAGACAAAAATAAAATTATTTATTTATACATACGTGCATTTACATAAAAAATTGAAGACTTGGTCGATTTCTTTTAAACTGCTGACAAAATGATAAACGTGAGTAATAAAACGGAAACTGATAAATTTATTTTTAATTTATTTTTTTTATTTTGATTTTATATTTTAGGAATGGATTGGAATTCAAATTAATTAATAAATGAATGACATATTAATTATGCGTCAATAGCGTCTGTTCATCTGTCAATATTGATGAAAAACTTGACTGCTTCAGCGACAAACTTGCCGACTTTTTGAAAATGTATCAAAATTTAGAAGATATCATTTAATTGACGAAAATGTTGCCAAATTGTCGAAAATTCAATAGCTCAAAAAATCTACACTGTTAATTAAATTTATTTCTTTAGTAATTTCCGACGACTTGAAGAAATTATTATATTAATATTCTTTAATAAAAATATGGTGAGTTTCACTTTTCTTCAGGCAGCTCTATTTTATTACCAGTTTCAGGATACATTTTATTATCAGTTTCAGGGAAACGTAAATTAATTTCGTTATGCTAAGGAATGGTATATATGCTTCGACAGAAAGTCGTATAAGAAATAGTATCATTAAGTAGGATATGTGTATGACTCCTATGGTTCTGTAGATAATGGGTACTGCAGGCAGGCGGATGAGAGGAAACTTTTGCAACTTTATCAAATGGTGGATGACAGATAGTCTTTTGAACTTTACCCCCATTTTGTGCGAGTTTATACTTCTAGCTTATTTTTAATTTATATCACGTAAAATCATATTAATTTGTAGTAAATATCATTTCAATGATATTTAGTTAAGATGGTGTGGATAAGTTGGTTTCGAAACATAATATTCGAAAACAAACAGCTTTCTCACGAATAGAACGCTCTAAATGAACGAGGTTAATGTTCAAATTTGTATTCAAATTAATCGTCTAATAGGTTTCAATACTGTATTCAAAATGGATTAAAGTAGAAGGAAAGTTTGAAAAAGGAAAATTAAACAGTAAAACAAGATAGGTGTTTCAAAAATTCTTTTTAAAAATTTATTTGAACATCTTGCATTTTTGACGCCGATAATTTTTTATCTTTTATATTGTGTACCTGTACAAACTTTCTTATTTGTTTTATCACATTTAACATTCCATTTAAATTCCGCATTTTAGACGTTCTCAGTACTGCGAATCTCATAAAAAAATCTGACTGTAAACAAAATCTTCGAAATTTCCATAACTTTGCTATTTACGATTTATATATTGCGTTGCTGGTTACGATTGCTTGGTGACATGTATAGTTCGTTTGAAGTACACAATTACATGTCACCCTAGTACACGGAATTCGAAGATACTTAAATCAAAATTTACTTTATATATATTTCAACATGTGCAGTTTCTGCAAACTGCTGTGTAGCAAAAAAAAAAGGAACTTCAATTTTAGGTTCTGCACATAAAATTACTTTAGAAAATAAATTGGATTTAATTTCAGTAACAATAAATAGAGATGAGCATGAACACCATTTGCACAGAACTTATTAGCAGACTGTTAAATTTAATATCATATTCGAATTCCGGATGTCAATTTTATATTAAAGACTAATTGTGGTGCAATTTATATAAACATCGTATTTTTGCAATGCGTTTTTGCTTACAATACCCGACGGGGGCACAATTTCTCAAAATGTATGAGTACATATTATTTTACACTAGCCTGGAGAGTTCACTTCGACGATAAGAGCTTGCAATTTCATCGCAGAATCTCAACGTAGAGCGTCGGCTGGCCAGTTCGGAGATCCAAGGATTGCTTCCCGGTTGGGGTAGCACTGTTCTTTACAATGGCACTCGAGCAAATCAACCCTGTACGTTAGTTCAAGGATGACGGGGGTCTCAAAGTGACTCTAGTACGATTAGTACGAATTTAGTGGACTCTGTAAAATTGAGCGCCAAATTCAAATTGAGAGGATGACGATCACGCAGGATGCTAACTTGGGTAAAACCAGTAGTAGCAGGGGGCTAACCTGCGGTAAAAATAGCAAGAAGTGGTCAGTAAAATTGTCAGTTGTCCGCCAATCTGTCATTAGAGGGTGGGGAATGTAGAGGCCACTTCGATAAGAGCTTGCGATTTCGTGTCCCAGTCACTCAACGGTTGGAGGCCATTTTGGAGATCCAAGGTTCGATTCCCGGTTGGGGCAACAAGGTTTTAAAAGCTTTAACAAGAATGGATAAAGCTGTAAAGGATAATCTCAGATCCGCAATTCATAGAGTTGTAAAATATCTCCTCCCATGCACTTTGTGCTGATGCATGCAGGGCATAAACCCTCTCACATTTGTTATTATTGTTTATTGTTCGACTCCATAGCAAAACACACATACTATACCCTCCGTTAACGTAACGCAATTAATCTGCGCTCTCTTGGACCCCCTAATAACAAATTTATCAAGTTTAATCCCTCAAACTTTCTATTTCATGTTTTCAATAACTGGTCATACCATGAAGGTAAAAAGACTAACTCTCTATAACTTCATTTGTCTTAAAATTCAGCTCAAACCAATCTAGCTCTAAATCAGTTGTGCATTCATTTCAATGTTTAAGACACGAATGTTGAAATAAAGGGGGAAGAAAGTCTGTCTAATTCCATGGTTTAAATATTCATATTCTGATTTTTAAATTGGGAAGACCTCTTAATAATAACTGTCCTATTCATCTAAATCATGGAGGTAAAAGGATAGTCTCATCTCTAACTCCATGAGAATAATACACTTTTCCGTTTATTATTTTTAGGGATTTAAACTTCATGATTATGCAATTGCATCATGTTGTGGCAACACCTTCGACCTAAGATATAAACCCTTTATTGCACCTAGATGGGCTACACAGAAAAGGGTTGAGTGTTGTCTTTTATTATATAGGATATATTTTATTATATAGGATATATTTATTATATAGGATATATCTGTGCATCCATTTTGGTTTTAATCGATTAAGTAGTTTCGAAGAAAAGACGGTTCAATTAATCGGTCCAACCGGAGGCATGAAACTCAACTCGAATTAAAGCAACTTCCAGTGCAGTGGTGCCAGTAAATGAAAGCGCCTTCACAAGTAATAAATAGTTCATCTTTATAGAAGATATTGATGTCTTAAAATGCGGATGATGTTGTGTGGCGAAATTGGTTTAAAATCATATTTATTGCTCACGAGATAGCGCTAAACTCAACAGAGACTCATAAAAAAATTGATAATAACAACGAAATATTTTTGGAATACTAAATAGTATTAATTTTTAAAATGACAAGTTCATACTGTGTAAAGTTAGATAAATAACTTCATCGATTGAAACGTAACGCTAAATGTATTAAAGGTATCTTCAAAGTATTTTTATCAATTAAGAAAATATTCATTCTAAATAGAAGTATAATTTGCACAAAACACATACTTTTATGCATTTACTAGTAACAAGCTGTGACTACTAATACAGAGAATGTTAAACTCAATGATCCGCCAAACTTGATATCAATCCAAATACACTTCAAAAAAGTTCTAAATTTGCAAAGACATCATCCATCTAAGATATCCATGAGAAAAATCTTTCATAAAATAAACCGACATGATGAATTCAGTAAGGTAAATCTAATAATGCAAGTTAAGCTAAACATTACTTACCACAAACGATGCAGACGTATAATATTCAAGAATCTGTGAAAGTTTTCCTAAGCATTATAAATCTTCAAAACTTTTAAATTGTGAATAACATTTCATGAGTGTTGAAGATTTATCAGCTCATTTAGTTAATTGCTAAAGTTGTTTTGGTAATTTGCGAGCGGAGAATGACATTAGCTATGTCTTCGAAATGCTTCTGTCAGACCCTGTTAAATATTTTACATTCGCAAAGATCAACAACTATGCTCGCTGTTCAATATCTAATGTTTACTGGTATTGAATGTTTATAAGCACTGGAAATCACCTGTCTCAATTTAATGAGTAAAATAAAAGTTGATGGGACATTTTATGTACTTATGTGTTTTAATGTAATACAAATACAATTACAGAAGAGATGTCGTGAAATTTAATTTTAACAGTTCTGCTTAAATTAAACGTATGGCTTCAGCTGTGATTTCTCAGGAACTCGAAAAATATAGTGATATAGATGACGATATGTGAAAATAAGTGGACATAATTTTCCAAACATTTTTTAAGCGGAATTAATTGCCTCGAAAATTTCAGAAGATATTCAAATTATCACGTGAAATGTGTCAAAAAGAAATTCATAAAAATATGTTAGGTAGTTTTTTAAATAAAATTTGAAATGTAAATTACACCCATGTTGTGAGACCAGAATATGTTCTCACATGTAGTGAGACAAGTTCATGTGTAGATTTATGGTGTCCTTAAAGGCAAACAAAGCATTAGTCTGGCTGGCGCCGAATTTTAAGAGAACTTGAACTTTTAGGTCAAAGGACAGTAAATTTAGAAGGCCATATAAGAGTTGGGCCGGACTGAAAGTACAGTCGTGCCATTGGGTGAGGGGTGGCCAATCAGTGCCATGGAGGAAGTAAGGCGGAGTCCCCCCCCCCCCACCGAGTGGACCTCAAGTTTGGATCCGAGAATTGGCAGTAGTAGTATTTAAGATTATCGGCAGTATTAGATTATCGGCAGTATTAGTATTAAGATTATCGATAGTATTAGTAGTATCGGCAGAATTTAGTATGAGTATGTTGTAATAGATAGTAGTTGAACTTGAACAAGTAAGATGACTTAGAAGCAGTTATAGAAAGATTTGAGTATTAGAGAAATCATGACTTAGAGGGCATCAGCATTCTGACTTAGCAACATGAACAAGTAAGATGACGACAAGTATCATCTTAAGATTAGCAGATTTCAAGTAGTGAGAGTATCATCATGACATGGAGAGAACAACTACAGACGAATTCGACCACGGTTCCCAACAAGGCCCAAAACTCAAGGTATGTGTCATCAACAATCCAACGGTTAATGAATATTTAGATATTGGTTCAAGTAGTCTCACATGTCTCCATCCCAGTCTATTTTAAGAGTAATATAATGTATTGGAAGTTAATAAGTAGTTTTGTAAATTAATAAATGTTATTGTTAAGTTTAAATAGTCTAATCTTTTAATAATGATTAATGAATTCCTTTACAGGACTAACACTTAAGTTAAAACAATTGAAGGATTTATTGCGGCACAACAACGAGCAATGTACGTTTATAATGTTAATTCCACTTTATGAGATCAACGGCCATGTCTTAATAATAATTAATATTAATATAATTTAAACTTATAAATTAAACATAAATTTTATTAATCGCCCCACACATATTATATGAAGAGGTCACGTGACGAATTGCAAAAGTATGGCATATATATCCCCTCCCCTAGTGGAAAAATCGTGATGTTTAAAGTTCGTTTAAATTTATATTAGTGTTGCATCCTTCCTAAAACCGCTTTATTTTTGCATATTATATGCGTATCTAAATTATGTGCATACGCAATTACAATATTTATAATTTTAAATGATCACTAAATTTTGATAATTCCTACAAAGAAGCTTAATTTCTATAGCATGCAGAATGTATACCAATCAAGCGATTGTGAGATGAGTTGTTTAAGATTTGCTGAAGTTTTTTCACGCAAAATCTTAGCTCTGAAGGCTGAAAAATAAGTAATATGAATGAAATATTCATTGATTTTTCATAGAAAAGCAAGCGATTTTACAGCACTGCCTTTTTTAATGAAATTTCAGTTTCTAAGTTTAATAAATTATTGTATTACTGTGATAATTAGAAAAACATTACTGAATGTATCGCATTTTAGAGATATTTAGATAAAATTGCATTTCAGTTGGAAAGTGTTTCATAATCGATGCTTTATGCATAATTAGCCTTTCTTGTCTATCTCGCCTGAATTTATCTATCTTGCCAAGCGTCCAGTTGATATCAAAACCATCATTAACATTTAGACTTGAAAGTTCAAAAACCTTTCTTTTTTTCAGTTTGTTCAAAACGTTACAAGTCAGATCGTTCGCGTCGACCAGTTGGTTAAGGTTCCTCTTTGGTTTATAATTGTTATGTTTAGTTTCTGTCTTTCAATACTTTTCTCCGATTTTTTTTATGTTTTTATTGGTTTTGATTTATGTAGCTGCGCGATCTTTTTTCCTGACTAAGGTGACAGTTTTTTGGCAACTAAATAATTAGAAATCTTCAATCAAGTGTTTGCAGCTTTAGTTACAGAATTATTTTGAGTTTAACATTTTTAAAAATGCTTCTCCAGGATTGTGTGTTACTATTACTCAATCCTAATATAAACTTTGTAATATATTAATATTACACTAATATTTATTCCTTTTTATTAACTGCGAATAATAATATTATTAATATAATAAATATTTATTTGTATATCGCAATAACAATAAAACTTTTAAACATTTTATGCGGATTTCGGTTTTGATGTGAATAATAACCATGCTTGGGGGTTTCTGAGTCGGAAATCGGGGAGTTACAAAATATATGCAATTTGGAAACGTATACATCCTAACCTAATAGATAAAAATGTAAATAATTTTAACAATTTAGTCGAAAAAGCGTCCACATTATGAATATATAAAATTATTTCAATATTTTAATATTTTGAACTTTTTTGTTTCGTAGAAATTTAAAAAGTATATATCAGAGCGAATGTGTTTTCTTATTTATCATACTTTCACTCAAAATATTTTAGAAACTTTAAAAGACAGATATAAATAATAAACGACAAAAATATGCGTCATGAAATTTAATGTTTGAATCTATATTTATTTTTAAAAAAGCTCTTATAATATTTAAAATAATTGTGTTGTCAATTTGGAAAAGATTGAAAGTTTTCCTTTTTTAAATTTGTAATCTCAGAAACGAAAAATGCTGGCTATGAACAATAAGCAATAATGTGTATGTCATTCAAAGCCCTACACGTGAATATAATTGGATTTTGGATCCAGCTCTCATTTTTTATATTGGTTATAATTTCTATTTTTTAGTGTTTTAATCTGAGTTTTTTAATGTGTGGGAATGCTGTAATATTTAAAATGTCACTAACATTGCAGCTCACTCTATTTACTAACTCCTTGGTAAAATATTGATTCATAGGCAAGATATATTTTGTTTAAAAATTTGGAGGTTAAATGAACTTAGGAATAGTTTAATGATTTGTGAGGTGTGGATAGAATAGATGAAAATACAGTCAAGTACTTTTTAAATACGTAGCTATGTACTTTTAAATACGTTGCTATGTACTTTAAATACGTATCGCAGTAATGTGTGTAGTTAACATGAAAGCATAATCTTGTCAGATATATTGTATAAGTTTAATTTATATACCGAAAAGCTAGTTCAGAATAATTTTATATTTTAACGTGGTCATACACTGTAAAACATTTGCAAGCATGTTTCAGGGGAATCAGCTGTCGTTAGGTGAAGTAAAGTATATATATATATATATATATATATATATATATATATATATATATATATATATATATATATATATATATATATATATATATATATATATATAATTATAAAAGATAGATTTCTAAAGAAAAATATTGAAATGAATTTTAGTGTACTTGCGCACAGTAGCGTAAAACGCTAAAAATATATAAAGGGTTAATATGTAAAGTTAAAATGGAAATAAAAATGAAGAAGGAATTCAACGTAAAGTGCTTACACAATGGCGGTAAGGGGTAGTGACCTTATTCCCCAGTTATCAACATGCATGTCTTAAATGCCGCGGCACTGCACTCCTGGACGCCAGCACTGACTGTAGCCAACCTCGGGAGTGATAATCAAAATTATCACGAGACATTATATAAAGAAAAGTGATATTAAAAAGTATTGGTCCAAGCCTCAGAGACAGCCAAGTTCATGTTTATGCTTCCTCTTTCTAACATCAAAATAATCATATTCAGCAGTTTAGATGTTTGTGATGTCATTACTCTCAAAGACGTATAATCAATGTTCATAATGACCTCAAATATTCACACAAACTTAACCCATATTTTTCATTTTTCCGTAGTAATTTTTGATGTAATGAATCATAAATTGCATAGGATATCTTTGCCTGAATGCCTGTTGTAAGAATTTTTTTGTCACTTTCCAATCTGGTGATGTCACTGCTTACAATTCTCTTTGTTCTCGCTAGACCACCAATAAATATATTCCTAAATATATTCAAGTGTAAATTAGATATATATATATATATATATATATATATATATATATATATATATATATATATATATATATATATATATATATATATATATATATATATATATATATATATATATATAGTAATAGTTTAATTATTTATGAGGTGTGAATAGAACAGATGAAAATACAGTCAAGTACTTTTTAAATGCGTACCTATCTACTTTTAAATACATATCACAGTAATGTGTGTAGTTAACATGAAAGCAAAATCTTGTCATATATATTGTATATGTTTAATTTATATACCGAGAAGCAAGTTTAGCAGAATTCTATATTTTGACGTGATCATACACTGTAAAACATTTGCAAGCATGTTTCAGGGGAATCAGCTGTCGTAATGTGAAGTAAAGTTCCTGATAGTAATGATAATATATATATATATATATATATATATATATATATATATATATATATATATATATATATATATATATATATATATATATATATATATATATATAGTAATAGTTTAATGATTTATGAGGTGTGAATAGAATAGATGAAAATACAGTTAAGTACTTTCTAAATACGTACTTATGTACTTTTAAATACGTATCACAGTAATGTGTGCAGTTAACATGAAAGAAAAATCCTGTCAGATAATAGAATAGCCAAAATATAGAATAATTCTTGTCAGATAATAGAATAGTATATAACAAATGGTATATAACAAAATACAGAATAGTCTTGTCAGATACAAGAATAGTCAAATTATAGAATAATTCTATATTTTGACGTGGTCATACACTGTAAAAAATTACAAGCATTTTTCAGGGGAATCAACTGTCGTAATGGGAAGTAAGGTTCCTGGTAGTAATGATAATATATATAAATATATATATAAACATATATATACTCTAAGACAAAATTATCAACGCGACCCTCCATGTAATCCGATAGTAATGGAATTTTATATGCAAACACTTTCGACCGAATATGCAAATGAAAAAAAATCGCAGCCAATGAATAAATATTCGGAAATACAGCGCATTGAAACTGAGCATCATGGTGGTGTATATAAGGAACGAACCTTGCTTTCAAGAACAAAACGTGCAGTGGATTTCAATTGCGTTTACGTAGTTTGATTGTACAATTGCCTCGCCGGCGAATGTGCGGCCATTGCGAGCATAAGAAGGTGTTCGAAGGAGGGTGTTCGGTCAGACTGCATGAGGCTGGATGGGCACACCGAAAATTGCTCGGCATTTGGGTAGGAGCAATGTAGTGTTTAGACGATGTTGGCAAGAATGGGTCCGGAATGCCAGATTTCAGTGTCAAGCATGCAGCGGACATCCTTGAACGACGACAGAACGGGAAGGTAGAGTGATTGTCAGAGCAGCTGTGACAGCACGAGATGCGTCGTTAACAACCGTCCAATGTGTGACACGCATGTGACAACCCGGACCATTAATAGAAGTCTACGGGAGCGGAATCTATACTCGCGGCGCCTATTAGGCCGCCTACCACTAACCAGTATGCACCGTCAGCAACGATTTCAATGGTGCCAGACCCGATCAACGTGGAATTGTCCTGATTGGGAACGAATTCTCTTCAGTGATGAGTCCCGTTTCAAACTAAGTCCCGACGACTAGAGCAGACGTGTCTGGAGAGAGCCCAGGACATCGTCAGGATCCTGCCCTTACTCTCACACACCACACGGACCCACAACAAGGAGTTATGTTTTGAAGTGCCATTTAGTTTGATAGCTGGAACCCTTTGATTGTTCTCTGTGGCATCATCACAGCACAGCTGTACGTTGCCGACATTCTACGACCTGTTGTATTGCCATTCCTTTCGCAACACCCGAGCTAGTTTTTCAGCGAGATAATGCCAGGCCACACACGGCATGTCTCTCTATTGCTTGTCTACATGCTTATGACACACTTTCTTAATCAGCCAGATTCCCCAGACCTCTCACATATTGAGCACATTTAGGCTGAGATGAGATGTCGCATGCGACCATCCCAGAATGTAGACGAATTAGCTTGTGAATTGGAGGCCATTTGGAACGATAGCCCTCAGAACACTAATCAGCAACTTTATGCATCATTGAAACATCGGGTAACAGCTTATATCAAGGCCAGATGTGGACCAACGGCATATCGGCGTGCTCACTTTGTGTAGATATTTCAGTGCAATAAATCTTTCCATTGTTCTGAAATTCTAATAATTTCTTTTCCTGTACATCCACATTACACGTACCAAATTTTGTCACACACACACACACACACACACACACACACACACACACACAGACACACACACATATATATATATATATATATATATATATGTAGTATGTGTGTGTGTGTGTGTGTATGTATATATATATATATATATATATATATATATATATATATATATATATATATATATATATATATGAAAATATATATCAAAATAACAATAACGCTTCGGCAGACGATAATTAGCTGAATATTTCCGAAATGAATATAGAAATTTCATGAACGCCTGTAATGTGGCACCTGTAAGTTTCAAAACGCCTGTAAGTTTCATGAACTCCTGAACGGCTTTTCTTACCAGTTTGCCGAAATTATCAACAAAGTAGCTGAAATAAATGAGCAAAGCTTGCAGAATGTTTTATTGTGTAGTATTAAGATGAAATCGGGTCGAAAATTAAATGTGTTCTAGTTAGCTATAAATAGTTAGTGAGTAATTTGCAGCGCTATGAAAGCCTGTAACGAAACAAATGACTCTCAGAAAATTGAATAACCTTATTAAACTTTACTGGGGGTTCTATTTTCCAAAATTGTCTTCTCACAAATCCATTTCTGCTCCATCAGACTGCAGCACCGCCGATATATTTTACATTAACTACCTACAATTAAAAAAGCAAATTTTTAAATGCACGTATTCTTGGGTGAACGTTTCCACAACTGCCATCATATGATCACGTACACATGCTTGCCCACATAGTTTCACATCATTCCAAACGTACTCAAAAAGTGTTATGGAGATCTTAATATTTATAGTTTTGTTAAAAAATCAGTTTCTAACATTTTCAGTATAGAACAAATCTTTTTCTATCCTGCAACGTGAGAGAGTAGTATTCTCACTTGAATCCTGATTATTTTAACAAAGCATGCAAAAATAAAATTGCTTTGGGGGAAAGTAATTGACTATTGACGACAATAAATAAAATATTTTTTTTTTATTTTTTTAAACCATGCAATAAATGGCAGGCGTCTTCTGAAATTCAGTTTATTCTACATGCAGCTAATTTCTTGGATCTTTGCCATTAAGAAAATCATTAATCCCCAATGGTCTTTTCTGTTTCAATGGAACTGAATTTCCATTTTAAGTTAGATAATGCTTGGATTTGTTGTGTTAACAAGCTCATGCATTGTTAATGCCTGATTTCTTTTGAAATGCAGATTGTTAAACTTATTTAATCGACATAATAGAAATTTTTTAGTGAGCTTATTTTAACAAGTATGTTTAAAAAACCTTATCTATGAAATCATTGTAAGCTGTAGTCGTATGAACTAACCTGCATTTTCAGTAAATGGGTGATTTTCAAATCATTTAATTGCCTTTTGAAGCTTTACATCACATAATAATTCAACTTAGATTAAAACTAAAATTATACTCTGTTATTAATTTTTGTAATCTTTTTTTATACTAGATAAGCAGGTACAGTATGGCTTCCATTAGCTTTGTTGCCAAATACAGAAATCAAAACTTATTTAAAATAATAGTAGTAACACTCCTGGGGTAACACTCACGAGATGTACAGGGAACACATGCTAAATTCAAATTTTAAAATATTAATAATTCTATTTTAAAGGAATCACTTGCATTTTTGTTAATTAAAATGTAAAAACATATTTTTTAATTCATATATAAAAGCTAATCTAGTTTAAAAGCATAAAAAAGACTTCACTAAGTGTGGTGTTTTGAGTTGGGACATGCAAATTTATTACTTGAAAACTACAAATAGTAGAAAATAGCTAATAATCTTAATACATCAACACTTTAATGAGTACAGTTTATTAATTATAAACTAATACACCAATATATGTTCTAAAAGTATAAAAAAATAACTTTTTTACCATGAAATATGGGTTCAAAGATTAGGACATTAAACAGGCGTTCATTTTGAAAATCACCCAAATATATAACTGATATTCGCAACACACAAAAATAGTTAAAACGCTTAGGAACGCCTCTTGTCAGGATATTGAAATGAAAAACCGGCTTTCAATATTGTTACGAACGTGTGAAATACTCTCACTCGAATATCTTTTGGTGCTCAAAGGGTTGCCAGATTTGGCAATTTATTGTTAATTTGGCAACATTTACCGACTTTTCAAAGGTTTGTAACGAACATTCATAAGGCAGTATTAAATGCCTTGAGCTGGAGGCGTCTTTAGCTCAACGCTATGATACTGGCCTACCACGCTTTGGTCCCGGAATCAAACCCCGGGAGGTTGAGTGTTCAAATCACGTTCGAGTAATGTATCTAAGAAGTGAAATCACTAAACTGGCAGTGCCGGGGTTTGATCCCGGGGCCAAAGCTTGGTAGGTCAGTACCATAGCGTTGAGCTAAAGACATCTCCAGCTCAAGGCATTTAATACTGCCTTATGAGAGTTTGCTACAGGTTTAAGAATTACCTCGAAATAACGATTATTCTACGAGATATGAGATATTTCTAGAAGTTTCTACAAAGAGTGTCTATAAAAGAAGTCATCACCACTCAGTGGGAGAGCAGTTGACGTGATACGAGCTACATTGAACTATAATACACGTCACTGATTTGAGAATAGTAGCCGTTGTTTTACGAAATAAAATACGTCAATGTATCGAGAATAGTATAAGTAGTTTTGTAAAAATAGTGGAACATGTAACGGCTGATTTGCTGTATATTGTTCCTGTTTACGCTGTAAATAAACGTATTAGTTATCCAGAAAATTGGACTCATTCTTGTATCCTGAGCGCACCCACGATTACGGAGGATACGTTGTAATAATATTAATACCATTACAACTGTAAATTATAAAACTTTGGCGTTGTTAGTTGTAGAAACGTTGTTGCAAACTGAATTCATTGTTTGCAAATTTAAAGCAAATTGTAATTTACATCATACAATTCAGACGTTCATTGTTTGCAAATTAAAACCGCATACAGTAGATTAAATAAAATATATGAATATAATGTAGTAAGTATAGTAAAGACATCTAACATATATCAAATATTTTCAATCAAAGACTATAGGATCCATAAATTGTATTTAAAAAACACCATATTGAAGTACAAGACATTTTTACATTTCAATGTGCCATAGCACTTTTAGACATCATAATGTCCATTATCACTGACAATGTTAAGGAAATGACAGACATGAGCATTATACGACCCGAAATCGTGAATTTAAGAAAAAAATTGTATCCGTTTATCCGATTTACAATATGCAAATTTTGTGTTCACGATTTCGGATTGTATAAAGCTCATGTAACATTGCCACTGATGATGGACATTATGACGTCTGAAAGCGCTTTAAATTGTAAAAAATATCTTGTACGTCGAGATGGTGTTTTTTAAATACAGTTTACAGATATTGCAGTCTTTGATTGAAAATATTTAAATATAATTCATTTAAAAGGAACTCCAAGATGAGACAGATATCGAAATCCGTTATGTATTAACATAAATCAATAAATTTGTTGAAGAGCATACATATTTAGATATATAAATATTCTCCCTTTAATCCTGATAAAATGTTGCATAGCCGCTACCCAATACTCACGAGATTAATTTTATAGACAAAATATCTTACTAGGGTGAATTTTCTGTTCATAATTTATGTATAAATATTTTAGATGGCTAAAAATTTTAAACTAAAATGTTTTAAAATGGAGGTGGAGAATATAATATCCAGCGTTGAAACCAACCATTGAGAGTATTTGTTGAATATTAAATTTCCCCAAGGGTGACACCATACTTTGAAAGATCTATGTCGTGCCTCGTATCAAAATGCAATAGGCAGCTTTATAGCTGCAATATTTTGCTGCGTTGCTATAATGCAGAGTAAAAAGTAAATATATGCGTTTGAACAAGAATTCTTTCATCTCGTCAATTTAGGAGTTCTTTGATCCCGAAACAAAATTGTCAAATACTCTTTCTGTGTATTTATATATCCAAATATCCAAATTTAATTGCACCGTATATATATATATATATATATATATATATATATATATATATATATATATATATATATATATATATATATATATATATATATATATTTATATATATATATATATATATATATATATATATGTATATATATATATATATATATATACATATATATATTAAATATATATTTATATTCTCACCCGAACTCCATCTATTGACACATCTATTTCACTTGAGCTCCATCTATTGACACCTTTATCGCAACCGAGCTCCATCTATTGACACATCTATCTCACTTGAGCTCCATCTATCGACACATCTATCTTACCTGAGCTCCATCTCACAAAATAGATGCTTCAAAGGTGTATTAGTAGAACAACAGCATGGTGAAATTTTTGCTGCCAGCAGTCAATTCATTTTTCTGAATTAGGAACAGTTTTAATAGTTTTAATCTAGATTTATCTTAAAAACCAAGATTTTATTAAGATTGAGATAACAGTATTCACCTACTGGTTTCTCGTTTATTATACGATCTGAAACAGTGAATAGTCAGTACCTGCATGGCTAGCAAGAAAACATTTTATATCACAATTTTTGACCCTCTATGCTGGCCACATTGTAAAACATTTGCAACCTTTACTCAATTTTTTAGCTACTTTGTTGATAATTTCGGCAAACTATCAGAAAAACAGCAATTACAGACATTCATGAAAACTCCAGCTTCAATATTGAGTTAATTATCGTCCGTCGACGCGTTATTTTTGTATATATATATATATGTATATGCTATCATAACTATCAGGAACCTTACTCCCCATTACGGACAGTTAATTATCCCGAAACATTCAGTAACATGCTTGCAAATGTTTTACAGTGTAACAACACGCGATTTCATTGAATTATTTTTTTTGTGACAAATTCATTAAATCCAAAATTCTGGAAGAATGATTTTAAAATGTATTCTGTTCCAACTGTGTTATAAGGTTTCCGGACACGTTCTTGGCTATTGATTTCTAAAGGACAAAATTTATATGTCGAAGCACAATAAGAATTCATACAGAAAAGTAGAACCAACAACCTATCACATTGAAACGTGACGCCGAAGCATAAATAATGAGAGCATAGAGAAACACATTCAGAGAAGTTTTCCCGGTATCAAATCGAAAATGGGAAATTTAAGAAATACCTTTATATTGCATAGCTCTTAACTTCCATCCATTGAAATCATTTTCTATACTAATTTAAAAAATCTGATGTGGGCAGCACATGACTTTCCATGCAGACATATCCACGTTCTCTTTATTTTAATTAAATTTAACTCACTTTTAATTCAATTTTCGTTCTCATTTGCTAACTGGACTTATTTTCAAAGGTGGCGTAGATAAAATACGAAAATACTAAAATATCTCGAGAACGGCTAGTTCTAGTGTAATGGGATTGGTCTTATTCTTTGCTTATCGTCAAAATTAAAATTTACGTAAATCAAGCATTTAATGGATATATTTGAGCTTGCGTAGTTTTTTATTTTAGATTTTGATGATTCTTGCGGGCCATTTTGCAAAAAAAGGCAGGTTATTTTTTTCCGAATAGTTCCAAAATCTAATCAAAACCAGAGTGACCCACAAGTGACTTATCTACCGAATTTTGTGAAATTCGGTCCATTAGTTTTTCAGTTAGAGTGGATACAAGCTTTTGCGGGCCATTTCGCAAAAAAGGCGGGTTCTTTTATCACGAATCGTACCCAAAACTAATCAGCACTAGATTCGTCCACAACTGACTTACCAAATTTTATGAAATTCGGTCAATTAGTTTTTTAGTTAGAGTGGATACAAAATCTGCACAGACAGACAGACAGACACCCATACAGACGTCTCGCTGAAAATGGTTTTTTCGTATCCTAGAGGTCTCGAAACGTGTAGATCAGTCAGTCAAAAACTTGAGTTGTGATTTTCGGTATGATTCCAATACTTTCCCTATACGTTACCATGTATTGCAGGGAAAGTAAAACTATAAACAAGGACAAATATTTAAACTCCGAAACTGAAATAAACAATACTAAAACGGTAAAAAATTCTTTAATTTCATCTGATCTTTAAATATTAAGCTTTACATTTTATTGTCATTTCGTAACAATATTTCAATGTAAAAATTAAATTAATATTTCAACAAGAAAGATGAATCATGCATAAAGCATTGATTATGAAAACCTTCCAACAGAACTGCAATTTTAATTAAACATCTCTAAAATTCGATACATTCTGCACTCTATTTTTTAATTATTATAGTACTACACTAATTTATTATACTTGGAAACTTCAAATTTCATTAAAAAGGCAATGATTTAAATCGTATGCTTCTCTATGTGAAATGAATGAATATTTCGTTCATATCACTCGTATTCCAGACTAAAGAGTTGAATGATTTTGTTTGATAAAAATTCAGCAATTCTTATACAACTCATCTGGCAATCGCTAGATTTGTTTACATTCTGCATGCTATAGAAATTAGGCTTCGTTGTAGGAATAATCAAAGGTTAGTGATCATTTAAAATAAGAAGTATTGTAATTGCGTTGGCACAGAATTTAAATACACAGATAATATGTAAAAAAAATCGATTTTAGGACGGAATCAACACGAAATATATTCGGTTCGAGTTTGTTTTGATATGTGTAGAATATTGTAAATTTCAGGGCCCTTTGGCAGAGGACATGAATAAGGTAGTAATTAGGTTGTTTTGACTTTCCTTATATACATAATGTGTAAGGAAAGTATTGTGACGGGGTCGAAAATTCGAATTCGAGTTTTCGACGGGAGAGCACGTTTCAAGCATCCCTGCTCACGAATCAAACATTTTTAAAGTGATGTCTGTATGTCTGCCTGTGTGTGTGTGTGTGTGTCTCTGGAGACGATAACTGACGAACAAATGGACAGATTTGAACAAAATTTGGTACAAAAATCACAATCTGTAAACACTGGAAGCCTATTGTTTTTATAAGCAATCGAATGTTCAGAACCCCCCCTAAATTTTCGAGTGAAATTTTGAAAAAATCGTCAAAAAATCAAAACCTCTAATAAAGTTACGCAAATAGACATTTCTCATGTAAATTTTCATTAAAAAACGATTGACATAAATATTAGAACGCTAACATGAACCGTTCTCGAGATATTACACATTTTTCAAAAAAATTATCAAAAAATCATATAAAATAAAAAAAATTCCTTTTGAGAAACATGTTCACTTTTCATATGTAATACCATGCGATAAATTGGGTGACATCATTCTCGTGGATCTAGCTCGTCCCATTCATGAAAAAAGATACTTTGAGTAATACTTTTGTATTTGAACGCCAATTGTCATTTATCTGCTGTAAGAATAACTTAATTTTCCGTCCATATCGCCTGGCGAGATTTTGGCAACATATTTGGTGGAATGTCGCCAACTGGGCGAGTTTTTTAAATGTTGCTAGATTAACGAAAAACTCCCCAAATGGATAAAAATGACGCTAAATCAATGAAAATGACGACTTATTAACGAAAATTCAATATCTTGGAAATAATATAAATATCTACTATAAGAATAACATTTTTTAACTGTAGAAGTAGTAAATTCATTGCATTATATAAGGAAAGTCGTGTGCTGCCTGCATCAGAATTTTTTTTATTATTATTGTGTTTATTTGATTGTGTTTTTTTTACTTGTACGTTTTGGGAGAAAATTGTACTTTGCTTTCTATGAAAGTAAAGTGTATAAGATCCTGGGTGACAGCCAAGGTAAAATAGTCACTACCTATCAACTGGTACTGAAGGTGAGAACCATGAAGGGATACAAGAGACTCTTGACATTCGTAAAATAACGTGAGTCGTGAGGAGTTTCTCCCGTGTGCGTTCTTTTTGCATATATATTCGCGTTTCCCCATTCAAGACCACCCTGGAATAAGCCCCTCTGGAATTTTACCAGGCTCCCATTGTCTCAGACCACCCTCGCATTTTTCTGTGGATTCCTCTATCCTCGCTCTGATGACGGATGAAATGGTTCTATTTCGCAGTAATCTCGCACACCCCGGCTGCCATGACCGACTTCATGGCCTTGTTTTCGACCAAGCTGCTGATGCCGGCGGGCTCGAGGTCTACGACCGAGGCCTCTCACACACAAATCTTACGCTGAATACTATGAAAAAATGCTCGAAAACGACTGGGTTCCTCACAGCTCCCTCGAAACAATTTTTGTGACCTTATTTTCCCATGCCTGCATTCTTTAACTCGTTGTTGGTCGCTACAATTTAAACAACGCCAGTGTTCGTAACTAAGATTTTTTCTCACACCATCCTTTTCGGTGATATATATATATATATAATTGAAGAATTTTAATTTACTTGTATTATATATACCAGAGATTGATCATTTTTTGAAACTGTTCTGTATAGCAAAAAATGGAAAAAAGATTGTCTGAAGTGAATATTTGATATCAAATATCAATAATGACTATATGACAAGCTTGTGAAAATGGTAAAGAGAACATTATAAATAAAACAGGTACTAAATTGGTATAAAATACACCTTTATATATATATATATATATTGTGAGACTAGAATATGTTCTTGCATGTAGTGAGACAAGTTTATATGTAGATTTATGGTGTCCTTAAAGGCAAACAAAGCATTAGTCTGGCTGGAGCCGAATTTTATGAGAACTAGAACTTTTAGGTCAAAGGACAGTAAATTTAGAAGGCCATATAAGAGTTGGGCCGGACTGAAAGTACAGCCGTGCCATTGGGTGAGGGGTGGCCAATCAGTGCCATGGAAGAAGTAAGGCGGAGTTCCCTCACATGTAGTGAGACAAGTTTATGTGTAGATTTATTGTGACCCTAAAGGCAAACAAATCATTAGTTTGGCTGGCGCAGAATTTTATGAGAACTTGAACTTTTAGGTCAAAGGACAGTAAATTTAGGAGGCCATATAAGAGTTGGGCCGGATTGAAAGTACAGTCGTGCCATTGAGTGAGGGGTGGCCAATCAGTGCCATGGAAGAAGTAAGGCGGAGTTCCCCTCCCCCCCACAGAGTGGACCTCAAGTTTGGATCCGAGAATCGGCAGTTGAAGTATAGTTTGAGTATTAAGTGTATAGTAGTATTATTAGATTATCGGCAGTATGAGTATGAGTATTTTGTAATAGATAGTAGTAGAACATGAACAAGTAAGATGACTTAAAAGCAGTTATAGAAAGATTTGAGTATTAGAGAAATCATGACTTAGAGGCAGCAGCATTCTGACTTAGCAACATGAACAAGTAAGTTGACGACAAGTATCATCGTAAGAGTAGCAGATTTCAAGTAGTGAGAGTATCATCATGACATGGAGAGAACGACTACAGACGAATTCGACCACGGTTCCCAACAAGGCCCAAAAGTCAAGGTATGTGTCATCAACAATCCAACGGTTAATGAATATTTAGATATTGGTTCAAGTAGTCTCACATGTCTCCATCCCAGTCTATTTTAAGAGTAATATAATGTATTGAAAGTTAATAAGTAGTTATGTAAATTAATAAATGTTATTGTTAAGTTTAAATAGTCTATTTTTTTAATAATGATTAATGAATTCCTTTACAGGACTCACCCTTAAGTTAAATAATTGGAGGGTTTATTGCGGCACAACAACGAGCAATGTACGTTTTAATGTTAATTCCTCTTTATGAGATCAACGGCCATGTCTTTAATGCTTAATAATAATTAATATTAATATAGTTTAAAATTATAAATAAATGATAAATTATATTATTTAGTCGCGCCACACACACACACACACACACACACACACACACACACACATATATATATATATATATATATATATATATATAATCATAAATTTTCATAACTATCAGGAACCTCACACCCCCAATATGGACAGCTGATTCCCTTTGAAACTTTCAGTAACATAGAAATGTTTCACAGTGTACGAAAGAGGGCTCGGTTACCCAGTAGCTGGCGCGCGGGAATTGCACTCGGTATGCCCGGGTTCGATTCCCGCCACTGTCAAAACTGCCCCAGTGTTCACGAGGTGTACGATCACTTTAAACATGTGTGTCCGTAAGTCCTTCCGAGAGGTTGGTGGTAGGGGAAGGAGGGTACGGTCCCTGTGGATGCCCCCCCACTGGGTTCCGGTCTAAATTGGGTGGCACTTCCCAGCCGTCCAAACAGTTACCTTACACCTTTCTGGTAGGTCGGACGGTTTGGGTCTCAACAACAACAACATTGTACGAAAGGAAATAAATTAGCTTACTTGAAGATATTATAACTAATGGTTTTCCAAGAAACGTTTATTTATAAAAAGCATTGCAAATTCTAAGCTATAGTATTGTTAAAAATCCCCCATATATTTTCGTTGTGTGTCCTACATCGAGAACCCCACCAATCCCACCCACGGATCCTTATCCCTTACAATTTAAACGATTATCAAATGCTTTGTTATTCCTTAAAGAGCCGTAGTAGTTTAGGGGTTAGATTGCCACAAGCAACAAGTCTCAGATTCCATTCACATTTTTTGATGAGTATCGAATTCTTATTATCTAAATTAAATTCAAATGTTGTACACCTTAAGATATTATTAAAAATTAATTTCGGAGAAAACAGGGTCTTTAATGTCTAGTTGAAAGATCCAGTATCTGTAAAATAAATTTGTAATAGTGAGGATTTTAAATTTGTTATTAGATACATTTAACGTTTGTGCCATTAATTCTACAGGTTTGAAATTTTCTTTCAGTCCAATAAAAAATTTCGATATTTTTTACGTTAATTATGTATCGAGCATTCTTATACCTTTTTAAATAATATATTTTACGCAAAGAATGTATTTGTGTAACTTGAGACCATCTATAAAGAAATAAAAGGCGACGTACTATTCTAACTATTCAGCTCATGAGTTAACAATCTTCACAACAACACTTGTTATATTTAATATCGTCCCAAAACAATTTCCTCCTGTGATAAGAGCCTAAAGAGGATGGTTGAATAAACATATATCGTGAAACAATTGAGAAAAGGAATTTTCGAAGATATAAAAATGGCGATATGCGTTTTATAGGGAACTTTACTGCGATTAGATAATGCATCTTTTGTTTAGATCGACGAAAAGAGATGTATAAAAAAGTTGGCATTTTCCCAAAACGTTCCTTTGAAGATCTATAAAAGATGCTGGAACTCAGATGTGATTGATTGTGAGCTACATAACGCTCGCGATCCTGCAATAAACATTAATATTGTACGCAAATTGAATTTTTATATATAAAAGACAATATATGATGTATGTGTCTCTAGCCTCCTATGGTTATTAAAATATATTTTTTGCTGGGGTTTGGACAGCATATTTCTCCATATTGCTTCAAACCCATTAACTTTTCGTCGGTTCCTTGTCGTCAATGCAGTATTGACGACAACCAAGCGCTTTTGACGAAAAGTCCGTATATTCTGAGATCCTGGTTGAGCGTATGTAAAATAAAAAGTGAGAGTGAAGCTGGAATAAAATTAAAAGTTTAAAGATTTTGTTTTTGAAGGTTACTGTTATTCCGTACTGAAGAGTGTTAAAAAGTGCAGAACATGTCTACGTATACTGTTATCAGCAGTGTGAGAGTAATCCCGATTAAGAAAAAATATTGAATATTAGCTAAGTTATTCACCAGGTGTATACTATCTATGTTAGAAACAGGGGTATAACAGGGTTATAATAACTTATTGTTCTACATTGTTTCTGGGTTTGAAGAAAATTCTTCTACTAGAAAAATTCTAAAATTTTTGAAGGGTTATGTGTGCACTGATAACCCAATTGCCTGCCCTGTGCTGAAGAGCAACATTAACCAACCAACTGTAAACGGTAGTCGGAGCTTAATGCTCTACATTTCTTTTTTTTTGTCGTTCCAGGCCGGGGGGGCTTGCCTAATCAGGTTTATAGCTGCTTAAAAACCCCGACCGGGAAAGGAATCTCAAATTTATTCACAAACAATTTTTTTGTGCCGGGCTAGGGCGGTTACAAAGGCCTACAATAACAACAACATCACACTTTAAATAATAAAATAGAGCATAAAGCATCTTAATAATTTCTCAACTCATAATCAAAACATATTCTAAATAAAATATCAATATCATCAGATCACTAAACATTTTAAAAAGAAGGCCAATAATATATATAAATCAAACTCATACATCAAAATCCCCTTATTAAAAATTCACCTCACACTTCCCTAACCCGCACTATACATAAACTGAAATACAATAAAAATTACCCCCTCCAATACCAATAGGAATGGACCTTCCAATCCTAACCAAAAATAATTGAATAATAAATGTAACAAGGCGTCGAGATAATACAGTTGGAATAACAACCAAGCAATTAATTCCATGTTAAAAGTTTTCCTCCCATATCCAATCGGATAAATGATAAATTCCATAATTCATAATTTAACCATTCCCAGTTTCACAATAGTCCTCAAAAACCTCAAAACTGGATTAAGCTTCGTAATTAGTCCTAATCAAATAACCAATAATCCAAATATAAAATTGCCCCCCAGGGCTAGCATACCCCATACTGGACCCTAGAGCTCTGCCGCTTGCTTTATTTCAACTAATAAAAAAAATTCTAAAGCGAAATCATAAAACAAGAATAATCACATAACGAAAAGGACCATACACCACAATTTAGATAAAAGTATACCAATTATACGGAACAGGAGAAAAACACACTACCAGAACCTCCCCAACTATGAACCAATTTTAAAATAACTCCTAAAAATTTATTTATACATTCAACTTTTACATTGTAAACCAATGATACTCCAAAAAATGCTTCAACAGTCTAAACTCAAAACCAATAATAACAAGAAAGATCAATCATGCTTAAAGCATTGATTAAGAAACACTTTCCAACTTCAATGCAATTTTATTTAAACATGTCTAAAATGTAATACATTCCTCGGTAATATTTTAAAACTTCTCACAATAATACATTGATTTATTATAGTTGAAAACTTAAACATTCATCCAAAAAAATGAACTTCATTCAAATGACGGCATTGAAATATAAATTGCCTGATTTAAACATCTCTAAAATGTGATATATTACTCGGTAACAATTTTAGAATTATCATAATACCACGATAATTTATTATATTTAAAAACTTCATCGAAAACAACTGAAATGCATTCAAATGACGTCATAGAAAAAATAACACGCCTGGCTCTCTCTAAAAAAGCAGCATTTCATTCATAAATAATTTCCCATTCATGTCATTCATCACAATACTATAATAATTTATTTTATTTAAAAATTAAGACCATGGAGCTATAAGTAATTTAACTCTATGCTTAAAACTTCATCGCAAAAAATCGTCCTTCTCTCGGTAAAGTCAATGAATATTTCTTTCATATCAGCTATGCAGACTCCATGAGCTAAATTCTTTTGTATTAAAAAAATACAGCAATTCCTATACAACTCATCCTACATATTTTGCTGTTTACATTTCACATAAGTGAAAAATAGGCATCGTAAGAGAAATAATCAAAGTTGGATGCTCATTTAAACTCAAATATATTGTCATTGCGTTGTTTCAGTATGTAGATGCACAGAATTTAAGCGAAAATAAAGAGGTTTTACGACGAATACAACACTCAATATGAATTAAAAAGAACTTTCAAAATGACGATTTTGAGACAAGATGTATGCCGTATTATATTTTGAAGTTGGTCACGTGATCGTTTCATATCATGGTCACGTGATCGCTTCATGTAAGAGGTGTAATTATTATTTTAATTTTTATTTAAAAAACTACTGAATATATTTCGCTGAATTTTTTTTTATATATTTTATGGAACAATTTGAATATTACCTAAAATTTTCGAAGCAATTTGTGAAATTTAAATCCGCTTAAAAAATGTTTGAAAAATTTGGTCCCATTGGGTTCAATGCATTTCATTTTTTCAACCCGGGTTCAATCCAAAACTAATTGGGTGATATTATTTATTTATATTCCCATAGGTCCTACAGACCGTCTGAACAACATACTGAAATTTCATTTTGATTAAGTCATTTTTACGGCAGTTATGGTGCTAACGGACAGACAGACAGACAGAATGAACAAAGTCATAAACACTTTTCAACTTTGTTGTAAAGTGTTAAAAAGTCGACGCATGAGTCTCCAAAACCATTTATCAGATTACAAAAAATTTTAACCGAAAAAGTCTACTATCAACAAATGCAAAGTACTGACCCACCAAATCCACTCCCGCAAGCAGAAAACTCCTCGTACAGAATCCATAATGCGATTTGACAGAGTACACTTACGACCCGAGCACTACCAATACAATTCCCTATATAAAATATCCTACAATAATCATTTAAAAACTACACAAGTAACCTTACGAACCTATATTCATTCATTACAATACCATCTCATTTATTCAAAACACACTAAACAAAACTATTATATCCAATATAAGCTTTTACATTCATCTAAGTATTACTCTAAGGTTAACAAATAAAAATTATTAATAAATATACAAATATCCTCAATAAACAACATTAAATCCCCAAAAGTATATTTACCCTAAATAAACCCATTACCTTATAATATTCAGTAATATACAAAACAAAAATAGTGCCCTGAGAAGTAGAATTCTCAACAAGCCAAGTAATTAATTTCCATAATCTGTGTACCTTTGATAAATTGCCAAACTCCTCCTATAGGATTCATAAAGAGCATCCCGGCAGGAATGTCCGATGGGCTGATTACCTTTCTTAACCTCATTATACCTTACACAGTTTACGCACCTGGGGGGGTGCAACGCACCCAGTACCAGGATGCGCCTACATACATCTAAGGCACCTTTTTTCATCAGTACACCGCTTGGTCTTATGCCCCAACGCCCCACAATTCATACATTGTAAAACACATAAGAATTCTCGACACCTAATCCTCTGCCAGCCGGCATAAACAAATCGGCGCTCCTTAAGCCCTCCAAAAGCAGGTGTACGAACATCAAAAATCCAGTGCGCACCAGCCCTAGCCCTGAGAGAAAATCTAAAAAGAAAACAATCCCTGAGTTCACTAAATCTTGGATTTTGAGAGATAATTTCCTCTACAAAATCATCTTTAGAATAACCTTCAGAAACATTAAAAAATACTATTTTGGGGGGCCTCTTTACTGTTCTATCAAATATAAACCTATCTTTAAGTCCCGGGTCGCCAGCCAAACCATCCATAAGTTTACTCATATTTGTCTCTCCGGGTACTTCAATTATCGCTCTACCGTCAGGCAATCCATAAAATTTATTAATCCCTACTCCTATACCCTTAGGTTTAAATCCAGATTCCATAACTAGTTTCTTGGTTTCCTCAAAAGATTGCTTATCTACAGGTTTAATTAGAATAATCCTTCCCTCATCTTCTCACGGTCAACCAAATTGTGAAGCACCTTCTTAAGTGCTTCGAATCCATCAGCTTGTTTTTCCAAGTCCGCACATAGCAAAGTATAACTAGTACGTGGCTCCTTAAGCATACCAGAAAGCTCTGACCTATCCTTCTCTAAATACTTAATCCTCTCTCTATATTGCTCATCTAACAATAGTCCACTCTTTACTGGGGTAAATGTGGCCTGTTCACCAGCCCCCATATGCTCAATAGTATGATTAAGACCAGCCAATGAAGAAGCAAGACTCGAAGCAAAGTCATCTATGACCTTACAGTGTCTCTTCAAAATAAGGCTAATGGCACCAAACGAATATCTAGTTGCCTCCAGTTTATTCAGAGATTTATCTAGTACACCATTTTCAGTATTACCCATATACACATCCTCGTTTGTACGAACACTCTTATCGCTACGCTGGGAAATATTCCCTTTCCTAATTATTTCATCAACTTCAAGTTTAGTTATCAATTTATCTTTAGCAACTATGTCCTTTTTTAATTATCTCACCTCCAGAGTTCTCACATAGCACTTGTCAATACTTTTATCTAATGCAGCCTCTTTATTGTAGGCGGATTGGCAAACCCTCAAAAACAGCTCAATAATCGGTCAGAAAAATTGATTAGCCATTAAAGTCTGCAGTGGTATAGCCAAATGGCTGCCTCTCTTTGCAATGCAAAAGGACCTCAAGGGCTCCAGAATAAACAACAAGTTCTCTAACGGGGTACCAAAAATCCTCTTCAGCTGTATCAATCCTGAGCATTTCTGGAGGCGGAAGAAGAGTAATAAGATCCTCAATCTCAGTAGCACATGCCATCTTTACGGAATTCGTAATATACAGTAACAAGCTATGTAACAAGATATTTAAATAATTATAGTTTATAATACTAATTAATCCTTAAAACATTCAAAATTCATAACCCTAATCAATAATTACACTTAAATGCATCAATTAATATACATCAATTACTTCAATCCAGTTCACTTATTACAATTCCTCAATATCACAAAATAAATATATAATATCAATAAGAAAGATGACGTCAATATGATAAATCACTTCAATTCCTTTTGCATCCGAAACTATTAGCATATAAAGTCAAGAAAAAATATCAGAAAAAATTCAAAAGCACGGTGGTACGAGCAGAAACCAAATAGCCTGGAGCTCCTCAATAGTCTCAGACAAAGCAGTAAAGATTAGTGGCGTCACTGTTAAGTAGAAAATTTCATAACAATTATACCGATACTAAAGGGGGCATCAAACTTGTATTGTATCATCTATACACTAACTTACAAGGGAAGGCTTTGCATGTTCTCTCGGATTGTAGTCTTTCATGTCCTATCTTGTAAAGGACCATGAATAATGATAAAAAGCCACGGCTTTCATCTGTTAAATGATAGGGGGCGCCACAATAACAATCTGAAGTTGTCATGCAAACGTGCTCTACTGACGTGTATTATTAACATTTTAGTGTGAAAATATTATCCATTCCAGTTACTATTATTATTTTGAAAAAAAAATGACAATAATGGTAAGTAGTAAGCTAACTAATGTAAATATCCATGCACAATAATACTAATGCATTTCACAACACATATAATCAAATGGTTATTAATACAGAAGCGGTGTGCTTTGTTCCATCTTCAGTTGGCAAACCACCTATCGCAACGCTGTTTCAAGTAAAATTACAAAATTTAATTATGAAACACTTTAACCAATTTATAACAACGAAATTGGCGTGCTACAAGCATGCAACACGTAAACAAAATGAATTTCCGAGGCACTGTGCATGACAACTTCAGATTGTTATTGTGGCGCCCCCATCACTTAACAGATGAAAGCCGTGGCGTTTTATCATTATTCATGGTCCTTTACAAGACAGGACATGAACGATTGCAATCCGAGAGAACTATTGCAAAGCCTTCCCTTGTTAGCAATAATGAGGTACTTAGTAATAGTTGTTGCGTTTAAAGAAAATTCTTCTTCCATAAAAATTCTAAAACTCTTGCTTTAAGAAGTTTTGCGCTGGCTATCTGCTGACCATCCCATCTGTGCTTAAGATAGGTAGATCATCACTTCGAAGCACAAGACAGGCAGCCATGATCTACAGGCGGTCAAGGGAAGTCCTATGAACCCGGCAACCAATCAAAACTTGCCAGCCTGACGTCGACGAGAGTAGCATTTCGTCATTCGTGATGCCCCGAACCAGAAGAGTTGTTACCAAAACGCAGTGAGTTTTCCCATAATTTCAATTAAAAATTGTTTGCTAATTTTGAAGTGGCAATATCCAGATGTAAACAGCCTGCGCAAAGAGTTTTAATTGTGGTGTGCACACCTTTGTCAGTGACGTCCAAAGAAATTTTCGGTCTCTTCAGAGAGTCCGGGGACAAAATACGCGCATTTCCTACCCTGGCGTGCATCATATGTGCAGTCCCAGAATTAAAAAATCTGATGTGGGCAGCACATGACTTTCTCTGCAAACTTATATCCACGTTCTATTTATTTCAATTAAATTTAATTCACTTTTAATTCAATTTTCGATCTCATTTGATAACTGGACTTATTTTCAAAGGTGGCGTGGAAAAATACGAAAAAAACTAATATATCTCGAGAACAGCTAGTCCTAATGTAATGGGGTTGGTCTTATTCTTTTCTTCGTTAAAAATTACGCATTAAACAAGCATTTAATGGATATATTTGAGCATACGTAGCTTTTTAGTTTAGATTTTGATAATTTTTGCGGGCCATTCTGCAAAAAACGGCAGGTTATTTTTTTCTGAATCGTACCAAAATCTAATCAGCACCAGGGTGACCTATACGTGATTTATCTACCGAATTTTGTGAAATTCGGTCCATTAGTTTTTCAGCAACAGTGGATAAAAGCTTTTGCGGGCCATTTCACAAAAAAGGCGGGTTCTTTTATTCCGAATCGTACACAAAACTAATCAGCACCAGCCCCGGCCACAAGTTACTTACCTACAAAATTTTGTGAAATTCGGTCCATTAGTTTTTTAGTTAGAGTGGATACAAAATCTGCACAAACAGGCAGACACACAGACAGACACACACACAGACGTCACGCTAAAAATGTTTTTTTCGTATTCTAGAGGTCTCGAAACGTGTAGATCCGTCGAAAACTCGAGTTGCGATTTTCGGCATATTCCAATACTTTCCCTATACATTACCATGTATTGCAGGGAAAGTAAAAAGTGCAGGAATTCATGCTCGGCATGACTCCCCCCCCCCTCCTCCAGGTGGTAACCCACGTATTCCTCATCATCGCCTACTGAAAAAATGCCAAGAACGGACTGAGTTCAGGTGTAAATTGGGTGACACTTCCCGGCCGTCCAAACAGCTACTTTACATTTTCGGGTAGGTCGGATGGTCTAGGTTATAAAGAAGAAGGTACTCAAGAAAAATAATACTGAGTATCAACGTCTTTAATGCTTGCTCTATCTTGTGTATAGTCATTCCGCCCTATATATTTTTATATTACTTAAGTTATTGTTAATCTATTAAGTTCAACATCATATAATAGTGGTTTTCATTACTCAAACTACGAACAATTTCACAGACTCATGTACACATTTTACATCAGTTGAAAATTAATATAAAAATATCAGATCGAAATGTTTATATGTTCCTGCATCGCTCCAAATCGTGAATAATTTTTTCTTTACTAAACTTTAATTGCTCCCTTAGTAGTATTTAATTACAGTTGCAATGAGTAAATTCTGGGTGCAATATGTTATGTGTTATATGATTTAAAAATATATGTGATATATTTTATGGTGAATAAAACAACAAACATTGTAAAGACGTTTTATTGTATTTATGCCAGGAGGTCTTGATGCATAGATTTTTCTTTTCACTTGCTCCGAAGAAATGGGGTAGACAAATTACGAGAAGGAAGATTGGCATGTATCCAAAACCTTTCTTGCACGTTGGAAAATAAAATATACTACTGCAGCTACTTATGACGCTGGATTGAGACTTTTGAAGTATTTCTAGGTAATATTTTCGCCTTGCATAATGGATTTCCATAATGAACAATACGTGGATGTGAGAAAAATGTAAACGAATTTTCCTCATAAATTTTAGTTACAAGAGAAAATATATGGAAGACGTTTTTCATTAATTTTTTCTTACCGTCACTTATCAAATCAACGCATTTCTACCACCACTTAATTTTTGCGATGGACACTTGCATATACAGTAGTATTCTTTGTTCACTCTTCTATGTGTTATACAAGAACATCTTTGAAACTGCCCAAATTTTAATCTGCCGTAAAATAACTGCACCTTCATGTGCCTCTACCGTAAAAGCTCGTAAGCAAACATGCAGCTGCAAAGTGCGCCTGTAACGACATGCTGAAGTGGTTACAGACACACATTGGTTGAAAGTACGAGGCTATAAATACACCTACCTGCCTGTAAATGGCTTTTATTGTAGATCGTCAAAGTGTTGATTATTGTTCAAAGGTAGCATGTGATAATATAAGCTACAATAATTAACTGGTCTACAATGCAAAATGCAGTGAAATCTCTTGACCTGCGTTTTACGTTGTAAAACAATTCATTATTGTACGCAAAGTCATGTGTTTTACCTGCCATTATGAGCTTACGGGAGTTAAAATACGGCCTTATAAATATGCCTATTAATAGTTTTAATGTAAAGTATCAAAGTTGATTGATGAATAATAACGAGGGTTGAGGATGATATAGGCATAATGTAGTTGAAATCTAAGTTGTATATGCACAAATGAATGGTTTGATGTGTAGAAGCGAAGCTAAATGCTGAACAATGACGAGAGTTAGTGAAGATATGATCTTATGGTGGGTTAAGAATGATGATGTAAATGATTTTTAAAGTAGATCAAAGTCGATTTCTCAATAGTGATGAAAGTCGGTTATGATGCAAAAACGACGTCGCTGATCGGCAGATTTTTGCATGATAAGAGATTGTGATGATGAACTCTAATCATAGCATTTTGCATAGCTTTAAAGTGAACAACTTCAATCGCTCTCAGCTGTTCCTGTTGTGCTTTATGAGACTATTATATATATATATATATATATGGGACTAGTATACTACTTTTCTTCTATTTGGCGAATTATCTAGCGAAATATAGCAATCTTGAAAATATTTAGTCCCAGATGGACGAAAATATCATCAAAATTGCAAAAATGACACCCAGTTAATGAAAATGACGCCTACTTAATGATTTCATAATTAATATATTTTAATATATGGACTGTATTACTTATTAAGGATGCTATCAATATTGTTAATTGTTAATTTAGAATTACGCGTCAAATGTACAATTCAGCGTCATAAGTGCTGTGTCGTGGATCTTTTCATCATTGTTAGCTGTACAAGAGATAAATTTTTTGCATTAAATATGGAAAAGTCATGTACTGTCCACATCAGATTTTTTCACAAACAATGGACATAAACTCAGTGACTTAAAATGCATCGCAAATCCCATGTTTTTAAATATATCTTATACTCATTAACATTTTACATCACATTTCGTGTCGCTGTTTCTTAAACTAAATTATCGTCTCACAAAATGCATTCTATTATTATTTTAAATCAATTATCGGAGGTTTAAAGTCCAACGTGCAATGGTTAGAGAAGCACTTTGTCTAATTAGCCATTCCCTGTTTATGCGTCCCTTGTGAATCGACTATTGTTTCTATTTTAAACTACTGTTTAGTTATAAACTATACTTTAGTGGTTATAAAAGTATACTACTTTAGTGGTTATAAAAGATAATATAACTACCTTGTTGGACTTAAAATTTGAGGAGTTACAGCTTGATTTTGTTTTTACATAATATGCATCATCTACGTAAAATGCACGTATTGAGTAGGGTCAAATATTCAACTGTGTATTCAATGGATTAACTCATATTGCACATCCCTAAATAACACTAAACCACTTATGAACGCCAATAAGTACAATACACTTTGTTCTAAGGATAAGAAAAACTTCAGCAACATATGAATGCATATATAACACAATAGTGCGGCATACATTCGTTTCGAGGATACGCTGGATCCTCTTCGACAGAGCAAAAGAACCAACAAACCTGAAGGCCAAAAAACGAATGGAACAAAAGAAGAAGAAGAAATTTTGTACAGGACAGAGCACCAGGCGCGGAGCGCCTTTAATCTCCAATCACAATATATGGTTCGTATCTTCATGCTGTGACATTATTTCATTGACCTATGATATGGAGGCTCGAATTTTTTTTTTATTTACTATTTTATTTTTGACTTGGCTCCTAGTGTGGCAGTTTATTGCACATTTGGGTTTAATCAGTTTGGGGGGGTTGATGCAGATCTGAGGGTTACGTAGCAATTTGGCAGTTTAAGGATTAAGAATATGTTTTAAATTTGAAATATATTGATTGCGATTTTTAATTAATTTCAGTTGCTAGTGAAGGGGTTTACCTAAATCCGGTTATTCAAGGTTAAGTACTGCACGGGGTCTCTTACGAGATTTTACCTTGCGATGATCATAGTCAGGTACACTGAATAGAAGTTCATTTGGAACTGAAGGCAGGTTGTCGTAGAATTTCAGCGCTTGCTTTTTAATTTAGGCTCTCACGGTTTTTATTTTAAAGTCTTTTCTAATCACCGAATTCCTTAAATATCTAGGGGCTTTCCCGATACACCTTAGGATTTTATTTTGTCTTGTTTCTAAGAAGTCTATGGTAGTTTTCAAGGCACATCCCCATACGAGTGCTGCATACAGCATTCCCGGGCGGATGACCGATTTGTATATTAGAAGTTTGTTTTGATAATTAAGATTTCCGTTTCCTATCATGGGAACAAAAGTCCGTCCGTCCGTACGCAATGTGGGTTGTTGAGTGGAGTACCGAGTCGATAAGACCTAAACCTCCGGTATGGTATACTCTTGTATGATATTCTTGAAATTCATGAGCTGCACAGGTATGAGAAAAATGCAAAGAGGAGCAAAGCTAGTGCTGCCAACTATGTGAGAGTGGCGGCAAGAAAAAGGGGAAGAGAACAGGAGCGAACAAGGATTAAGATACAGTGCTAGATTTAAAGCTCCCGTTTAATAAATATTTAAAATTAATAAAAAAATTTTTAATTTTAAAAGGTTCAGATACACTAAGGGGCAGGAAATGGAAGGCATAAGGAATTATAAGGCCTAAGGGGGTTCGAAGAGGACAGCTCGCCGACGCTTTCTTTGCCGACGAGGGTCGTAATCAGTTATTGTAAATAGTAACTCATTTTGGATGGTAGGAACGTTTTGAAAAAAGTTTGAAGAGATATTCTTGATGGTTTGTTTGATTGTTGGAATATTAAAGTCATTTCTTATTACGTCGTTTCGCAGATACCTTGGAGCTCTTCTGATGGTTCTAAGTATGCGGTTTTGTTCAATTTGGATATTGTTCAGACTGGACTTACTGGCAAAGCCCCAGACAGGGCATGCGTAGAGTAGGAGGGGGATGATAATAGTTTTAAAAAGAAGGATTTTATTTTTGAGGTCTAAATGTTTTGAATAGAGGAGGTGGTTCATGGCGCCGGCAAGTTTTTTGGCTTTTTTGGTGACATGGCTGATGTGATCATTAAAGGTGAGGCGGCTGTCAAGGTGCACTCCTAAATATTTTGCAGAACGGCCGAAGCAGACTGGCTGATCGTGGATTTCAATTGGAGGGGGTGGGAATCTTTTCCAAGAGAAAAAGATGGCCTGCGATTTGACGGGGTTAATTTTTATCTTCCATTGGTTGTAGTAGGTCTCAAGTAGGTCTATATGATTTTGGAGGTTAGCATGTAGATAATTAACGTTCCGATGTGCGAAGATGATACATGTATCATCTGCGTACATACAGAGGGTGGAGTGGGGTGCGCGGGGGGTATCATTAACGAAAATATTAAAAAGAAGGGGGGCAAGAATAGAGCCTTGAGGGACACCTGCTTTGATAGGATTTTTAGAAGAAAGGGTGTTTAGGATCCGTACGTGGAAATTACGGTGCTGGAGGTATGAGTTTATGATTTGAATAAGGGGAGGGGGGGCATTTATTTTGATGAGTTTATAGATGAGTCCTTTATGCCACGTACGGTCAAAGGCTTTCTCAACGTCGAGAAGAATGGCTCCAGCTGATTGTTTGTTGTGGAAGGCGTCAGAGACAAATTCCACAACACGCAACAGCTGGTGGGTGGTTGAATGGGCAGGGCGGAAACCAAATTGCTCGGGAATAATAATATTGTTGGAGTCAATAAATTTAAAAAGGCGGTTGTGGATAACTCGTTCAGCCAGTTTGCTAAGGGAGGAAAGCAAAGAAATGGGCCGGTAGGCAGAGGGGTTTGAGGGGTCGCCGCCATGTTTAAGAATAGGTATGATAATCGCGGTTTTCCATTGGTCGGGGAAGTGGTGTAAGAGAAGTATGGCATTAATGATGTGTACGAGGTAAAAGAGGATATTTAGGGGGATAAATTTTAAGGCTTTATTAGTGATTCTGTCTAGTCCGGGTGTTTTTTTGTTTTTAAAGCTTTTAATGATATCGAAAAGTTCAGACGGGGTGGTAGGGGTGATGCGGTCCAAAAGTGGGGGGGGGGGGGGCTCATGAAATTTTCAACTTGGCGGGTAATCTGGGCCTGAAAATGGGTGTTATTAGTAGAATTATTGGGTTTGAACTGATTTTTGTAGGTTTTAGCAAGTATGTCGGCTTTTTGAAGGTTTGAGAATACCATTCCTGTGGCGGAGCGGAGGGGGGGAATCTGACCAAAAGGTTTCTTAACACGCTTTATTTCTCTCCATATGGTTCTGTCTTCGGGGGAAAGGGATTCAATGAAATGTTTCCAGCTTTGCTGTTTGAAAATTTTGATGTCCGCTCTAAGTTTGCGGTTTAATGAATTTAGGTGGGTTTTAATTTGGGTGTTTCTGGTAGATTGCCATAGCCTGCGAGTGAAGTTTCTTGTTTTAATTTGGCTAATAATGTGGGGTGGAAGTGTGTTGTAGCGGGGGGCAGGGCGGGTGGATGTAGCATCCGAAAGGGCCCGTTGAATTTCAAGAGTTACGTTACTTACAGCTGAATCAAGGTCAGCCGGGCTTTTAATTTGAGGATTTAGAAGGGTGGACATTTTAAGTGATTTTTTGAAGTTTTTCCAGTTGGTGAAGGTTGGGAGATTGGAAACAGGGAGGAGGGTATTTAAATTTAGGGAAAGAAGGACAGGGAGGTGGTCGGAGCTTAGTTCATTTAGGGTGTCCGTGGTGTGAGGGTAGTGAATATTCTTTAAAAGGGCAAAATCAATGGTGGAGGGGGCAGCCGAGAGAGAGTAGTGGGTGGGGCTAGTAGGTACGGCAATATGGATATTATTGGTCGAGGTGAAGTTATGAATTTGAGTGCCAAAAAGAGTTCTGCGGCGGCAGTTCCAAGAAGGGTGGTGGGCATTGAAATCGCCTGCTAGGATAGTTCTGAGATTTGAATTTAGGATGTTTTGAAGGTCGGGGATAATGTCGACAGAGCCACTGTGTTTGACGTAGACAGAACCAATAACAATTGGCGGGTGGTTTGGAAGGGTGACTTTTATAAGTTTGTTTTCAATTAGGTTGGAATTGATGGAAGACAGTTCATAGTGGGGGATATTGTTTTTGACGTAGATGGAGACTCCTCCATATGGGGAGGGGGAGGTGGCATTTTGATATCTGTAGGCAGAGTAGAGTTTATAATTTGGAATTTTAAGGGAGGGAGGATGACGGCCAGGTTTAATTTCTTGTACTAGGAGGATTTCAAAGGGGTTCGAATTTATGAAGTCGCGGAATTCCGTGATTTTGCCAGTAAGTCCATTTGCGTTCCAGAAGAGGATCCTAAGGGTATGCGGTGTACTATTCATCATGGGTGTTAGAAACAGGACAGAAGACTTCTTCAAGAGCAGTGAGGATCGCAAAAAGTTTATTTAGGGGGTTTGAGTTTTCATTGAAGCTATTGCGGATTTGGGCAATGAATTTTTTAATTTTCGTCATATCGATGTCAAAGCTTTGAAATATATTTTTGATTTCTGTGAAAATGTTTAAGATCTCAGTAAAATGTGATGAAAGATTTGATTTTGGTTTTTCAGAGTGGTTTGATGATTTTTGTGGAGTGGTGTCAGGAACAGGGGGAGGTGGGGTAATATAAGAATGTATGGAAAGATTTGCCAGCGGTAAGTTATTTGGGTCGGTAAGGGGAGTTCTTTTAGGAGTGTATTTCGTGAGAGATTTAGCAAGTCTTGAGTATTGATTTTCCGGAGTGGGAGCAGATTTTTCAGTGGCGTTTGAGGTGATTTCAGCAAAGGTTTTGGTTGTAGTAGTAGTAATGGTGGTTTGTTGGGCAGGAATTTGTTCGTTTGAAATGGGAGTGGGCTGATTTAGAGTAGCATTTTGAGTGGGGATGATTTTTTGGGATGAAGGTCGGAAGGGTGGGAAGTCTTTAGGCTGCGGTGCAGGGGCGCGAGTTGCGGGGGGGACATAAGGTCCCGGGATGTAAGCGTCCTTGTTGTACGGATTTGATGGGCAGAGTCTGTAATTTGCAGTATGGGGGCCAAGGCAGTTTGCGCATTTAGGGGGAGTTGTAATGGGTTTAGTACAGTCTCTAGATTGGTGACCTTCTCCACACTTTACACATCTGTGGGGAAGACGGCAGCAATCACTACTATGGTTGTACCGCTGGCAACGGTAGCACATTTTAACTGCGCGGGACTGAAAGTCTGTTATTTTGATTGTCATATCAAGGAGGGTGGTGATTTCTCGGATTTTTTCCCATCCCTTAGTGGGGTTTAGGTACGTCAGAAAGATGGGTAGGGGGGCTTTGGTACGGTAATCTTTGAGTTGTGATATGCGATGGGTGCTGAAACCTAGAGAGTTAAGCTCATGGGCAATTTCTTCTATTTGTGAATTTGGGGGGAGACCTTTTAATAAAATTTTAATCGGCCTATCGGCCTTTAGGTTAATGGAATGAAATTCGATGTTTGATTCTACAAGGTGTCTTTGCACTATGCGAAAATCTTCTATTGACAGGGGGTAGATTTTGATAAATTCGCCCGCTAGTTGGGCTTTTACAGGGTTTGTAGTTTTTGAGTTTAAAGTTTTGACTAATTCCCTCCAGTTATTAGGGCTGTTTACATAAAAAGGTTCAGGGTGGGGAACGTATTCATTTGAAGGGTTTACCGAAACATGATTTTGTGAGGCAGCAGGGGTGTGGTCAGGTGCGGGAGTGGTGTCCATATTGGAAGATTTCCTATTGGCGGAGGCATTTTCCTCGTAATCCTGGTCTTCTGTATTTGTTAAAGCATTGAAAGCGTTGCGAGTAGTCGTGGCTGACACGGAGGAAGTTATAAGCGTGGCCTTACGGCAAGTCTTTTTAGGGGGAGGTTGAGAGAATCCTTCCAAATCCTGCAGTTCTTCGAGAGAGTCATTTTCAATTACAATATTAGGATCAATTGATTTTAAAGCATTTGAGGTAGCAATTTCATTTAGTTGGGAGTTTCCCAAGGTAGAAGTAGAGTTTAAACTGTTGTTAGAAGTTTGGGAGTTTTCCCAAGGAGCATTAGGTGCTTTATCAAATTGAGTTAAGTTTGAGTTTAAATTTTGGGAATTTTCCCAAGCACTATTTGAGTCTACAACATTAAAATTAGAGTTTAAATTTTGGGGAGTAGCCCCGAGACGATTATTTGCTTTGAGAATATCTAAGTTTAAGCCTAGTAAGGCAGGGTTAGCAGGAGTTTTGTCCTGGCTAAGAATACTTTCTTTCTCAGCAAAAAGCCTAATTTCAGTTACGTAGGGGGTTTGCTCATTTGCAGTGGGGTGCAGCTCAAAAAAATTCAAGAGAGAGTAACACATACCCCTAAGAGTCTGGATGCTCCTTTCAGGATCTCCGGCTTGGATGCATCTCCATTCGTTCTGCAGGAATTTGTATGTCATAACTTGATCTTGAGACTGCTGCATGGAGCCAGGGGAATCGGGAGGTAATCTAGCAAAGTCGCCGGAACGAAATCTTTCAAGCATTGCAGCAACATCGTCAGGAAGTACTCTGTCTGTCGGAATCAACGAGGTTCCGGACTCCATAATCGAGTCAGGAAAGGCAATGATCTGAGAGAGAGATCGCTGTGACAAAATGGCTAAGAGGTCTGGTCGAGCGTCCGTACTACACGGAGAGCGAGAGCGAGAGCCGAGCGCCTGGGAACAAAAGTAAGAAGCAGAAGGGATTATATACCCAAGACCTGGATTAGAGAGAGCCACTCAGAATGTAGCATGAAGAACAATTCATCCAATCCGAAACGGCACGTAATACACAAGATTGGTGTGCTCCAAATCACAATAAGAATATCCCGACAAGACGAGTTAAGTCAGAACAAGAATAAACAAGACCCAACGAGACGAAAAAAGTTTATATATGGACGAAAAAAAGGTTGGGGATCTTACGTTTCGTTTTAAAGGTGTTTATGTGCGATTTTAAATAAAAAATATTATTCTGCAGATAAATTTCTTGAGATTTCTGTTATTGAAAAAATATATAAAATTTTCAGCGTGGGTTTCTATTCTACGAATTTATTCAACGAAAACTTTCTCAGAGTCTTCGTTAAATCCCCATTACATTGAGAGATTTCTTTCTCTACAAAATCATGTTCACTTCCAAAGTTAAAAAAAGAGCACATCAAAGATTCCAACAGGTGATATTTTCTTCTGCAAATTACTGATCTCTTTGGTAACCTTAAGCCGATTACCCGTAGAAAAGTTACATTAAACCTTCTTTTATCTCCGAGCGTAATTGTTCTTCTTTCTCAGATTTAATGTGTGTTGCAAGAAGTTAAGATTTTATGAAAAGAATAGATGGGATATCCTTTCACATTTTCGAAAATTGTTATAGAGATACATTTTATTTTTCCAACATAAATATTTTGTCGTATGGCACACATTTTTCAACCAAATTGAAGATCTTTATAAGTTATCAACAATTTATTTGCTTTACCATCCAAATGGGTACGTGGTAACAATTCAGAAAGCCAGATAGATTTTGATGCAAGCGATTTAACATGAATACGATATACATTCTATATGTCAGTACTATTAAATTTTGTTAGTACTATTAAATATTGTTAAATATATTTAAACTTATTAAATACTGTTAAACATATATAAATAAATTAAATATTATTAAATAGCAAGCTACTCAGTCTAAGGCACTTCCCTCAATTAATTCCCTATCTCTTCCAACAGGTCTGTTGAATGTAACCAATAAAGTAGTGGCGGCTCGTGTATAGGCACTGTGGCACTGCGGGAACGACAGTGCTCTCTCTCCCT
Organism: Amaurobius ferox; assembly: GCA_951213105.1. Classification (NCBI taxonomy): domain Eukaryota; kingdom Metazoa; phylum Arthropoda; class Arachnida; order Araneae; family Amaurobiidae; genus Amaurobius; species Amaurobius ferox. The sequence continues at coordinate 72,784,123 of OX578138.1, read as the reverse complement.
CGCAGCCTCGCTTGCAGCTTCCTATGTGCGCATGCGCTCAACAGTCAAACACCGCTCTCTCTCCCTCGCAGTCTCACGTGCAGCTTCCTATGTGCGCATGCGCACATAGGAAGCTGCACGTGAGGCTGCGAGGGAAAGGGAGCACTGTCCGCAGTGCCACAGTGCCTATACACGACCCGAGACTGCAATAAAGGTTAATTAAATATTTTCTATCAAAGACTACAAAGGTTGGTAAAGTGTATTTAAAAATCACAATTATTGACGTACACGAAAATTTACATTTTAGAGTACCAGAGTGATTTCAAACGTCATAACGTCTATCATTAGTAACAATGTTAATGAAATGACAGACATGGGCGTTTATATAACCCGAGATCGCGAATACAAAATTTGCATATGGTAAGTTCGATAAATCTATACTAAAATATATTATAAATTACAAATAAATACATGAATACTTCAAGCAACAATAATTTTAAAAAAATGCGCTAATTACGTTGTAGAAATTTAGAATAAGGATTTTATTAAATTATCGCTTACTTCTTGGTGTAGAAACATATATTTAACATAAAAACTTCAAAATATCTATATTACTTTCATAAGAAATCCATGCAAAAATTTTCCATAAAATTTTGTAAGAAGATTTGGAGGATTGGCGACAAATGAAGGCTACTACATTTGTCGCCAAGGAAACTACATGAAAATGAAATTAACTCGATTTGTCACGAATATTTTTTTTTAATTAGGCACTTATCAATTTGTATACTTTCCTAATAAGCGAAAGTATGTTATGCGTATATTATATTTTAAAATGTTCGAAATTACTCAATCCAACAAAACCGAATTTTATTCAAAGATAGACTGCTGTATGTATGTAAAGGCAACATTACCAAATGTTAAAAGCTGCCCTTGTTTTGCAGAACGTATATAATAATTTCGTAATTTTTACTTTCTCATAGTACAGAGAAAATATTGTTTTCGTGAAAATTTTCTATTTCGAGATTTTGATACCAATATATGTTTTAAGACCTCCAGAACACGTTTTGAGTATATTTAGAGTAGTTTTAGTCTGTCTGTCATATGTCTGTCTGTTAGTGACCGATTTGTTATGTAAACGATAGCTGCCACAAATATTGGGATTTTCAAAAAACTTTATATATATATATATATATATATACATATATATATATATATATATATAAATATATATATATATATATATATATATATATATATATATATATATATATATATATATATATATATATATATATATATATATATATATATATATATATATATATATATATTCGGCTTTATTAACGGAATCTAGAACTAGATAAAAAATGTTGAAATTCGAAGTCTTCGATATATATATATTTTTTAACATGTCAGCATGAACAAAACTTGATGTAATCATGCATAAAAAGGGTTATTTATGGCTCAATGATCACAAAAATTAATAGTTTCAATTATTGCAGAGAAAAATAGCTACGATACAATTATTGTATTTGTGACATCATTAGAACCCTTCAGGAGTCAAATTACCCCTTGGGGGGAACATTGTCGAACTTGGTAATTGTAAAATTTAGTCATACGATTTGAATTTCAGTCGTTCGAAATTGATTTTAAAGCATTTCACGTGGTTATTCACGTGGTACAGAACTCTTCAGGGGTCAAATTAGAACCAATCAATAATTAGAATCCTTCAGGGGTCAAATTACCCCTTGGGGGGAACATTGTCAAACTTGGTAATCGTAAAATTTAGTCATACGATTTGAATTTCAGTCGTACGAAATTGATTTTAAAACATTTCACGTGGTTATTCACTTGGTACAGTACTCTTCAGGGGTCAAATTAGAACCAATCAATAATTAGAACCCTTCAGGGGTCAAATTACCCCTTGGGGGGAACATTGTCGAACTTGGTAATCGTAAAATTTAGTCGTACGATTTGAATTTGAGTCGTACGAAATTGATTTTAAAACATTTCACGTGGTCTGTTTGCATTTAAAATCATATTAATTAATTAATTAACTGCAAACGTGATAGTTTTTAATCGATTAAAGTAATTTTAAATGCAAACAGATCATGTGACAAGTGGTCGTAGTAGAGGGGGGGAGGGGCTTTTTAGAAATGATTATTTTTTAATTTTTTGCAGAAATATTGCACATTATTTGAATTACTAAATGTACAATTCCCTATCTTATTTGAAGCATTTCTGCAAATGGAACCATATGTCTGCAACCAACGGTTAGAAAGAGCTTCCAATTTTCACTTTTCTTGAATATCGCAGAAGCGTCGTTTAAGAGAAGGAGATATGAATGAGGAAAAACAAAATGGATAGCAGATCAGATGAAGAGATAGAATGGAGAGCAGATAAGATGAATAGACAGAGGGGATAGCAGATAAGATGAAGAGACAGAATGGATAGCAAATCAGATAAAGAGACAATGGATAGCTGATCAGATGAAGAGACAGAATGAATAACAGATCAGATGAAGAACAGAATAGATAGCATATCAGAGGAAGAAGCAGGTAAAGTTAATTTCAGCTAAAATGCAAAACTCCGTTAACAGTGTCTATTGTTATGAAATGATCGTAGGTATGTTCTGTGCTCCACTCCTGAAAATTAAAGTAAACAATTTTGTGACTGTAACAAGCTGAGATAACTTACATCAACAGCTTCACTCGGTGCGATAGCTAATTTGAACGATAATTGTTTAATTCATTAACAATATCGGAAGATATAATATAGCATATATTTTATGGTGTTTATATGCGGAGTTGTCGTTATAATATAGCAACACACAGAGACTCTTCGAAAACTGAAATTATTTCAATTAGTTCCCATGTAAATTCTTTGTAACTTAACGGCTCTCTATTGACATGAATTGGCAGTTAGTTTTCTCACGTCTGAAAAAGTGTGTTCTTAATAAACGCTATGATACAACTGCATGTACTAGACAAAAGTTAAAACTATTTGCCTTTACTGTGCAATAAAAGTTTTTACTTTAACAAATAAAATATAACATTTTTGATGAGTAGTATTGGTCCACAATTGCTTTATGCATAATCACAAAGAACGATGTACACATCATGTCTTTGCAATAGTTTCACAGGGCAAACTGAAGTAAACCAACAAAAATTTTTTATTTATCTTATAGGACAACTATATTTATTTGATATATATGATTAATTAATGAAATGTGCTGACACATATAAAATATAAAATTATCTCTCTGAAAAAGTATTAAAGTGAATATGTTCTTGATAGTGCAATACTGAAAAAAAAAAACGTTTAATCTATTTGTTTAAGACATAAACCTTTTAAAATTTCTTTATCCTAGACTAAAAAGCTACTTTTTACTTTCCTTATATACATAATGTATAAGCACGTTTCAAGCATCCCTGATCACGAATCAAACATTTTTGAAGTGATGTCTGTCTGTGTGTGTGTGTGTGTGTGTGTGAAAGTATGTGTGTGTGTGTGTCAGTGAGACTGTGGAGACGATAACTGACGAACGAATGAACCGATTTGAACCAAATTTGGTACAAAAATCACAATCTGTAAACACTGGAAGTCTATTGTTTTTATACGTAATCGAATGTTCAAAACCCCCATAAATTTTCGAATAAAATTTTGAAAAAATCATCAAAAAATCAAAACCACTAATAAAGTTGCGCAAATAGACATTTCTGATGTAATTTTTCCTTAAAAAACGATTAACATAAATTTTGGAACGCTAACATGAACCGTTCTTGAGATATTGAACATTTTTCAAAAAAATTATTAAAAAGTCATAAAATGAAAAAAAAAATTCCTATTGAGAAACATGTTCACTTTTCATATGTAATACCATGCGATAAATTGGGTGACATCATTTTCGTGGATCTAGCTCGTTCCATTCATTCAAAAAGATACTTTGAGTAATACTTTTGTAATTGAAAGTCAATAGTCATTTATCTGCTGTAAGTACAACTTATGTCTTCGTCCATAACGCTTGGCGAGATTTTGGCGACGAATTTGGCGGAATGTCGCCAACTTGGCAACTTTTTGAAATGTTGCCAAATTAACGAAAATATCGCCAAATAGATACAAATGACGCTAAATCAATGAAAATGACGACTAATTGTCGAAAATTCAATATCTTGGAAAGAATATTAGTATCTACTATAAGAAAAAGCTATTTTTTTACTGTAAAAGTAGTAAATTCATTACATTATATAATTAAAGTCATGTGTTGCCCACATCAGATTTTTTTCTAGGGAGACAAAACACTTTGCGTGTTATAAAACAAATATTTTTAAGATATTAGGATACTTTATCTAAAAAACTTTATCAATCGATACTTTAGCTAAATACTCCATCTCAAAAGTCAGCTGGATGCATGCTGGATATATTGTTAAAATGTACATGCATTGTTTATTTAACAAAGCTACATGAAACTGCATAACTTTAAAAAAGATATGGATATCATTGGGCAAAATTTCTTAGGCAATTCTGTGATACACTGAATATCGAGATGTATAAAATTTACTGTTTATTTGTCTGTTCTGTATACACATCAATATGTTTTGGCGATTTTATTTTTTACACTTTCCAACATAGTTGCAAAGTCTTTATGACTTTGTTCATCCTATCTGTCTGTCTGTCTGTCCGTTCGCACGAAAATAGCTATGAAAATGACTTTATCGAAATGAAATTTTAGTATCTTATTGAGACGGTCTGTGGGACACATGGGAATGAAAATGAATAATATCACCCAAATTGTTTGGGATTGAAAAATAAAATACATTGAAAACTATGGGACATTATTTTTCAAACCTTTTTTAAAAGGAGTTCAGATTCCCAAATTGCTTCGAAAATTTTAGGAAATATTAAAATTATCACAGATAATGTGTAAAAACACTTTCATTAAAATATGTTGGGCTGCTCTTTAAATAAAAATTGAAATTTTAATTACACCCGTATTATATGAAAAGATCTCATGACTCATTGCAAAATATGACTTCTATCTTTTCCGCTGTGTATGGCGTAGATGTTTAAATTTATATTTAACTTTGCATCCTTCATAAAACAACTTTATTTTTTAGTATTATCTGTATATTAAAATTCTATTCCAATGTAATTATAATATTTTTTATTCAAATGATCATTAAACTTTCTTTATTCCTACAATAAAGCCTAATATTAACATAAAACTATTACATACATAATGTAAACAAATCAAGCGATTGTAAGGCGAGTTTTATAAGAATTGCTGAACTTTTTTCCCTCTAATTTCAGCTCTGGAGTCTGAAATAGAAGTGATATGAATATAATATTCATTGATTTTATGTAGAGAGGCAGAGAATTTATATTTTGATGACATCATTTGAATAAAATTTATTTTGGGTAACTAGAATTGCCTTTTTGATGAAGTTTTAAGTTTTCAAGTACTAATACTGGGACAGTTTAAAAAATGTCAGCTCTGAATGCATCATATTTTAGAGATGTTTAAATAAAATTGCATTTCATTTGGAAAGTGTTTCGCAATCAATGCTTTGTGCTTGATTGATATTTCTTGTTTTAAATTTAGTAGAGTTCATTTGCTACGTCATTACGTTATTTACGTCAACTTTTATGCATTCTTTCTCAGATACAAGAGCACATAGAAAGCTGAAACTCTGCACACTGTTTCATCTCGCCAAGCATTTTCATCTATCATAATATCGCGTAATTACATTAGAACGTTACGTCATTTATGTACGTCTGGATTATGATTTTTTTCCTTTTCATGCATTTTCTATGCGAATTGCGGTTCAGTATCTTCAAATGATATTCTGGCCTGGTCCTAACGAGTAGATAAATGTACAATTGATTTGAATGTAAATTACATCGAAAAATGAAAACTAAAAAAAAATTAATGTTATTCCCTGCACAACAGCGGAGCACGGAAAAGCTGAAAATGAAATTTAATCACACACGAAATTGAACCAAATTGATGGTACAGGCAGATTTTATTCAAACTAAAAATATATAAATCTTATTATTATCCAAAATTAATATTACACAAAATTCTAGACGAAAAATAAGGGTGTCTACATATAATATATTTTCGACAAGTTTCCTTAATAGAAATTTTCGATAAAGAAGAGCTTTATATAATATTTTGAATTGAATCTTCCTACGCATTTCCCTTCAACAATTTTGCGTAATATCAATTTTGGATAATGAAAAGATTTATAAATTATTGTTTTGAATTGAATATTCCTACTCATTTCCCTTCAACAACTTTGCATAATATCAATTTTGGATGATGATGAAATTTATATATTATTGCTTTGAATTGAATCTTCCTGCTCATTCCATTGAACAATTTTGCATAATATCAATTTTGAATTATGATAAGATTCATATCTTATTATTTTGACTTGCATCTGCCTACACCATCAATTTGGTTCAATTTGGTGTATAATTAAAATTTATTTACAACTTTTCGATGCGCCGCTGTTGTGTACGGAAAGACATTGAAAAACTTGGTGTTTTCCATTTATTACTTCCTCATACGCAGTATTGAAAAATTATTATTTTCACAAACATTTCCGATTTCGAGATTTTGATGTCAACATATGTTTTAAGACTTCCTGAACACTTTTTGACTGTTTTTGGAGTGATGTCCGTCTGTCTGATGCCTGTGGTCGATTTCTTGAGTGCACGACAACAGTCACAAATATTGATGGATTTTCATGAAACTTTATATCCGGATTTGTTATTTAAAAATCTAGAACAAGATAAAAAAAATTAATTCAAGCGGAAATCTAAATTTTGCATTTTATAACATGGCAGCATCATGCCGAAAATCGTAACTCGAGTTTTCGACGGATCTACACGTTTCGAGACCTCTAGAATACGAAAACACTATTTTTAGCGTGACGTCTGTGTGTGTATCTGTGTGTCTGTGTATCTGTCTGTGTGTCTGTGTGTCTGCCTGTGTGTCTGTGTGTCTGTGTGTCTGTCTATGCAGATTTTGTATCCACTCTAACTAAAAAAGTAATTAACCGAATTTCATAAAATTTGGTAGGTAAGTTTCTTGTGGGCTAATTTAGTGCTGATTAGTTTTGGGTATGATTCGGAATAAAAGAACCCGCTTTTTTATGCGAAATGGCCCGCAAAAGCTTGTATCCACTCTAACTGAAAAACTACTGGACCGAGTTTCACAAAATTCGGTAGAAAAGTAACTTGTGGGTTATCCTGGTGCTGATTAGATTTTGGTGCGATTCGGAAACCTGCCTGAAATAACCTGCCTTTTTTTGCAAAATGGCCCGCAAAAATTGTCAAAATCCAAACTAAAGAACTAGGTATACTCAAATATATCCATTACATATATCCATTAAATTTAATACGTAATTTTTAAAGACGAAAATAATAAGACCAACCCCATTACACTAGGACTAGCCGTTCTCGAGATATTTTAGTTTTTCGTATTTTCTCTACGCCACCTTTGAAAATAAGTCCGGTTATCGAATGAGAACGAAAATTTAATTAAAAGTGAAATAAATTTAATTAAAATATAGAGAACGTTAATATTAGTCTGCAGGGAAAGTCATGTGCTGCACACATCAGATTTCTACTTTCCCTGCAATACATGGTAATGTATAGAGAAAGTATTGGAATCATGCCGAAAATCACAGATCGAGTTTTCGACGGATCTACACGTTTCGAGACCTGTAGAATACGAAAAAACCATTTTTAGCGTGACGTCTGTGTGTGTGTCTGTGTGTCTGTGTGTCTGTCTGTGTGTCTGTCTGTGCAGATTTTGTATCCACTCTAACTAAAAAAGTAATTAACCGAATTTCATAAAATTTGGTAGGTAAGTCACTTGTGGGCGACTCTGGTGGGATTAGTTTTGAGTACGATTCGGGATAAAAGAACCCGCCTTTTTCTGCGAAATGGCCCGCACAAGCTTGTATCCACTGTAACTGAAAAACTAATGGACCTAATTTCGCAAAATTCGGTAGATGTGTCACTTGTGGGCTACCCTGGTGCTGATTAGATTTTGGTGCGATTCGAAAAAAAATAACCTGCCTTTTTTTTGCAAAATGGCCCGCAAAAATCGTCAAAATCTAAACTAATGAACTAGATATACTCAAATATATTCATTAAATGCTCGTTTAATACGTAATTTTTAACGACGAAAAGAAAAAGATCAACCCCATTACACTAGGACTAGCCGTTCTCGAGATATTTTAGTTTTTCGTATTTTCTCTACGCTACCTTTAATAAGAAGTTCGGTTACCGAATGAGAAAGAAAATTGAATTAAAAGTGAAATAAATTTAAAAATAAATAAAGAGAACGTGAATATAAACGTCTGCAGGGAAAGTCATGCGCTACCCACATCAGATTTTTACTTTCCCTGCAATACATGGTAATGTATAGGGAAAGTATTGGAAACATGCCGAACATCACAACTCGAGTTTTCGACGGATCTGCACGTTTCGAGACCTCTAGAATGCGAAAAACTACTTTTAGCGTGACGTCTGTGTGTGTGTTTGTGTGTCTGTCTGTCTGTCTGTGCAGATTTTGTATCCACTCTAACGATTCGAGATAAAAGAACCCGCCTTTTTCTGCGAAATGGCCCGCACAAACTTGTATCCACTGTAACTGAAAAACTAATGGACCGAATTTCACAAAATTCGGTAGATGAGTCACTTGTGGGTTACCCTGGTGCTGATTAGATTTTGGTATTTGGTATAATTCGAAAAAAAAATAACCTGCCTTTTTTTGCAAAATGGCCTTCAAAAATCGTCAAAATCTAAACTAAAGAACTACGTATACTCAAATATATCCATTAAATGCTCGTTTAATACGTAATTTTTAACGACGAAAAGAATAAGATCAACCCCATTACACTAGGACTAGGCGTTCTCGAGATATTTTAGTTTTTCGTATTTTCTCTGCGCCACCTTTGATAATAAGTCCGGTTACCGAATGAGAACGAAAATTGAATTAAAAGTGAAATAAATTTAATTAAATAAAGAGAACGTGAATATAAACGTCTGCAGGGAAAGTCATGTGCTTGCCACATCAGATTTTTTATTTTATTAGAAAATTAATTTAAATAGTAATTTTAATAAAAATGTTTGAATCATATGAAACAGAATGAATGCTATTAGAATTTACATACATATTAAACTATCAAACTATAGTTACATAGATATGAAACTATACTTATCGCGAGAACTGCAGATTACATCTACCAGTTTTTTAAAAATAATATTTGATATTATAGTTTTAAAATTACTTTTAAACTTTTAAATATAAAACGAACTGAATTGTTACAATGCTTACCTCATTAAAGTTGGTGCCCGAACATGTCAGAAATAAATTGCATTTACTTAATGAGGTTTACGAATATCATTACACAAACGAACTCGACTAAATTTCCCTTTTTCGAAAAACTACTTTAAATATAAATATGCAAGACATTGTTAACATAATGCAAAGAAGTAACTTTATTTTAGAATTATCTGAAAAAAAAACGACGTTGAAGACAATCGGTTTAAGACTCTTGATTCTATAGCAAAAATTTAACCAAAATACCATTAATATCGATTTATCGATCTGTATATCGATAAAAAGCAAAGAAGCGAATGAAAGTACATGCTGAAACGGATAATACAATTTAACCCATATTCATGAGAATCGGACTCTGGGCTCTAGGGGGTTTAGAGAATAAACTATCGCGGATTTTCTCAAAAATCGATGCCTACAGCCATAATTATAGTAAAAGCCATGTTTGTCGGATTTCATTTTTCCCCTTTTACTTTACACTAACAATAAATCTCTTTTTACTTACTGTAAAATAATCGTCACAACAATTAGAATTTAGATTTACAGATATAAAGTTATTGTTTCTTATATTACTAGGGGGCTCTGCCCCCCGCTTGCTACGTTTCGCCAACCCCCCGTAACTAGCTATTTCAAGAAAAGCTAAAGCTTAAATCGGTAAACGGTTTATTTCATCGTGTTCCCTCATTATTTCTTTATAAATGTACCTAATATCATATTTTCGTATGTGTGGTGAAAGAAAGTTAACATCGAAGTTAAATTATCTTTCTTAAATTGCCCGTAAATCGTATATCCGTACATTGCATCGTTGCTGCTTCATAACTCACCATTAATTCTTTATGCGAGTTACTAAAATTTAAGTAATACATTAACTTACTACACAATTAACTTACACCATTTCAGACTTTAAAATAAACATTATTTGTTACACATATACAATTATGAATTACTTACATTAATATATATATATATATATATATATATATATATATATATATATATATTTATTTAAGGAGAAGCCTGTGTGTGTAAGACCAGGCGTCTATTTACGTAAAATAATCTAGACCTAAATGTAATATTAATTGGCACATACTTCTGTTGTTGTCTTTGGGCATTGAAACACGTGTTGGACCTTTGTTGCCTTTTATTATAGGCTCTCAAACACACTCTAAGTACCGAACACTAGAGCAATTTGGCAATCTTTGCTTGCCATTATTTTTTAAACACAACCTTTTTAATAAATAAATTGACATCACGTCTGATTTCAAATAGCAGACACAACAAGCACACAACTATAATAGAAGGTCTTTATTTCACTTCTTATAGGACGTACAAAATTTAAAAAAGGGCCAGAGCGCTTTCGAGCGTAAATACGCTCTTCATCAGTGGCTACATGGAAATATAAATAAATGATCGCTCATATATAGACCAGAAAAAGTGACAATATAGCATAAATACAATTATGGATAAACTTACGTTTATCTAAGGAGAATCCAAAAATACAAAACATTTTGAACAGATTCAAAATCGAGTAACTCGATTTAACATAAAAAATAAGTGCATAAAAATAAAATATCTAGTAAATTATATCTAAATTAAAAAATTCAACTATGTGGGTACCTGGCTGCAAAAATTTGTGGTCGTACTACTGTTAGTCTAACTAAGGCACGAAGTCGCAGCGCAAATATTTTGTCTCTGACATTTAATATTTCTTAAATTACAATATATATCGAAAAACGCTTTACCAACTGTACCAAATTTTATATTTTATAAATTATATAGTTTTTGCTGTACGAAGCAGAGGATCTCGAGGAACGAAAAATTTTTCAGGCGGCGGCGTCAGTTACTTTTTACTTTCCCTGCAAGAGAAAGTATTGGAATCATACAGAAAATCGCAACTCGAGTTTTCGAAGGATCTACACGTTTCGGGGGACCTCTATAATACGAGAAAAACTGTTGTGTGTGTCTGTGTGTCTGTCTGTGCAATGTATGTATCCACTCTAATTCAAAAACTAATGGACCAAATTTCATAAAATTCGGTACATAAGTCACTTGTGGGTGGCCTTGGTGCTGATTAGTTTTGAGTACGATTCGGGATAAATTAACCTGCCTTTTTTCCGAAATGGCCCGCAAATTTGCCTGTATCCAATTTAGCTGAAAAACAAATTGATCACATTTTACATAATTTGGTAGATAAGTAACTTGTAGGTTACCCTGGTTCTGAATAGATTTTAGTACGATTAGGAAAAAAGTAACCTGCCTGTTTTTGCAAAATGGTCCACAAAAATTATTAAAATCAAAAATAAAAACTACTTATGCTCAAATATATCAATTAAATGCTTGTTTTATACTTAATATTTAACTATAAAAAGAATAAGACCAACTCCATTACACCAGGACTGGACCCGGCCACACATTAAGCTGCCATAAGCCTTGGTATTGTCGTGTGGTCTGGGTCTTCAACACCAGGACTGGCCGTTCTCGGGATATTTTAGTTTTTCACACTTTCGCTACGCCACCTTTAAAAATAAGTGCAGTTGCCAAATGAGAACGAAAATTGATTTAAAAGTGCAAATTCGGTGTAATTTTAAATAATTATGGTTGTTATTTTGTGAGAATAAACTCAATTTAATGAATTTTTGAAAAAATAATGAGAACGTAACTATGAGTCTGCGATGAAAGTCATGTACTGCCCACATCATTTCTTTTTTAATATAGAGAGAAAGAAAATCTAATTTGAAAATTTTAAGATGTTGCAAAATTTCAAAATGTTGCTTGTAAAATAAGCTCTTACAGAACTTCCTTGATAAAAATAAGGAAGCATTGTCATCTAACTAACATATGATTGCTTTCATCAAAGAAGTTATCTATATGTTCATAAAATGTATTAAGTATGCTTCATAAAGTATTGGTGATTATTGGTAAAACCAAAATTAGAATATGTCTCTGTCTTTTGGGGCACTAGGTATACTGTTCCTAATATAGGCTTATTGAATGTGCTGAATCTAAATTTTAAAGGCTGTTACTTTTTTCTACTTATGGATGTTTTGTATATATCTCCAGTTCGGCGTTATGAAAGTTATTCTGCATTGATAATCTAAACATACAAAGGAAACTATCCTTAATGGTATTTGATCTTTCTTTGCAAAATTACGAATAACTTATTGAATAATCTCAAATTCAGAATGTTCTTCCTATTACTGTTCCTACAACTTAAGAGTCACACTTCAGATATTTAGTTAACATTTCTACAGATTAAATGTTACAAGTAATTTCGCTGTCAACAATATTTGGAAACTTTATAATAATTGCTGTTGTGACCTTGATATATTTTTTATATCCTAAGAGATCTTTTTTATATCTGTCATTTTAAGACTGAGTTTATATCTAGACTGAAGACATTCTTTGGTTAATTCTGATACTCTGGATGGCTTTATATGATTTTGCGTTTACTTTAAATTTTACAGTAAAAACAAAATTATGTGTTTACTGAAATTACGTCAATTTGAGTATAATTGAGCAGCTGTCTCTGCACAATCTGCACTCTATAGCAAAATAAATCTACGCACCAAGAAGGAGTTGTCCGATTGTGATAAAAATTGGTGAATGTGAAGAACATACATAGAAAAAGAAACGAATGAAATTTTAGAACAATTTAATGATTTAGAGTTTGACCGTATACAAAGGGAGGAAGTTAATAAGGCGTTGGTTCACCTCTGGTCTGGATGCAAGATGTCACCCGGCATGGCATAGACTGATAAAGTTCACGGATGGTGTCCTACGGAATCTCTTGCCAAATTGTCTCCAACTGTCGGGTTAAATCGTCAACATTCCAGGATGGTTGCAATCGCCTTCCCATAACGTCCCAAATTGGCTCTATGGGAGAGAGATCAGGAGACCTAGCTGGCCAAAGAAGTGTTGCACAAGCTTTAAGAAAAATCATAGCAACACGTGCCGTGTGCGGTCGGGCATTATCTTGTTGAAAAGTAAGTACGGGGTGTCGCAAAAGGAACTGTAACACAACCGGTCGTAGATGCTGTCTACGTACCGATATGCTGTCAGTGTGCCAGAAATGACTACCAAAGACGTAAGATATCCGCAGTCGAAATGACTAATAGTAATTAACCCAGTTTCGATGCGCTGGAGTTCCCACTATTTATTCATTGGACACCAAATTCCAAATTTTATTCATTTGCATGTTCACTCAAAATATCTTTGCAAACGAAATTTCATTACAATCGGACAACTCCTTTTTGGTGCGTCGAATATTTTTGTTATAGAGTATAATTTAAATAAATAAATAATTATTTTCAGGAAATAAACTTTTAAAAATTTATAGCACGATAAACGTGATTTCTTATTTTAGAATAGCGGCTGTTCTGTAGGTAATGAGCCTGCTTGTTTTTCAATTCAATCTACATTTTTCTACTCATGTTACATATTAATTTTTTAATGAAAAAATATATACATATATATATATATATATATATATAAATATTTCCGTTTAAATGTTTAAAGTTACTGAAATGTTTAATCATAAGCTGTATTAGCCCTATCCCAATCGCTAAGCCTATTTTGTGCCACCCGGATTCTAAAACTGTAGGCCACTTCCTGTTACAGCTCTTTTGACTAATATTTCTAGGTTTTGTAAAGGTAATTCAAATTCGTGAACTAATTATCAGAGAACATCGGGGAATACATTTTAGATGTTTGAATTAGTTTGAAAAGCAACTTAAAACTCAGTGATATTTCCAGTGTTCAAATTTATTAGGTATATATATATATATATATATATATATATATATATATATATATATATATATATATATATATATATATATATATGAACTTTTAGAATAACGATATATTCCAGCAATGAATTAGATACCGAAGTAAGAAATTTGTTGATTTTGTTGGATTAATAGACAAAGCAATCTTACCGTTATAAAAGCATCTATTTCTTTATTTCTTGTTATGTGTATATATAGTATAATATGGTAAATCATTGCCATGAGTTCAACAATTTGAGTTAAATTTTCTACGGTTTTTCATGTTTTAAAACCTGAATTCGAATCGAACGTTTTAGAAGCTGGGTCTTGGGCAGCTTGATTGCAGATCTGTGGCCTCGAATTCTAAAAATCGGAATTCGAGATTCCCCTCATGAACAATACTTTAGCCCACGCAATAAAATGAAATCCGATAAAGAAAACATCAGTGTGGATATAAAAATATAACGATGACGGAAAAAGCAAGAAACACAGAATGGGAATTCTTTGAGATGAAGGAGTCCAGGTCTTAAAATTAGGAAGAAAAATATGTGATGTTATTTCCCGAATCCTAGTAGCTCGGTTGGTAAAATGCTATTACTTGTCAATTAGAGATCGGGAGCTCTAGACACAATCGTAGAATTATATAAATCCATGGGGCTTAAACCCTTAACATTTTGCCAATAGTAATAAAGCATACTAAATATTCGTTCATTTTTCTAGAAACATTTACCGGAACAACTTTTTGCAGAATATTTGCCATTTTCATTTTACGACAATTTCCATCCCCATCTATTATTTTGTATCACTCATGAAACGGGGCTGAATTTTTTCCGAAATATTTTTCTTAAAAAGAGATCACCAGATTTGAATTGTTTCTTTGCTCTACGGTTATTTTCCGTATTTAAGAACTTACTTAACAAAGTCCTACGGTTTAAATTAAGCAACTAAATTCAAAGACTCCAATTCGAATTTTGAACCAAAACATGATATATAGGTGTCTGGAATTAGAGGCATTCGCTACATAGACGAGAGCAGTATTTTAAAATATCTATGGAATCGAACGCATTAGGAAGTGTCCGTTAAGAAGGGTTTACTCAAAATGCAACACCTTAAAGAGAGAGAATGGACTGACATCAGTCTCATTAAACTATAACGTCTGGCGTGTTTTCAGATTATCTAAAAACACCTTCCAGTCGATGACAAAGGTGAATGAATTAACGCACTTAAGGTTCCTGTATACGTTACAAGAAGTTGAATCAATAAATTGAACCTTCAACTTATTGTACGAACTTGCTTTATGTAAAGTGGAAGTTACATGATACAAATCCTTACCTCCGAATTATTGAACGAACCTTAGCATCAGCAAAGGTCGTACGTTTCCTTAACTGTAACTGACCAATTAGAAAACTCACTGCGTATGACGTCACGATTTCTATATATATATTTTTCCACCGATTTCTACTTTGTGTTGCATCATTGGCTACTTTATTTATGCATTTTGAATTTATTTTATTTGAATTTGTGTATCTTATTTTAACCTCTATTTTTTCAAAAGCTGTTTTTCCTTTCTTTCTTCCTGACATTCACCTATTTTTCTTTAATTTTACGGGGAGATCTCAAAATTAAATTTTTAAAAATGTTTTCATTGACATGTAATTTTGTTTGGAATTACTATAGGAAGATAATTAGACATTTAGTGTTAAAATCTTGAACTAGTTAGCGTAAATTTATGATGTTTTGTTTACAATACTCATATAAAGATGGCGCCAGAACAACTTGAATTGAATTAATAATTTAAAACGAGAATCTAACAAATATTTTTAATACATTCTCATATTTAGTGAAATTCATTCCAAATAAATTAAATTTTATTTAACAGACGCTTATTTTCATAATATGATTTTTCTCATTATTTTCCAAAGCAATTATTAAAGCCATCAATGGTAGAAAATTCTATCTGAAACGTGAAATCGTAAATATTCGAAAAAAAGTATAAAAATATAGAATTTACACATGAAGAAAGAAAAAAGTTGCAGCGTATTTGTAAAAAAAAGAAGAAACGGATTTACAAATAATAATGAAATAATCAAAAATATTGTAAACGAGATCACCTAAGCTCTTTGTAGACGAATAACAAGAAAGCTGCACATTTAATAAGTTGAACCGTGTAAATATCCCAATCTGTGAGACTGAAAAATACAGCTCATTCAATAAATCGTCTCGTATGAATTGAAAGTTGTACTAGCAGAACATGGACGGTCAATTTATTGATTCAACTTCTTATATCGTGAACAGGGTCTTTTATAGTATCGATTACGAGTAAAAATTTAACGGAGCAGGATTTTAAATCCCATTCCCCTTGAAAACGTAGAAAACTAAGTAATTTTGAAAAACTCTTTCCACGTTCCCCGGTAACCTACAAGGCTCAATCTTGGCATATCTGTAATACTGACAATTTGACAAAACTTAACAAAGCCAATATTTCGTTTTTTTCTTTAGGGACCGGAAAAATGACTGTTTCCGAAAAATCTTTACAGACCCTCGAAAAGCCCTCTATGGCTTAAAAGTCAAAATCTTTACACAATTATAATATCGGGCGCGGTAGCCCATTGGTTAGCGCGCTGGAGTTGCACTCGGTAGGCCCGGGTTCGATTCCAGCCACTACCAAAACTGCCGCCGTGTTCATGCGGAGTACGATCACGTTAAACATGTGGGTCCGAAAGTCCTTCCGAGAGGTTGGTGGTAGGGGAAGGAGGGTACGGTCCCTGTGGATGCCTCCCCCACTGGGTTCCGGTTTAAATTGGGTGGCACTTCCCGACCGTCCAAACAGTTACCTTACACCTTTCTGGTAGGTCGGACGGTCTGGGTTTCAACAACAACAACAAAACGTATAATATCGGTAATAAGACTGAACGTAACGGAACCAAATATTTAATTAATACTGCACTAAGCACAATATACTGTTAAAGAGAATCAAACTTATGAAAAAATGTTGCAACTTTATTTTTTAAGAGTGTTTGCTTTCCTGTCTTTGGCAAGCTTAAATATTGGTATTTTCTAAAACTCTATGTAAGGAAGCAAATTGGAATTTAAAATTATGTAAGAAAGGGAATTTTTAAATAAATAACAGCTGTTTTAGAAAGACATATTTTCCAAAATCAATTAAGGCAACATGCGCTGAAGAAAACATGGATGATTTCGCACCATAAAAGGGACAATAAAAAGCGCCGAGCAATAAAAGAGGAGAAATAGGAACAATATCAACAGTCTCGGTGTTGCTGAAATTTGACAATTTGAATTCAACTGATTTACCCCGAGACATAAAATAAATGCACTTCGTTAGAAAATAATATGCAGCTGATCGTAGGAAATAAACAATCCCAAGAGGGCCAGAGGTCTGGCCCACGGATATACACCGATAAGAAGAATATGAAATAAAAATGTGACTGTAGGTTGTGGGAGGATCCAATAGAACTGTTAACGAACTGATGTTGTACTTTGAGAGTGCACCAACAGAAATATTAAAAATTGTTCGCGTAGCAGAAAGATTCGGAAAAATGACCTGAAAAAGAAAGATTGGAAATTACTCCTGCAGGTTTCTCCAACATTTTTCTGAATTTGTAGTATTAATCTGATAACATGTAGATTATACAATTCGAAAACAGTCTCTAAAAGAGATACTAATGAAATTTTCTGTGCCCAATTAAACCTTGAATTTATACTTTGAAGCGTGACATGATAGAGGCGATATTTTTTTGATATTGGAAGAAGCCAATAACTGTGCAGTCCATAATATTGGAAGAAGCACATAACTGTGCAGTCCATAATATTGGAAGAAGCTAATAATTGTGCAGCCCATTATATTGGAAGAATCCCATAACTGTGCAGCTAATAATATTGGAAGAAGCCAATAATTGTGCAGCCCATAATATAATATATATAATATATATAATATATATATTATATTATGGGCTGCCATAATATAATATATATGCCCATAACTGCGCTGATCCTGGGTTAATAAAAAATGGAAGTCACTCCAATATCTCTTAAATATATATTTAAATATATTGCGTTCATTATACAACTTTGAGGCAGAATTTGATTTTAAAAACAATAGAATTATTGAATAGGAAGTCATTTTATTGGGTGTAAAAACTGAAAATTTCATGTATCGTTACATTTCGCGCGAAATCCTCATATTTCAGTCTAGCAATAATGGATACGATAAGTTTCTTTGGATATGAAGACTTGTTACAAATTAATATGAAAAACCATTAATATGTTTATTGAAATATAAATTTTCAAATTTATTTGGAAGTAAAGTTAAATATCAATAAATTTATTTTTTTTTAATTTTAACGAATTAGCTCATGGTTATTTTATATTAATTTTAATGTGCACGATTCAGATATTTTTAGGTGTTGCAAAGCAGTTAATAAGTAAAGGAGGTTTTTGAAGAAGAAGAATAAACACAGCGCAAATTGAAATTATTATGGTTAAATTGGGTCATTTTAAATAAAATTAAAGTTATTATTTCAAATTGAATTTTTCCAATAAATAATTAAATGTTACACTTTAATAACTTGATAATAATAACCCAAAATTAAATTAACACACTCTATTCCTACGACTCCAATCACTCTTTGAGTATATATTTATTTCATACTATAATCGGAAATGAAAGTAATCGTGACTAAAATCATCAACTCTTGCAAATAATACATATTGGGGACTTAGCGTGACTTTCATTATGGTTTTTATACCAACTCATATCTCTTAATTTGATATTTCTTACATAAAAAAGTAATATATAATGAAAGGCACATTTTACAATTGCATTTATTTATTTTCCTACGTAGTTTATCGCAAAAGAATACAGAGTTTTGTCCAGAATATCTCATTAATACTGATAAATAGAAATGGAACGAAATATAATATAGTATTTATTATGATTATAACTTTTTTTTTCCATTTGCGCAATATACATTTTTTCCTTTTTCTTTCCATCCAGCCATAAACTAATTGAGTTGACTGCGATATATTATTTGTATTAAAGTCTTATTTTCTTTCAGCTTTCATAACCATTCACCCTGATATAAAGCTTATTTGTCAATCTTTGCTTCTATGAGGCAGAATAAACTGACCTATATTCACAAATATTCATTAAGCTGATGTTGAGTTTTGTAAACAACTTATATCACTCACATTGATAGCAACACTAAAAAAGTTAGATGTGGCAAGCATATGACTTTCCCTATATAATGCAATGAGTTTTTCACAGTGAAAAAATTGTATATAGGATCCATGGCATAGTATTTTTAATGTTGGATTGTAAATTGGGCTTTTTACCCAGCCAGCTGTGTCAGTTGGTATAACTATACCAAATTTCGCAGCGTATATTTCCCGCTACGCAAACAATAAACAGACAGACATATTCTTGTCTTATTATACACTAGAAAAAATTACTAAGCATTACCCGGGTTCTAAATAAGCTTCCGCTATTTAAATACAGATAAAGATAACAAAGCTCAATTTCTAAATCACCTGTTTTGAACTAAAATCATTCCCTTGCACCGTTTCTTCCATTTGCAACCATGCTAATTGTACAATGCGAGTATAATACTCCCAAAATAAGTGCGCAGCAATTCGCCACATAGGACCCACAAACATATGACCGTCGATCGACAAACCTTGGCAGAATGACATAAAACTATTTTATATGCTATATTATTTTAATTTGCGAAGTTAGAAAGCCGATATTTAAACAGATAAACTTTCTTAAATTGCTTAAAATAAACACTAATAAATGGAAAAATTTGAAGTAGCAGATAAAAATCCCTATACCCCAGAAAAATAATTGCTATCTGAGAAAGAATCGCTGTCAAACATTCTTGCTGATTCTTTGACATCACGTTCGCCAATTTACTAAACACGTTTACCTATTTCCTTCACGTTTACCCAAAGACTTCTAATTACACCGAACGCTTCCAATGGCAATATACCTCTTTGTAAGATATATTATCAATGACCAGTGTGGAACACAGAAGACTAACAGGCTAGGGGAGAATAAGGTTCAATCATCACTTCGGAATATCAAAATTTATGCCAGCTTTAAAAATGTATGAGAGGTTTCACATTCAAATTCGTAGAAAATTCGGGAAGGGAGTAATTTAAGAAAAAAATTATTAGCACTCAAAATATCCCACATTATTTATGCCAAAAATCGGTATTGCGCGACTCTTAAATTATCGGATGATACAATATACATATGAAATATCCTAAACATTTTATATTTAGAGGAATTTTCAGATTGTTTTTATTAAATATGAATATTCTCCTACGGACTCGGTTTAAAGCTTGTTGAAAAGTCGTTCTTCCATGTTTCCAATAGTGGTAAAATGGAAATTCTGCTGTAATAATTTCGATTGCAAAGGAATCGATGTGGGCGAATTTCGCTCAAAATGGCGATTCAACATTTAATAACTAAAGAACTCATCCAAATTAAAAGAAATCGCTCCGAGATGTCTTCAGGCCTGAACTGGACTATCACTGTAGTAAATTTCATACCTGTGGGTCACTTAGATTTTCTGCTAATTTTCGTTACATCCGCTACGTTAGATTATCCTCTACGTGAATAACAAACACCTTTTTTCATTGTAATAGATAACCAATTCTAAAAAACAAACCACTAACTGAATGAAAATGGCCGACTCTTATTACTGAGTACTTGAAACGTATAAATCTCTTAACACGTGCACTGTATATACAGAATGCATGACACGTGACTATTCGTCTGTAAAAAAAACCAGATTTTTCTTTACTGAAAGAAACTGATCAATGTTTATAATCAACGATTACACCTTTTATTATTGTGACGCTTATGAAGTACAAACGTAGGATCAAGATACTGTGTATATTTTGCAATTGATTTTGAAAATTAAAATCAGTTACTTAATTGTAAAAAATCCATAAATGATTGTAACAAATGACACATGTTCAGGTGGCCGAGCGGTCAAAGAGGCAGCCGTTTCCTCGTGACGGCTCGGCTGCCAGATTGCGGGTTCGAGTCCCGCCTGCGGGCATGGATGTTGTAATGTCTTATTTGGGGCAGAAGTCAGACTTCTACCTTCGGGTGCCCCGGGTCATTAGACTAAACAGAAACAGTGCACACATTCTTCCTTAAATGCAATGTTAGGGACACGACAACAACAACAATACATGTTCATAACATCAATTTTAATTCATATATAATATATTAAAGATAATAAATTTAATGTTTGTTATATATTTTATTGTTTGTTATATTTTTTGCATGTTATATATATATATATATATATATATATATATGTTATACTGATTTTGAGAAATGGCTGAAGATTCTTTCACTGTTTCATATTGGGCCAATACTGTTAGATTGCTACTAGGGCGGATACTTGACTTATTGTCAGCTTCATCATGACTTATTATTTGGCGTCAAATCTGTTATACTGATTTTAAGAATTGACTGAAGATTCTCATCTGTAAGTTTTGAACGATATTGAGATTTATTAATACTGAGATTTATTAAAAAATAATTTATGGTGGTGTTAGTGCACTATTATATTATTATATATATTATATATATATATATATATATATATATATATATATATTTGTTAAAGATAGTCAATTAGAATATGAATATATTTTATCCTAACATTTAGAAATATTATTTTTATTGAAAAAAGTATTCTTCAGCTCCACAGTGCATCCACGATGATTGATTAAAACTGCAGAAGGATTGAAAAAATTTCCCTTTATCTTCAAACAATTTATCATCTCAAAACTTCTCTATCTTTGCAGTCAATAAAGTCATTAAAACCCTAAAACCAATAAAGCCGATAATCAATAAAATCACTTTAAAAGAAAAATCTACAAAATTGAAGATTGTATGCATCGTAATCAAGCATGTTTTGTTTTCAACGTTAAATATAATTATTTTGAAATATTAATAATTTTATGATCACATTTCAGTTTTTTACTTTTTTTATTTTATATTTTTTTTTCAAAACTGGTATCATTTTTTGTCAATATACACGGTGACTGAAAATTCGCGAACATCAAATTATAAAAATGTATATTGTATCTAGAAGTATATAATGTTTTTCAGATTGGTGGCACAAATATATCCTCAAAAATAAATCAGAAATATCGTATACTAGTTTTGAAATGTAAGACCATCATTACAGACTTTTTTTTTTATTAATCGAAGCCAGCATTTTCTAATCAATCAACCCAGATCAATCAACCCAGCATCAATCAATCAACCCAGCGAATCAATCAACCCAGCATTTTCTAAAGTGAAAGATTTTTTTTATTTTAGAACAATATTTCTTTAGTAATTCTTATGGACGTGTTATCAGAAAGTTTCATAAAAAAATTCTCACGCTCTAAAGCAGTTAAATTCAATTTTGTAAAATTTCAAAGTATATCAGCGGAACGGGATCTAATTAACTCCTAATTTTACATAAAAATTTCTTTTATTAAAATTTAAAGTATACACCAAAATTAAAATGGCATTAAGTCATAACGGTAAAAAAACTGTGCATTATTTCCAAGATCCGCACTAGTTGCACTTAATATTTGTTCAACATTGGAACAGTATTGTATATCTTGGCATTATATTGGAAATATTTCCAATGTAATCCCAATATTTGGCAAATATTGAGGTGACATTGGCCTCCAATATTTGTTAAATATTTTCATTGTAATATTATGCCAATATTAGTATTACATTGAAAATAGTTCCAGTGATACGCAATATTGGCGTCAAAGCTGTTATACTGATTTTGAGAATTGACTGAAGGTTCTCATCTGTACGTCTTGAGCGATGTTGAGATTTATTAATATTGGAATTTATTAAAAACTATTTTATGGTGGTGTCAATGCGCTTCCAATGTATGACTGAGTCTACTACATGAATAAAAAAATCACAAGATTATTATGTCAAAATATCGAAGCATGCATACTGCATTATAGGTTTACTCAATTTAAAAGGAATACGTACTTCTGACAGAGATGAGTGCGTGTTCAATAGGTACCTGTAATATGTACCTATGTGTTCAATGGGTAGAAAAACTATTTATGAAATTCGAGTATTACTAATTGACGTCGCGGACTGCATCTAAATGCTCCGGCGGTCGCACGTGGCTAATGTGGCCCACTAATGTGGGTAAATAATTTTACTAGAAAACACTTTCACCTAAATTCCGGAAGGTAATATCCTAATTGCTTATACAAACGCAGTGGTATAAAAGAAATGCTGTCTTAGTCAAAATTACGACAATTACTATTCGAAAAGTTATAAGGAAGTATATTAATTTGTATTACTTTTGATAACCCAAATTGGTTAAATCTAAATTGGATATTTTTAACACTTTACAGCACAGTTGAAAGTTTTTATGACTTTGTTAACACTTTGCAACATAGTTGAAAGTGTTTATGACTTTGTTCATTCTGTCTGTCTGTCTGTCTGTCCGCTTGCACGATAACTGCCGTAAAAATGGCTTTATCAAAATGAAATTTTAGTATGTTTTTCAGACGGTCTGTGAAATCTATGGGAATATACATGAATAATTTCACCCAATTAGTTTTTTATTGAACCCGGATAGAAAAAATGAAATACAACATTGAATCCTATGGGACCTAATGTTTCAAACATATTTTAAGCGAATTTAAAATTCACAAATTGCTTCGAAAAATTTAGGAAATATTCAAATTATCCCATAAAATATATAAAAGAATTTCAGTAAAATATGTTAGGTAGTTTTTTAAATAAAAATTATTTAATTTAGGGAGAAAAACAAATTCAATTAAATTCTGACTCTCGTTATATCCACCAGAAAGAAAAAGGAGATATATTATATAATAAATATCTTTCCAAGTGTTTAATTATTTTATATATGTAAGAGGTTTCACATTTTAAAATAAATCTAGGAGATAACAAATTTTCAAATTTTTAAATAAAATAAATTATTATAGTATTGTGATGAATTAAACGATTGGAAAAATTAATATGAATGAAATGCTGCTTTTATATGGGGCCGAATTATATTTCGATGACATCATTTGAATAAAGTTTATTTGTTTTCCATGACGTTTTCAAATATAATAAATTAATGCAGTATTGTGATAATTATAAAAATATTACCGAAGAAATGTATCGCATTTGAGAGATGCTTGTATAAAATTGCATTGAAGTTGGAAAGTGTTTCATAATCATTACTTTATGCATGATTGATCTTTCTTGTTTTATTTTAACATCGCATTTTGTAGCTATCTAATGCATTGAATCTATATCCTTACAGAATCGAACTCATACGATAAACGTATTAACATAAAATATATTACTAATTTTAATTTAAATATGGAACAGAAAAATTTCTATAATATCTGTGGTGAAAAATGTAGAGAATGAAGAGACACCAAAATGTCGCATATAAAGGAGAAGGAAGAGAATATACACTAAATTTGGTGAAAATAAATATTTAACTAGTAATTAATAATTAAGTTAGTTTGGGTTCGAGTATCGTAATAGTGTGTACAAAGTCATGCGTCCAACATATAATCCACCTGTTGTGCTGTCCGACGTCAACCTGAAAATGAACCTAATTCCTAAAACATAAGCAGAAATTACAGACTACTTATTAAAGACACCTTTGATTTTCCTTACATAACTATTTATTTTAGCAAACATATACCTTTCACTAAAATATTCAATTAATCGTTTTACAATTGCATTCATTTTTAATTTTACAATTTGTATTCCTTTTTAACACTTTACAACATAGTTGAAAAGTGTTTATGACTCTGGTCATTCATTCTGTCTGTCTGTCTGTCCGTGAGCACGATAACTGCCGTAAAAATGACTTTATCAAAATGAAGTTTTAGTATGTTATTTAGACGGTCTGTGGGACCTATGGGAATATAAATAAATAATATTACCCAATTAGTTTTGGATTGAACCCGGGTTGACAAAATGAAATACATTGAACCCTATGGGACCTAATTTTTCAAACATTTTTTAAGTGAATTTAAAATTCACAAATTGCTTTGAAAGTTTTAGAAAGTATTCAAGTTCTCCTATAAAATATATAAAAAAAATTTCAGCAAAATATATACAATAGTTTTTTAAATAAAAATTAAAATAATAATTACACCCTTTATATGAAGCGATCACGTGACCTCTATATGAAGAGATCACGTGACCCACTTCAAAATAAAATATGACATCCATCTTATGTCAAAATCATGATTTTTAAAGTTCTTTTTAATTCATATTTAGTGTTGTATCCGTCCTAAAACCCCTTTATTTTTGTTTAAATTCTGTGCATCTACATCCAGAAACAACGCAATTACAATATATTTGAGTTTAAATGATCACCAAACTTTGATTATTTCTACAACGAATCCTAAATTTCACTTATGGAGAATGTAAACACCAAAAGATGTAGAATGAGTAAAATTGTATAAGAATTGTATAAGAATTGCTGCATTTCTTTAATGCGAAATTACTTAGCTCATGGAGTCTGCAATATATCTGATATGAATGAAACATTCATTAATTTTATAAAGGGCAGCATACGATTTTCTCGATGATGATTATTAAAAACTACCATTAAAATTTTAAGTATAGAGTTAAATTACTTGTACCTCCATGGTTTTAAGTTTTTAAATAAAATGAATTATTATAGTATTGTGATGAATGAAAGGCATGGAAAAGATTTATGAATGAAATGCAGCTTTTATACAGAGAGCCAGACGATTTATATTTCGATGACGTCATTTGAATCAAGTTCATTTGGTTTCGATGAAGTTTTCAAATATAAAAAATTATTGTAGTATTATGATAATTTTAAAAATATTACCAAGGAATGTATCGCATTTTAAAGATGTTTAAACCAGGCAATTTATATTTAAATGCCGTCCTTTGAATGAAGTTCATTTTTTTCGATGAAGTTTTAAAATTTTAAATATAATAAATTAATGTAGTATTGTGATAATTTTAAAAATATTACCGAGGAATGTATCGCATTTTAGAGATGTTTAAATAAAATTGCATTGCCCTTTTGAAAGTGTTTCATAATCAATACTTTGTGCATGATTGATTTTTCTTGTTAATTTTTCTTGAAGGCGAGTGTATGATGAAGAAATAATTTATAAAATGCTGATTTTGACTGAACTCGAATTTCTCATAAGAAATAAGGGAGTACTTGTAGTGGATGCCATTTTATTGTAGGATTCGTTGCTGAAACCATCCTGTCTAGGGTGGTCATTAGGGCTTGCCATTTCCTTGATTTTTAAACTTTTCTTTATCGTTCATTATCACTTTTTACAACAACTAGGTTCATTAACTTTTCACCGACTCATTTCCAAACTTGTTCTGATTTTTTGTAGAAGACTTGCCATGCCCTTTTGTCTACCCCCTTCATATCTTCCCATTAGACCCATTGGCTGGTGCTCTTGTGTTTTTGTTGAGACCCAAACTGCCCGACCTACCAGAAAGGTGAAAGGTAACTATTTGAACGGCCGAGAAGAAAGTGCGCTAGTGTAAGGAAGATGCTATTGATAGCAGAGGAAGCTATTATTGGCAGCAGAAACGCTGTGTGCAACAACCTGAAGTCCACAGAATCACATGCTTTTATGGTGTGTGTGTGTGGAGATTATTTATTACTACACATACATTTATTTGCAATTAATGTCCACCACTTTCGACCGTCTGACTGCGCTTATTGTTGGCGCTTACAAACTTTATTGCCAGTATCTGGTACTTGTTATTTGAGCTCATAATTGCTTTAAACGCTGCAGTCATTCACAAAGTAAAAACAAAGCGCACTTTCGTCATCACAATATTCTGCAGAAAAACTATCAATCTCCCTGAATAAAATTAAAAACTACCATTAAAGTTTGCTTATGTATTTGATACGTAAGGCATATTATGTCAAAGTTTATGCTTCAAATTAATTGATTACATCCTAGAAGTTGCAAAGAACCTTACTGTCTCCCCTGGGACATAAATCTCGGATTTTCGTACTGGCCAGTCGACGCTCTCCCAATTGCAACTGGGACAGAAATGGGACAGCCCTTATCGTTGGAGTAGTCATTGCATTCTACTGCCTCTGAAGACAGATCGACGTGCAACTTGACAATTTGATACCATTTATATCTCAGACTAGCCTCCTGATACTACTATTTTTACCCGGATTAATATCCTGCTTGATTGTTAACTCTGCTTATTCGTTATGAAACCGACGCCCAATACGTAGAGCCCGCTGCATTCGTACTAATCGTACTAAGATCACTTTCAGATCCCTGACACCCTTGTACTAACCTGAATGGTTGATTTGCTCAGGCGCCATTGTAAAGAATCTTGCTGTCCGAGTCGGGACTCGAACTACGGATCTTCTTACTGACCAGCTAGTGCTCTCCCAATTGAACTACTGGGATGACAGTGCAATCTCTTATCGTCGAAGAGGACTCTGCAATGCTAAAAGTTTTGTATTATTTTTACTGTGCTAAACTATATTAGAACTACATTGAAACAAAAATATTCCAGTAAATCATTGTAATATAAATTTAATGTACAACGTTGTTTAACGAAAAATCATTTTAAATAAACTTTTAGAAAAATATTTCTTGTAGTTGAAAAACATATGTTAGATATATACAACATCAATTGATTTAGAGATATATTCAAATTAAGCACATTTTGCACAATGTAGATATTTTTATGTAATACAATTTTAATCTATCGCGCTAAAACATTTAATAATCCCTTGTCGACATTAAGAACTCAAAGCTCCATAAATTTATTCAAATTACTGTTTATGCTTTACAAAAAGATTTGAATATCGTCCTTAGAGAAATATATTCTAACTCATTCTTTTGTCATGAAACGGTACTTTGACCATCAGAAATTGAAACTTTTCGTCTGCCTCATAGTTTAATGATTTTCTTTTAACGACATTCTTTAAAATTTAGTTTCAGTTTTACTTTTATTCCACTCCAGATAGAAACGCATAATCTCTTTCTAATCTTGTCTGCCGAATATACTATCTTAATGGAAAGAAAAATATTCTTACAGAAAGTATGATTAAATTCTTTAAACTCATGTTCAGAGAACACTGTTGAAGGAACTGGAGTACGAGTCTCCACTCGATTTTCTCATACATTCCATTGTTTAGGGGGGTGTAATGTAGTAACGAAGTGGGATCGAGTGCACATTTAAAACAACATATATAATTTTAAAATAAAACTTTAATTTACAACAGAATTATTTAAAGTATTTACAATTTTAAAGTTTTAAAGAAGTCATATTAGTTATTAAGTATCTGCTCTTGGCCGAAATTTGACACATGAGCTGTGGAAAAATGGGCGTCCAGCACCCTCGGATTCTCAAATCGAACTTGTCTTTCCCTACGCCGTTGGTAGGTCATAGTTCACCAGTCTCTTCAGAGGCGGCTCCATAAACAAAAAACATAAAATCGCAGTCTTGGGATTCCCATTTCTGATAACACGCTATATTGAAAAAAATCTCATGTGGGCAATACATGACTTTCCTTATATAATGCAATGAATTTACTACTTTTACAGCAAAAAAAAAGGTTATTCTTATAGTAGATACTAGTCACGCCGAGCGCTATGGATGAAGAAATAAGTTATTCTTATGGAATTTTTTGATAAATTTATTTGAAAAATGTGCAATATCTCGAGAACGGTTCATGCTAGCGTTCTAAAGTTTATGTCAATCGTTTCCTAAGGAAAATTTACATAAGAAATGCCTATTTGCGTAACTTTATTAAAGGTTTTGATTTTTTGATGATTTTTTCAAAATTTTACTCGAAAACTTAGGGGGTTCTGAACACTCGATTGCCTTAAAAAACAACAGGCTTCCAGTATTCACGTATTGTGACTTTTGTACCAAATTTCATTCGCAGAGCTCCATTCATTCGTGAGATATCTTCTCCACAGACTCACTGACATACCCACACACACAGACATAACCTCAAAAATGTTCGATTCGTGATCAGGGAGGCTTGAAACGTGCTCTCCCGTCGAAAATTCGAATTCGAATTTTCGTCCCCGTCACAATACTTTTCTTATACATTCTGTATATAAGGAAAGTAAAAAGTAATCTCCGCCACCGTTGTTTGAAAAATTTCTCATTTATCGAGTGCCTATGCTTCGTACCGCACAAACTACAGCATATAAAAATATAAAATTTGGTACACTTGTAGAGAAAGGTTTGGGGAATACGCTGAAGTAAACCGTTTTTCGATATATATTGTAGTTTAAGAAATATTTAGTGTCAAAGTCAAACACAAAATATTTGAGCTCCAAATTCGCGTCCTGGATAGACTAACAATAACAAGACCACGGATTTTTGCAGGCGGGTACCAAAATAGTTGAATTTTTGCAGGGCGGAGTCTTTTTTAATTTATATGTAGTTCACGAGATATTTTACTTTTTATGCTCTTCCGACGTGAAAAATCTTCTTTCGTATCAACATGTCCATCGATTGTCTGTCTCGTACCACAAAAAGTGTAGCAAACAACAATATGAAATTTGGTGCATTTATAGAGAAA
This sequence comes from Amaurobius ferox, assembly GCA_951213105.1. Classification (NCBI taxonomy): domain Eukaryota; kingdom Metazoa; phylum Arthropoda; class Arachnida; order Araneae; family Amaurobiidae; genus Amaurobius; species Amaurobius ferox. The sequence goes on along the minus strand of OX578138.1, from coordinate 72,754,394 downwards.
TAATAGAGTAACACTATTAAATAAACAATTTACCGATTTAAACTTTAGTTTGGCTTGAAATAGTTCGCGAAGCGATTGCTACGAGTGCAGTGAGTACGAGGCAAAGCCTTCCGATTCGAGAAGCCTGTTTCGAGGGTTGGCGAAAATTAGGGAGCAGGAGGCAGAGCCCCTAGTTATATACAAAATCTCAAATAGCTCAATTTTAGTGCTTACAGATGTGGAATATCAGTCATGTCACTTCTACATAAAATAGACGGACGGGCCCTCGAAAGTTCAGTTTTCTCCATGTTCCAACAAGAACAAAATTTATGGATGTAGGTGAGAAAGATATCACCGCTTTTTGTGATATATATATATATATATATAACTATATATATATATATATATTTATATATATATATATATATATATATATTTATATATATATATATATATATATATATATATATATATATATATATATATATATATATAATAATAATAATAATAATAATAATAAATGATTCCAATTGTATTTCCAAGTGAGACTCAGTCAATTATAATAATATATTTAAGTGTAGCCGCAAATGTTTACGACAATTGAAAATTTAACAATACTTTTTTTACAACATAACAGTTCCATTCAGTTAAAAAGCTATTCAAATATTAAACGTCTAATTGTATACAGTGTTTGAAGTTTTTGGTTCAATAAACTCTTAATATCGCAGTAAAGTATTTAATAAACCATTTCTGATATTAAAAATTTGAAATTCTGCAAAATGAATCAAATTATTATTTATGAATCATGAAAAGATTTAAATATCGCTATTAAGGAAATGTACTTTAAGTTATTCGTCTGTCATAAAATACTACTTAGTTTAGCAGAAATTGAATATTGTCGCCTGTTCCACATTTTATAAATTTTCTTTTAATGGTTTTCTGTATTACCAAGTTAAAATTTACATAAGTCTCTTAGAATGAAAACTCTTAATTTTCTTTAACCCATAGTTGTTTAGAATACAACAAAACTTAAATTTGATGTATTTAGAAATGGAATATTATAAAATATTTCAATTTTATAGTTTCTTTACAATCTTAAACAATAAAGGAGCACATTTGTGTTTTTTCCCTATCTGTGTGTCTGTTTGTCTATCTGTGTGACTGTTTGTCTGTCTGTGTATATGTTTGTCTGTCTGTGTGTCTGTTTTTATGTCTGTGTATCTGTTTGTCTGTTTGTGCACGAAATAGTGGAAAATCCAAATGATATTCACAAAATTAGACACAGGATTTTTTAGGTTGGGCTCAGACAGACTTTAGAACCATTTTTTAAAGTTCAAAATAATGTGTCAATTATTGAAAGTTGAAGTAGAATTTCGTACACCAATCAGCTCTTTATCGACCATAAATATTATCACATAATTTCAATATTAATACCATTAATTATATATTGGTAAAACGATCTTTTCAACAAACTTTGAATGGTTTTCGAGATATAAAATTCCAAATTATGAAGCGAACTTTTGAAAACAATTCAATTAATTAAATATAAATATATACTACAAAGGAAAGTAATGCATAAAAGTCTAATCAGCACCAAGGAAAAGCATAAATATTTTGACTTCCAAACCTCCCAATCACAGATATGTATATACATAAAAAAAAGAAACACTTCACATAGTTTTTAAAGACTCCAGGGTTCCCAAAACGTATAGGGGGGATGTGTTGTTCCTCGTACCTTTTAATTCGGTTGCAATATGACAAATAATAATTATATTTGTTGCTATGAATACCATAATACGATGCGCATTATATATACTTTTGCTAAACCTTAATTTTATTCATTTCTATGCATTTTTAAATGTTTCAAAAACTGATTTTAGGATCAAGGTACAACATCTGTTTTGTACGTTGGTCATAGGTATGTTATTTCATGAACTGTATATTATTTTTTAGATAAACTCAAATTTTCGAAACAGTTTTACACAAAATAGTAACTGGAATATAACAAGCAGATAACACGTATTTATTTCAAAGCTATTTAATTAAATTTGTTAAAAAATCAAATCAATGTACGTTGTTGTAAAACATTCGTTACAAATTTCTTTAGGATTCTAATATTCTCATCGATACTTAAAATTGAAAATATAAAAGATCATACCTTAGATTCCCATGAAAGCAGTAGGTTGATAACAATCAACTAACAGTACTTGAGCACTGTCTTAATATCTATCGTATCATTAAATTCTGAAAATACTTAAGTTTAATTAAAATAAAAATATCTTAAATAATTAGCCGATTCGATTTTCATTTAAATTATATAATTTCACTACACAAAATTATGTACATTATTTACAAATCATTAATAATCGTCTTTACTGTTCATTGATAATCTGTTCTTTTACATCTCTGGCTTTCATTCCTCAAAGTCCCAGTAACATGTGTTAGGAGTGACGTAATGGAAATGTTTCTTTCCACAGTATGTCTTCTGCAAGTGGCAATTTTGTCAGCTTACCCAAGTAAAAACATCATTATTGCCATCGGTAGGGCAGAATATAAAAGTTCGATGTAACAGTTTTCAACACTCCCTTAAGAGTTTCAGTGAAAATGTGACCTGCGACTCAAGATCTGTCTGTAACTTTGAGGCACTCAAACAGTACGTCCCTCTCGTGCAGTCACATGGGAATAGTCAGGATCCCGTATAGCGTCTTTACTACCAGGAGAATCAGGAATGATTTCTTTAGCAGCGTCTGACCTGACAGGATCATTTTGAGTGAGATCAGAGAGAGAACCCTCGTTCTCTAATTCCATTGAGTACAATTTCCGTACAGGTCAGAAAAAAAGTACCAGATTTTGTCTTTATTTTGGTTAGACGTACCAGTCCATCTTTGCTAGGATATACGTTTAGAATCCTTCCTAACGGCCAATTTATTCTTTTCACATTGTCAATCAACATTAGGACAAAATCTCCCATGGTATGAACTTTTCTATTCTTCATGTAACTCTGGCGTAACTGTCTCATATTCAATGCAAAACCTATCACATAGATCCTTCAAGATTCTTCTTCGGTATACTAATCTTTTGTTCAGCTTTTTCCTATCTAATTTATTCAAATTATCTAAATTAACAACACTATTGTCTATGTTTTCCTGTAAATACATTGCGGGAGTGAAGGGACTCAGGTCATTCACGTCTTCCGATGCATAAGTTATTGCTCTTGAGTTAAGCAGGCTTTCACAATCGCATAAGACAGTTTCCATTTCTTCATAACATAAATACGTTTTTCCAAGAACTTTTCTCAAAATCCGTTTCATAAGACCGACTAACGGCTTCCAAAACCCACTCCACCAAGGAGTTAAAGGTATGAATTTCCAAGTAATCGGTTCCATACTTAGCTTCAGATTTTCGAGATTGATGGTTCTAAGGATGTTTTCCGTCACGACAAAATTTGTCATATAGTCAGAATAGATTGCAAATTGTCTTTCGCTGTGTGCTAAGTACTTCTAAGTGCCAGAAAAATTATCAGTAGAAAAAGCTGTCGGCAGTTCCAAGTGAACAGCTCGAAAAATGGCGAATGTCACAATTTGAATCTTGGTCTTTTGACGATCTTTAAGGATTAAAGGACCTGCTACATCTACTCCAAGTACCTCAAATACAGAGGCATCTTTCACTCGATCTTCAGATAAAGTTTCTTCAGGAATATTCAGGGGTCTTTCACTGAATCTTTGGCATACGAGACACGCTTGAATAATTGTTTTGATAATTCTTGGGGACATCCTTGCATTTTTCAGTTGATGCACTTGATTTGTCCAATTATCAATTTTTTAACAATGTTATCAGGCAGAGTCCCATGATGCTTAATTTCCCAACATTTCTGAAGAAGTTTTGGCATTAAAGTCACAGGACACGTTAACCCAATTGGGTCAAATATTCTATGTGCCGCAGATAAGATTCTTCTTTTTGTGACGGTTTCTTCTTTATTGTCTGTATGGATGATCAAACATTATATAGTATTCCTTCTCAATATTTCATAAAAAAACCAATACCGGCACATCCGTTTCTTTAGTATTCTGCCAGTGTAAATTTTGAGTATTTTTCTCTTCTGAAGAAAAATCATTTTTCCTCCGTTCACGAATGCCGAATTTATCTGATAACAAAGCTTTCGGAGACTTTGCACGAAAATATTCCAATTCTTCGATTGTAGTGACACTTGCAACTCGGTTATCTCAACGTCCGTTGATTCTTTGAGTTTTTTAGCAAGCTCTTTTAACGGTTCCATAACTTGATCCAAAAGGTGAGCCAATACAGCAGAAAGGAGAAAAGAGCTGCAGGACACTCTAAAAACATGATGTTTATAAGTGATTACTTTGTTAGGGTCTCCGTCCTTCCACCACAAAAACTGCAAAAACTTCCTGTCATTTTCGTGTAACTTTATTTGTTGAAAGACTTTTCGGATATCAGCTATTACTTCGATCTCACACCCAGCTGAATCTGTTGAGAATTAACGATATCAGTTAGATTAAATTGAATCCTTTTTCAAGGCTTTCGTTTAACGATATAGAATTGCGGGTTTTGGCTGACCCATCAAAAACCGGTCTAATCTTGGTCATGACTTGTTCTTTTATCACTGTTCTATGTGGTAAATAGTGTACAGTGGAATTTCCATCAGTAATTTTTTTTCGAGGCCTGGACAAATTTCTTCTATAATACCCTTCTTTTCCCATTCGTTAAATACCTTTTGATAAGCTTCTAGCTTATTGATCGAATTAAGGGAATTTACTGCGTTTTTAACCCTTTTTTCGGCCTTGTGATCAGATAATTGCTGATGTCCATCTAACCATGATAGGCGTACTTGGTATCTACCTGTTTAGTCTCTGGGTACTGTCTCATGGAAGTGTCTGAAAGCAAGATCTTCATTTATAAATTTGTTCATTTTTCACTCGGATCACTAATGCCCAAAGAATCTAAGTTCCAGAGATCAAATATTTTAGCATTGTTTACATGTAGAGATAGCAACAAAAGGAAATTATCAATCTTGTTTTCTCTATGAACCTTGTCCATTAATGTCCAGCCTAAGTGGGTATTTATGGCTACTGAACCTCCATAAAGATGTTTCACATCCCCCGTAAAAAAAATTCCGTTAAGTCTGTTCGAATGAGTAAATGAATTTCATTTCTATCCTTCTCAAATAAACAGGATTTTTTATTTCATTCAATGTCCCTCAAAAAAATAGAAATTTTTCTTAATTCACTTATGCATTGAGAATCATCGATTTGAATAGAAGCACACATTTTCCTTTAATACATCGCTTCAAATTCACAGTTGTATTTTTTATTAAAGCTAGTTAACTTTACCAGGTATTCCTTATGCGTTTTGGAATTTTCTATACGTCCAAAAAAGTCCGTGAATTATTGTTTCTTCTCTCAGGTATTTTAATCTCATTCGTTTAGCTACGCATTTGCTCACGTACGATTTTTGGCTACCCGTATCAATAATTATTCTTACTAAATGTTTCAAACCATTTTCATTAATACACGCAATCATTGTCTGCAAATAAACTTCTTTAGAACAAGAGAGATTTGTAAGTACTGTGTTTTCTACTACTTCAGTGTTTTCATTTTTAACATTTGGCTTACTAGCGCAGTTATCATTTGTCTTAATAAAACACATTATATGTAAATGCCGTTTTCCACATTCCGAATGTCGTACGATACTTGTACGACATGTTGACATTGCAATTACGGATGCCAAGTAAGATAATGAGTACTGTAAATGCAGCAGAGGAAACCAAGTGAAACGCAAACATAAATAAACAGCATTCATCTCCTCCTTCCCCAACGACAAATTGGATAAGGTGGTATGAAACCACAAGGGGAAAGAAAAAAGTTGTCCCACAGTTTGTTCTAGAAAGTTCGATAGATTTTTGAATTTTCGACGACGACCTAGCAACATGTCAATTTAGTTTTTTCAAAAAAATATCTACTGTGAGCGCATAAAGAAAGCGTGGCTCAGCAATGTGATGTGTGATCGTATCATATGTATAGTGAAATACTGGCGTATCAAAATATACGCAGGCATCCAGCATACTGATGGCGCGATTAAGTATCAAAAAGCAAGAGAAAAGGTATTTATGTATTTATAATTGTCACTAGTTAGCACGGAAGGCACACCAACACGTAGCGTATAATTAACAATTAGATCGTACGAACCTATCGTAATAACGAGCTCTGGTAGTTTAAATAAAAGAATTACTCAGATTTTCGGTAGCTAATAGTAATTAATGTGTGCTAAATATATATGTCAATTAAATTATGTGTTGTAAATATATGTGTTAATTAAATGTTGTTAGAGATATGTGTCTAAAAAAATTATTTATGAATAATCGTAATAATCAAGATCTATCTATATATATATACGAAATTAAATATTAAAGGAATTGATCAATTTAAATAAGAGTGTTTATTTTATATCTTCTGTGTTTTGTTTCTCTCCGGCTCGAGAACCAGGAGTTTACATGCTCCACCTTTAGTGAAGGCATCCAAGGTAAGTTTTGGTAAAGTAATTTGGGTAAGGACAATTTACCTTATGGCACCGAACACGTTAATTTTACTTTACAATCTCGAGAAATTCATTTTTAGACATCGAAAACAAGCACCAATTTTAATTACAATAGATTTCCTTTCTTCACGAGCCAAAACCAACTGCATATTTACAAGTAGAGCTTTGGTGATATTTACCGCAGAATACACACATTTTATTATTTTCTTGAAGATCTGAGCTAAATACATCTACAGTTGAAGCGATTTTTGTTCTTTCGAACTTCGGTTGTTTTGAATTTCTCTCCAAGTCATCGGATCTGTTTATTTTCCTCGAGGGTAGAAAAGAATTTTGAGTTTCATAATAATTCATTTCGGAAATGTAAGTATTTGATCATTCGCGAGCTTTTAACTGCTTATCTATGAAGCCAATTAAGTTGCTTATGGTGCATTCAACATCATTATATTCTTTGCTAAAGTCAAAGACCAAATAATATGGTAGTAATTTCAAGATCATGAGGCACAATAAACTATCAAAAGTATAGGAAGATACTCTAAGTGATTCTAAACTTTTTATATGTATTTGGCAGTTGTTAAAAAGTTTTCGAAATCCTTTAACATCATTATACCATCTTAGAGGCGATATGTGTAATAGATGTATAAACAATAAAAGTACAGGCACATATCACAGATAAAAAGGTCATTTAATCAAATGAAACCATCCTATAAGACGTACAAATGTTAAAAGGCCAGAGAGCTTTCGGGTATCACTATACCCTTTATCAGTAGCTATATGAAAAATTACCGTGGAAACAAGCTTAAATGTAGACCAGATCGCCAGACAAATTTGCATAAATCAGCTACGGAATAATGATAATATAAACAAGCTATTGAAGATTAATCAATTGGTATTGCGGTTTCAAATGAATTCAAAAACGTCAATCACTGACTCACATCACCATAAAATTTCGGATTTTTTTTGGTAATTTCACATTGATGTAGTGTTTGTTCACTTCGTTTTATACTCGATTTCAATTCTTCCTGAAAGTGTGGTATAAGATCATAGTGGATAGTTTGATTTAGAGCACGTAATCTTTTCTTGGCTCTAAAACTCCAGATGACTACTCTGTGGTGGTTAACTATCGCCATTTATGCCACCTGCACCAAAACGAACTAGAAGCGGCCTTTCTCCGCGTATCTAATAACTGAGGAAACCACATACCGTTTCCTGTTTTGGACGCCTGACTTCTGAAGACTCCCGATGGGAATTTACATATAACTTTAACGCCGGTGACTGTATGTTGGCATTTGAAAGCCATAATTTTCGTCAGCGACATGTGTGAACAAGAAAGATCAATCATGCTTAAAGCATTGATTATGAAACACTTTCCAACTTCAATGCAATTTTATTTAAACAAGTCTAAAATGCAATGCATTCCTCGGTAATATTTTGAAACTTATCACAATACTGCATTAATTTATTATATTTGAAAACTTAAACCTTCATCGAAAAAAATGAACTTCATTCAAATGACGGCATTGAAATATAAATTGCCTGGTTTAAACATCTCTAAAATGTTATGCATTCCTCAATAATAGTTTTAGAATTATCATAATACTACGATAATTTATTATATTTGAAAACTTCATCGAAAACAACTGAAATTAATTCAAATGACGTCATAGAAAAAATAACACGCCTGGAACTCTCTATAAAAACAGGATTTTATTCATAACTTTTTCCCATTCATTGCATTCATCACAATACTATAATAATTTATTTTATTTAAACATTTTGTTTAAGACCATGGAGCTACAAAAAATTAAACTCTATGCTTGAAACTTCATTGAAAAAAATCGTCCTTCTCTTTATGAAATCAATTAATATTTCATTCATATCAGCTATGCAGACTCCATGGACTAAATTATTTTGTATTAAAAAAATACAGGAATTCTAATACAACTCATTCTACATATTTTGCTGTTTACATTTTACATAGGTGAAAAATAGGCTTAGTTGTAGAAATAATCAAAATTAGATGAGCATTTAAACTCAAATGTATTGTCATTGCGTTGTTTCAATATGTAGATGCACAGAATTTAAGCAAAAATAAAGTAGTTTTAGGACGGATACAACACTCAATATGAATTAAAAAGAACTTAAAAAAATCACGATTTTGAATTAAGATGGATGCCATATATCATTTTGAAGTGGGTCATGTGATCGTTTCATATCATGGTCACGTGATCGTTTCATATAAGAGGTGTAATTAATATTTTAATTTTCATTTAAAATACTACTGAATATATTTCGCTGAATTTTTTTTATATATTTTATGGAACAATTTGAATATTACCTAAAATTTTCGAAGCAATTTTTGAATTTTAAATCCGCTTAAAAAATGTTTGAAAAATTAGGTCCCATAGGGCTCAATGTATTTCATTTTTTTGACCCGGGTTCAATCCAAAACTAATTGGGTAATATTATTCATTTATATTCCCATAGGTTCTACAGACCGTCTGAACAACATACTAAAATTTCATTTTGATTAAGTCGTTTTTACGGCAGTTATCGTGCTAACGGACAGACAGACAGACAGACAGACAGACAGAATGAACAAAGTCATAAACACTTTTCAACTTTGTTGTAAAGTGTTAAAAACAATACGATGGTGCACATCGAAAACACGTCGCGTACATGGGGGATACCCCCATTAATGAGCCCCAGACCAACGCCGACCAATGAGATGGTCAGTCACTCCTTCTGGGGCGTATACAAAATTCAGTCGAAAGAATAACTTTCATCAATTCGGACTAGACTCTCTCCTGAAATCTCGACTTGAACGGTCGAATCTCCGTTCGACTGCCTCGACCGTATCGCTCCAAAAATCAGGAAATATCCGCCTGCTGCAGAATATCTCTGCAAAGTATTATTAGCATGTATATAGATCTGTAAAAGTTACTGTAAATAAATGTTACTTTATGAAACGTTAACGTTTCGCCTAGAGAACAACAACACGTGTCGGGCATTAATACCGCATTTAGCCCACATAATCAAAGCAAAAGCAAACCACAACAACAAAAATACTCGCAACTCTTTCGCGATATTCTTTCTCAGATTCAATTTCTTTTTTGATATCATCTGGTTTCAAATGTTTTTCTGAATCACTGTCACCTAATTTAAGAGTTTCAAATTTGTCATTGAATTATTCCAATAACACTTCTATTTCATTTTCATCTACTTCTGCCTCTTCAAGTTCAATTTCTAATATATTAATGACTTTAGTAGCGTTTGATCTTAACACTCCGCGTTTATTTTCGTGTGCAGTAATTATTTCATCGGCCATCATTTTCTATCAAATATTTTCAAAAATTCTTCAAAATTCAAAATTATTTAAAGTGTTCAATCTCGTAATTTGTTACCAAAATGCCTGCTCACAAATCTCGGCAGGGATGCCATGTTGTAAAAAAGTCCTTGCAAATTTCTTTAAAATTCTAATATTCTCATCGATAATTAAAATCGAAAATATAAAAGATCCTACCACGGATTCCCGGGGAAGCAGCAGGTTGATAACAATCAACTAACAGTACTTGAGCACTTTTCTTCATATCTATTGTATCATTAAATTCTGAAAATACTTAAGTTTAATTAAAATATAGATGTCACAAATAATTAGCCGAGTCGTTTTCATTTTTTAGGTTGTATAACTTCACCACACAAAATTATGTGCATATTTAGAAATCATTAATAATCGTCTTTACTGTTCATTAATCGGCTGTTCTTTTCCATCTCTGGCTCAAAGTTCCAGCAAAATGTGTTAGGAGTGACGTAATCGAAATGCTTTTTTGCACAGTATTTCTGCTGTAAGTGGCAATTCTGTCAGCTTATCGAATTCAAACAATCATGAACGTCATCGGCAGGGCATAATATAAAAGTTCGATGTAGCAGTTTTTCGACAACGTATTACACATTAAGATATTTTTAAATTAAAGAGTAACAAAATAGTGAAGTGAAGTATATGTAAAGTGAATTTGAATATATATATATACAAGGTGCCCAGTGCTATCGGTGCTCAATGGCTATTTCCTCAACCGTTAGTCACAGAGATACACTTCCAAATGCAAAAACGTTTTAAATTTTAAAATATATTATCTTAGAAACCGTTTAAATCAATCAATGTATTTCTGAAAGAAATACGAAATATAAATTTTTATACAGTCCCCCGGTCCTACCAATTATATATCGGAAAATTATCCTCATACAATTTTATGCAAAATAAAAAAAAATCATCCTTTTACGACAAAAATTGGCAGACTTATAGCTGTTTAAAGTTAGAGCACTTTTTGTGCTGAAAAATGGTCAATACGGTCTCTGATTGGTTGATAGCATAGAGAAATAGTCAATACAGTCCTTGATTGGTTGGTTGCCTGAAACAGGAAATTTTTATGAGTGGAAAAGCGACTTAAGTCATGAAGTTTAATGATTCATAACTCGATGAATTTTGGTCGTAAAAGGAAGATTTTATTTTGCATGAAATTGTATGAGGATGATTGTCCTAAATATAATTGGCTGGGCCCGGGGATCGTATTAAAATTTTTATTTCGTATTTCTTTCAGAAATGTATTTATTGATTTAAACTGTTTTTAAGATAATTGATTTTAAAATTTAAAACATTTTTGCAATTGGGAGTATATCTCTATGACTAACGGTTGAGGAAATACCCATTTGGCACCTACAGCATTGGACACCCTGCATATATTCACCACTGGGTGTATATATATATATATATAAAATTTTATAGATACTACTAAAATATGAAGGATACTATGCAAATATGATTAAATAAAGAATTTAAAGTTATTAAGTAAATGGATTGAAAATGCAAAATGCATTTAATTTATTGCGCAAATGCAGCTCACAAATAAAATGATTTCAATAATAATAGTAGTTTGAAAATCCAATGAACGAAAAGTAAGAAGATGCAACACGATAAACCTAACTTTCTAAAACACCCACAGAATAAAATATAATACAGCAAATCATCAATCAAATGGAAAAAAATACAAAACACAAGGTATCAAGTTACAGAAAATCAACAAAATTCAAAGGAATAAACTATTTCTAGTTTATAGATATAATCTATCTATTTCTTCAGAAACATACATGTTTTGTGTCTGCTTCGTAAAATACTTGGACTTGAGAACGAATTTTACGAAGTGAACACTTCCATTTGTTTAGGCTTAGCCCTTTTTCCATGTGTATAGCGATATAGCCTGTTTTATTAAGTTTTTCTTTTTTCGTTTCCATACCTTTGAATTTTGTTGATTTTCTGTAACTTGATAGCTTGTGTTTTGTATTTTTTTCCATTTGATTGATGATTTGCTGTATTATATTTTATTCTGTGAGTGTTTTAGAAAGTTAGGTTTATCGTGTTGCATCTTCTTACTTTTCGTTCATTGGATTTTCAAACTACTATTATATATATATATATATATATATATATATATATATATATGTTTCTTCATTTGTACCCATTTTGTCTTTTTCATTTATGTCTATTGCTGTGTGTCTATTTTACACTGAGCATGGGTATCCAATGTACCTTTGAAATAACTGTACGCTGTTTTTTTAATCAATTTTATGCTTAGTTACGTTGTTTGAGTTTTTCCTTATCCTTTTCGCAAAGTGTTTTAACGTATTATTTTACATCGGTTCTTCTCTTGCGAATCTGCTGTCTCGGCTGAGCTTTTGTAAGCTGTATAACACAATAAAAATATTCATTTTAAAAAAGTAGTAGATTTAAACATATGGAAAAGATATATTTAAAAATAAATATATTTAGGCAAATAAAATGAAATAAAATATTCGGCAGACCAAAAGTGTATTGTATATTGTACCTTGAACTAGTTCGAGGTACAACAACTTGCTTAGGTCCAAAGTACAACACGTTATCCCTTTCCAAACAACACTAGCTTACCATTTAGTGGCAAAGTCTAATTTGTTTTAAAATACATGCTTCTGTTGCTAAGGCAATTTTCTCATCCGCCATGACTTTCATATTTACATAAATAATACATGTTAAAGATATATAGTGAAAAATAGTAACTTTATACTGATGTATGGCTAATTTCGTTTTTAATAATTTTCTGACATACATTGCAGCTTGCATAAATTATACGCTTTAATTTTTGCACAACCCTATAGATTGGGCTAGAATAAGTGTAGGTTCACGGAGGGCGCGGTAGCCCAGTGGTTAGCGGGCGGAGATTGCACTCTGTACGCCCGAGTTCGATTCCTTCCACTACCCAAACTGCCGCCGTGTTCACGCGGAGTACGATCACGTTAAACATGTGGGTCCGTAAGTCTTCCGAGAGATTGGTGGTAGGGGGTGGAGAGTACGGTTCCTGTGGATGCCTCTTCCACTGGGTTCCGGCCTAAATTGGGTGGCTCTTCCCGGCCGTCCAAACTGTTAGCTTACACCTTTCTGGTAGGTCGGACGGTCTGGGTCTCAACAACAACAACATAGGTCTATGGTACACCTTCTCCTAAATATATTGAAATTTCCGATTTCTGTTTTTAACCTGAAACGGTAATTTCTCTATCTATATATGCAATGCGTTTGTTTTATTTATTCTACGTTATAATACAATATACAACATTACGTCTAAAAATAAAATTTTAAAGAATAAAACTCCAAATATCCAACATAATGGACGATGAATCACATTTGGTGCCCTATAGCGTTCAGGCTTTAATGTGATGTTCACATCTTTTAGTATAACCAAATAGAAGCATTTATTTTTTATTCTTTATTCTGCGTGTTTTATTCTTTATTCTACGTTAATTCGCAATATGGCCCACATATATTTTATATATCATATATTCTTATATATCATATATTTTTTATGTAACATACATTTTTACATATTATACATTTATATATATATCACCATAATGTACTAGTTCACAAATTTTTATGCTCATTGTTATTTAATGAAGAAACTTTTGCTTAATTAACAACATAATTATGAAATTTGTTTTATGACTTTTTTCCCAAATGGAGCAAAGAAAATAATTTTATTTAATACTGAACATATTTCATTTGTGTACATTATGTACTGCATAAAAACACATATTTCAAATGAATGGGTGAGAAATAATTCTTTGAGATATAATGAGGGAAAGTTTTTACTAATGCCGCCTTAGTTTGGAACTCTACTTAGCCTAATTATTCAAAAGGCGATATCTTAAAAAGTAAGTTAATTTTCCTGACGAGAATAATAATGTAATCCCAGAGATAATAAAGTAATGACTAGCAAAAGGAATATTCTCATGGGTACACGCCAAGAACTGATAATATTTACTCCAAATATTTAAGGAGTTTTAGTAAGAATAATTATTTAACCATTAATAATATTTTTACATAAGATTTTTAGCATTAAGAGTATTGTTAGCATTAAGATTAATTTTAGCAATAAAATTGTGTAGATTTAAGATTTATTTTTAGCATTAAGATTTGTTTTGACATTCAGATAATGATTAAGATTGTTTTTAGTATTAACATATTTTTAGCCGCAATAATTTTTCTTAATATTAAGATATTTTTAGCATTAACATTTTTTTAACACTAAAGGTTTATTAATATTAAGATATTTTAAGCAATAAAATGTTTTTAAGGCTGAGGGTTTTTAGCATTGATTTTTTTGAAATTTAAGACTTTTAGCATTGATTGAACCTCAAAATTATATTAAGATATTTTAAGCATTAAAATGTTTTTAAGACTGAGGTTTTTTAGCATTGATTTTTTTGAAGATTAAGATTTTTAGCATTGATTGAACCTCAAAATTATATAAAGATATTTTAAGCATTAAAATGTTTTTAAGACTGAGGTTTTTTAGCATTGATTTTTTTGAAGATTAAGATTATTAGCATTGATTGAACCGCGAAATTACATAATTCATTTTATGAAGACTTAAAAACATTTATCACTTTCAATGTGACGTCATATTGTAAAACATTTCTGTAAACATGTGAAACTAACTAACAAACATGCGAAACATACCATCTAACTTTTGTCATGTATTTTTAAATTCCTCACTTCTTATTTTCAATTTTAGTAAAAATGCAAATAGACATCATTTTGTAAATAATAAATACACTACTATATATCATGTATAATTGTAGATATATCCAAAATAGTAGATAAGAAGAACGGCTAGATGAGAACAAAATTGATCAACTACAAGAAATATTATGGCGATTTTCTAAAATTTTCTCAAATGAACCAGGAAGAACACATCTGTTAGAGTATGATATTGAGTTGATAAGTAATACACCAGTGAGGTTAAAACCATATAGACTACCGCCAAGACAAAATGACATTTTAAAGTTAGAAATCCAGAAAATGTTGCAGTTTAAAGTCATTGAAATAGGTGACTCGCATTACACTTCCCCCATGATTCTTGTTGAAGCTCCTGGAAGAGAACCTAGACCATGTATCGACTACAAAAATTAAATGAAGTTACGAGAACAGAATATTTCCCTTTGCCTAACATTAAAGAAGGAGTTGAAACTGTTGCGGCTGCTGAATATATTACAGTGTTGGATCTGACCAAAGGATATTGGCAGATACCGCTTACTGCGAAAGCTTCTAGGCTGGCATCCTTCTGAGCATGTTTGAAGGCCCAGACCACTCGACTGGCCCTAAGGCTTGCAGCAGATATTTGAGTGGCCGGGAAGGAGATCTGCCAAGGCCGACCTCCACGAACAGCGTCACGGCTACGTCAGTGTTTATTAAAAGTTAATTGTATACAGTGGAGAAATATTGATGTACATACAGTTTAACATTTGGGCAGTTTGAGGTGAAAGGGGAGGGTCAGGTGGTGGAAAGTGTTGCCAAAAATGCAGATTTTTTTTTTAGTTATTGAATAACATGGTCGATGATTAGCACCAAATGGCCGAAAGGAAAACGAGCAACCGCGGTGAGCACAGAAACATAAGGGATGTACAAGAAACGATGAAAGGCAGATATAAGAGGATATTATATACATATATACAGGAAACACGATACTAAGACAAGATACTATGAGCACGGAAAATATACAGGTTATGCACCTGTAACAGTCGAGAAATCATTGACCGAGGGAGAAAGAGGGCAGCGGGCACAGACTTGTCATTCAGCATGATCAGAGATTTCACACGCGATGAGAACACGGATTTTCAGCATATTTGTTAAAATTTTGTTTTTCCTGACACCCGAGAACTAAGCCGCTCGGAGATTGTCGGGTGGCTGACATCCTTCTGTACTAGTTTTGGTGTATATTGTCCTCTCAGAATGCCATTTGGGTTTAAAAATGCACCCTATTTTTTTAGCAAGCTGATGTCTGGACTATTACAGGGATGTGATAAATTTGCTGTTCCTGACTTGGATGATGTGGCCATCTTCTCAGACACCTGGGAAGAACAGCTTAAACACTTAGAGTATGTCTCACAGCAAATACAGAAAGCAAATTTGCATATAAAACCATCTAAATGCCGATTTGGTCAGGATCATGTACTATACCTAGGTGATGAATTTGGACAGGAGTATAGAAAACCTGCCGAACTAAAGGTCCAAGCAGTCCTTAATTTCCCAATTCCTAAAATTAAAACAGACATAAGAGCGTTTCTGGTTCTGGCTGAGTACTATCGTCATTATATATCTATGTCTTCTGTGACAGCCTCGCCATTAGCTGATGCTTTGAAGGGATAAGTCAAAAAGGGGGAGATCAATTGGACTCGGGAATGCAGTCAAGCGTTCGAGAAGTGAAAAGAGAAATCGACTTATCGGACAATTCTGTATGCTCCGGAATTTATTCAAGATTTTATAGTACAAACTGATTCATCGGAATTTGGTATGGGGGTAGTGCTATCTCAAGATCATCAGGCAAAAAGAGCACCCTATTTTATATCTTCGTAAAAAATTTACAGAGGTAGAACGTCGTTATGGCACTACTGAGAAAGAGTGTGCCTGTATCATCTTCGCAGTCAAGAGATTGCATTACTATTTAGATGGAAACAAATTCGTAATACAGACCGATCACAACCCTTTGACTCGGTTGAAAACTAACGCAAGTGCCAACCAGAGACTGTTGCGTTGGACCCTAGCACTTCAGCCATAAAATTTTGAAGTGGTCCATCGTTCGGGTAAAAGACATGGAAATGCAGATGGTTTGAGCCGAAGTTTACGTGACTAAGTGATTCAATGAACTTTTGAAACTTTTTCTAAATCAAAACCTGATTAGTTTATAAACTGATTTGCAATATAAATGTATTCATATTATTATAATTTTGCAGTAGGTTTATGTTGTTGGCATAAATGTTACGCTGATATTGATATTTAACTTTTGATTTAAGTGTATTTCAATGTTTTCCTTTTAGTTTAGCTTTGCTGTGGCTGTAGACACCTTTAACTTTGGAAAGCATTCATCATGTGTTATGACTTTAATTATCTGCGTAGTGACTTTAATTATGTAATTTCCATTATGTGTATTTAAAATATGACTATTTTGTCAAGAACTTTTCTCATCGGAAAAAGTTCCTCCGAAGGAGGGTGGAGACTGTAGCGTAAGGGACTTCGTCCAAAGGAGCGAGAACTTAACGTGCGCACTAGGCAATGCGCAGAGGGCAGTCAGTCTGTGTCGGGGAAGGAAGCGAGATGTGTGCGGATTGAACACACGTTCGTTACTAATTCCCCCGTGGTGAAGGAGCGCCTACGCACCACATCCACAAGACTCCCCCCCAGGGTATCCCATTTCGAAGGGGAGAAGATTTGCAGCTTCACTTTTATAGAAGCTCCCCGAACGGCGGAAGTCTGACATGGCCTCGACATGACAACATCCATGCCCGCTTGTGGGATTCGAACCCGCAACCCGGCAATCCAGCGATAAGGAGGAAACACATGCCCCTGACCTCTCAACCACCGGATCGGCTTAAAGACACGTACAAAAATGAATAAAAACATGTATTTTAAAGTGTAAATATGTGTACATATTAAATGTTTTGTGTTGTGAATTGGAGTTTGTCATGTTAACCCTCCCTCTGTAACATTCCGTGCCCTGAGACCGTACCCTGCCTCCACTGCCAACCTAATTAACGGTACAAAAATCTAATTTGACAATTAGAAATATTGCTACAGTTCTAAACATAATAAACAACGTGCTAATACGTAAAATTTTCTACGTAATATCGCCAAATGTCCGCATGAATTGAAAAATTATTAGGATTGAATTAAAATAATGCAAATTTAAATTAAACATTTTTTGCGACTACTCAGAACAGAATTACTTATTCATACTCAAGTACAAAATATAACATCAAAATGTAATTGACATTTCATTAATATCACGCGAAATCATAGGGAAATGGAAGCGTGTTCACTGGTTAATTCTATTGATTTCCTTTAACGATGTTTTCGGTTAGTTTCTTTATTTTCTCCGAATTCTATTGATTTTACTTAAATAGATTTGTCGATTTGTTGTGGTATAAGAGCGCACGGCTTAACAATTCACTATTAAAAAGTTCCAGGTTTTCAGTCTATTAAAACCTGGATCTGTATAACAAAGATCTTACAGAAATTCAGCATGTATAATATCCACAAATTAGAGTATAGGATATCGTTGTACGATTTGCAGATTTTCAAAAAAACTTGACAAAAATATTTTGCTATGAAATTCATAGAAAATAAAAAAAATACAGTAATTAAAATAAAATGTTAGAATGCTAAGATATACAATAAGATTTTTGCCAAGCTATATAATGGACAATTCTGGCATCTTTTTTTTATTTTTTTATTCGATTCAAAATGTTTCAAAACGGACAACAGTATAAAAATTTTTATTCTCAGAGCTGTATTTCATGTTTTATTAGCAGTCAAAGTTCGCCTTTCTGACTGTGACTGGAAAACGGTCCCTTTTGGGGCGCACGGAATGTGACATCACAAGGTTCTTCCGCGGCTCCCGTCATTGGAGAATTGATGCATAAGTTTGATTATATTCGGAAAGTTCCGATAATTATAATTGTTCCTTCAGTCCCAAACTTCCGAATAGTTATAAGTATTGCATCGCTCCAATGTGTGACTGCTAGTGTTACATCCTCACATAAAATATTTATATCTGTGCCAAAAAATGTTTTTCGTGAAAAATTATGTGAAGCGCAGGAAGCCAGATTGTAAACAAAATTCACCACTGTCATTAAAGAGTTTTCGTTGCGTATGCTATTAAGTTTGTATTGTTTTAGTAAAATACTTTTTTAGTTAATACTATGAATGCAGAACATGAGAAAAGAGAGAGTAAATAACAATAAAATAACTCACTGACTTTGGTTTAAACACTATTAAAAAATGGTTAACTATTAAAAAATCTGATATGGGCACCACATGACTTTCCTTATATAGTGCAATGATTTTACTACTTTTACAGTAAAAAAATAGATTATTATTATAGTAGATATTTATATTCTTTCCAAGATATTGAATTTTCGTCAATGAGTCGTTATTTTCATTGATTTAGCGCCATTTTTATCCATTCGACGAGTTTTTCGTTAATTTAGCAATATTGAAAAAAGTCACCAAGTTGGCGACATTCCACCAAATGCGTCGCCAAAATCACGCCAAGCGTTATGGACGGAGAAATAAGTTATTCTTACAGCAAATAAATAACTATAAGCGTTCAAATACAAAAGTATATTCAAAGTATTTTTTTCATGAATAAAACGAGCTAGATCCACGAGAATGATATCACAAATTTATCGCATGGTATTACATATGAAAGCGAACATGTTTATCAATAGGAAATATTTTTTTTTATTTTATAAAAAAATTTCAATATTTTTTTTTAAAATGTGCAATATCTCGAGAACGGTTCATGTTAACGTTCTAAAATTTATGTCAATCGTTTTCTGATGAAAAATTACATAAGAAATGTCTATTTGCGTAACTTTATTAGAGGTTTTGATTTTTTAACGATTTTTTCAAAATTTCACTCTAAAAATTTAGGAGGGTTCTGAACATTCGATTCGTATAAAAACAATAGACTTCCAGTGTTTACGGATTATAATTTTTATACCAAATTTCATTCAAATCGGTCCATTCGTTCGGCAGTTATCGTCTCCACACACACACACACACGCAGACATCACTGAATGAAAAATGTTCGATTCGTGATCAGGGGTGCTTGAAACGTGCTCTCCCGTCGGAAACTCGAATTCTAATTTTCGACCCCGTCACAATAGTTTCCTTATACATTTTTGTATATAAGGAAAGTAACAACTAATTCTTATGCTTCATTTAATTTTTAACAAAGTCTGAGCAATAATACGAATTTTGCTATCTATCAGAATCAGAACAATAGTAATTTGAAGATTCAAAATATATTAATTACTATATAATATAAATTAAAAAAACTATAGTTCATATTAAATTATACTTTAATTATGAAAAGTATTGCACATAAAATAATTAAATTTCATCAAATTCAATTGAATTTTCTACATCAGAGTACATATTTTGTTTTTTCAACATTGTATTGCAATAAACAAGTTTTGAAACACTATCTATTCCCAACCTGTTTCGAATCTTTGAATGCACAAATGAAAAATTAGAGAATATTCTCTCTATTGCAGCACTGCTTGAAGGGCATGTTTAGAGATGTGCAAGTAACTTGCAAAAGTCTTTAGAAATATCACATGCTCTTGCTATACTTCTCCACCATTTATTAGCATCAACAGTCTTAATCACTTTATCTGGTCCATATGATTTTTTATACAAAAAAAATTGTAGGAATTTTAAAAGATTACTTCTGTAAATTATTCATAAAAGTGATACCCAGAGATTCAAATAAGGATAAAATGAAGATTAATTTCACAACTTCTTATTAATCAATTAATGTTTCAGTATGTTTTATCATTTTAATTAATTATATTATGTACAAAATTATATTGTTTTTTGTACAGTTTTTTAAATCTAGCCATATTTTGCAGTTTTTGCCAGGTTTTTGCCACTGGCCTGGTAAAATTACCATTTTGCTGGCAAAATGACCAACCCTAGGAGTAAGTAAGGACACTGAGCTGCAGCAATTGTGATATTTTAAATATTGGAACTTTCCCAGCTATTGGAAAATTCAGGTTAAAAACTGAGCTACCGAAATTAGAATCACGCGATCCAAAACCCAATTATATACACTTGCAAGACTTTAGAAGAACTACAAATTCTTGCTCATTGTTCATAGCTAGCACTTTTAGTTTTTAAGATATAAGCATTACAAACTTGTAAAACGAAAAATTTTCAATCGTCTTCAACTTGTCACGACGATTACTCGAAAACTAAGTCAGTAAGATTCAATATATTAGTTTTTTTTTTCTCAAAAAGTAGATTCAGAAACTAAATTTACTAATATATATTTTTGTATTAAAATTATTTCATATATTCATAATCTGGACCAACGAAACAAGAAAAAAATATGTACATTTTATCTATCACGTTCGGAGAAATTGGCGTCCAAAGTATTTGCTTCTTTCGTAATGCTCCGATTTCCACCACAGATACCTTAAACGTAAATGTAATTCACATAATAATAATAATTATTATTATCATTATTATTATAAGCATTCAAGAAAAGGGTATCAAGTTTACATCTCGAGTTTCAGCTGTTACAAAATATTTATTATTTCTGAAAGCGAGCTCCATCACAGTAAAATTGATCTTAGGCAAATTGTCTGATTGCTCTTTAACAAAACCAGAATCCATGTTTGCAATAAAATAAAATAAGGAGCAAATAATTTAAACTCAAGCAGACCAAGAACAAATGGGTAAAATAATCATAAACAAATTGTAAACAAAATTAAACGCCAACTACTTGCAAATATCTCAGAAGCAATCATTAAGAATATCTCAGAAACACTCAGCAAATATCGTAGAAACAGCACATAGTAGAATGTTGCATCACATGTCGAACAGGCATTGTGATGTCACAGCCAATCACGGGCCGTTTTGTGTTTGAGTAGATTTTTTCATTTCTTGATATTTAAATAAATAATTATTTTAAAAGATTTTCTCCTGGATATTTGAAATCAGAAAAAAATTCTCTATAAATATCAATTGGTTTTAAGATATTTTTAAAAAAATCGGAATTGTCCATTACGGCAAATATTCGGAAGTGAAATAAGAAAATAAATATAAAATAAAACATCGACATTTAAGTGTATTTAAAAATAAATGAACATAAGGAATTTTCTTACGAGTTAGATTGATAGATCACTAGAAAGAACATTTTTAGATCTTTTTGAGGATGTCAATATGAAAAGTCTGTGATAATATTTTCTATCGCTAAAGAAATAGCTTATGTGAATGTCACTCAAAATCGTGCGTGAACATCGTACTTAATTTCATGCCTGTCCAAAGCTTGAATTTTCCGCTACAGAAGGCACAGACTGACAAACAAACATCTTCTTTTATTACGTATGATATGCATATCAAAGAGTTTGCGGCGGCACATGCTATTCAAGTTTATGGAGTGAGTAATGAGCAAGCGCCTGTCACAATACAAATGAAAAGCGAAGAAGATTTAGCTTGTTTGCTTTAACTTTGATATTGTAATCTTACTTTGATAATCCCTGTCGCTGTGGAGAAATTAATATTCTTACTATAAAGAAAGTCACTTTCTGCTCAAATTAATTAGTAGTTCAGTAAAGTTTATTTGTTATCCTGACGTGTGGTGAAGTTTATAAGTCTAGTCCTGACGTGTGGTGCATTAGACATCTGTTACACACCAACTCATACACGGTAGTGATCGTGGTTTGCGCGCTAGATTTGCACGCTACCACAAATGCCGCCGTGTTCATGCGGAGTACGATCACGTTAAACATGTGGGTCCGTAAGTCCTTCCGAGAGGTTGGTGGTAGGGGAAGGAGGGTACGGTCCCTGTGGATGCCTCCCCCACTGGGTTCCGGTCTAAATTGGGTGGCACTTCCCGGCCGTCCATACAGTTACCTTACACCTTTCTGGTAGGTCGGACGGTCTGGGTCTCAACAACAACAACGGTAGTGATATACACCATAGCCAAAATATCAAAGTCAGGTGGAAACCTATTTGCCAAGGGGATCCGTCCCAACTACAAGCTAAAATATTAGGTTGGTTTAAGGATTTTATGAAAGTGATGTATGACGTAGACAACAAAAGCAACAAACTTTGTATTCCAAGACATTGCGGCATTAATAACATTGATATTTGGCAATGAACTAACATATTTAACACTCGACGCAAGTACTAACCTGTCTGTACTTTTAAAAATACTAATTATTTTAGTGAGGAAAATTATGCTACTCACATACAATATTCTTATTTATTAACAGACCCTTAATTAACAACATGTCAACGATTATCTGCAATATACATTTCCACTATATCCATATAATTAAAATGATGGAACCTTTTTTAATTTTGCGTGGCTTACAAAGAAATGAAAGATTGAAAAAATAACAGTTGAAAATAACTTTTTCCTCATTTACGGACTCTAATTTCTAATAAAAGCTGATTTACTTCTGTATTTGATATAATATTTCATAGTTTATTTATTCAAAACGCGAAAATATGTCTCGCGAATGCAAATAACTCAGACTACGGGGGAAATAAAGTAAATTATATAAAAGAAAAAAATATATAAATAAATAATAACTGGCATACTCAAGTATTTTCATAGATATAAGGAACGCTTAAAATGTCGCTAACTGTTAGTGTTGTTCTCAGTTTGTTGCAAGACGTCGGTGTGATATGATAATCACATATTTTATGCATAACCCTGGGAAAAACGGGAATGTGTATTGTAATTTAAAATGTATACTATGTTTGTGATTTATGTAATAGCTAGGCCTTTGCACAGACGGAATTGGGATTTTTTGGCGCCGTTGGGTTGTGTGCGCACTGACATGGATTGTAAATATTCAGAGATTTAATTGCAGCAAAATGTCAAAGTTGAGCTACAAATCTTTGAAAATTTATAGCCCTGTCAGGTGTGGCTCGCGTCGGGGTTTCGGT
Source organism: Amaurobius ferox (assembly GCA_951213105.1). Classification (NCBI taxonomy): domain Eukaryota; kingdom Metazoa; phylum Arthropoda; class Arachnida; order Araneae; family Amaurobiidae; genus Amaurobius; species Amaurobius ferox. The sequence continues at coordinate 72,730,813 of OX578138.1, read as the reverse complement.
CCTTGGACCACCCGGTTGTAGAATGCCCTCTGGTTCTTGTGTTTGAGTGGAGCGCATAAAAAATGAGCGTCGCTTCAAAAACCAATGGTGTGAAGCATTTTTGGACCTCCTTTTTTATTGCGTTTTGGGAAGCAGCGAATGGGAAGTGGGGGACTTCCTCCCTGTATTTTTGTCGTTCCCCTTGTTTTAAAATTCTGAAAGTTTTTAGAAATGTAAAAATCGTCAGTAGCTTTTCTGAGCTCGAGAAGAGAGCACTACAAGTGCGTGGCACTTGTGTTTTTGTGTGAAGCCCGCCCCAGCATTTTTGATGCATCTCTGACCCGGCATCCGCGGTTCCTATCTCGGGCAGCAAATGCCTTTGCCGAGGGGCCGACGTAGTGAGTCCGGTAAAGATGGCGACTCGTTGCCATGACGAGCCGAGCCTAATTCAGCGCGAGGGCGCATTTCTTCGGGCGGTGACGACCAGGAATGGAAGAATGTCGTCATGTTTTTAATTGGTTGCAGTACACACAGCTCTACCACCAAAACGGCGCGGTGTAGGACCTTGCTCCTTTAGCTGCATTAAGCCGTGGTAACTGTAATACTGTGTGTACGGAATATTTGCGGAGCATCAATCCAGGGCTCCTAAGCAGCAGCCAATCTCTACAAATAAAGTATCTGATCTCCACTCTTTAGGCAAGGGCCTGTACGCATGCTCACTCAAGAGCCGCTGGGACTTAAGCCGAAATTAAGAGGAGGAGAAGGCAGGTGGACAGTGTGCCCATCGTCATTGTTTGGTTGGTTGCTGTACAACACAGCTCTACCACCAAACGGCACGGTGTAGGACCTTGCTCCTTTAGCTGCATTAAGCCGCGGTAACTGTAACACTGCGTGTACGGAGTGTTTGTGGAGCATCAATCCCGGGCTCCCAAGCAGAAGAAAATCTCTACGAAAACGTATATATTTGGCAAAGCCTGTACGCATGCTCACTCAAGAGCCGCTGGGACTTAAGCCGAAATTAAGAGGAGGAGAAGGAAAGTGGACAGTGTGCCCATCTCCAAAACAATACTTGGCAAGAATTTTCGTCCCCTGATGATACGCAACGGTGTTTTCTCAGACTGGTAGTGTTTTCCATGAACTATTCAAATGAATGAACCAAACTTCGATTAATCGTGCCACCCTTTCCTACGTGCAGAGGTCAGCTACAGCACTCAGTGAGAGTCCTATGTATGAAGGTATGAAAATTATATATTGATTTTAAAATGTGTTAATGAATGTTTAAACTTAATTGATCCCCAGTGCTAAGGGCAACTTATGATAAATGTGATATTTTTCAAAATGAAATTATAATGTGTTTTCTTTAAAAAAAAAAGTGATTAATTACAAGTTTGGGTGATAAATAAGATAAATATGCAAATTAATGCAAAATAAACTGTGCACCCCTGAGGTCAAGCTTGGGTAAATTGGGAACTCATTTGTAATTGTGTATTTTGTATTTAATGTTTGAATTGAGATTTCATGTGTTTTGTAAATAAATTGTTAAGTGGCCAAAAAAAAGGGAGTGATTAATTGTTTTAGCAAACGCAATGTACTTAGGTCCAATCGGACCCCACAATACTTTAACGCGCTTGAGCCTGGTGGAACTATTTGGTGAGTATCGGTAATGTAATTAAGTGTTTAATATTTATTGTATTTATGTGTAAAATCCACCTCACCACAGTCGGTTTATTACTGAAAGTAATTTTTGAAATGTTTGGTAATTTGGGAAATAATTGTTGGAGAATTAATTAAGAATGAAGAGACCAGAATATACAGATACCAACCAGAATACATCTAAAGGAAATTGGAGTAAAATAATGGAAAAAACAACTGGCATAATAATAACTGGCATACTCAAGTATTTTCATAGATATAAGGAACGCTTACAATGTCGCTAATTTTTAGTGTTGTTCTCAGATTATTGCAAGACGTCGGTTTATTACTGAAAGTAATTTTTGAAATGTTTGGTAATTTTGGAAATAATTGCTTGAGATTAAATTAAGAATGAAGCCCAGAATATACAGATACCAACCAGAATACATCTAAAGGAAACTGGAGTAAAATAATGGAAAAAACAAGACCTGATACAGATAGCATCACTAAAAGTAACACAATAACAGCAAAAGAATAGCAAAAATAGATAGTAGTAAGAGAAAGCATAGATAACTGCAATGTAAGGTTTCTTAATAACAAGCATGTTGTTATGAAGCATAAGTCACATTTAGGAAGCAAGTTGCTTAAAGTTTGTGTGAGTAAAAAAATGCGTACCTTTTTATTTTTCTACATCACAATAACTAAAGAGAAAATATTGTAATGAAATTAAAATGGCAACTCTGGTTTTGACGGCTTGACACATTTTGAGCATCCTTAAATTCAAATCAACATTTTTTTTTAATGATGTGTGTATGTCGGTCTACTTATGAATCTATGGAAATTATATCTTTCCAAAAAATTAACAAATTCATCAAACCGAATTAAATTTGATAATATTATTTCAATCGATAAGTCAGATGCTTATTGATTTTTGATTGATTTCATATATTAATCCTGAATTTTTCGATCAATTTTTGAAAATTGAAAATTAAATACGAAAACTAGAAATACATTGGCAATATTGTTTAGGATTATCGAACCTGTCCCCCCTATATTAGAAAATCTACTTTTCCTTTGGAAACGCGATATCTCTCGAAATAATCAAAGAATTTCCTTAAAGATTGGTTTGTTAATTTAATTAGTTTGTTAATTTAATTAACAAAAACCTGTTAATTTCTATATAGCATTATAAGGCAGCTTCATTTATGCTATTGATTGCCTTTAGTATCACATTGTATATTTTATCCAATCAAAATTTTGATCGAATTTTCCTGCTTTATTCTCTTGACAGATCGAAAGAATTAATTAAATTTGCCTTATAAAACTTAGTACAAGAACTTCAGATGTATAAAACTAAAAGCGAACTTCTGAAGCAGACATAATCCGTAGAAATGATAAAATAGTACCACTTTGAATACACTTTCTTATTCTGTATGCAAATTAAATTATTCGTTAGCCAACAACACGCTCCAAGCGATTCTAATTAAATTCAATGAAACAATATGCCACTCTTAAATTCAGTAAGTAAAAATTTCATTATTCATGAAACTTGGAGAAAAGTTTTATGACTTTGAAATGAGAGTTCAAATTTTTGATGAACTTAATTCAGAAAATCCTAAAATTTACTAGGAGTTTAAAGGAATATCTAATAGAAATAGTAATTATAAAAATAGCTTTGAAACAGACTAAATCAAACATTTTTCATAAAGAATTATTTTATTTCTGAACTAAAATATATTTTTCGCAACTAATTATTAAATAATATATTTCAAATAAGGGAATGTTTTATTTCTGAACTAAAATGTATTACTCGCAAAAAACAATTAAATAATATATTTCACATAAGGAATTGTTTATTTCTGAACTACAATATATTTTTCGCAACAATTCAGTAAATAAAATATTTCACACAAGAAATTGTTTTGTTTGTGAACTAAAATATATTATTCACAACAAATCATTAAACAAAAAAGATCAATCACGCATAAAGCATTGATTATGAAACATTTTCCAACTAGAATGCAATTTTACTTAAACATCTGTAAACTGCGATACATTTAGCAGTAATATTTTTAAAATTATCACGATACTGGAATAATTTATTATATTTGAAAACTTCATCGAAAAAAATGAACTTTATTCATATGACGTCATTGAAATATAAATTGCCTGGCTCTCTATGAAAAAGCAGTAAAAATTTCATTCATAAACATTTATTCTATTCCTTTCATTCATCACAATGCTACAATAATTTATTTTACTTAAAGACTAAAAACCATGGAGATAAAAGTAATTTAACTCTGTGCTTAAAACTTCATCGAAAAAGTCTGCTATAAAATCGTCTGTTCTCTATATAAAATCAATGACTGTTTCATTCATATCAACTATATTGCAGACTTCAGTGCTAAATAATTTTGCATTAAAGAAATTCAGGAATTCTTAAACAACTCATCTTACAGCTTAATGTGTTTACAATCTCCATAAGTGAAAATTAGGCTTCGTTGTAGAAATAATAGAAGTCTGATGATTTCTATGATGAATTCTGCTGATGAATTCTTAACTAAAATATATTTTTCGCAACAAGTCAATAAATCATATATTTCACATAAGGAATTGTTTTATTTCTGAACTAAACTGTATTATTCGCAACAAATCATTAAATAATATATTTCACATAAAGCATTGTTTGATTTCTGAACTAAAATATATTATTCGTAACAAATCATTAAATAACTTATTTCACATAAGGAGTTGTTTTATTTCCGAACTGAAGCATATTATTCGCAGCAAATCATTAAATGATATATTTTACATAAGGAAGTGTTTTAGTTCTGGACTAAAATATTTTATTTGCAGCAAATCATCAAATGTTTCATTGATGAAGTGCTTTAAAATCACATCAGACGAATCAGTGAATTATTATTCATCATTAAATTAGCGACACATAAATCATCTCTGAGAAAATTAAATTTTATATACGCTTTAACCATCATAAAATACTTTATTCTCCAGGAGGAAAAAAATATTTAATTTGTTCCAAAGCTTACAGATTATCAGGTAAAATCAAATTATAAAATTTTACTTTGCTCTATTTGAGTTTCTGAATTTATTGACATATACTTTATTTTGACTTCATTAAATTTGAAGTTTATTGCTTCTAATAAAATGGCGTATGTATGCAAAAATTAATTAGACCATAGAAATCAATATCAAAATAAGTTTGTTTTATAAAAAGACGTTTAATTTGAATAAATTTTTAATAACGAAATATAATACAAACAGATAAAGATTTTTTTAAAACAAATCTAGAACAAATTTTAATAACGAAATATAATACAAACAGATAAAGATTTTTTTAAACAAATCTAGAACAAGTTGATTAAAACATAATGATGATTAAATCGTATACATTAATTATTCATATACATAAGATTAAAATTCATACATTAAAACATAAGCTGATTAAAAATACAGTAACATGACTGAACTATTATAGTTATGTCAATAGATTTCACTTTTTTATTATTATAAACAGTTTCTTTTCCATCTCAAAATATGATTTTGTTTATTTTGAAAATAAAAATAGATTTAATAATTTTTAATTTATATATTATTAATTTTCACTTTTATATCAACAAAGTTTGTATCTCTATTTTGTTCAATGCATTTGTGTAATAGAAATTTAGGTGATTCTATTAACTTGATCATCAGTGTTTTTATTGAATTCAATTATACTATTCAAATATATTTCATTTTAAATTTGCTCTCAACCTTACTATTGCAACTAAAAGTACTGCGATATATATTATTTAAATAAATATATTCTTTAAATTATCTTTCTGCTATTTTTATCAAATTCTTGTTTTAACAAACATCCAAACAGAAATTAAATCCGAATTAGAGTTTTTCATAACTCAATAAGCTCGAAATGAATTTAATATCTAACGACTAAAAAGCAATAGTTACTATCAATTAAATTAAAATAATCACGCTAAATCTCATGCAAATTGCTTTATTCTTCGAAGAAATTTCTAATATCTCGCAAACAAGTGACGTTAAATCTTAAACAACAATTCTCCAGTCATTTCCGTCTAAAAACACCAACTTGTTAATTACTTACACACTCTCTTGATCAAAGAGTTATTGAAGTTTTACTTTTTTATATTACAGCCGAAATGTTGAATATACGGGAAACAGGTTCCTTTAATTGATATTACCCGTTTTAAATAAAAATTTACGGTAGTTATGAAAATTTCAAAAAACATTTTTATTAAAATGGGCACTTGTTCTTTATTCCCTTTACTAGCAAGTTTGGCAACATATTTATACGACGAGTTGGTATTTTTAAGGGGAAACTTAATTATGATTGAATAACAGAGGCCTTTCTGAAATTAAAAGCACAGTTTTAACTTACCGTATTTTCTTGATGAATAATGAATAAAAATTAATTTATGAATACATTAATTTCAATAGCCCATGTTCATTGTATTATGTCAATTTATGTTTCAATCTGCAACTTAGATCTGAAATGTGTTTTTTTAGCCCGGAGATTATGAGTGAAATAAACTCCTTCTTCCTTTCCTTCATTTGGTATGAAAATCATTTCATGATTTACAGTTCTTTCATGATGCTATTCTAATTAAACATTTGAATGAAGTTTTTCGAACTTCCATTAAGGAAAAAATATTCTTTGTTACCATTTGAAATAATAAAAGTAAGTTGAAATACTTTATTAGTCATTGAAACAAGCTTAATACTATACGATATATTTTTGTACGAGAAAAACTATACTTACGATTACATATATATATATATATATATATATATATATATATATATATATATATATATATATATATAGTATATAATTTAATTAATATACAAATCCGAGATTTATGAATGTAAGAGAGCAATATTTGATAATAGTATAAAATTTTACCTTCATATTACTTTTTACTGCAGGAATCTATTTTGCGTTTAATCAGTTGTTTACTAAACGAAATCCGCTTAAATTGCATGGATTCCTGTATTTCATTCGCAGAAATTAAATTCGATAAAATTTTCTGAATGAAATATAAGAAGCTATGGCATTTAAAATGATCTTATTATAATTCTTCATTCATAACGGAGCGAAATCAGCATTTATCTGAATTTTGTGATCCCTTTTACTCGAAAACTACAATTGGCAAGAAGATGAAATTTTGCATACATACCAGAAACGTCCATTTCCAAACTGCGTATGCCCACCACACTTCCTGCAAATAACATGGAAACAACTTTTATACAGCTAATCAATGCATGAGATCTTGCATGCATTGTGATTTAAACGATTTAAATTAGCTGCGATTTAAACTGATTTTGTGATTTAAATTTGTCTTATTTTGATTTTATTATATTCTTGTATTCTAATTTATTTAATTTAATATTCAGATTCTTAAAACGTATATGCTATGCTCTCTTTTGTATTGGGATTCTCGAATATTGAAACTATGTTTTTTTTACTACTAATTTCATAATTATTTGTTAAATTGAAATTTAATTTGAAATCTTTCACAGCTCGCATACTTCATATTATTGAGTCTATTCAAAGCCAGGCGTTTTGGTAATTTAGTATATCATCAATTGTTTAAAAAAATGTCGGTTTTTTCTCAGAGAGCAAAATCAGTTGTATTTTAAATTATACTTAACTATGTTTCAAAGCTTAAACTTTAATTACAAATGAAATATTTGTATAAATAATAATTAAAAAATATATAAATGTAATTATACGCAATTAGTTTTAAAATAGCATTAATTATTTCTGTTATATTTATGCAAAAATATTTATGAACACATTTCTGTATTTACATTACAATTCAATATATATATATATATATATATATATATATATATTAAAAAAATCAGAGAAAAGTTCAATTATTTTTACAATAAATGTTTCATATTTTACAGTACATAGGGACGTTACAGTAATTTATATCATATAATTGCTACGATTAACACACAAATAATTCCAAAAATCAAAATTATAGATCGTGTCTGTAATATCTTTTCTACATATGTTCAATTTCAAAAACATTTCTACGTAAGTAGTACTTACCTAATGAAGTAAATAATCTAAATTAGCTCTTTTGAGCATAATGAAACTCAAAATATAATACAGTAAGACTTTACACAACTGACTAAGTTTAGCTGTTCCAAAGAGAATATGTAAAACAGAAAAATAATTTTCTCGGTGAAAATAAATAGCTGTGAGCCAAAAAATAACAGTAATAGCAGACTAAGTGCATAGTTTAGAGAATACGGGCTAAGAAAGAAAACCATTTTGGATCTCATAAATATTAAGAAGAGTTTGTTTTTTGGGAAGTGCAGTTTAATTACATACTGCTAGCATTTGAGATCCCAGACACACTTCGCGGCATTTTAATTCCTCATTAAAAACTTTAAACTTATGAAAATGCGTTAACATAAGAAAATTGAAGCAGAAAAATTAAAAACTCCTAACTAAAAACATGTTTACTTTAAGGAGCATAGTTGCAGAATGTAAACGTACTATAGTATTTTCTAAATTTAAATTTAATTTGGACATATATTTTAGGCAACATATGAATCGAGACTGTCATTGTTATATATATGCAATCATTAATTACTATCGGTATATTGAGAGACTAAATTATGCTATGATTAGGGAAAAGTCAAATAACGTAATTAACCACAAAATAATAAAAAAAGCAGCAAATAGCTGTTTCGAGGATTCCCTTCTTCAATGTAAGATACACTAACAAACCCTAAGTTAAAAAGATGAAAAGGTCGCAAATGAAGGAACATGGATATATATATATATATATAATATATTATATATATATATATATTATATATATATATATATATATATATATATATAAGGTGATGTTTATTGCAACATGATGCATCTATACACTGAGCGATAACACCGTCTGATCAAGTAGGTTGTAGGACCACCGCACGCAAGCGACGTCCAATCACGTCCCAAGCGTGTTCGATTGATGAAAGATCAAGGGAGAGTGGTGACCAGGGTACCTTGCAGGAAATGTTGGCTAATACGTGCGTTGGCTAATATCGTGCGTGGTCGGGCGTTATCCTGCTGGTAAATGACATTGGGCACCCCTGGAGCAAGAGTTGTGCCACCGGTAGCAGCACGTCATCCGCCTATCGTTGGGCCATCATAGTGCTCTCAATACGGAACAGAGGTGACCTGCTATCGTAAGAGATGGCAACCCCAAACCATGATGCGGCATTGTCAAACAATGTGGCTTTCCACAGATGCGGCCGGATTGGACTTGTCACCACTTCTGCGCCAGACTCGTACATGGCGACTGTCATTGTAAAACAGAAGCGTGACTCGTCTGAGAACACGACTCTGTGTCATTCCGCCGTCCACGTAGCTCTATTCCGACACCATTGCAAATGGAGGCGCCTGTGCTGTTGGGTCAATGACAATCTTCTTAACAGGCGCCATAAGTGCAAGTCGCCGGCGACCAATTGACGAATAATGGTCTTGGTCGAAATGGGAGAATCAAGGGTGTCCTGCATATGCTGCAAAAGGGCGTTGGAAGTGTCCTGCGGGCCGCCAACACTTGCCGGCGGATGCGTCGGTCCACGCGTACTGACGTCGCTCGGGCCGTACCCGTACCCCTCAAATGTGCCACATTCCCTTGTTCCAACCATCTTCGCCACAGCCGGTGCACCGTGGACGCGTGTGGGTGGCTGTCCACTGAGATTTGACGTATGGACCAACTTTCCCTTCTGAGTCCGATAACCGTACCCCATGTGAAATCGTCTTCTCTTCTGGAACTGCATCGGTTGGCGATGGCCTGGCATTCTCAGCTACGACACGTTTCCTCTGAGAAAAAAACATGCAAATTATGAATTCTTTGGCAGACAAAGCGGCCGGACTATTGTCGATTCTGCAGGTTCCTAACCTTATATCTCACTCAACGTTCGCGGGACAGCTGCGCATTTCGCATCGCATCCTTTCGCTGCGCATTTACATAACTCGGTGAGCTACATCTACCGTGCAATTTGCATAGTCTTTTGCTCACTCTTTTTTGGTGTCTCATTTTCACTGTCACGTAGTGTATATATATATATATATATATATATATATATATATATATATATATATATATATATATATATATATATATATATATATATATATATATATATACTCATCTTTGTGCAAATTACAATACCAGAGGAAGGAATCACGCGATTGAGCTGAAATTTTTAGCAAATGCAAATTAGGGTGTGTTATGCAAAGGATTAGCATTTCAAAGTTACCGTGCATGCGGGGCTGAACAGCGCCCTATGAACTGCTGTTTTAGTTATATAAATATAGAGTTGCAGCGGGACGTTGAAAATAGTCTATGGTTGTCTGTCAGCGGGAAACGGTTCATGAGAATTCACTATGCCTCTATGACGACAGAGGGTGCCAGATGAGCAAGTTATGAAGTTTGAAAAGGGACAAATGATCGCCCTTTCGTGAATGGGAATGAGGTTCTTATTGTGCAATAGCCGCTCGCACAATGGCACAACAGGGATACGATGTGAAAACAGTCAAATGAAGAGAACAGGATGATTCGCAAATCCGGCAGTGGACAACGAAATGTTACGTCAGCACGGATAATAGACATCTTATCTTCAAAGCAGTAATGGACCGTTCAGCTTCATCTCGACATTTGGCTGAATATTGGAGCAATGCTACAGGTGTGTCATTGTCTGTTCCAGCAATTCGTGGGTGGCTGCTGGATTTTGGACTGCGTCCAAGAATACCTTTGTACAGGATTCTCCTGAAGCTGAACCATCGACGCCTGCGACTGCAATGGGCTCATCAGCATAGACGTTGGCTTTCCGATTGCCAACAAGTCGTCTTTTCCAATGAATCTCGCTTTAATTTGGGGTACAGTGATGGTCGCATTAGATGCTATAGCGGTGAACTCCACCTTCCGGAGTGCGTTATCCAATAGCATACTGGACGAACAGCAAGTGTGATGGTCTGGGGCGCTATTGGGAATCTAAGTCGATCTGAGCTGCTATGAATTGAGGGTAATTTCAACGGCAAACAATACATCAGAGAAGTTCTGGAGCCCTAAGTCTTACCGTCATTTCAACTCATTTCTCTAACTGTATTTTAACAGAACAATACACGTCCACATATTGCTATGAATGTTCAAGACTTATTTTCAGCACAACAGACACTGCTTCTTCCTTGGCTTGCTGATTCACCGGATATGTCGGCTATTGAACATGTCTGAGATTTCGTCGGTCGGCGTTTCGCTCGTGACGCTCGTCACGTAGCTAATACAGCTAAACATTGAGTTCGGATAGAAGCAATTTGGAATGCTCTTCCTCAGGTACAAATTCAAAATCTGTGTGATTCGATGCCACGTCGTATAGAAGCACTTATTGCAACGCGTGATGGCTTCACAAAATACTGATTTTCGACATGTAATATTATTTGTTTTTACTTTGTAAATTTAATACTTTATTTGTATCAATACAGGTAGTTTGAGGAATAAATTTCATTAAATCTTCACGATTCTTTCATGGTGTTGCAATTTTTACAAACAGGAGTTTATATATATTCCTATGTCTCGGATTCGCAGTATACCTGGGAGAAATTGAAGAACAGCCAACGAGATTATGTTTGCTAGATTAGTATTTTTGCTTCTGTAGCACATATGGTGTAAAGTGAGGCAAACTGTACGTTGAGATGTCATATCGCTATTTTGCTCATTCAAATTATCTGCAATCAACAATTTTTACTCTTCGGTTGGATAAAATACGCCTGCTAACTCTTCGTACATTTTGAGCATCCATTTCTCTTTTGACAACCAAACGCCTTGCACTCCGACCCAGTATTTTATCCGGTGGTCTACTCTATGTAAATTATAAGCATGCTCTGTTCGAACAATTCCCAAGTGAAGACGTTTAGTTAATCCTCAAATTACTGCTTTAAGTGCCATAATCATTCTATGTTCGATAACCGTCGAACGCGTCTTTTACCTAGTGTTCGTTTAGCAATGCACTTCGTTGCTATTTGCTTGCCTCCAGCTTTCGCTTGGTAAATCGATTCAGTGAGACGCCGATAGTAGCGTCTTGCATAAAATAGCCTTGTAGTTACAATAATGTCGCCTTCAATCATGACATGCTATATTCAGCTCCATTTTATCATACTTGATCCTATGCTCAAATAAGTATTTGCTTTCAACATTTTTCCTGTGAATTTTAATTTTATTATTAACTAGCAGCAATTATCCGACGTTGCTCGGGATTTACCATACAAAACTATGATAAAAATTACACTGGAACACATAGGGCCGATTGTGATATATTACAGCTGAAGGTATCGCATTTTAGAGATGTTTAAATAAAATTAAAGTTGGAAAGTGTTTCATAATCAATGCTTTATGCATGATTGATCTTTCTTGTGATTTTTGAATACTTTTCGTTGTTGAGTAAGCCTGCGATAAGTAAACCATGGTGATAGTCTCCATTTAAATTCATATCTCAAACCTGCGACTTTCAAAAGTGTCTAATATGTTCAATAAACTCCCACAAAACTCAGAGATTTAATTTACTTTCACGTTTTAAACCCACAATGCCCAACCTTTTTTGTTGTGAATCATGGAGTTAGAGAGTACAATTCGTATCTCAACCCTGCGATTTTCAAAAGTGTCTAATACGTTCAATAAACTCCCACAAAACTCAGATTTAATTTACTTTCACGTTTTAAACCAACAATGTGTCCAACCTTTTCCATTGTGAATCATGGAGTTTGAGAGTACAATTCGTATCTCAACCCTGCGATTTTCAAAAGTGTCTAATACGTTCAATAAACTCCCACAAAACTCTTAATTGACTTAAAAACTCTTAATTGATCTTATCTTGAAAACTCTTGAGATTTAATTGACTTTCACGTTTTAAACCAACAATGTGTGTGTCCAACCTTTTCCATTGTGAATCATGGAGTTAAAGAGTAGAACTCCTATAAAAAGTGTAGTTTTTCACTAATATCTCGAGTACCACTGGTCGTAGAAACTCGAAACATGGCCTATGTTTTAAATGGGGCGATTTCAAGACAACCAAGATAAATTTCATGAAATTCGGTTCAGCCGTTCTCCAGTTATGGTGGATCATACATACATACATATATATATACACACTTTTCTTCTTTATATATATAGATGTGCACTTAAAAATATTTTAGTATAGTTTTAGTCTTTACGTAAACAATCACTTTTTTTCAGTTCTGTATCATGGAGCAACATGATCTAGTACACTTACCCATAGATAAATATTCCTTAACACTTATATTAAACTAGAACATTTGGATTCAATAGAAGTCTCCACAAATTAAAATTGTTAATATAATGTTATTTCAATGAAATTTAAATCGATAATGCATTATGTTCGTATTAAAAGAAAGATTTTTTCTACATAAGTAATAGGATTTGATAACTGTTCCATTCTTATTAATTACCCTATTCTACTTATATAAAGAAAGCAGAAAGTTACTTAGCACTTCTATGAAATCTGATTGCAAATTTGCATAATTATAGTAACGAAAATATGCATATATGTACACAATAATTATTTAATAAATTTTAAATTAGCAAAATAGTTCTTCAGGATATAACACAGGTGTTTTAACAACTAAAACTGACTTTCGCAAAAGAATTTGTTTATTTATCTAAAGACAATACAAAATGTCAAAATGAAAAATAATTTTTCCAGCTAAGTAATTGGACAAAAAATTAGAAAATAAGTAATAATTAGATAAGTGTGCATTTCAGAGGACACATGTCAAAGCAGAACTTTACAGGATGCAAGAATATGATGGAGGGGGCATTTGTTTGTTAAATACTGTTTCATTACATGGAAATATATTTGAGATTTCAGAGACTGATTTGAGCATTATTCTTTGTTTAGTACTCAACGCTACGGAAAAGTCATTGGAGTAAATAAAATTTATTTTAAAGAATTTGAGAAAATATTAAGAACAACATTTTCCCAGTGTGTCCCCCCAAACATTTCTTCCATACATTTAGTACTTCATAAAATTATGATTTGATTTCATAATATCATAATGAAAAAAATAATATTTAAATTCAGAAATTTTTCATATGGTAGACCCTCTAATGTGGATGCTCAAACTTGGCTATAAAGCTTAGAGGTGACTTACATAAATTTAGTATTACATTTCCGAGGAGGTAGATGTACTAAAAATTTCCATGTCCAGTTTCTTTTCACTTCTGATTAAAACATTAATTGAAACATTTATTACTCAGAACTGTCCATAGATTGAGCTTATATGAGGCTGATGTGGATCCAATTCGTGAGACGGTAGGAGGTTCACAAAGTATTTCTATTTCCGGTTCTGAAGATGTCACTTTCGGTTTTCCATAAATTCAAATGACTGTATAAAATAAGTATGCAAAAGACAACAAAAATGTTTAATAGCTCCACCCAAAATGAAGTAATCATACTATCTGCCAGCATAAATTTATTATTGGAAAGTGTCAGATATCTCCTCTATACTAACAGAGTGGACAAACGTGAAATAGTAACAGTGGTCAAATATGGATAATTTACAGTGGTCAAACATGGATCATTTACAGTGGTCAAACATAGATCATTTTCAGTGGTCAAACATGGATCATTTACAGTGGTCAAACATAGATCATTTACAGTGGTCAAACAAGGATCATTTACAGTGGTCAACCATGGATCATTTACAGTGGTCAACCATGGATCATTTACAGTGGTCAAACATGGATCATTTACAGTGGTTAAACGTGGATCATTTACAATGGTCAAACATAGAACAGTTACAGTGGTTAAACGTGGATCATTTACAATGGTCAAACATAGAACAGTTACAGTAATGAAACGTAAAATATTGCATGAAAACAGGAAAAAGGCGTTTACGAGTTGGTAATTTATCTCTAAAACCATTATACAGTATACCACAGGTTTTAATTTCTGTTAAAGACGAAACTAATTGGACATTTGCTACACTTGGATATTAAAGCATTATTATGAAAAGAACAAACGTGCAAAAGAATAATTCATTTTCTCATAAAAGTGGAATGTGCTATATAATCATAACAAAGAGAATAATACGTATAATTAAGAACAAATGCGGAATATGACAATAAATCACAATAAAAAAATCTACTGCTTAGAAGAATATAATTTTCTAATACTTTATTTAAAAAGCTGGCATAAGAAAATTCGGTGACTACAATTACTTCGAGGGCGTTTTGAATCTCCTTTCTGAGGTCTAAAAACAGTGTCTAATTTTAAAAACTGTTTAAGAAAGAACTGCAATGTCGCGAAAAAAGCGTGCTGATGAAGAAATGGATAGGCTCTCGATTTCAATGCCTGTTTCTCCCGTTATGAATTGTCGCTTTGAGTAGTCCATAAAGACTTATTCGATTATTTCTTCGCCTGCGACTTAGCAGTTCTTTCTTAGCAGTTGTTAAGAGGGCAGACATTTTGACTGTACCTGTATGAAGTTAATTTCTTTAAAATAATACAACTTCACTTATATTTCTGAAATCGTGAATAATCAAATCCTAACAGCCAAGGGAAAAACACAGGTGTATTTTAAGAAACCAAAAAACTACGGTTATTAACTGAATTATAACTGTCTCAGTTTGATATAATCGAATTAAAGGCTTTATTTTTATACCCTAAACAGACTCGAAACTACACATAAATAGACAATTAGATGTAATGTGGCAATACATGCCTAGAGATCCCACTCATTCATAATATGCGCGCCATCCATAAGAACAGAAAATAATACCTGATTATGAGCGTTAGCTTTCTTAGCTAATACTCATAATCAGGCATAATTAACCTTCCTAAAAGCGAAATTGCTGCAGTCGACCAACCTTTTCTAAGCATCCAAATATCTTTCTAATGATCAAAACTTTGCTGAGCGGCCATACGGCGCGAGTCTTAATGTCATCTAAAATACCTGATTATCGGAAACGCTGATTTCCCACATCCCACATGTTAAATCCACAAACTGTCGGGGTCACTCCTGATTGGTCAATCAAACTGGGGCGCTAATAAGCTGTTAGGCCACAGAAAAATAATATAATGCAAATTAATGAAATCACTAACAGGCTGTCCATACCTCACAAGAATAACCACTTTTTATGGACTTGAAGAAGAGGGATCATAGCACCCATAAAACAATTATAGTCACCTATTTTTTTATATCTACTTTCTTTAAGGAAGTATTAAGAAGTTACGCAACACGACATTGGATAATAACAGAGTTCATAAAATAATTATGTATTATAAACACACTTAAAAGTAAGGAATGGTAATAAAAGTAACAAAAATGTAATCTCTTAAAAATTTTAAAACTTACTCTTACCACACAATTCTTCCCGTTTACATTTTCGGTATATGCATTATACAGACAGTGAATATACAAATACAAATTGGCAGACAAAATTAGTTTTTCTAATGAAGAGCAATGTTTAATTAACTGCTAGTTTCCATCTTTATTGACTTGACTAAATAATTTCGGAAACTACACAACTATGCTAAACAGAAAAATAATTCATCCAACGAAATTAATTAACTGTGTTAAATTAAAGATAAATAACAACACGCCAAGTACACATTTTAGACAATACGAATTAAGAAAAATCTGATGTGAGTAAGCAGCACATGACTTTCCGTATATAATGCAATAAATTTACATATTTTACGGTCAAGAAATTGTGTATAAAATACATGGCACAATATTTTTTACATTGAATTGCACATTTGACGCTTTTTCGACTGATATCATGTAAAAAATCTGATGTGGGCAACACATGACTTTCCTTATATATTGCAATGAATTTACTACTTTTACAATAAAAAATAGGTTTATTTTATAGTAGATATTTATATTCTTTCCAAGATATTGAATTTTCGTCAATTAATCGTCACTTTCATTGATTTAGTGTCATTTTTATCCATTTGGCAAGATTTTGACTTAAAAATTTGACTTAATTGATTAATTTGACTTAAAAATTCGCCAAGTTGGCGATATTCCGCCAAATTCGGCGCCAAAATCTCGCCAAACGTTATGGACAGCGAAATAAGTTATTCGTATAGCAAATAAACAACTATTGGCGTTCAAATACAATAGTATTACTCAAAGTATCTTTTCCCATGAATGGAACGAGCTAGATGCACGAAAATGATGTCACCAAATTTATCGCATGATATTACGTATGAAAAGTGAACATGTTTCTCAACAGTTAATATATTTTTTTTAATTTATAGGATTTTTTGATAAATTTATTTAAAAAATTTGCAATATCTCGAGAACGGTTTATGCTAGCGTTCTAAAATTTATGCCAATCGTTTTCTAAGGAAAAATTACATAAAAATGTCTATTTGCGTAACTTTATTAAAGGTTTGGATTTTTTGATGATTTTTTCGAAATTTCACTCGAAAATTTAGGGAGTTTCTGTGCATCCGATTGTGTATAAAAACAATAGACTTCCAGTATTCATGGATTGTGATTTTTATACCAAATTTTGTTCGAATCGCTCCATTCGTTCGTCAGTTATCGTCTCCACAGACTCACTGACACACACACACACACAGGCATCACCTCAAAAATGTTTGATTCGTGATCAGGGATGCTTGAAACGTGCTCTCCCGTCGAAAACTCGAATTCGAATTTTCGACCCCGTCACAATACTTTCCTTATACATTATGCATGAAAGTAAAAACTATTTCAAAATTCGAGCAACTCTAAATTGATAGTATCCGCAATAAATTCCATATATTAAAATATTTTAATAATTACTTTATCAATTTGGTATCATTATCTGCTAATTTAGTGTAATTTTTGCACTTTTGGCGACATTTTCATCAATTTAGGGCGAAATATTACCAAGTTGGCGACATTTTGCTAAATAAGTTCTCCAGTTCACTAAATTGATCACCAAGCATTACAAGCAAGCGGAGATAATATCATTACTTTTTTAAGTAACGGTTGGTGAATTATTAGGCGTCAAAATACAAAACTACTATCCAAAGTATTTTCTTCCGTGAATAGAATGAACTAGTTTCACGACAATGATGTTAACAAATTTATCTCTCAATATTACATATGAAAAATGAACATATTTCATAATAGTTAATGCTTTTTTAATTATATGTAATTTTTTTTATAAATTTATTTGAAAAATGTACAATATCTCAACAACGATTCATGTTAGGACTCTAAATTCTGTGTCATTCGTTTTCTAATAAGAAAATTACATAAGAAATAATCATTTACGTAATAATATTAAATGTTCTTATTTGTAATGATTTTTTTTAAATTTTCATTCGAAAATTTGGGGATCCTCCGAACATGCGTTTAAAATCAACAGGTTTACAATATTCACTCACCTATTGTAATATTTGTACTAAATTTCTTTCAAAACGCTCCATTCGTACATGAGATATCGTCCCCACAGACTCCTTTAAAACTTTCGATTCGAATTCAGGGATTCTTGAAACGGGTTTTTCTGTCGAAAAATCGAATTCGAATTTTCGACCTCCCGGGCCAATGCTTTCCCTACATTATACTGTGTATATAGTGAAAGTAATAACCATTCAGCTACCATGTGTATTAAGAAGTGTTGGCTTATTACATTATTATAAGTACAAATCAAAGTTTTAGATATTATTGTAACTTATTTTATCATTTTAATCTGTTGTATAAAATTTTGAACGTCTGGAGATTTTTTGGATTTAAAAACTCGACTTGAAAGAAAGTGGATAAATATATAATTTAAGGTTAAAAATATTATAACTAAAAAACACTTCATTCTCTTCGAACACAAAATTAATAGTGTCGACCTGTTTTGAAATCAATAAAACAGACGTTCTTCTTCGGGACAAACAAGAAGCCTAATTTTCACTTGTCAAAGCAAGATCGGCAAACTGCTGTTAGAACAGCAAATCTGGCTTAATCTCGAAAAGGGTATTGCCAACGTCGAAAGGAGAAATGAGCGGTATAAAACTATGGAGAATCAACTCTAATTAACTTTCCTAATTGCCTGCATTTGAAAGAACTCCCACAGAACAGCTCTGATAAAAGAAATATATATGAAAGTAAAATAGTGTCTGAATAATTCTTTTTTGGCGACCCATAATCTATCAAACGTTTGCGAATAAAGCATGGACCGACAAAAAAACAAAGTTCAGATGTCGTAAATATTACAATGTTCTACTTAATGACAAAGAAATGTTTAATGAAGTAATGCTGGATTTTTAGCTTTAAGAGACTACGATAGGGCATTAAATGTTGCTCATGAAATCTATAACTCATGCTTGTTTTAAGTAAACAAAGTTCACCTAAAGAAAAAAGAATAAAAATAAAAATAAATAATCATAACTGTGCCGTTGTGAAATTGGCTTTAATCGGCGATTCTAAAACAAAATAGGGACGTTGAACTTTACATTTCTAATATACTAGGTTACAAAACTGTCATAAGACGAGGTAGGTATAAAGCGATGAAATAGATTCCCTTCCATCCACCTACTCGCAGCCCTTGCGCTCCTAAAATCCCCCCACAGTCCATCTGTCCAGGTCACTAATTTTATTCACAATACGACCTTAAATAAAACATATTTACTATACCACACCTTAGCAAAACAAAATCAATTTATGACCTCAAAAAACACGTGAACTTCCAATAACTTAATAAAAGTTCCTCTAGACTGCTGTTTAAATGAGTCTGAAAAATAAAATCTCCATTGGGCACAGCAGACTAGGTTGGCAGAAGGTGCCAACTAGTTTCAAAAGTCAAACGAAACCTTCTTCTTCTGAAAAATGAGACAGAACGCCAGCTTAAATTGCTTAATCGAAAGCTAATTGAATTTAGTTGAGGAAATATATCATGTGGATTTCCCTGAGCTTAGGTTTCCTGTTTAAATAAAATCCCTGAGCTTAGGTTTCCTGTTTCCTTTAAATTTTGCTGCAGTCTTCATTCTGTATCTTTAACACGTTATTATTTTTACAGAATTTTGTTCTTTTCATATCCCTCAGATTCCAAAAACCGATTGTGTCTCCTACCATTTTTATTCACAAGTATTTTACAATATTTTTAAATATGTTTTTATAAATTAATTTATGATGATACACATATAACTTCCGAAACTGTTTGCATCTCTCTTTTTCATCACAGAACAATTAGTTCGTAAATTGCTGCTTAGGAACGGCCTCGAGGATTAAGACCATGTATAGCATTAATGAATTAGTATTGTCAAAAATGTCTCAATTTAATGAACTCTAGAGTATAAAGGTACAGGTCTACTATATTTCCGAATTGACAAGTGAAATCTGATATTTTTCTTTTCAGATGCAATTTGAATTGAAGTATATTTTACGTTATTAAAAAAAAGTTATTTTTCATAACATAACAAACTGTTGAAACAAACCATTGCTCAGCTCTCTGCTCGCTTCGGGAGTCAGGGTTTCGGGAAACCACTTCGCGAGTTCGGGAAACCTCCCGAATCGCGAAACGTGTCGGAAGGTTTCGCCTCCTATTCTCTAACGGTCGCTAAGTTCGCTTATCAAGTAGTTTCGTACCGCCTGCTACGCAGACGTAATACGTAAATGGGTACCGTCCTTATTAACTGACATTTATCAGTCCTAGAACTCGTTCGCTAGTTCTTCCAATCAAGACGGCGCATACGGCCGCCTACATGTCCCATGCTCGCTGACGATCGCAGAATCCTTGGGCTCCGCCCTTCATTGGCTGCCGTTCATTAACCCCGTAACTCGATTTCCGAGTCCTAATCGCTGACATTCACTGACGTTCGCAGAACCCCGAGGCTCCGTCCTCCATTGGTTGCAGCTCATTCACTCCGTACCTGCATTCGCGATTCGGGAGGCTTCGTTTCCTACTCACTGACGCTCGCTTTGCTCGCGAAGCTACCGCATGCAGTGCTCAAACCTTTTGTACTCGATGGGTCTGTAAAATTGTTGTTGGTTCTTGGACTAACAACGATATTGAAGGCTATTGTTCTATGGTTCTTTTATACTTCACTTGTTGCTCATATTATTTTCAAGTATCACTCAAGACGTCTAATAATTCTTAAAATATTTAATGTAAAATTACACCAGAAATGAATTGATGAAATAATTGTATCAGAAATGATTATACCAGAATGAGTTTTAACGTTTAAAACGTATGTTCATTTTCAGTTATTTAGTATTGTTAATGCGTATACTCCGGAATCATGGGCTTACTCTCCGGATACAAGAAGTCCAAATTCCTAGTATAACTAACACTTTAAAGCACTAATAAACTTAAACAATATACAGCAAATAGATCGATAACTATCTCAAAATATCACTAAACAAATGTCAGGCACAGTAAAATAGAAATTAAATGCTCAACAAATTCACGAAACTGCGGACACTATTCTCAAAACGCTGATTTATTTCACAATTCGATTTGGCTCATATCACGTCAACTATTCCCAAACTGAGCAATGAGTCCCTTTATATAGTCTCCACAGAAACTTCCACAGAGTGCTAGTATTTCCAAGAATATTCACTATATAGAGCAAGTTCTAGTACATTCAAAATTTTCATAATGTCGGCCCAATTGACGACGAATAGTCAAATCTGGAAATCATTCCCCAAAATTCATAACATGGCAACCGCACATTCGCGCAATAGGAATGGATGCAAGTAAAGGTGTTTTCTCCTAAAATAGAGCTACAGCCTTCAATGAAAACACATGCCGCCCAGGCGGTGAAGTGGATAGCGTCTCCGACTGCTGTCTAGTGGGCTTGGGTTCGAATCCCGAGTAAGGCATGGGCGTTTTCTTGAGGATGAAGTAAGTCTTCCGCTTTCTGGGTCCTCGCCAAATGTGAAGCTGCACCCCCCAGACCTTCGTCAGTGATGCTTGTTTGCGTTAATAAAAACTTTGTGATCTCGTCTTGTTGTTGTTGAAACCCAGACCGTCCGACCTACCAGAAAGGTGTAAGGTAACTGTTTGGACGGTCGGGAAGTGCCACCCAATTTAGACTGGAACCCAGTGGGGGAGGCATCCACAGGGACCGTACCCTCCTTCCCCTACCACCAACCTCTCGGAAGGACTTTCGGACCCACATGTTTAACGTGATCGTACTCCGCATGAACACGGCGGCAGTTTTGGCAGTGGCTGGAATCGAACCCGGGCCTACCGAGTGCAACTCCAGCGCGCTAACCAATGGGCTACCGCGCCCTGATCTCGTCTTGTGTCATTCTTTGTCCTTCTTCTGGCATCACTGGTCCTGTTTTTGGTTCGACCGAAACAGGAGATTATGAGTAACAACAACAATGAAAACACATAGATCCGCTACTTAATACTTAGCCGATCCGGTGATTCAGCGACCAGGGGCATGCGTTTCCGTCTGATCGCTGGATTGCCGGGTTGCGGACTCAAGTCCTGCCAGCAGGCATGGATGTTATCTTTTCGAGGCCAAATCAGACTTCCGCCCGTCGCGGAGCCAATATAAAAGTGAAGCTGCAAATTTTCTCCCCTTCGCTATGGGACCAGGGGTCTTGTGGACGTGGTGCGTAGGCGCTCTTCACCATGGGGGAATAAGTAACACACTTAATACTTGAAAAGGAGCAAATCACAATAAAACTGTATACATGTTCGTAACAGTATTTTAAGATTGAATGTGAGAATTAGAGTCTTTTGATTATATGGATATATTGTAAGTATATTGATACTTATAATTATATTGATATATTGATACTTTAAAAAAATTGTGAGTAGATCGGCTGATATTTCAATATAATTTAAGAGCAATATAACTTTCAGATATTTGCAATTAAGTATTTGTTGCGCTATAGAATGTTTAAGAAATGAGCAAGAATATATAATCTGTTAATTTGAAAACTAATTTTTTTAAGTACATAATTTAGTAAAACTAATAAAACATTCAAGTATATACAGGGTTACAAGAAAATTCTTCCTGAGGCCAATATCTCACGAATTATGTCAGCTAGCTATGTTCTTTCTCTGCCGTTATATAGAATTTACTAGTATTATCTCTTATGAGGATTTTTTTCCCATACAGTGCCAAAAGGACTATATGCAGATAATTTAATTTCTTTGCATGGCACGGCTTTTTTCCGGTTTAAAAATATATTTTAAGCATGTTTTCCATTTCCGCTAATTTGGATAGTCAACGACATTTTATTTTCATCCAAACATAGTTTTCTCTATATTGCGACAAATGTTTGTCTAAAAAAAAAAATCGATAAGTAATTTTGAATAGTTGAATTTTTTGTATCTAGCAGACGTTATTATATATTATTTGAGACGTTTTAAATTTGCATAGAGTTACTTCTATTGTCTTGTATTATGACATCTGGGATGAAACTTCTATTACTTTTGCTTTCTATATCGTTTTAGGACAGAGTGCATTCCCAGATCATATAATAGCATTGTGTTCGTTGAAGTTACTCTTAGACAGACTTAAAACTATAAATTCGACGTAGTATATATTTATATGACGTTTCTAAAGTTATTATATGACGTCTCAGACGTCACCACTGTTTTTCTGAAAATTCGTATCACTGTGCGAGAAAGAGAATTAAAATTCTAAGCTCCGTCAAAAATTATTTATACATATAAATTGCCGCCAACTGAAGGCTTCTCTATAAATTTGTTTAAGAAGTTGCTTTTAGTCTTAAAACAATAAATATGAAGTGTATACGGTAGTGTATTTTTATGACGTCTCTGCGTTATTTTTATTACAAAAAAAAAATGGTCTGTTAGTACTTGATTCTGTATTTTGTGCATAAATCTATTCAATGTATTTTAACATTATAAGCGAATATAATTCATTTCAGCATAAGTAAGTGCCTCATAAAACTAACAATTAACAACTTATAGAATTGCTTGCTTTTAAAAAAAAATCTTACAAAATAATTAGCTCTGACAAAAAATGCATAAAAGTAAAATAATATCTGAACAATTATGTTTTGGCGACCTCTGACCTATCAAATGTTTGCGCAGTAAACAGTTTAAAAGACAGAGACCAGCACGAAATATTTTTTACATTCCGTAAATATTAAAGAGTCCCGGTTAATGATAAAGCAATGTTTAATTAAGTAAGGATGGATATTTAGCTGTAAAACACCCCATTAAGTATTTTAATTCTTTGCAAAAAGTTCTTTAACTTAAGTTAACTTAATAAATAAAGTTGTTTTAAAGAAAAAAAATAATTTAAAATTATAAAAAAATATAAGAAATAGTTTTATCGTAAGTTCACTTTAATCGGACGAATATAACACAAATGTAAGATATTGAACATTTATTTCTAAACCCCGTCATATGACAAGATGCATAAAGCTGCGTAAAGGCATTCTGCAGTACTTCCGCTCCTAAAATCACCAGAAATAAGTGGACCACCTCTCCTGATCAACAATTTTAATTACAATACGACTTTCTACGATACGATATAATTACTATACCATACCCTAACAAGACGAAACTAATTTATGACTTCAAAAAATATGTGAACTGCAAATAATTTTATGAAAGTTCGTTCATACTGCTGCCTAAATAAATGTGAAAAATAAAAAAATCCGTTAGGCACAGCATACAAAGTTGACAAAAGTTTACAACCGATTTCAAAAGCAAACTTGAACCCTCTTCGTCGGCAAAAATGAGACAGTACAACAGTACTTACAACGACAAAAACTGTTCTGTCAAAAACTGTTGCATCCAGTTACATATGATTTCACAATTTTTAATCATCGGCCATTTAAATTTAGTTTGATAGAATATGATTACTGCATTTATTTTTAAATTATTTGTTGGAAAATAAATTAAATTTAGTTGAGGAAGTACATCAAGTTGATTTACACTAAAGTCTGTAATCCCTTTCAATTGTTGTATTCTTAATACCATTAATGTTTTTCACTGTCGTCTGATATTTTTATGAAAATAGCTCATAGCTCATCTACCTTATGATATAAATATAAATATAAATATATATATATATATATATACATATATATATATATATATTTATACATATATATATATATGTATATATATATATATATATATATATATATATACATATATATATATATATATATATATATATATATATATATATATATATATATATATATATATATATATATATATATATATTCAACACAATTACATGTCCTATGCATAATTCTGTTGGTTATTAGGTAATAATTAAATTTTCGTGTGAATAAAAGAAAACTGAATTTTTTTTTCATTATTCTAAAACGTTTCTGCAAATATAAACATGCTTTTTGAAAACAGAATTTTAATAAATACCAGCAAAATATAGAAATAAATTCATATTTAAGTTTTCTTTTATAATAAACTTGAAGAATGAAATTTGTCAAATTATCCATGTTAAAGTCGCCATATGTGTTGATCTTGCAATTTGAGGGATAGGTAGAAAGATTCTTACCAGTATGTCTCCTCAACAAGTAACAACTTCTTACTACGTATATTCATGATAATCAGTCGAGAAAAACTGTTAATCCTGTGTACTTGTTTCTTGGTAAAAATAAATCGTTGCTCAAGTAGACATTATGCTCATATTAGAGTAATTAAATATGTAATTTAGCTAAAATAATTAAGTGAATTAAATAGTTTTATTAAAATGCTAGTAAAATCCACTTCCTATAGGCATAAATTATGCTATGCTCATCGTATTTCAACCGAGTCTGACTTAAAAATTATATGAGTAAAAAAGAAAAAATGTCAATACATGTTTCTGAATTAAATTTCCCCTGAACCACGCAATGGATTTTACTGATATATTTGCAGGCAATGAAGCTAGCTGATCTAGAGTAAATGCTAATATACTTTTATCAACATTTGGCGAAGTGCTGACTGACTGGAATTAAAATCATTCTTTTTGTGTTTTTGTGTCATGGCTACTCTAGAACGGATCGACATATTTATATACTTATTTTTTGTAATAATTTAATAATTCTTTATTCAAAAGTAAGGAGATTACAGGATCCAGTAACACCCACTACTAAAAGATAACCGTATAGAGAAGAAAATGGGTAAACACGGTAATTATAGTAGTATCAAATGACATAAAAGTAGTTACAGATAAAACATTCGCCATAAATCATTACATCATAACATCTAAAAAGAAAATCTGATGTGCGCAACACATGACTTTCCTTATATAATGCAATGAATTTACAACTTTTACGTTTAAAAAAATGTTATTCTTATAGTAGATACTTATATTATTTCCAAGATATTGAATTTTCTTCAATTAGTCGTCATTTTCATTGATTTAGCGACATTTTTATCAATTTGGCGAGATTTTTTGTTAATTTGTCAACAATTAAAAATGTCGCCAAGTTGGTGACATTCCGCCAAATTTGTCACCAAAATTCCGCCAAGCGCTATGGACGGAGAAATAAGTTATACTTACTATTGGATAAATGACTATTGGCGTTCAAATACAAAAATATTACTCAAAGTATCTTTTTTCATGAATGGAACGAGCTAGATCCACGAGAATGATGTCACCAAATTTATCTCATGGTATTACATATGAAAACTGAACATGTTTCTCAATAGGAAATATTTTTTTTATTTTATATAACTTTTTGATAATTTTTTTGAAAAATGTGCAATATCTCGAGAACGGTTCATGTTAGCGTACTAAAACTTATGTCAATCGTTTTCTAATGAAAGATTACATAAGGAATGTTTATTTGCGTAACTTTATTAGCGATTTTGATTTTTTGACGATTTTTTCAAAATTCCACTCGAAAATTTAGGGGGGTTCTGAACATTCGATTGCGTATAAAAGCAATAGGCTTCCAGTGTTTACGGATTGTGATTTTTGTACCAAATTTGGTTCGAATCGGTCCATTCGTTCGTCAGTTATCATCTCTACAGGCTCACTGACACACACACACACACACACATATATCACTTTAAAAATGTTTGATTCATGATCAGGAATGCTTGAAACGTGCACTCCCGTCGATAACTCGAATTCGAATTTTCGACCCCGTCACAATACTTTCCTTATACATTGTATGTATATAAGGAAAGTAGTAAACATAGACCATAAAAAAATAAAGATGACAGTAAAAGCAGGTAAAAAATTAGCTATCAATACCGAAAAATTCTCAATTTCAACTAAATTAATAATAAACAGCCCGTCTTTGATAGCTCTGGAAAATAATGATAGGTAACTACGCTTTTAAAAAATTGAAGCAGAAGATGATTGTAAAATCTGGGAGCTAATTTTGTTTTAATAATAAGCTCAATATGTAACAGGATTATAGCTAAAATTATTTCATAATTTTTACCTCTTTAATATATAATATTAAAACTCTCAAAATATGCCTTTAAACTACATATCTTCTGAAATGCATAATTTAATTTGATGAAACATTTTCAATTAAAAATAGTTTAAGGTAAGTTTTCAGGAATGTTGTAATATAAAAACTTTACATTTTCGAGGTATTGATTGTCTGTAATTAAATTGTCTGATATTTTGAACTTTATTGCTTATAATTCAAAGCAATCTTATGTGGACAGAACGTGACTTTCCCTACAGTATAAATTTCTTTTTATATATTTAATAATTAATTACATTGATTTTAATTGCACAAAATAGCACGCATGATTATTTGAAATTATACTGCGTTTGCACTTTTAATTCAGTTTTGGTTTCATTTGGTAACCCGACATATTTTAACGGCGTAGCAAAACTGCGAAAAAAACGTGTCTTGAAAACGGCTAGTCCTAAGCAGAGAGAGGTCACTCTAAAAATAATATTTTCGTGTTCTAAAGATCTCAAAATGTGTAAATCCGTCAGAAACTCAAGTTGCGATTCTCGCACCATTCCAATACCCGTACCTTACCATGTATTATAAAAAGCTCAACCGCCGTATACAGAGTATCCCAAAAAGATTGAAACGCGCTTTAATTCTTTACCTGTTAAAGATAAGTAGCCAATGTAAATTGCAAAAATGTTGAAAGTAAGGTAGGAAATAAGACTAAGTTAATGAAATAGTCCTCCCATTAATTTTAAAAAGTTACACTTTTTACTTTCCTTATATACATAATGTATAAGGAAAGTATTGTGACGGGGTCGAAAATTCGAATTCGAGTTTTCGACGGAAGAGCACGTTTCAAGCATCCCTGATCACGAATCAAACATTTTTAAGTGATGTCTGTGTGTGTGTGTGTGTGTGTGTGTGTGTGTGTGTGTGTGTGTGAAAGTATGTGTGTGTGTGAAAGTATGCACGTGTGTGTGTGAAAGTATGTGTGTGTGTGTGTGTCAGTGAGTCTGTGGAGACGATAACTGACGAACGAATGGACCGATTCGAACGAAATTTGATACAAAAATCATAATCCGTAAACACTGGAAGCCTATTGTTTTTATACGCAATCGAATGTTCAGAACCCCACTAAATTTTCGCGTGAAATTTTGAAAAAATCATCAAAAAATCAAAACCGCTAATGCAGTTACGCAAATAGACATTTTTTATGTAATTTTTCATTAGAAAACGATTGACATAAATTTTAAAACGTTAACATGAACCGTTCTTGAGATATTGTACATTTTCCAAAGAAATTATCGAAAAGTCATATAAAAGAAAAAAAAATATATTTCATGGACATCATTCATGTGGATCTAGCTCGTTCCATTCATGAGAAAAGATACTTTGAGTAATACTTTTGTATTTGAACTCCAATAGTCATTTATCTGCTATAAGAATAAATTACTTCTCCGTCCATAACGCTTGGCGAGATTTTGGAGACGAATTTGGCGGCATGTCGCCAACTTGGCGACATTTTTGGAAACGTTGCCAAATTAACGAAAATCTCCCCAAATGGATAAAAATGACGCTAAATCAATGAAAATGACGACTAATCGTCGAAAATTCAATATCTTGGAAAGACTATAAGTATCTACTATAAGAAAACCCTATTTTTTTACTGTAAAAGTAGTAAATTCATTGCATTATATAAGGAAAGTCATGTGTTGCCTACATCAGATTTTTAAATTTTTATGCGACCCCCTTAGACATATTTGGTCAATCAGATGTTTTTTTATTTTTAATGCAACAAGAGCATTAAAAAACCGCATTTCTGTATCTTTAAAATCAACTGCGTAATGATAGAGGAAAAAATCTGGTTTATGTCTCTTTTTAGTACCATGTAAAAGGCTGTTTCATCAGTGAAAATAGGAAACATAAACGAATTGACGATGGAAATTGTTTAGAATACGTCAAAAATACGTTAATATGCGTCAACATTTTTTATCACAAATGCATCTAAATAAAGCACTACACAGACAGAGATCACTAGTTAGATCACCGATGTCACGCAGCATCGGGCGCGGCTAGTACTTAGGTGGGTGACCACCTGGCAACACTGCGTGCTGTTGGCACATTTCGGGTGTCGGGTGGGGTAGCCCGGTGGTTTGCGCGCTGGATTTGCACGCTGCCACAATTGCCGCCGTGTTCATGAGGGTCCGATCACGTTAAACATGTGGGTCCGTAAGTCCTTCCAAGAGGTTGGTGGTTGGGGAAGAAGGTACGGTCCCTGTGGATGCCTCCCCCACTGGGTTGCTGTCTGAATTTGGTGGCACTTCCCGGCCGTCCTAACGGTTACCTTACACCTTTTTGGTAGGTCGGACGCCTGGGTCTCAACAACAACAACAACAGACAGAGATCATATAAAGCAGTGGTACTCACTACGCAGTTGGGTATCCTATGTATTGTCATCCAATTTTATCTTTTTTGTGATATGTCACAAATTTACATTTCTAATTTGATATATGGTCCCCATTCACAATGTTCAATTTTCAGGTAAATATAACTCGTTCAATTTAAAAGATACAGATATGCGGTTTTTTTAATGATCTTGTTGCATTCAAAATAAAAATTTCCTTATTGACCAAATTTGTATAAAGGGATCGTATAAAAATTTAAAAAATGTAACTTTTTGAAAATAAACGCTAGGACTATTTCATCAACGTAGTCTTATTTCCTACCTTACTTTCAACATTTTTGCAATTTACATTGTCCTCTTATCTCCAACATGTAAAGAATTAAAGAGCGTTTCAACTTTTTTGGTACACCCTGTATACTTTTCGCCTGGTGTGCTAAGCGTTACAGGTAGCACATTTACGGCGAAAATATTTCAAAGTTTCCAAAATTTCTACTACGATAAGTTAATTTTATCTCCATATTTTCTCGAGTAACCGCAGCTATTTCTGTTAATATGAAATAAGTTAAAATATCTACATTCCTTCTAATAATTTACTCATTCTATTATTATAACAACATTCTCAAACTGCAGCAGAAATACTTGGAAATAAAAGATCTTTCAGTACAGGAAGCTGTAGCTTTTTTCCAGACAACTGGTTCCGCCTTTGAGAGTGTAACTGCTAAGTTTTTAATATGCTCAAGAAGAAATCGTGTTTAGCTAAATAAACGCATCATATATCGATGTATTTAAAGGTAATCTACCGGGTGGTCAGAATTAAAACACCCTTACTCTGGGCTCTCTATACATCGAACTACTCAGTGTAAAGGCTCCAAAATTTTTTAACCTACTATTCATGACATGGGGAAAGGGATTACGCGAAAAAAAATAGTTCCTGAAGCACCGATAGCTGGCGCTGTACAACAAAAAAATATGTTGAAAAGACACAAAATAATCACAAAAAAACAAAAAAGACATGCGATATGGAATTTTTTCTCTTTAATTTCTTTTGCTGATATGAAAAAAAAAGAAGATAAAAAAGTGAAGAAACTTAAACTGTCATTGTAACTGCAATTTTGCACTGTAAGCACAAAAATTTGCATAAACCCTTGGTTTGCAGCTACTATGTTCTGGGCATAAAAGGGGATAAAACTGGGAAATTTTCATTCTGATCAGCGATGGCTGTCACACTGCCAGAACGCGCTTTGCTTGTGATGCTGCTTTAAGAAAACAAAGGACATGCTGCAGCTGCACTTCGAGAGTTTCGTCGTCTTAAGAATTTGCGCAAAGGACCATTACTTCCGCAAGCTCTCAGGAGAATGATCGCTCGATTCGAGAAAACTGGACATCTTGGAGTTCAGCCTGGGTCGAGGACGCAGATCGACTCATTCAGATGTCATTGACGATGTTGCCACCGCTATTGTGGGACAATAAATTGATAATGTAATACGCAGCATTCCCTGCATCGATAAGGTTCTTGTGATATGAATGTTTGGTACGTTCTAATAAAATGTGTTACAAATGTGTATTTTGTGTCTTTTCAACATATTTTCTGTTGTACAGCGCCACCTATCGGTGTTTCTGGAACTAATTTTTTTTTCGCGTAATCCCTTTCCCCATGTCTTGAATAGTATGTTCAACAATTTTGGAGCCTTTACACTGAGTAGTTCGATCTATAGAGAGTTCAGAGTAGGGGTGTTTTAATTCTGACCACCCGGTATATATCAAGATAAAATTTATTTTTCAGTATCTGAGATTTCGTATAATGTGATTTGTAGGAAAACAAACAATGGATTGCAGACCATAAATGAGCGCGGTACATTTATTATTAAACATTGCTGTTTTTAGAAAAAAAACTGTTGATATTTGCAGAGTCCACTTTGAAAGTAAGAGCTTATAATTTCGTTCCAGTAGCTCAGCAGTAGAGTTTCGGCTGGCTATATATAAAAGGAAATATATAAAAGGAAAATATATGAAAAGGAAAAAAATAATTAGGCACATGGAAAACAAAAACAGGAATTTAGAATAAAATTTAGAAATGAAAAATTAGAAAAAGTAAAAATAAGAAGGGTGAAAAGAAAAAGAATGAACTGAGAAAATATGAACAGTTAACATAGCTTTTTTTTTCCTTTTCTTTTTAAACAGAAAATATGGAGGGAACACAATAAGTCCATATAAGTTAATAAGAATGAAATAAAGGGATTCATTGACCAAAATTAATTGAGAGCAGAATCAACTCATAAGCTTAGGTCACTTTATTAGAAATTTCCATGGCAACAAGAATACAGTTTTTAATTTTATCTACTGAAGAGGGATTTGAACGAACTTTGGAGAACCAAATTGGTTTATTAGAGGGGGAGGGTTTGCAGAAATGAAAATTTTTAGAAAAAGGACAATCAAAAATGTAATGGTCAACGTCACCGAATTTATTGCAAATACAGTTCGAGGTGGATTTAATTTTGAAATAGTATAGGTAATCAAGAAAGGGGCCATGACCAGTAAGAAAATAAATAAGGTATTCATTAAGAATTTGTAAATTAGGATTCACGATACGGAGGTAAGACAGGATTCTAGCCGGATCACCAGTCCCGGTGGAAATATAATCATTAAGATAATTTGGCCAAAGTTTAAGGATATGATATTTACAAAATTTTGAGATGAGTGAGTAAGGAAAGGGAATATTAAGAGGGGAACCAGAGATAGCAGCAATTTTGATATCGTAATCAGCAATTTCACTTCCAGATATATTATTGTAAGCTTTTACCCAATAAATATTGACAAGGTTTTTGGCAAGGAGAGCTTTGGATTTAATGGAATTAAGATAATTAGATTTATTTTCAATTGAATTAAGAGCTTGAATGGGAGAGAGGCTATCGGAAAAAATATTAACAGGGGTATTAATAGAGGAAGTTTGATTTGAAATACTGTATTCCTGTAAGTTTATAGGAGAGAACCTTTTCCAGAACATCATGTTTAAAAATACTGACTGAAAGACCAGTGTTATTGTCAATATTTGAACCATTAGTATATATTTATTATAAATGGCAGAGTATTCATCCATTCTGTTAACTAAATTTACGTACTATATAGAGGGGTGAAAGTTAGAGAAAGGAACATGGAAATCAAAATCAGAGAGAGAAGGGAGGGAGATGAAAAGGAATCAATTTTTTATTTCCAAAAATTAAATTTATTACTCTACTCTAGTACGACTAGTACGGATTTAGTGGACTCTGGAAAATTGAGTGCCGATTTCAAATTGAAAGGATAATGACCACGCAGGATACTCACCTGGGTAAAAATAGTAGTAGAAGGAGGCTAACCTGAGGTAAAAATAGCAGGAAGTGGTCAGTCAACTTGTCAGTTGCTCGCCAATCTGACATTAGAGGATGAAGAATGCAAAGTCCACTTCTAGGATAAGATCTTGCAATTTCGTCCCAGTAGCTCAACGGTGGAGCATCGGCTGGCCAGTTCAGAGAACCAGGGTTCTATTCGCGGGCAGCAATGTTCTATACACATTTTACATCGTTTACATTGTTTACAGCAAGAATGACAAATTGCTAAATTTTTCATTGTTGGTTGGTGGAAAGGGAAGGAGGGTACGGTCTCTGTGGATGCCGCCTCCACTGAGCTCTGGTATGAATTGTGTGGCGCTTCCCCGCCGTCCAAACCTTACACTTTTGGGCAAGTCGGGCGGTCTGGGTTAAAGAAGGATCTTGTTAAATCAAAATTGTCAAAGAAAATTTTAAATGAATTGAATGCAATCATTCGTATATATATATATATCATTTCAGTGTTATCACTTCAATTCTGCCTTAAAATTCTGTTTATGTCCAAATACAAATCTTTTATGAGAGCCACAGGGTTTATTTTTAGTCGCATATGACCAAAAATGTTATGATAGCTAAAAATTTATTTTTTACATTTTAGTGCCTGTTAATAAAACCGCGTAACTTAAAAAGTTGTTTATAATATTATTTTACTGTATCAGATATGGTCAGCAATTCAAACCTTCAAATTATTTACTTAAAAAGCATGCAAAAGTGTGGTTTTTATTATTAAGTGATAATATATTTAGATTCGCTAGTATATTTACTTAAAATTTGTTCAGTAATAATCTGTTCAAACAACACAGTTAATTACGGGGTATTTTTTGCAAATATAACTCAATAGAAATAATTTTGCTCATCCTAAACAGCAGAGCCATTTATATTTACAAACAAAGCAATGAAAGAAAAGGAATAATAATACTGTTTATGATATGAAAGAATGGAAACTTTAATTACTCGTGTTATTATACATACGCAATTAATTTATCTCATTTGTTCCAAAAACATTGCATTCCCTCAAAAGAAGAATAAATATAGATCATCAGAAGAAAAGAGAAATTAACGCTGGTGCAAAATAAAGATAAGTAATTGCAGACTGAAAACATATTTTCATGGAAACATGCCAAAAGTATTTCCAAACCATAAAATATGAAATATATTTATAATAAAATTATTTCACTTCATAGAAAAAATTTTGAAATTTAGGAAAGATATTCGGAACAGTTTAAATATATTATAGGAAATAAGGTAATTAAATTGTACAATGGTACCTGATAAAATAAAAATATTGTTATTTTTTTATCACAACTGGAAGCCTCTGCCCTAGTTGTATTAAAAATAACAATCGTTACGTGATTTTTCTTTATTGTATTATAGCCCTTGGGGCTCCACCCCTTGTTCGCTAACGCTTACTAACCCCCAGCTTGTTTCGAAAGTTCTTTCAAACCCGCCCGCGTAGCGGCTGTTCGCCTCTCACCTCCCAAAATCTGAGTGCTTACTGGCAGTTCTATAGTGTTTTCGATTTTCGTTCCAAGTGCGATAAAATTGTTTGGACATTGATGGAATTATATAGTAACAGATCAAATCTGAGATGTATAATAAGCAGGTAAATATTTAATTCAAGATTTAACTGATTGTACAACGCAGGTGGTTTACAATGTAAACAAATTAAATGATTTTAACTAAACAGACAGTTAGTATGTTAAAAACTCTATTAATTGCTGTGATGAAAAATTATATTTCGTAATTGCTTTGTGCTATTGTTAGAAGGAATTTACAATAAGAAATTTAATTGTTAGCTGTAATAATACTTACATCTTAATCGCATTTGTTCCTATCATCAATAGTTGCAAAAAGCTCTGTTTTCAAGCTGTCTATACGGGCAAATTCAGAACTGTACACTTTGCCATCTGATCGTAACGCAGTGTCAAAGTATCGCAGGAATTTATTTATATATATATATATATATATATTAGAAAAATATCTGAAAAATACTATACATAAAATACATTATCATAACACTGCAAAATATTAAAGCGCAATGCCGCACTTTCATGTTAAGCAGATATATTATAATAAATACAAAAATAGATTTAAAAAGGGGGGGCAAACAGAAAGGGGGGAAAAGAAGGGAGAGTGTTTACAGGAACGACAATAAAAAGGCCGGGGGAATTGTAACCCCCCGTTCCCGGTTAAAGCGCTTTTATTCCCAGGAAACACTCCCGGTTCATCTGTCTTCCCGAAGCATCCCTCCGTCCGATGAAATCAAATCCTGAAGTAAAAAGGCTAGGAAGCACAAAAGAGCTCAAGATGTGAAAATAAACCAAACCTGTCCCTACAGCAAAATGCCCGACGACCACGAGAAACGTCTTTTAAAGATACTGCACCGATATACAATCATCATGTAATACCGTTATTTTCCTTCTTAAAGACCAAGCGACATAGTGCCTTAGATATCGAAGCGGATAATGGCATTTTGCTGCTTCTTGGAGTAATTTATTAATACGGAGTTGCAGTTCCTCTTTTTCTGTATTAAGACGTCTATATCGATTTAAATGATTAATTATTACATTTCTGAATATACCACTACTTATATTGGATTTCCAGTCTATTATAAAATTAATATCGGAATCAAAGTAGTCCCAATTTTCATAAAGTTTTAAACATATTTTGTCATTTCCATTATAGTAAATACTTATATCCAGGAAATTAATATTTCGTTTATTTGTATATTGAGTTTCTATAAGTTCTAGGCATTTAGGGTAAAACCCAAAATCAATATGGTCATGTTGATCTGTTTGTCCAATTATCACATCGTCAACAAAGCGGTAGAATGGCAATTCATTAACCAAACAAGTACCTTGTTCATACTTGTTCAAGTAAATATCCGCAAGAATAGAGGAGCATCCCCCACCCATGGGGGTACCCTGTATTTGGCGATAAAAACACATTCTGTTGGGCAGAATATTTTCAAATAAGACAGCATTTATCAGCTTTTGATATTTCTTGACTGAGATGGTAGAGTGTAGATTGTAATGTTCATGAAGCTCCATCAAAATGTCGAATAAATAATTTAAGTTTACGTGGTTAAAGAGGTCTTTAAAATCGAAGCATCTAAAAAACACTTTCTCCTGTATTCTACTTAATTTGTCAATTAATTCATAATTTTACACCATGCAGGTCCCTTCTTTCTTAATTTCCTTTAATAAGTAAGTCAGAATAGTAAGCAACTTGGTATTAGCCACTGTACGGTAAAATCCACATCCCACTGTCACAGGTCTGAATTTGATCAGTTTTTTGTGCATTTTTGGAATTAGTACAGATAGGGAAGTCTTACTTTTTTTAAATCATGCCTATTCTTTTATAAAGTGCCTTGATACGGTTTTCCATTATTTTTTCGGTGGTTTTGATTTTTTGATACATACTTTCATTTTCATAACTTTTGCGTAAAGTGTCTAAGTAGTATTTTTTACTTACAAGTATGTAATTAGATGGCACTTTATCCATGTACGTTATTGCAAATTTTTCCCTCAAAATCTCCATTGCTTGCCCCTTGTTGTCTTGAAATACTATGTGAATCTGGATGATGGTGCATTTCGAAACCCTTTATTACTTACTGCGTTACTCCATTCGTTGAAAGTCTTAATGGGGTAACTGTATTTCACCGCCATTTTGTATATAAAATCATCCACGTCCTTGGCAAAAGTAATAGCACTTTTTTAATGCATTTGATTACGGAATTGTGTTCCTTATTTTAACAGTAGCTTGACATCATTATTATCAATCATTTCCAATTTTCCAGTTATAACGTGTCCGTGGCGTCAATATCTTTATTAGTGTTGATCTCCCCATCGCAGCTACACTTCAAGTCTGAATAATCGTCTAATTTTCTGCCGATATCATTATAATTGAAATATTTTCTTCCTTTAGTCTTTAGATATCTATAAGCAATCGTAATGGTAATATTGCGTATAGACAGTAATGTATCACCCTGTCTTAAAATAGCGTTAGAAGGTGTAACGTTATAGTTTTTATTATAAAAAGTAGTAATCATAAATTCCCTTTTATTTGATACAATAGGGTCTTCGTTCCATACGGCGATAAATTTTTTTGCACGTAATTTTAGAAAATTATGAAATACTGCAATATTGGTACATGCTGTATAACAATTTTGATTTGGGATTATAAGGCTATCGTGCCATTCCCTCCATAGACGTTGGATATGAATTTTCTTGATACCGTAAATTCTATTTCTTATCCATGCCGTTTTGACCTGATTATACTGCCTAATTTCTTCAACAAAGGTGTTCAATTTCAGTAAAGTTTTCTTATAACTTCTGTCTTCATGGCTATTTTTATTTTTAATGCACCCCCCCCCCCCCTATTTTCCATCTTGTAGTTTTTCTATTATTAGTATAACCATGTGGATCATTATTCAGCTTAGTGTAGAACTCCAAATTATGTATGTTATCAAAGTTAATGGGATTCAATCCAAATGGGAAAACCGTGCCAAATTGCTTGATATATGTGTTTTCCCACCATAAGCGTTCGTTTATTTCAGGAACAATGTCGAGAATGGATATACATATATTTTCAAAATCATGTTTTGAAAAATGTTGTAACTCGAAATTGTTGATACTTGAGGGATACACATACGCACTTGACCTGACTACGGTGCAAGTTGATACGTATGTTAAGGGGCTTACAGGTTTGTCCAATGTAACTCATGTTATATGTTAAGCAAGTAATACTATATATGCATTGGTACTATTGTGTGCTTCTTGGTCTTTTTACTTCGAAATGTTTCATTGATTTCATCGGACGGATAGATGCTTCGGAAAGACAGAGGCACCGGAAGTGTTTCCTGGGAATAAAAGCTCTTTAACCAAGAATGGTGGGTCACAATCCCCCCGGCCTTTTTACTGTCGTTCCTGTAAAAACTTTCCCTTCTTTTCCCCCTTCCTTCCCCCCTCTTTTTAAATCTGTTTTTGTATTTACTATAATATATATATATATTCTTACCCAGACAGTCCGAAATACGCGAATGTATTATATCTTGATTGCAAAGAGACCTTTTGTTATTAAGAGATAGCTACATAGTAATTGCATGTTATACATGGAAAATACTCTTAAAGAGGCGATACGAGTCGACATATATTGCGACATGGGGTTAAATAACAATCTCTTGCTCTCCTGTGGCTGATTATGGCAAATGTTTTCTAATTACTCTGCCAGAACAACCATTTGATGACTGCAACTTCCGTCCCGGAATATCCAAGAGATCTTCGATTGATAAAAGCTCCGGACCTATGGCTAGTCATGTGAGAGTATCAACACTTTGTAGATACACCCGTAAGACGTTTGTTACCTATGTTCTAGCGTTATCATGCCTAAAAAATAGCTCCCAGAATACGTCACAACACAGCGAATACAACTGTTAACAAGATGCCTTTAATACACCGGTAAGCTGCGAAAATACAAGAATGTCTGTCGTAGGAGATGACTATCCAGAATACCACACCAGATGTTACATGCGCGGATCACCTGAAATCTGAAGCCATATAAAAGCTTGGATCTGACCTCCTCTATAAACGAATAAGGTAGTCATCGACTACCAGGCAGAAACGGTATTCTTAGCAAAACACTACACTATTCCATTCGTACGTCATCTTGTATTCTTAGTTCAACACCACTGAAAAGGATGCTACTTTAGAATCAATCATTTAAAGGGACTGCAAGAATGGTATCCTGATTATGCAATTGCTTACGGATAGTACTTACTGATACTTAATTATACGTAGAACTTGGTTGTCTTTAAATACTTGCCAGGTTAGCTGGGTGATCTTTCTGGCCGATCGCATTATCTTACGATCATCATGGTTGCATGTTTTACTAGAGCGAGCATATATTTTTTTTGGGGGGGGTTATTCAGTGGCGGTGCGTGCATAGGCACTGGGGCACTGCGGGAGCGACAGTGCTCTCTCTTCCTCACAGCCTGGCGTGCAGCTTCCTACTTGCGCATGCGCACAGCAGTCAAACACTACGCCGCTGGAACTATGAAGCGTGGTGTTTGACTGTTGTGCACATGCACACATAGGAAGCTGCACGCGAGGGTGCGAGGGAGAGAGAGCACTGTCGCTCCAGCAGTGCCTATGCACGCACCGCCACTGGGTTTATGTCGTCTTGACAATATCGTCTTTCTGTAGCATCTGTCCTATCAATGTAATAGGTATCAGGTTGATAAGTATCATCTTCTTAAATAATCTTTAATGCGTGTGCTTCAAAACTCGCACAATCTATCGTATTGATGTCGCATACATCATCTACACGAAGGCAAAGGAACAACAACAGCGGTCCGATATGTTCTAACTATTCAGAAACGGTCTCTATATGCTCCTCAGTGTGCGATCTTATGTACCATAGATCCTCTCTGTTTACTTGTTAGCGGTGATTATTAATTAATTTCATCTCTTTCCCAAAAATATATCTACATTCCGTATTTCACCACGAGGGGGAGGGAGGTAAATTTATACTTATCTAAAATATTTCAAATATGTATATTTTTAATAAAAACACCGTGAAACAAAGAAGTAAAAATCAATGAAAGATGAGCAAGTTTACATGTCATCTCTGACATATTTAAGCAATTTATTTAGTTCATTTATTCCAAAAGTGAAATGCACCAAAAGATGTATAGATATATCTCATTCGATGTACTTTGAGTAATTAACGTCATTGAAAAATAAAAATAGATAATCACAGACGCTAAACGTTTTTTTCATGGATGCGCGCCAATATATGAAAGAAATTCCAAACCATAAGTTAGGGTAAATATTTATAACAAAATTGTATTACTATATAGAGGAAATTTATTGACTAAAACTAGTCGGAAACTTTTCATAATATTACAGAATGTAAGATAATTTGACCATAAAATTGTGTTAATAAATAGAAAACACTTTGTGAAAAAGGACAAGGAAAACTTGAGGGTTTTTTGACAAACATTTCACAACATAGTGCCCGAGCGCGGTAGCCCATTGGTTAGCGCTCTGGAGTTGCACTCGGTAGGCCCGGGTTCGATTCCAGCCACTGCCAAAAACTGCCGCCGTGTTCATGCGGAGTACGATCACGTTAAACATGTGGGTCCGAAAGTCCTTCCGAGATGTTGGTGGTAGGGGAAGGAGGGTACGGTTCC
Source organism: Amaurobius ferox (assembly GCA_951213105.1). Taxonomy (NCBI): domain Eukaryota; kingdom Metazoa; phylum Arthropoda; class Arachnida; order Araneae; family Amaurobiidae; genus Amaurobius; species Amaurobius ferox. The sequence continues at coordinate 72,690,857 of OX578138.1, read as the reverse complement.
TGTGGATGCCTTCCCCACTAGGTTCCGGTCTAAATTGGGTGGCACTTCCCGACCGTCCAAACAGTTACCTTACACCTTTCTGGTAGGTCGGACGGTCTGGGTTTCAACAACAACAACATAGTGCCCGAATTATGCATTTTTGAACCGCATTGTATAATTTTTTCCACGTTCATGACTGAGAAAATAACACAGACGTGTGATTGAAATTCTAATCGGTGTAATATTTTATTTCACATTAAAATTGAATAACTTAAAAGTAACTACAAATTACCTTAACCACCATTATTTCACGATAACTTATACTGATTTATGAGATAGTCTGACATCTCAATTCAAGATAGTCAACAATAAAGCCAGTTTCACATTTAAACTGACTTGCAATATGTATTATATTGATTTATAAGACAGACTTTTCGAGTAAAAACAATCACCAGTAAAAATAATCTGACATCTTAGACTAAGTTATAAGAGGAATTACACTAATTCATAATCGCCGGCCACACAATTTGTTACCATAAACCCCTGGGTTGGTCGTGTGGTCTGGGCCTTCAACTAATTCATAATCCTTCGTCCTCTGGACGAGTCGGACGGTCTGGGTCTTCAACTAATTCATAATCCTGGCAGCCCATAGAACATTTTTCCACGGGGGACACATGGGGGGGGACACATGAATAAGACGTACAATACGAAATAGCTTAATGCCCTGATTTGCAAAATTGTACGTCCAGGAGATGTGTCTCCCTTGCCCTCTCCTATGGCACCCATGCTCGTAAGATAGAATAATTTCTCAATTCCAGAAAGTGAAAAAACAATTATCATTTAAACTGGCTTACAAGACCAATTATACCAAGACTAACTTACAGGATTGTTTTAAAGACAGTCTGACTTCTCAAGACAAACAACAGGCATGAGAGTTTTACTTTTCATACAGACTTACAAGACAATTTCACTGACTTAGACAAAAAGAAACTTGGAGAATTGTTAGGTGTATTTAAAAAACAACACTTTACAAGTTACTGAATCCTGTTTAGAAGATCTTTAAAGTACGTATTTTGCACATTTAAAAATTTCAAGTAAACCATACTATATACTACTATCTAAAAATAAAAGCTTATACGAAAAAATCATTTATCTTTACCTATTTTCCTGAATCTTTTATTGAAAAAATCTGATTTGAACAGCACATTACTTTCCCTACATAAGGCAATGACTGAATTTGTTTGACGACACGCACATGATGTACAAGATCTATGGCACAATGTTTTAAATGATCAATTGTTCAGCTTTATTAGTTGGCAATGTGTAAAACTATTTTTATTTTACGCAAATCTAACTTGACAATTACTCTAACTTGACAAGAATTATTGCTAGAATCCGGTAAGAAATATATGCAGTCCATATATTAAATGATTTTATTCATTAGAAAATATTAAATGTTCCTCAATTTGGGGGTAATTTTTCTTAATTAAGGATCATTTTGAGCAAATTGGCGACATTTTTCTCCATTTGGCAACATTTTCAAATAGTCTTGAAGTTAGCGATATTTTACAAATTCATCACCGTTGCCAATCTATTTAAGGATATCTGCTACATATTTTATTGTTATGTAACTTTTTCAAAATTGTCTGAATACGTATTACATCTCGCGAAAGGTTCATTCTGCCGTTCTAAAGTTGGTGTCATTCGTTTTCGAATGATAAATCACGTAAGCAAAGATTATTTATTTAACATTATTATAACTCCTGATTTATAAATGATTTTTTTAAAAATTCATTCGAAAATTGGGAGTTATTCCGAATATTCGATTACGTTTTATATCAATAGGGGTCCACTATCCACTGATTGCAATAATTGTTCCATTTTTATTATTTTCCGAATCGATCGTATTCGTTCGTGAGATGTAGCTTCATGAACACACACACTAACATACACACACTAACATATACACACTAACATACACACACTAACATATACGCACATATACACACATACTAACATATACACACTAACATACACACACAAACATATACGCACTTATACACACATACTAACATATACACACTCTAACATATACACTCACTAACATACACACACATACTAACATGTACATACTCTAACATATACACATACTAACGTACGCACACTAACACACGCAGTCTAACATGCACACACACTAACATACACACACTAACATACACGCACATATACACACTCTAATATATACACTCACTAACATACACACATTATCACACACGCACACATACTAACATGTACACACTCTAACATATACACACACTAACATACACACACTAACACACACATGCACACACATTCTAACATGCACACATACTCTAACATGCACACACATTCTAACATGCACACATACTCTAACATGCACACACATGAACATATATACGCATACACTCAAACATCCCCTCAAAAACATTTCATTCGAGTTCAGGGAGGCTTGAAAGGTGATCTTCCGTCGAAATCTAAAGTTCGAAATTTTGACTCAATACTTTTTTCAATACTTTCTTATACATTATACAATGTTTGTTAGGAAAGTAATATTTGCTATTAGAAAATACATTACACACTATTTATTCATCGTTCCCAACCATTCAAACTGCTGCTCATGCATCAGGATGAATCGAGTGGTCAGGATATTAGACACTATTTACTAGCACATATCTAACATCGTACATTAAAACGCAATCATCCTACATGAGTGGAACATTACAAGCGACTTACAAGACAGTTTTTCCATTAAAAACGATCAGTGCAATCTCGGAGAGGCTATAACCACCTTCCGCTACATAATAGGGTGTGGACGTTATTTATCAAAGCAATTTATCTTATCGAAGCAATGTCGGAATTTTCAAAGTAATGGAGAATTACTGGACAAGAAATTGCTTGTTGCATAACACTAGCGAAAAAGGACTAAAATTAACTTCATATCTGTTCATTCGAGATTGACTTTAGTTTTAAGGAAATCGAATGTTAAACTAAATAAACAAGTTATGTTGCATATAATTTATTAATAATCTATTAAGCCCAAAATTATATAATAATCCAAATAGCTCTATAAATAATTTTATACTTGTATACCGGAATATTCTAATGAATGAAATATAAAAAAATATAATGAATCTACTACATGTCGTGAGATTCAATCCAATTAGATTTGTTTTCTCAAGAAATTAATTCCAAATTAATAAGGAAAAATGCACTTTGTGCGAAGGATATGAGAAACTTGTGCAAAGTATATAAACACAAATAAAAAAATCTGATGTGGGCAACACATGACTTTCCTTATATAATGCAATGAATTTACTACTTTTATAGTTAAAAAAATGTTATTCTTATAGTAAATACTTATTATTGAATTAAGATATTGAATTAAGATTATTGAAATAAGATATTGAATTTTCTTCAATTAGTCATCATTTTCATTGATTTAGCGCCATTTTTATCAATTTGGCGAGATTTTAGTTAATTTGGCAACAATTAAAAATGTCGCCAAGTTGGCGACATTCCGCCAAATTCGTCGCCAAAATCTCGCCAAACGTTATGAACGGAGAAATAAGTTATTCTTACAGCAGATAAATGACTATTGGCGTTCAAATACAAAAGTATTATTCAAAGTATATTTTTTCATGAATGGAACGAGCTAGGTCCACGAGAGTGATGTCACCAAATTTATCGCATGGTATTACACATGAAAAGTGAACATGTTTCGCAATAGAAAATATATTTTTTTATATAACTTTTTGATAATGTTTTTGAAAAATGTGCAATATCTCGATAACGGTTCATGTTAGCGTTCTAAAATTTATGTCAATCGTTTTCTAATGAAAAATTACATAAGAAATGTCTATTTGCGTAACTTTATTAGCGGTTTTGGTTTTTGACGATTTTTTCAAAATTTCACGCGAAAATTCAGGGGGGTTCTGAGCATTCGATTGCGTATAAAAACAATAGGCTTCCAGTGTTTACGGATTGTGATTTTTGTACCAAATTTCGTTCGAATCGGTCCATTCGTTCGTCAGTTATCGTTTCCACAGACTCATTGACACACACACACACACACAGACATCACTTCAAAAATGTTTGATTCGTGATCAGGGATGCTTGAAGCGTGCTCTCCCGTCGAAAACTCGAATTCGAATTTTCGACCCCGTCACAATACTTTTCTTATACATTATGTATATAACGAAAGTAATTATAATGCAGCATACAGCTATTTCGAGGATACGTTGTACCCTCTTCTTTAGTGCAAGAGAACCAACAAACCCGAAGTCCAAAAGAGGAAGAGAGAATATCGTACAGGACAGAGCGCCAGTCGCGAAGCGCCTTTAATCTCTAATCTCATTATGTGGTTCTTATCATCAAACTGTGACATTAATTCATTGACCCGTGGTTGGAGGTTGGAGGTTTTTATTTACTACTTTTTATTATTTGACCTAGCTCCTAGTGTGGCAGTTTGTTGCACATTTTGAGTTTAAGCAGTTTGGGGGGTTGATGCAGATCTAAGGGTTACCTGGCAATTTGGCAGTTTAGGGTTTAGAGTATTTTTGTAAGAAAACATTGATCACGATTTTTATTTAATTTCAGCTGTTTGAGTTTTTAATTCCAATTATCGATGTTAAGTACAGCGCGGAGTCTCTGACGAGATTTGGCCTTGCGATGATCATAGTCATGCAGATTGAATACTAGTTCATTAGGGACAGATAGCAAATTATTGTAGAAGTTAAGCGCTAGCTTTTTAATTTGGGCTCTCACGAATTTTATTTTGAAGTCTTTTAATCACCGAGTTTCTTAAATATCTAGGGGCTTTCCTGATACACCTAAGGATTTTATTTTGTCTTGTTTCTAAGGAATCTATGGTAGTTTTACAGGCATATCCCCATACGGGTGCTGCATACAGCATTCCCGGGCAGATGACCGATTTGTAGATTAATAGCTTATTTTGATAACTAAGATTTCCGTTTCCTATCATTGGGTATAGGGCTCCGGTGGCCATATGCGCTTTTTTGATAATATCTGTTACGTGCAATTTCCAGGTCAGGTGGGAGCCTATCGTTACACCTAGGTATTTGGTTGATTTTTCCGCACGTAGTGCATGGTTGTTTATATACAAAGGCGGCGGGGTTTATGTTTCCTAGAGAAGTAGATCCAATGGCATTTATTGGGGTTTAATTTTATTCGCAATTTTTCCAGCCATGTTTGGAGTATGTCTAAGTGTTGTTGTAGCTGTCTGTGCATTTCTGAGAGGTAAGTGTGTTTTGCAAGTATCGCACTGTCGTCTGCATAGAGTGCCAGCTCGGTGTTTGGAGTCCTGGGGATGTCATTCAGGTATATGTTAAAAGTGTCGGGCCCAGGATGGATCCTTGCAGTACACTACTTTTTATGAGCTTGGATGTAGATAAGCTATCTTTAACTCTGACTTGAAAGTGTCTGGTATTTAACCAAAAGAGGAACGGATGCAAAAGAGATTATCTACTCAAAACCTGGATTAAGAAAAAGCCAATCAGAAAGCAGCATGAAGAAAAGTCCAACCAATCCGAAACGAGGAATAACACAAGAGATTGGCGTGCGCAAAGACAAACAGAAATATCCCAACAAGACAAATCAAGTCCAAACAAGAATAAATGAGGCCTAACAAGACGAACAACGGGTTTAAATGACACACAAGAGGCCAAAAGAATAGGAAGAAGAAAGGGGGTGTAAGTTGTTTGACAAAACTTATTTCATATTTTAAAAGTGTTAGAAACTATATCTAGAAGTTTTCCATTTCCTCCTAATATACCAAAATATACTCAGAGAACCCATATATAGAAAGTTATTTCACAATTTTGGTCACACTTTCATTGCTGGAAACAGCACCCGTGAACCGGGATCCTCCTTAATGTGCGTTCATCCGCATGTAAGAACCATTACCTCTAACAGAAGCAAGTAAACTTTATGTGTCATAATTTTGCGAAATTATGTGTATCCAATTGCGTAACCGGTTTCAAATATCTTCAATAATGAGCTCAGGCTACACGAGGCTGCAACTGTCAAGTTCATACTTAAAGAGCCGTCTTCTTCTTCTTCGATTCAGACCTACCCGAAGGTGTTTGGTGTCTATTTGGACGGCCGAGAAGTGCCACACAATTTAGATCGGAGTCCAGGGGGGCGGCATCCAAAGGAACCGTACCCTCCTTCCCCTACCACCAACCTCTCCAAAGGACTTGTGGATCCACATATTTAACGTGTTCGTACTTCGCGAGAACACAGGGACAGTTTAGGAAAAGCCAGGAATCGAACTCGGGCGTGCGCATCAATGCCCACGCGTTAACCACAGGGCTATCACACCCCTACAAAATCCGTCATTTTCAAAATTAGTATCACACTATCACTGCAGATGATAGTACACGGAACTGTTGTTATCTATACTAATAGGAGGACGACCTCTACCACATTATGTTTGCAATAATATATGGTCGCTAGAAGTGGTAGGTACAGCTAGCTTTTTTTTTAATATAGAGAGATGCATCTAAAACATGCTTTATTTTTATAATCTGCTAGCAGTATCACACTATCACTGCAGATGATAGTACACGGAACTGTTGTTATCTATACTAATAGGAGGACGACCTCTACCACATTATGTTTGCAATAATATATGGTCGCTAGAAGTGGTAGGTACAGCTAGCTTTTTTTTTAATATAGAGAGATACATCTAAAACATGCTTTATTTTTATAATCTGCTAGCAGTATCACACTATCACTGCAGATGATAGTACACGGAACTGTTGTTATCTATACTAATAGGAGGACGACCTCTACCACATTATGTTTGCAATAATATATGGTCGCTAGAAGTGGTAGGTACAGCTAGCTTTTTTTTAATATAGAGAGATGCATCTAAAACATGCTTTATTTTTATAATCTGCTAGCAGTATCACACTATCACTGCAGATGATAGTACACGGAACTGTTGTTATCTATACTAATAGGAGGACGACCTCTACCACATTATGTTTGCAATAATATATGGTCGCTAGAAGTGGTAGGTACAGCTAGCTTTTTTTTTAATATAGAGAGATACATCTAAAACATGCTTTATTTTTATAATCTGCTAGCAGTATCACACTATCACTGCAGATGATAGTACACGGAACTGTTGTTATCTATACTAATAGGAGGACGACCTCTACCACATTATGTTTGCAATAATATATGGTCGCTAGAAGTGGTAGGTACAGCTAGCTTTTTTTTTAATATAGAGAGATACATCTAAAACATGCTTTATTTTTATAATCTGCTAGCAGTATCACACTATCACTGCAGATGATAGTACACGGAACTGTTGTTATCTATACTAATAGGAGGACGACCTCTACCACATTATGTTTGCAATAATATATGGTCGCTAGAAGTGGTAGGTACAGCTAGCTTTTTTTTTAATATAGAGAGATACATCTAAAACATGCTTTATTTTTATAATCTGCTAGCAGTATCACACTATCACTGCAGATGATAGTACACGGAACTGTTGTTATCTATACTAATAGGAGGACGACCTCTACCACATTATGTTTGCAATAATATATGGTCGCTAGAAGTGGTAGGTACAGCTAGCTTTTTTTTAATATGGAGAGATACATCTAAAACATGCTTTATTTTTATAATCTGCTAGCAGTATCACACTATCACTGCAGATGATAGTACACGGAACTGTTGTTATCTATACTAATAGGAGGACGACCTCTACCACATTATGTTTGCAATAATATATGGTCGCTAGAAGTGGTAGGTACAGCTAGCTTTTTTTTTAATATGGAGAGATACATCTAAAACATGCTTTATTTTTATAATCTGCTAGCAGTATCACACTATCACTGCAGATGATAGTACACGGAACTGTTGTTATCTATACTAATAGGAGGACGACCTCTACCACATTATGTTTGCAATAATATATGGTCGCTAGAAGTGGTAGGTACAGCTAGCTTTTTTTTTAATATAGAGAGATACATCTAAAACATGCTTTATTTTTATAATCTGCTAGCAGTATCACACTATCACTGCAGATGATAGTACACGGAACTGTTGTTATCTATACTAATAGGAGGACGACCTCTACCACATTATGTTTGCAATAATATATGGTCGCTAGAAGTGGTAGGTACAGCTAGCTTTTTTTTAATATAGAGAGATACATCTAAAACATGCTTTATTTTTATAATCTGCTAGCAGTATCACACTATCACTGCAGATGATAGTACACGGAACTGTTGTTATCTATACTAATAGGAGGACGACCTCTACCACATTATGTTTGCAATAATATATGGTCGCTAGAAGTGGTAGGTACAGCTAGCTTTTTTTTTAATATAGAGAGATACATCTAAAACAAGCTTTATTTTTATAATCTGCTAGCAGTATCACACTATCACTGCAGATGATAGTACACGGAACTGTTGTTATCTATACTAATAGGAGGACGACCTCTACCACATTATGTTTGCAATAATATATGGTCGCTAGAAGTGGTAGGTACAGCTAGCTTTTTTTTTAATATAGAGAGATACATCTAAAACATGCTTTATTTTTATAATCTGCTAGCAGTATCACACTATCACTGCAGATGATAGTACACGGAACTGTTGTTATCTATACTAATAGGAGGACGACCTCTACCACATTATGTTTGCAATAATATATGGTCGCTAGAAGTGGTAGGTACAGCTAGCTTTTTTTTTAATATAGAGAGATGCATCTAAAACATGCTTTATTTTTATAATCTGCTAGCAGTATCACACTATCACTGCAGATGATAGTACACGGAACTGTTGTTATCTATACTAATAGGAGGACGACCTCTACCACATTATGTTTGCAATAATATATGGTCGCTAGAAGTGGTAGGTACAGCTAGCTTTTTTTTAATATAGAGAGATACATCTAAAACATGCTTTATTTTTATAATCTGCTAGCAGTATCACACTATCACTGCAGATGATAGTACACGGAACTGTTGTTATCTATACTAATAGGAGGACGACCTCTACCACATTATGTTTGCAATAATATATGGTCGCTAGAAGTGGTAGGTACAGCTAGCTTTTTTTTTAATATAGAGAGATACATCTAAAACATGCTTTATTTTTATAATCTGCTAGCAGTATCACACTATCACTGCAGATGATAGTACACGGAACTGTTGTTATTTATACTAATAGGAGGACGACCTCTACCACATTATGTTTGCAATAATATATGGTCGCTAGAAGTGGTAGGTACAGCTAGCTTTTTTTTTAATATAGAGAGATACATCTAAAACATGCTTTATTTTTATAATCTGCTAGCAGTATCACACTATCACTGCAGATGATAGTACACGGAACTGTTGTTATCTATACTAATAGGAGGACGACCTCTACCACATTATGTTTGCAATAATATATGGTCGCTAGAAGTGGTAGGTACAGCTAGCTTTTTTTTTAATATAGAGAGATACATCTAAAACATGCTTTATTTTTATAATCTGCTAGCAGTATCACACTATCACTGCAGATGATAGTACACGGAACTGTTGTTATCTATACTAATAGGAGGACGACCTCTACCACATTATGTTTGCAATAATATATGGTCGCTAGAAGTGGTAGGTACAGCTAGCTTTTTTTTTAATATAGAGAGATACATCTAAAACATGCTTTATTTTTATAATCTGCTAGCAGTATCACACTATCACTGCAGATGATAGTACACGGAACTGTTGTTATCTATACTAATAGGAGGACGACCTCTACCACATTATGTTTGCAATAATATATGGTCGCTAGAAGTGGTAGGTACAGCTAGCTTTTTTTTTAATATGGAGAGATACATCTAAAACATGCTTTATTTTTATAATCTGCTAGCAGTATCACACTATCACTGCAGATGATAGTACACGGAACTGTTGTTATCTATACTAATAGGAGGACGACCTCTACCACATTATGTTTGCAATAATATATGGTCGCTAGAAGTGGTAGGTACAGCTAGATTTTTTTTTAATATAGAGAGATACATCTAAAACATGCTTTATTTTTATAATCTGCTAGCAGTATCACACTATCACTGCAGATGATAGTACACGGAACTGTTGTTATCTATACTAATAGGAGGACGACCTCTACCACATTATGTTTGCAATAATATATGGTCGCTAGAAGTGGTAGGTACAGCTAGCTTTTTTTTTAATATAGAGAGATACATCTAAAACATGCTTTATTTTTATAATCTGCTAGCAGTATCACACTATCACTGCAGATGATAGTACACGGAACTGTTGTTATCTATACTAATAGGAGGACGACCTCTACCACATTATGTTTGCAATAATATATGGTCGCTAGAAGTGGTAGGTACAGCTAGCTTTTTTTTTAATATAGAGAGATACATCTAAAACATGCTTTATTTTTATAATCTGCTAGCAGTATCACACTATCACTGCAGATGATAGTACACGGAACTGTTGTTATCTATACTAATAGGAGGACGACCTCTACCACATTATGTTTGCAATAATATATGGTCGCTAGAAGTGGTAGGTACAGCTAGCTTTTTTTTTAATATAGAGAGATACATCTAAAACATGCTTTATTTTTATAATCTGCTAGCAGTATCACACTATCACTGCAGATGATAGTACACGGAACTGTTGTTATCTATACTAATAGGAGGACGACCTCTACCACATTATGTTTGCAATAATATATGGTCGCTAGAAGTGGTAGGTACAGCTAGCTTTTTTTTTAATATGGAGAGATACATCTAAAACATGCTTTATTTTTATAATCTGCTAGCAGTATACAAGTTCTTCGCAAGGAATATATAATATAAAGAAACTTTAAATGTACAACTGTGTGCAAATTTCTGTAGTATTCTAAATAACATTGTTATTCTAATAAACTACTTAATTTAATTCTCTTAAAAAGAAATATAAGAATATCTGTTCTCATTATTCAAAATTATCTTCACGTGCGATCTTAAGAATAAAACATCCTGGTCCTGCTTGTAAAAAAATTTACAAAATATATGAAATTAGATCGATATTTACCGAAATTGGTATAAAATTGGATCAACATATGCTAAAATGAGAGCGCTAAAATAGTTTCAACAATTGGCAAAATTTTATACATGAGTTTAAAAACTATTTGCCAAAATAAAGCTGAGGACTTGAGAAATTATATAATAACCAGAACCTAATATTATATATATTAATCAGCATATTATATATTAACCAGAAATTATATATTAAACAATCTTAAAAAAATATATACTACCATGAAATTGACTTTTAATACATTTTGTAATTATTTAAATCTGAAAATAATTAATAAAAATCGTCTACTGTATAAACCCATTTGGATTAATTCTATTGCTTAGCAACATGATATCATTTATTACTTTCCTTATACTCGTATACACAGCTTTATATAAGGAAACTTTTGTGACGTGGCTGAAAATTCGAGTTTTCGACGGGAGAGTACGTTTCAAGCATCCCTGAACATTATAATCAGACGTTTTAGAGGTGATGCCTCTGTGTGTGTGTGTCAGTGAGACTATGCAGACGATATCTGACGAACGCATGAAGAGATTCAAATGGAATTCGGTAAAAAAATTACAATTCGTGAATACAGGAATCCTATTGAATCCTCTAGTATATTCCCTTATATAAAATAATGTATAAGGAAAGTAGTATGACGGGGTCGAAAATTCGAATTCGAGTTTTCGACGAGAGAGCGCGTTTCAAGCATCCCTGATCGCGAATCGAACATTTTTGAAGTGATGTCTGTCTGTGTGTGTGTGTGTGTGTGTGTATGTATGTGTGTATGTTTGTGTGTGTATGTGTGTGTCAGTGAGTCTGTGGAGACGATAACTGACGAACGAATGGACTAATTCGAACAAAATTTGGTACAAAATTAACAATCTGTGAATACTGGAAGCCTATTGTTTTTATAAGCAATCGAATGTTAAGAACCCCCCTAAATTTTCGAGTGAAATTTTGAAAAAAATCATTAAAAAATCAAAATCTCTTATAAAGTTATGCAAATAGACATTTCTTATGTAATTTTTCATTAAAAACGATTAACATCAATTTCAGAGCGCTAGCTTGAACCGTTCTTGAGATAATGCACATTTTTCAAAAAAAAAAAAAATTATCAAAACATTATATAAAAACAAAAAAAAATATTTTCTATTGAGAAACATGTTCACTTTTCATATGTAATATCATGCGATAAATTTGGTAACATCATTCTCGTGGATCCTAGCTCGTTCCATTCATGAAAAAAGATACTTTAAGTAATACTTTTGCATTTGAACGTTTTTGTAGTCATTTGATACTTTTGTAGTCATTTATCTGCTATTAGAATAAACTGTTTCTCCGTCTATAACGCTTGGCGAGATTTTGGCGACGATTTGGCGGTATGTCGCCAACTTGACGACTTTTTAAATGCTACCAAATCAAAGAAAATCTCGCCAAATGGATAAAAATGACACTAAATCTATGAAAATAACGACTATTTGACGAAAATTCAATATCTTGGAAAAAATATAAGTATCTACTATAAGAATAACCTATTTTGTTTTTACTGTAAAAGTAGTAAATACAGGGTGGTCATAAAAAACTTCTCCGATATATGAACCCCTAGCGGCCTATCTGCTCAACCAATCGAAAGGAAATTTCAGATATTGTTATTTGAAGGTATGCGCTCGAGATTGTGATGACTTCAAGCAATAGAGCTCTCGCGGCTACGGTTACAGTGAAAAAAAAATTTGAAATTTTGGAATGGCAACACCCACTTTTTTTCCTGCGCAAATTGATCAGCCCATTGAAAAACCATAAATGGAGTTGGAACGATACACGTATGATGAAAATTGGCGGCGTAAAACATTTGCTAAGAAGAACATTGTAAAGGACCGATGACAGCACAAGAGAGGAGAGAGAAAAAACTTTTATTGGAATTACAAGCTTTCAAAGTGCTCACCTTGGCAGACAATAACGCATTGCATGCGGGAGATTGTTGACAACAATGACGAATGTGACATCGCAGGAGGAATGTGTATAACTTCACGTTTTATGGCATCTTTCAATTCTGACAAATCTCGTGGATTTGATGTGTACACCTTAGATTTCAGATAACCCCAGAACCAGAAATCCATCGGAATGAGATAGGGGGATCGCGGTGGCCACGAAACTGCAAAGTTACGGGAAATGACTCTATCACCAAAGTTCTGTTGCAGCACTTGTCGAACACATGTAGCCATGTGTGGAGGAGCACCAACTTGAAACCATACAATGTCATTAACGACATTTCGCTGCTGCAATTCTAGTATTACGTAATTCAGCAACATTTTTTTACACCAAGGACCTGCGATGGAGCACGTTTGCATACCATTGGAAGTGACCTCTTCAAAGAAGTACGGACTGAGAAAGAATGTGCTTGCGATACGGCACCACGCAGTCACTTTAGCTTCGTATAAAGGCACTAGTGCCACATCATGAGGATTTTCGTCATCCCAGTGAACGCAGTTCTTGGAGTTTACGTTTCCAGTTAAGGAGAAATGTGCCTCATCCGTCCATAATATCCGCAGCGGCCACCTTCTATCTTCATCATATCTGATGAGGAAAAAATTCGCCAAGGCGACACGCTGTTGCTCGTCTCCAGGTTGCAAAATCTGGACGCGCGACTGTGGTTTTCGGTACATCCAAATTGAGAGCAACACTTCTTTCAGTACGCAATGGACCTGCAGTAATCGTATCATGCACTTCTGCAACAACTTCAACAGGAACATGTGGTGGTCCGGATCGCTGTCTATCACATGTGCATCCAGTTTCTTCAATTTTTTTTTACCAAATCACGTACAGTTCGTGCGGAACATGGGTCTCGTCTTAGCTTATGATTTCGCCAATAAACTCGCATTTCTTCGGCAGCATTTTCCCCGTTCAGATGAAACAGCTTTATCAATTCACCTCGTTGTTGTCCTGTAAGTGTCATCTGTTGGCACATTCGAACACCTGATTGAAGAAACATTCTCCCTATACTGCTTATTAAAGGTTTTCCACAAGCAATGCTTTGTACATGGTGTTCTGTGATTGGTGATTCTACTGTACATCCCTGTGAATTCTGCAGAGTGCGGCAATGCACATCCTCTCTGTGTAGTCATTGGTCCTTTACAACGCTCTTCTTTGCAAATGTTTTACGCCCGCAAATTTCGTCATACGTGTATTGTTCCAACGCCATTTATGGTTTTTCAATGAGCTGATCAATTTGCGCAGGGAAAAAGTGGGTGTTGCCATTCGAAAATTTCAAAACTTTTTCACTCTAACCGTAACCATGAAAGCTCTATTGTTTGAAATCATCACAATCTCGACCTTCAAATAACAATATCTGAAATTGCCTTCCGATTGGTTGAGAGGATAGGTCGCTAGGGGTTCATATATCAGGGAAGTTTTTTCATAACCACCCTGTACATTGCATTATATAAGGAAAGTCATGTGCTACCCACATCAGTTTTTTTTAAACGCAATCGAATGTTCAGAATGCCACTAAATTTTTAGTGAACTTTTGAAAAAATCATCCAAAAATCAAAACCTTAAAAGTTACGTAAATAGCTATTTCTTATGTAATTGTTCATTAGAAAATGATTGACATAAACTTTAGAACGCTAGCATGAACCGTTCTTGAGATATTGCCCATTTTTAAAATAAATTTATCAAAGAGTCCCATAAAGTAAAAAATATTAACTATTGTGAAATATGTTCAATTTTCATATGTAATATCATACCATAAATTTGTTGACATCATTCTCGTCGACCTAGCTTGTTCCATTTCGAAGAAAATATACCTTGGATAACACTTTTGAAGTTGGACGCCAATAGTCATTTATCTGCTGTAAGAATAATATATTTCTCCATCCATAATGCTTGGCGAGATCTTGGAAATGAATTTTTCGGAATGTCACCAACTTCGCGACTTTTTTAAATATTGCCACATTAACGAAAACGTCGCCAAATTGATAAAAAATGAAGCTAAAGCAATTAATAATGATTAATATAACGAAATGTAACGACGACTAATATAACGACTAATATGATGAAAATACAATTTCATGGAAAGAATACAAGACTATACGAGTACTATAAAAATAACCTATTTTTCCGTCCGTAATGGTTGGATAACATTTTGGTGATGGATTTTTCGGAACATCCCCAACTTGGCGACTTGTCAATGTAAATGTTGTCAATGTAAATGTTATCAAATTGACAAAAATGTCATCCAACTGTTAAAAATTCGCCAAATCGAAGAAACTGATGCTGAATCAATAAAATGACGACTTATTGATGAAACCAATATCTGGAAAGGACATAAGAATAGACTATTAGAATAACTCATTTCTCTGTCATCCATCCGTCCGTAACGCTTGGCAAGAAATTTAGCGGGACGTCGCCAATTTGGAAATTTTTTAAAATGTTGCCAAAGTGACAAAAATTTCGCCAAACTGATAAAATTAGTGCCAAATGATTTTATACGCCAAATGATAATGTTTCGCAAATTCTGATTTCCGTCATATAACGTGCATACATTCCAGTATATAAGAAATGCTCTTCTTTCAGTTTGTCTGTAACTCTTGGCGGTGTATATGGCAAACTTGCTGAATACTCTAGCGAAGTATCGCAAACTTGGCGATTTTTAATCCAGATTGATGAAAATTTCGTCAAAATTGCTAAAATGACGCATAATTGGTGAATTAATTATTAAAAAATTTTAATATATGGACTATATCGCTTCTCAAGGATACTATCAATATTGATAATTGTTAATTTAGAGTTGTGTGAAATATAAGTTAATCCGATACTTTGATATAGTATTACATGTTGTCATCCGAAAAATCGCTAAATGTACAATTCAACGTACCGTGGATTCCAACAGTACCGGGGACCTCATACATTATTTTTTGACTGTGAAATGAGTAAGTTCATTGGATTATATAAGGACAGTCATGTGTTGCCCACATTAGCTATTTTTCAAAATAAATTTTCAGGAAAAATATCGTCTGCATAACTCGATATAGGAGGTTCCTTTTCAACACTTTCCAACATAGTTGAAAATTGCTTATGACTTTGGTCATTCTGTCTGTCTGTTCGCACGCTAACTACCGTAAAAATGATTTATCAAATTGGAATTTTAGTAAGTTGTTCAGACGGTCTGTGGGACTTCTGGGAATATAAATGAATAATATCACCAATTTAGTTTTAGATTGAACCCGGGTTGAAAAAGTGGAATACATTGAACCTTATGGGACCTAATTTTTCAAACAATTTTTAAGCAAAGTTAAAATTCGCAAATTGCTTTGAAAATTTTAGGAAATATTCAAATTATCACATAAAATATATATAAGAATATTTGAGCAAAATATGTTAGGTAATTTTTTAAATAAAAATTAAAATAATAATTACACCCTTATGATATGAAGAGATCACGTGACCCACTTCAAAATAAAATATGTTATCCATATTTTTCCCCAGTGTCAAAATAGCGATTTTTAAAGTTCTTTCAAATTTATATTTAGTGTTGCATCCGTTCTAAAAACGCTTTATTTTTGAGTATTTTCTGTGCATCTATATTCTGCACCAACGTAATTACAATATTTTTGAGTTTAAATGATCATCAAAGTTTGGTTATTTCTACAACAAAGCCTAATTTTAACGCATGCAGAATGTAAACAAAGCACGCTGTAAGATAAGTTGTATAAGAATTGCTGAACTTTTTAACGAAAAGTTATTTAGCTCTGGAGTCTGGAATATAGGTGATATGAATCAAATATTAATTTTTTTTGCATAGACAAGTAGACGATTTTATAGCATTGCTTTTTTCAATGAAGTTTTAAGCATGGAGTAAACAAAACTTATACTTCCGTGGTTTTCAAGTAAAATACATTATTGTATTGTGATAATTTAAAAAATATCACCGCTGAATGTATCGCATTTTAGAGATATTTAAATAAAATTGCATTGCAGTTGCAAACTGTTTCATAATCAATGCTTTATGCATGATTGATCTTTGTTGTTTTATTAATATCTCCACAACCCCTGGTATTAGAAACTCGAAACACGCACTACCTTTTAATGGTCTCCATTTATCGTCTCCACAGACTCACTGACACACACACACACACACACACACATACAGACAGACATCCAAAAATGTTTGATTCGTGATCAGAGATGCTTGAAACGTGCTCTCCCGTCGAAAACTTGAATTCGAATTTTCGACCCCATCACAATACTTTCCTTATACATTATGGGTATAAGGAAAGCAATAATAAGCAATATTAGCATATAATAAGCAATATATAGCATGTTTGAGTTTCAAAAGGGCGCAAGTCATTAACATTTCAATAAGTCCTACCCAGCCACTATAGAAAACAAATTCAAAATTCATTAGCATAATCGATCAACATGATAAGAGTTAACATGTTATATATCTCGAACTTTTTTAATAATTCATTTAATGGTCGGGTAAAAATGTTTGGATTTGCAAATAGCGTAAGTCACGAACATTTATTTCGTTAAATCCAACTCCATCACTATATAAAACTAATTTAGAATCTATGAGCACAATCAATCAACCTGATGAAGATTAAAATGTTATATATGTCAGATATTTAATAATTCATCGAACGGTTTTTTGTTATTTACACAAAATGTTTTTGTTGTTTAGTGAAAATTTTAAAGCTTACGGCCTTTTCAGAGATCCGTTTAGTACTTGACTATAACTATTGCCAAATCTGTGCCATGCATAATAATTTTTATCCAGATTTTCTTTTTCGTCATTGAGAACCTTTTTCATCTTTTAAGTGCATAATTGTCATTTTTAATACATTTGATTGCTTAAAACACAACCACAAACCAGATGTTTAAATAACTGTTTGTGACGATGGATTACTGATGAATTACGATGGATTACGATTATTGAATGAAGAGAACGAAGCCATTTTTAAAAATAAATAGTGTGCATGTGAACTGTTTCTACCCTTTTTTTATCTACATCGAAATGGGACGATTAAACTAAAAAAATTATAAAAATTAAAAATGAGCAAATAATTAATGCTTAAATTTAAAAAAAGTTTATGAATGCATAAAGTGCGTAAGCGTACTTTAATAGACTGATGTAGCGCTAAATGCAACAAATTTAATATATAATATAAGCAGATGTGTGAGTTTTTCAAAGAAATATTTATACTAAATCCTCGCTAATTTGCACCCTAATAATTTGAAAATAATTTAATTCGAACAACTTTGCACCTCAAAAATTCGCTTAGTTGAATTGCAATTGTGTTTGAATTGCAAGAAGAAGCGTAACAGAAGCATAGCATACTAAATATTCGTAAATAGTGTAAATAAAACCACCTTCCACCCCAAATATTTACTTAGTTGAATTTCAGTTGTGCTTGAAATGTACTAAGAATATACTAGTCTAATGTACTAAGAATGTACTAGTAGGAAATGTACTACGAATTGAATGTACTAGTAAGAAATGTACTACGAGTTGAATGTACTAGTAAGAAATGTACGACGACTGCACTAATAAGAAATGTACTAAGAATGTATTAGTGCATTGTACTAAGAATGTACTAGTATAATGTACTAAGAATGTACTAGTCTAATGTACTAAGAATGTACTAGTAAAACCTGTACTAAAATGTACAAGTAAGAAATGTACTACGATTATGCTAGTAAGAAATGTACTAAGAATGATCTAGCAAGAAATATAATAAGAGTACTAGTAAGAAATGTTCTAAGAATGTACTAGTAATGTACTAAGAATGCCCTAGTAAAAGTGTTTGATATGTACTAGCATAAGAAACATTTTAAAATGCTTCGAACAATTAACCTTCCTTCCAAAAAATTCGCTTCCAACTAAACTTAAAATGTGCAAAGATACATAACAGAAACATAGCATAGCAGGGAGTGCAGTATCATCCATCACAAAGAGCACTCTGAATCGCACAATTCAACAACTTCAAGCTGAAAAATCATTTATTTGCTAAAATTCAGCGCAGTTTAAAATATTAGTAAATACATAAATTTTAATACCTATTAAACATCATTAAATTCGAAGTAAAAGGAAAATACATATGGCACTTTCAAAAATACAAAAAAAATATAGAACTATAAAAAAATGCCTTGAATGACACTTATCTCACATATTGGCTTTTAATAGCAAAGCAATAAAAATGTTCATTTCTTCTGCATCGAATTTCAGCAGAATTTACCAACCACCAAATATATCCATAGTTCAGAAAACAGCCAAATTTAATAAAACTCTGATAGTTTTAAATCTTGAGTAGATACAAACTTGGGCAAATAATGCAGCAGCAAATAATATTTAGTAACCATATACCTACTCATAAGCTTAGCATACGTTTTGCCCTAAATAGTCAGATAAACATTCAAGCAAAGATATATCAATGCATTTATTTACTACCAATGACATCAGCAACGACATATATAAATTTAGCTTCGAAATCTATTGATGAGGTAGGTCTCTAGAACCGCCTTACATGAAATTCAAAGACTTCAAAGAAAATTTAAAACATTAGTGGTATGTCTAGGAACATCTAGAGCCTAGCATAATGAATCACAAAGTTCCGCGAAAATTTGCAAAAGTTCTCAAAATTTATAAATGAGTAAAACAATTTAATTTATTAAAGTTTAAACGCAACAATTTTACTAAACCAAAATCATTACAAAGTATATGTGTGTCATTTTTATGAACAGTAATTAATAAATGGAAATAGATAATAAATGTTTCTGTAGCATTTTATTCAAAAGTATGTGTTAATAACTATTTATTAACCCTACGGTATTATACGGCTATTTTGTAATCTTTTAATGTCGAACCTAATACGTGTTTAATAAAGTATAAACCCATTTAAAAGAATACAAAATATTTAAATTTGGTAAAATTTAGTTAGATTAAACGTTTCTAAACCTTCAATTAACCGGATACCGGAAAAAATCCACCGTCCCATCACTAATTCGTATTTTACGGTGCCCAAAACAGTGAACTCATCTTGAACTAAAATTCGAAGTTTAAGGTCCACTACAATATTTCCCCTAATCTCATATTATATTGATAAAAAAATAAAAAGAATAATCCCCATAAATTCCCTTTTATTCTCGAACATCTCTCAAGGGACTCTCTTAAGGCATATAAAGGAGATTGAAAATATTTTTGCATTATGTTTTAAGATCTTTATCGTATAAAGAAGCTGAACAGGCACTCTCTCTAAAAGGATCTTATCTTCTTATATTTTTTTTACTTTCTATGGATTATTACATTATTCTTCCACGTCATTTTGTAACAAAGTTTTTGAAATTAAGCATCTTAAGAGATCAGGGTCGAACATTGTATGCATAATTGTTAATATTTTATATGTTTCATATTTTTACTGTAATAACTTAAAATGTAGAATATGGAATATTGTTCACTACATGGCTTACCTAACATTATCAAATCTCTTTCTTATGTATAGGACGATCGCAAACTCTTTCAACAATAAAAATGGGTTATAGTACACATCAAGACGAGCAATATTTGTAATGGAACCTAGAACCACATTTCACTAATAGAACCCGAAAAGGGTGAAGTTGCATATCCACGTTGATCCTTCAACAATGAAAAAAAAGACTACACTTAGTTTAGGAAATTTTCTAAAAAAAACTAATTTAGGAAATTTTCATTTCCATTAGCATCAGATAAAGACTCAAAGTAGCTGCTCAAAGTGGCGTCCTACGGTGTTGCTGAACAGCCGACACGGCCGAATGAAGGACTGTTGCAACCTCTCTTAGACTCCTGGTGCAGTGTTTGTTGATCTTGTCCGCAGCAACAACAATTCTTCGATATCTTTCAGGGAGTCCACAGATGTCTGGTACACCAATGTTTTCATGTGCATCTAGAAGAAATCCAGTGGATCAGACTGTAAAGAGCGTGAAGGTCAAACTACAGGTCTACCTCATCCAATGCGTCATCCAGGATATGTCACATTTAGAAAGTATCAAACTTTGGTGGAAAAGTGTGCTGGATCCCCATCATTCATAAACCGCATGTGCGATGAGTGGGGCATCTTGCAACAGACAGGGAAGCTCTCCAGGAACACACGGTACATTGCACCGGTCAGACGTTCCAGCAGGAAGTAAAGTCCCACCAGACAATCACCAAGGAAACCTGCCCAGATGCCAAACCTGGCAAATCTCTGCTACTGTGTACGAGGGTTAGTGACGTGTTTATATTCTTGATCCCAAGCATGATGGTTTCTTGTGTTCACACGGAGTGCGGGCATGTGGGTCCGTAAATCTTTCTGATAAGATGGTGGTAGGGGAAGGGGGTATTGTCCCTGTGCATGCCTCTCCCAGTGGGTTAAGGTTTAAATTGAGTGGTACTGTCTCGGCAGACCAAACGAAACCTTACGCCTTCGGCAAATCGGACGATTATGGATAAAACTTTATTATATCGTATTTCAATATATATTTACACAAATGTAATTTGGCATTTTCCCCTTACTTATTTCAAGTAATGTAAAACATTAAGGTATTGCTTTACCTATTACCACTTATTTCCCCAAATCATCTTTCATTTCACTAATGCAATAACTGCCATGTTAAAACTGCGTCACAAAATGTCAAATTCGCGTTTCTACTTTATATCCTTTAAGTGAACTTCATGTGCCAACGAAACCAACGCCAGTCAAATAGATCTTCCGGTGTCCATTATACACAGAGAGGATTTTGAAATAATTAGTATTTCAGACGATCCAGTCTAATGCAATCAAAGGAAAGGATACGGTTTTCGGCTCTAAGACTAATTAGTTTAAATAACAGTGATGGGATTTTATGTATGTTGATAGATGATGTTGGCCGGGAAAAAGCCTGTATGTAAAATGAAAAACAATATAATATTAGATTCTCATTAACCTGCTGGGAAACAGAATTTCACTAATTATAAAAATCTGATGTGGACAGCACATGACTTTCACTGCAGACTTAAATTCATATTTCCTTTATTTCTTTAATAGTTCATTAGATTGAATTTAATAACAATAACATAAGAGTTTAACCAAATAACATTAAATTTGCATTTTCAATTCAATTTTTGTTTCTATTTGGTAATTGGACATTTTTCCGATAGCGGCGTAACAAAAATGCAAGATATCTCAAATAACTTGAGAACGGTTAGTCCTAAAGTATAATGGAGTGTGTGATATTCTTTTCCTCGTCAAAAATTGCGTATAAAACAAGAATTTAATTGATACATTTCAACATATGTAGTATTCTTTTCTTTTTTTAGATTTTGGCAATTTTTACTGGCCATTTCGTAAAAAAAGGCCCGATTCATCTTTTCCGAATCATACCAAATTCTAATCAGCATCAGAGTATCCAGCAAGTAACTTATCTACCAAATTTTGTGAAATTTGGGAAATTAGTATTTTGGCTAGAGTGGATAAATGAAATTTTTAAGAACCATTTCGCAAAAAAAGCTGGTTCTGCTTTAACGAATCGTACTAAAAACTAATCAGCACCAGGGTCACATCCAAGTGACTTACCTACCAAATTTTATGGAATTCAGTCCATTAGTTTTTGAGTTAGAGTGGATACATACATTGCACAGACACACAGACAGACAGACAGACACATACACACCCGTCACGCTAAAAATAGTTTTCTCGTATTCTAGAGGTCTCGAAACGTGTAGATCCGTTAAAAACTCGAGTTGAGATTTTCGGCATGATTCCAATACTTTCCCTATACATTACCATGTATTACATGGAAAATAAAAATAGAGCTCATAAAAATGGGTACACATATTTATCAGTCCCCAAGTAGTAGGGTACAGAGCTAATAGTGGACAGACAGCCTTAAGGATTTTTTAACTTTGATAAATCGTAAGGAAATTGCTTTTCACGAAATGTTTTATCCATGTATTCATTTATTTTTGAATGGACCCTAAAGTCTAAGCGGGCAGTGGACACCTGTGATTTATAAAGTAAATTGCTCTATTTTTTAGAAAAATACGTTAGTTTTTTAATTTATTATTTATTATGAAATGTACTTTCAGAAATATACATTTAATTAGCAATATCTGACTTCTATAATATTTCAAAATGAATAAGTAAAGTTTCCCTATACCTCACTAGGATAAACGTATGATTTTTATCAATTGAATCATGCATAGCAATAAGACAACATGTCTTCTATCGTATTTTTTCCAGTCTACAACTTTCTCTATGATTCTTTAATATACAAAAAATGATATGCACAAATACATTTATCGTATTCTACTCGAATGTGTTTCAGTTTATTTATTTACTTATTTTATTTTATTTCATTTTTATTGTCTTTATAACTTCTTTTGTGTGTGTTGTAAATAGCTAGTCTGCACTATTTCTTAGTCTACTTTTCCTTTCACGTAAGTTTTTATTTATTTTCATCACTAAAATACTATTTTCATTTTATTAAGACACAAAAAGAAAAACATTGTGTTGTCTCGGAGAAGTGCATTTCTCGGGACTTTTTGGCCAAAACATTCTTTGGAGGAACTTACTATACCTAGCTTCTTTGAAGAATAAGTTGGAGTTTGAAAAATGGATGGGATATATCTTTCTATTCCAGGTTTCAAATTCACAGTTATATTAAGAATCATAGATCTACTACGGTTAGAAATTCAGGATTCTAAAATAGTTGTTGTGGATACAGTATACTTCTCATCTGAAACAATAAGATTAGAAAATGTGTGTGTTAACAATTCAGACACTATTTCGAAAATCCGCCAAATATATTTTTTTTGTATTCTGTGCCAGTCTATTCTAAATCATCTACAGTCTTGAAGCAATTTTGAGTGGAACCATCCATGTTACATTTTAATGTTTCTAAAAAAACTCCTATACCAGGCTGATTTTGAGGAGAGTTTGAAACTTCTTTTCCCTTTATGCATTAACTATAGTCAACATTGTTTGCTGAAAATGGATATTTTCCGAAAACCACTTTTACCACTGTAGGAGTATCTTTGTTTCTTAAACCATCTTCTAAAGTTGGATAAAAAAATTTCCGTTTTGTGGAAAATTTTGAAATTTCCGTTGGGGATCAGCCTCTCTACAGACGTCCATCAGAGGTTTGAAGACACTTACAAGAGCAAGTTGTAACAAATGTGTGCTTTTTGGATGGAAGGCCATTAAAATAATATAGTTATCCCTTCAAAAATCACTTACTTCTGGTGTTACACGTGATCGATGCCCATCCACAAATAAGATCACAGACCTCGCAATATTTTAATCATGTTTGCATGGCTTATCATCTTAGATGATTTGGAATCTTGGAAATGCCGCTTCGATCAATACATACCAAACGTGACATTATGGCACTAAACCCCTCTATAAAGGTTCTGTATTCTCCTTAGAAAATGTCTGCACTTGATATTAGAAATCAAGAGAACTATTAACCTTTTATCACAATCTTGAAGATTGTTCTAATATTTCCCCCCCCTTCCGTATTCTACTCTTATATGCTGTGCGTTAATAAGATCGTGGACGAAAGGCAATTAATTGTCAAATGACCGCTTTGCTTGAAATAAAGACTTTTCAAAAATCATAAGTCTGCAGAAAAAAACGGATTTTCATAACAGTAACAAAATGCATCTTCTTATCACTTCTGTAGCTCTTTTTGCTGTGGTACTGTGGTGCACAAAAAGAAATAAGATGTTTAAATTGGATTTTAGATTACTTATTTATGAACATAATATATCTTTTAACATTATCGCAAAATCGTACGTAGATGACTTATACATAGTGGTACTTATACATAGTGGACTTATACATAGTGGACTTATACATAGTGGTCGTACATAGTGGTTTATTAAATTGCACATTGCATTGTTTGCCGCTGATAACCCTCCAATTATTTATCTTTCGCGCGAGTTCTGTAAAAGAATATTAATTAATATAATACTAAATTGATTGCACCATTTTAATTTTAACAATAAATCATTTATTAACAACATAAAATACTTAATTACTTAATTTACAACAATTATTATTCTTATTAATTATTTCATCGGAGGGAGACAATGTGATACCATTATTAAAATGCCTAAAATGTGTTGACGACCTGTATTATGTTTCGGGAACATATACCTTCAAGGCTGTCTTGGCTTGGCCACAAGCTCGTACTTCCCCGATCATGTTACTTGAATCAACTCGCAGTGTAATTCGTCAACACGTAATTCGCCGATCATTGTACTGCTGACTTGAACAACCGTACTTATTTCATTCTCTTAGTCTGTTTTCTCCACATATCTAGTCTTTATGTAAGTCTCGTGCTCCTCAATGTCAAGCTGTTAATCTGTTAACCTCCATTCTCACCAAGTCGTCGTACTGTATTCCATAGGTTGTGGCTCTTTTTGCCTCAGGCCTGTCACTCCTCGTTTGCTCTCATTTGCGGCAATCAGGGTGACGCTACAAGCACCTTCTCCATTGGTCAGCCTTTTATCCAATGTCGTTACTTCACATTTTCTCAAAAGTCCTCCAACCCCCTTCTGTCTTGACACTCCTCAATTTATGGTTTTATCTTGCCTTTGGGTTCACGTGTCGCAAACACTGGCGTCATTGAGTCTGGGGGTATTTTTTGACGTTTCAGACACAATAAATAATGTACATAAAACTGTCTCACCGTAACAGTGCGAAATCTATTTCTGGTCTTACTGGTACGTTAAACTTCGACGCTGCGCCTACACAACTACTTATATAGCAATTATAAGAATCAATTACCGCTTTAACTTCAATACCACTTGTATTACCGAACGGACAGCAAGCTGACGACCGGAGTGGCTGCTGCCGGGTCTGAATCCTAGGTACGAAAGGCATAATTTGAGTATGCACGAGTCAATAACTAAAGAACACCTTGTGAAAAATATAAAAAAAGCTTGATTCCATGTAATTTCTCTTATGCATAAACGTCTGTAATGATTTAGAATCTACTCTAAGTCACTGTGGGAACCTTTGGTGCACCAGAGCAACATGGATCATGGCAAAATGACTCACACTTCACACCAATGACAATGTTCTTAGAACCTAGCATGTGTGGTGTGACCAAAGAAAATTAAATTTCGTTCGAGTTGATCTTGATCCTTCGCACTCTGTACACACCCTAAAACATATACATATAAACACCGGAACATACGCAGTAGAATCAGAGAAAAAATTATAACTTTACTTATATAACCGATTGGTCTAATTATAACATAAGTGAGAATTTTGAAAATGTTACAAATTTTTTATTATAGAACTCGGCCTCATATTCAGACATGAAGATGATGTCTTCATATCCTGATACTTTACATTAGTGAGAAATTTTGTTCCAAAGGTTGCGAAATTACCATATTTATCGTCATGTTCATCACTAAGTCTCTTATAGACAGAGCTTCGAAACTAATCGAGCTTATCTCAGACGTAAACTATTTTACAAAAATAAATTACAAATTGCAAACAACAAAAAATACAATATCTATAACTATAATTTAGCAAGCTAAAACTATTTACAAGTTGTTTCCTAATGTACTTATGCAATAATTATGAAGTTGTCACTAAATGTTAAATTCGAGATTTGGCGCCATATATTAAAGTGGCTTTAATTGCTTACAGGAGCACGGTATGTGAAATGAAATGGCGCTAATATGTTTAGAATAACGACTGAAATAATTAGTACCCCAAGTGATTCCGATTAATGCATTCGATAAAACGAATACATGTTTCATTCTTCAGATTAAAATAAGAACTTATAGTTTCTTATTTTAATTATTAGTGTCTCAAGTGATTCTGATTAAAGCATTCGATAAAACTAATGCATGTTTCATTCTTCGGATTAAGTGACATTAAAATAAGAACTTAAAAAGAAGACATTGAATTAAAATTCCTCCCTATGAGCATAACAAGAATTACTGTACAATATGAGAAAATCAATATTTTGATCGAAAAAAATCTGGCTTAAGGAGTTATCTTCTTTGAATGAAAACTTGTTTGTGAAATCGCTATTAAAATTATGAATAAGACAATTTCTCAAGTTTTCCTTTTCCTTTTCTTTCTTAATTTTTCATATATACAAATAATTTTAAGTATATATATTTGGCATAAATATAAACCCATAACTGACATTTAATACTCAATTACATTTAATATTTCATTTAACAGTTTCGGAGATGTTTAATGTCCCTAGAATACAGTTTTCCTCAAATTATGTTAATAATTTTATCCAAATTCAAAAGACCATAAGAACATTGAGTAATACATAATGAACATTAAATAATTATTTATAATCAGATGAAATGTACATTTTAATTAATTAATTAAATGAATTTCATAATGAATTTATTATGAATAATAAATTATGAATAAGAAAATTTCTCGAGTTTTCCTTTTCTTTCTTAATTTTTCATATATTAATAATTTTAAGTATATCTATGTAGCATAAATATAAACCCATAACTTACATTTAATAATCAATTACATTTAATATTTCATTTAACAGTTTTGGAGATGTTTAATATCCCTAGAATATAGTTTTCCTCAAATTATGTTAATAATTTTCATCGGAACATAAAAACATAATTTTTTATCCAAATTCAAAAGACCATAAGAACATTGAATAATACATAATTAATATTAAATAATAATTAATAATCAGATGAAATGTACATTTTAATTAATTAATTAAATGAATTTCATAATCAATTGTATTTAATGAATACAATTTAATGAATTACATTTTATGTTCTATATTAAAAGGATGAATCCCGTGCTGTTCTTTTCAAGGCTTCATATTACCTTAAATCTGAATATTTTTAAAGCAGTAACAATTTTTATACTTGCTAGCAAACATTTAAAATTTATACACAAGTAAGGGAAAAATATTTGGAAAGTTTCCTTTATCTTTAACCTTTTGTAAATTTATTGCATTTTCATTAGAACGTATATTAAGAAATGAAAAATTACAATTTTTTTAAAGGCGAAAGTCTGTAAAACGTAAACATAAAACGAGTAATTAAACTTGAGTTCTTTCATAGCCAGAACAGTAAAACTCATTTGTTCTCATTACTTAAAAGGGGGTTAAAAAAGTGCAACACTCCTAAAATGACACCAGATATCTTTTAATCAAGACGCGATTTGATAGACGAAATGTTGCTGCAAATTTTATTCTAGTATTTAAAATCATTTATTATAATAAATTATTTCGATTCTATAATAAATTCTTGTGGTGTTCATTCTTTTGATGCGTATTTAAGGAATAGTTACCAAATATAAAATCACTAGAACAAATTATCAGCCGTTGGTCAGCCCCTAAATAAGATCACACTACCTATGAATAATTAAATAAGCTTCCACTTCCTATGAATAATTAAATTAGCTCCTGCTAGTTAAATAATACCTCAAGGAGAGGAGAACAAAGTGAAAAAACCAGGGAGGAAGGAATACGTTCGCCTTGTGGCTAACTGGTTAATTCTCTGAGCGCTAGGTGTATTGTTAGGTATAAACAGGAACAATTATGCCAAAACAATGAAGCGGTAGTGAAAAAACAGTCTATGACTGTACAAGTTTTACGGAAATTTAAAAGAAATCCAATTTTAAACTGACTACGTACACCTTAAACTGATGCTAATGTAAAAAATAAAAATTACTTTGTTGAAACCAATATACAATATACACTTAATTAATAGTGTCGAATATAATTTTAAAGCAAGAAACAGCCACACATGAAAGACACACAAGAAGCGAAACCTTGACTCGTGATAGATCGGCAAGTGATGTTTGAAAAGTAAACGTAACTAAAGTAGGGGAAGAGGTTGCCACTGGCGAGAAGGGTAAGAACAGATAAAAAAAAATATAGGAGGAAGGAACAAGAGGTAGGACAATATGAAAGAACGAATGATAAAATGCCAAAACAGAAAATAAACGTCCAATAAAGATTTCAAAGGATTTGTTCAGTGAGTAAAACTATGAACACGGGTGTTCTATTAAGTTATCAAAGACAACTAACCGCTTTTTTTAGCTGCATAAGTTGTCTAAACTATCGGTAAAAACCAATTCCTAATGAAACACGAAACATATATAATACAGTAAATGTAAAATAATATATAATACAGTTTTAATAAAATAAAAAATATATAATACAGTTTTAAAATAAATATTAAACTTAAATTTTGATAGCCTATATTATTGTCTATAATAACAAACTGCAGTCTTTGCTAATTTTCAGGATATTAATTCATTTCGTTTGGATTCAAAAGTGCGTACGAACTGGCTACCGCCTGCAAATTGCTCACGTGCCGTTTAATACACTTCATTGCAAAATTGCATTGGGTTTTTTTTAATTGCATTGGGGTTGTTGAAATTAAGGGAATAATTAGCAGTCCACCGACGATATTATTACTTGGACGATATCATTACTTCATTTTAGCTAAGCACTTATGAAATTCGCATAGTCGGATCGATTCGTTGTTAACATTTATATGCTCTCGCCATCGAATATGTTCTGGGGGAGTATTTTGCTTTTAGCAAAACTTTTTGAGAAGCGGGATTTCATAGCCCCTCTCTTGTTATTGGCCATCACTTATCTGCTGTCTGATCGCCTGATTTGCTGGACTACTTTACACTCGATTCGATGCTGATGACGTTGATCACCTCTGGGAACTTTTGAGTGACGCAATTTTCACGCCTTTATTGGGCCTCCCTCTCCCATTACTGAATTACTTTGCACTTTATTCAATACCGGTGACGTTGATCACCTCTAGAGACTTTTGAGTGACGCAGTTTTCAAGCTTTTTGGTAATTCTCCCTCCCCCATTGCTGGACTACTTTGCACTCCATTCGATGCTGGTGACGTTGATCACATCTAGAAACTTTTGAATAAAGCTTTTGTGCTTCCCACATAAATTGTAAATTTCAAGACTTTCAATCAACAAAATATCCAACTTATTTGGATTTAGGCACTAGTTCCTTTGCGCATTTATTCAACTGGAGCTTTGGTGAATGTCCAGCTGAGTTTTTATCTGCATTTACCAATTAAGTAAACAACTTTATTCATTATTCATGATAATTTTGCATCTAAATGCGAGTAATGAAACAATAGATTGAAAACGTCCTTTGTTTCTAACCTTTTGAAACCTATTTGATTGAGATTAGTCTTAACGATAGGAAAATAATTGTCAGTCATTCTCCAATTGAAAATGAGTAATTAAATTTAAGTACTTCTGTAATCTAAGTGCTAAAACTCGTTTAATATGTATTGCCTTAATAGGGAATTTGAAGCGATTAAATAAGTTATGATCAAGGCCGAAACTGCTTAAACTTCTCCTAAAAGGGTTTTAAGACCATTAAAATGTCAGTATACTTTCAATTAAAATTACAAATCTATAACTTATCCTAATGTAATATTATGGCTTTAAAATGTGGCGACAATTTGAAACGTATTTGACGACAATCAATTTAAACAACTTAAATTGATTTTATCTAATACTAGCAGCATACCCGTTCTTCGTACGGAGTATAAAATATAAAGAAACTTATAATTCAGATTCATATGCAAATTATGTTAAAATATTAAATTTATTGCTCCTAAAGAGAAGTTTATGAATATCTGTTCTCATCATGCAAAATTATCGTCACGGGCAGATCTGCAAAATAAAACATCTTGGCCCCTTTCGAAAGCAAATTTACAAGAAAAAGGAATTGAATCAATACATGCAAAATGAAAGCATTAAAATTGTATAGGGCCCGTACTACTTATATACGCGAATATTAGAAGATATAACCTGTATTAGTAGATTACATGTATAAATTGAAAATATCAATAAACCCGTAATTGATTCCAATATATGCCAGAATGAAAGCACTAAAATTATATGGGAATATATATATATATATATATATATATATATATACCCAAACTACTTATATTGTCGCAGATTAGAAAATATGCCTATATGTTAGTAGAAGATTACCCTTATTACAGTATGAGTCTAAAAAATCTTTGCCGAAATAAAACAGATGACATTATAAATTGAAAATTTCAATTATCCCCGTAATCTTTATACCAGAAGGTCGTAATTGATTCCAATATATGCCAATATATATCAAAATAAATGCCTATATACCTGTACTACTTATATTCTCGTAGATTAGAAGATAACACGTGCATTTATAAAAGATTACTCGCACAACGTACAATATGTGAGTTTCAGCAATTTTTGTCATAATAAAACAATGGTATAATAATTTGAAAATATCAATAATCCCTGAATCAATAATCCCCGAAAATATCAATAATACTAATGTGTAACCTGAAGACCGTAATCGATATTTTCCAGTCAAAAATGCAATGCCAATGAAATTTATTTTATATACGTATCTTTATTATTCAAATCGGAAAAGATTTAATTAAAATCGTATGCCACATAACACATTGGATTTACATCCATTGCTAAACGACATGATATCAGTTGCTTCAAATAAATTGATGGAAATCATATCGTCTGAATAATGCTATCTCCATGAAAGGTTTGGCGATATTTTCTTCAATTTAGCGATAACTTAAAAAAACGCCAAATTTATCGCCAAGTGGGACTGTAAAACTGATAGTCCCATTTTGCGACAAATTGACGAAACATCATCATAATATTATCCCCTAACAAAACACAATTAATTTCATTTATTAAGCGCAATTTTATCAATTTCATCACATTTTTATAGATTCACAAACATTTTTATCAACTTGGATATATTTTAAAAATTCGATAAATGTGTTACTAAGTAGGATGGATAGACTGACCCACAAATGCTACCGAAACATCATTTCAGTACTATCTTCTAAAAAAACGAATTTAATTTCATTGATTTGCGTCGTTTTTAGCAATTTGGCGATATTTCCGTCAATTTGGCAAAGTTTAAGAAAGGTTGCCAAGTTAGCGATATTCCGCCAAATTCGTAGCTCTGAAATTGCAGATCGGAAGAATAAAACATCCTGATCCCGTTTGTATATACTAAATGCAAACACTAAAATTGTATTAGAAGATATACCCTTTCTACTCTTTTTCTGTTTCAACAATCGTATAAATGAGTTTATTGGTAAACACAATATGAGTTTATTAGCTAAACACAGTATAAAAGCTTAAAAACTCTTTGTCAAATGAAAGTTATGTACGCAGTCCGTAATTAATATAATTAAAAGAAAAACCAAACCGTTCATTTACAAAATATATTTATACATCTATTTATTTATTATTCAAATAGAAAAAATAATAACAAATATTAAGAAACACATTTAATTTAATTGCGTTGCTGAGCAACATAATATAATAAAGAATCTTCCTCATAAACTGCGAAATTAAATAACCATTTTGATCTCTTCCCCATAAAATGCAAAAATAATAACCATTTTGATTTCTTTATACTTTCCATTGTTTAGTAAATGCCTGACTATGGAGTTAGATTTTCCATTAAAATTCATGTTTCAAACAATTCATGCTTTCAGATAGTGACTAATTAATGCAAAAATCCTGCACTAAGCTCAGAAATGAAGTTTTAATTCATGTTGACGTTTTAAACAAACGATTTTCATCCTTTGCGTTTGGATAAACCACGGAGTTAGAGAGTAGATCTCCTAGGATAAAGTTCCGTTTTTCATTAATATCACGACAAACCCTGGTATTAGAAACTCGAAACTTGGGCAAAATTTATGGGAAGCTATTTTAAGGCTATTCACAAAATTTTATTAAATTCGATTCAGCCGTTCTCTCGTGATGATGAGACAAACGAAATATTCGTTTTTCACTAATATCTCGAGAACCACTGGTTATGGAAACTCCAAACATGGACTAAATTTTAAGTGCGGCTATTTCTAGGCTACCCACAAAATTTCATCAAATTCGGTTCAGCCGTTCTCCCGTGATGGTGGGACAAACAGACAGACAGACAGACAGATTTTCAATTTTATTTATATAGATTTTCTATCTAAGATACAAGATCTGACTGTCTGTACTGAAAAATTTTCTTGTACGTCAAGATGGTATTTTAATACAATATTGACGTACAAGAAAATTTTTGCATTTCATATTTTACATTTTAAAGATGGTGTTTTTAAATTCAGTTTACAGTGACACTTTAGAATGTATAGAATTCTCCTGCAAGTCAAGATGGTGTTTTTAAATACAGTTTACAGATCTGTAGTGTTTGTTAGAAAATATTTAAAATATTTTAGACTTGTTTTCCATACTTATGAAATATTTTATCTACTTATATACATCTATTTATGAATGTAAGTCATTGGCTTACTTATAGATTATAATATGTACACTCTTTTGCAAAAAAAAAAAAACGAAGCACCGTGAAGAAAGTGACTATTTTTATTGAAATTAAATATACGTACAGCTCATATACAGGTAATGAAATGATTAGAAAATCAAGGCTGAAGGACCCATCAGTGGTTTTCAATTGATCATTGAATTTTCAAATCAGAATTGGTGAAACTCCCTTGACGATAATGCATGCTTGTATACGTCTAGGTAAGAAGTGATAAAGTTTCCTAATGTCAGCCTGTGATACATTCTGTAAGGCATTCCTCAATTGTTGCTCCAGATCAACTACATTTCGGGGCGCCCGAATCTGGCGGCCTAGCATGTCCCATACATGATCGATTAGCGAAAGGTCTGGTGTCCTTGTTCATCAAGGAACAGTATAAACAGCAAGGAGAGAGTCCACAGATACGCGAGCTGCATGTGGCGCGGCATTATCTTGCTGGAAAACGGCCCCAGAATGACGTGACATAAAGGGTAACACATACGGCAGCAGGATTTCTTCAACATATCGTTGAGCTGTTAAAGTTGGACGCAGGATGGCTAGGGACGACTTGCTGTCGTAAGAGATAGCACCCCACACCATCACACCAGGGGTAATGACCGTGTACCTGGGGAAAACAAAGGCTGATTGGGACCGCTGGCCCTGGCGCCTCCACACTCGTACCCGATGGTCATCTGCTGAAAGACTGAAAGCGATTCATCGTTGAATACTATGCGATGCCAGTCTGCTGGCAGCTATTATGCTCGGCTACGACAACACTCCAAACGACTTTATCGATGCTGTGGGATATTGGTAGACGTCTTAAAGGCCGCCGTGATCGTAGTCCAACCTCAGCTAAGCGCCATGAGATGGTGAAAGGTACCACGAGTAGTATGGAAGAGGCTGTAGCAGGTTGGATGACGGACAATGATGTCGTTAGGCCAGTTCGGGCCTGTCGCACAATCATCTGATCTTGCCTCGCATTCGTTCACCTTGGCCTTCCAGGGTTTAATTCCGCCGATGAGTTAGTTCCTTGCAGCAACCATTCTTGCCAGCACCTTTGCACAGCAGTGTTCGTTCGGTGCAGGTGGCTGCCTATTGCTCGGTATGACCAACCAACTTCACGCATCCCTACTACACGTCCACCTTCGAACTCGTCTAAATGCTTATAAGGTCTTCGGCAACGTCGCAACGGCATTATTGGTTGTGTCTCCACGGAACTGCAACGCTGATAACGAGCAAAGATAAACCGTCCACATTTTTACCCTGTTATACAGGATGCTGGTTGCGCAATAAATACCGAAGTTAGCACCGAAGAGTTCAGAGTTAGACCGAAGTTAGCACTCATTGGCCTTACAAATTTAATCATTTGAAAAATACTTGGTATAAAGGAATTTGCATGCGAAATTTCGAGATAATCGGATTATTTTTAGGGGTGCTTCAGCTTTTTTTGTAAAAGAGTGTATACATATTCCTTTAATAAACATTTCATGCTTGTTCCAACATAGTGAACATTTTTGTTATCACACTTATAACAATGTCACAATTTGTAAAATCAATACATTAAACATACTTGACAACCACCATATTCAAAAGATTTCATTCACTGAAATCCATAAATACACTCTGTTGCACAGAATATATATATGCACCCTTAAGAAATTGGGCTACAGCATGTAAATATTGGCTCCAGCATGTAAATGGGCTACAACATGTTAATATTGGCTCCAGCATGTAAATGGACTACAGCATGTAAATATTGTAACTCGGCATGTAAATATTGTTGGAGGAGATATGCAAATGATTAGAATTTGGGAGCAAAGAAAAGTTTTATTAAAAAATAATAGCAACAAGAAGATTGCATTTTTATAACTGGTAAATTCTCCCCTGGAAGCTATGTAAACGCGATATTCGGTACGGCATAGAGTTAATTAAATTGCTTTTTTGGCCCTCTGCGAAAGATTCTGCCACACATGTTGCAACTTGTCAACAAATTCAGTGGTATTCTGAGATTCAATCGTCGACGATGTTGTTGAAAAATCATGCAGTATATGGCCGAGCGTTATATTGTCGATAAATGTAATCTGAGCTTCTTGATACCACATACAGAATAATCGGATGGAGAATATTGTCGCCTTATAAATGAGTCGTCAGATTAGCTTCCAACACAAATAGAGAAGATCGGCTATCCCACGAGATAACTTCCTAGACTGTCACGCTACCTGCGACAGCCGTGTGTCGCTCGACAACAAATGCGGAATCGAAACGCTGGTCAGTTCCCTTCCTTACACGTATGCGTCATCATATGTTATCACTAGCAATGACAAATAAGCGGGATTCGTAGCTAATGAGCCCGGCACCAATCCAGAAGACTCTGCCTGTGTTTAGAGGTCAATGGTAGGCACCTTAACGGACATAGACACCGAATACAACCCTCTGTCAGTTGTCTTCGAATAGTATCCTTTGATACAGGATTCAGAAAGGATGGAAAATGCCTTCGAATTTCTGATAGCAAGGTCATTGTTGTGAACGTGGCTCCTCCCCTGAGTGCACGATCCTCTCGTGCTGTGTGTTCAGTCTGGAGCGTCCTGATCCCATGCGATAATTACACATGGATTCTCTGATCGACTGTTGCCAACACCAAATAACTACCATATAGCTCCGGCCAAGGTGATGACTGATATGTCTGGTGAACCATCTAGCTTCCTTTAGGACTATAATGCGACCACTCTCCAAATCCGACAATTGTTCTTAACGCCATCGAGTATATCTCAAAGGCATTTTTGTACACAACTTGCAGTATCAAAGCCAAAAATCCAGTTGCGATTTCTCGTGAGTGAGTACATCTGTCGTCTTAAATGCTGCACGATGTCATCATGTCGTTCTATATATATATCTATACTTACTCTTACATAATAAATCTTACAAAAGACGAAAAGAAAATGTTTGTGGGTCTCTGTCTGCTTGTGTGTTTCGCCTGCATATATTTCTTGTATATCATTATTGCAGTCATGCATTGTATCATCTTGCAGTCATCTTGTAATCATGTATTGTATATAATTATTTTACAAATTTATATCCAATTATAAAATGCCTTTATGCTAAATTACTGAAAACGTTTATGTGATAATGGCGGCATTTTAATATGCGCACAAAGTACAAGAATTGTAAAGTAGACGCAGTAAAATAACCTGCAAGCACAAAAAAATATTCCTTCCGTAAAGATTAGGCGCAAAATGAAGATGCGTGCTGTTAGGGATGGATTTACAAGCCCAGCGGCAATTCTTGTGAGATTATTATTCTTTATATTCACAAAAATATAAATTTTATTTTGTTGATCAATGTCGAAAAGTAACGTCACATTGATGTCGAGTAACTTTATATGGGTTTTTAGGATTATGATAATTTTTTACTCATTATTAAATTATACAAAATTCATTAAAAACATTTATTAAAGAAAGAACAGTTAATAAAATTTTAAAAACACAAAATTTTTACCTTAAGTAATATATTTGGAATTCCTTTACCTTTGCTATAGGGGAAAAGCTATATAGACTGAAGTTCAGGAAACTACAATAAATTAACCGGAATGTTGTCAATTGTTATTAAATTCACCCCATATAGTTCCATTTTAACTAGGGAACTCAGATTTTTACCAGCAACCTCCTTCGACCGCTTTAACCCAGCTCTGCTTTTAATGGAGATTTTATGAGTAAAAGTAACTTTCATCATTCCATTCTGGCAAGGTTAACTATGCTTTCACCCATGGATTCCTTCAGTTTTAATTTTTAATATTTTCTTTGATTATTTTATAACGATACTTCAATAAGTTCTAGACACCTTATAAGCCGAAATCACCTTTCCTAAGTGACTCAGTAATTTTGCATCATATAATTTCGGGATATAGTTATAAACAGAGGATCAATTTGCATAATTGGTAGGTCGTTTTTGAATAATTAATTGCATATAAATTATTTATATGCTTAAGAGTTCTAATATAATTATAATAGTTTATTTTAATTTTCCGGAAAATTTAGATTCAATTATGTAAAACATTTCCCTTGTTTAATATCTCTAAAAGTAAATTGACTTATTGCGTACGCCTATTGAAATAATGTTATACCAAATATTATTCGTATCACGCAATTTGTTTGAGAGAAACCTTCCATTATAGACTCATTATGACAAAGTCTCACTATAAAGTAGTTACACTATATTATAGACTCACTATAAAGTAGTCACACCCATTAATAATAAATGGTCGAATCACATTCAGAGATGTTCATCAAGAGCAAATCCATTAAAGAGTTGAATATTTGACCCCACATAATTTTTATCCTTCACATACATGATGCATTGTAGTAAAGACACAAATTTACGTATCTGCTCAATTTCTTTAACGCAACCATTATGTAAGATGTAACAGAAATATCATTTTCAAGTGACGCATAAACAGAAAATGGATAATTAGGCATAAGTGCTTCGCTAATTATTACGTTGTACTTCACATCTCCGATAATGTATTTAAAGTAATTATAGACAGCCTTTTTTGTCACGTTAATTTAGTTTAAGAAGCTGCGGCGTGAATCGTGATATAAAATGTTACAGGGTATAAAAATATATTTAAAAGTATAAACTTTGCGATTAAAGTATTTGGTATAATTGAGGTTTATAGAGCCAATTATTTCTGAAAATTCAATAAAATATGTCTCTTGGAGTTTTATAATCAAATACTGTTTGTTACAAATTTTGCTTCCATCTCTAAGAAGTAATAATTTTATTTTAAAAACACTTTTCGGCCAAATTTGAATGTACGTGTTTCATGTTTATACGAACAAATCGAAACTCAAAATTTGCAAGATATACAAGAAGAATAAATCTGTGAGTTTATACTCTGTCTCGTTTTCTAAAGAAGTACACCCTTTTCATTTATTTTGAATTTATCATTTGACTATGGGTGTTAAAATATACTAAATATTCTAAAATCAATCCTTAGAATATGTTGAATATATTTGGTTTCACTGTTGGTACCCTAGTTCGATTGAGGCTATTCTTGAGCAACGATCATTACAAGGCTCATTGATATAAGACTGGGTGCTAAGCGCGGCTTTACCAGCCGAAAAGTTGTCAGCTTGACCATTCGGATGTCACGATCTAGCGCCAATCTTGAGAGGAGTTGCCAAAACACAATAACTTTTCGCATTATTACATTTAAAAATTGTTTGTTAACTTTGAAGTGGCAATATCTAGACGTAAACATCCTGAGCAAAGGTTTTGCATTGTACTGTGCACACATGATCCAGCGACGTCCAAGGAAATTGAGCAGCATCGAAGGAGTAAGACGACAGTCGCAGTTAAGAAGTTCGGTCTCTCTTGATAGCCCAAGAACAAAATACTGGCGTTCTTACTTCCCATGTGGTCATACGTGCAGAGAGAGCTAAGAAAAATAATGAAGTCAGTCCTGCCCCATGGCGAACACCCCCTGAGTATTGTTGATTTTGCCGTTGGATGTCCTGTTAGTCTGGATGGGATCCCGTTATGCTTGGCGTCTCGTTCTCAAGTCACTGAGTCTTAAACCATTCTATGATTTTCGGATATTTAGTAGCAGCTTTTTTATGCTTTTGATAACATATCTATTCGTTAACCTGTAATTTATGGCCATTTTTTCTTTTGTACTTCGTAATTAAATTATGTTTTTTAAATGTATCGTATGTAAAATGTAAAATGATTTATATGCAAATTTTATTTCGCGATTGTGGCCTGCGTATTTAAGCTCATGATTTCCACCTACTTTCACTTTACCACTGATGATGGATATTATAATGCCCGAAAGCGCTATGGCTGTGAACTTTTGTGTACGTAAATGGATATTTTAATTAAATAGTTTTAATAATAGCTAATTTTTGGTTGCCTTTATATTTTTTAAGTGTTAATGATTTGACGTGTTTTCCATACAATTTTATGATTCTAAATATGTTTAATGATTAATGAGATTTGAAGTGAAGAATTAGAATTGTGAATTTCTAGTATGTAATTATGTCCCGCCAGACATGTTTATAGATTTATCTTAATCTTAAATCTCGCCAGTATATGTTTAAATTATACGTTTAGTCTATATAAGCAATTTTGTAAAATAATTGAATATTTTGACGTGAAATCTATGGTCCGGGTATATAGTTGAAATCGGGGCATATAAACTAAAATTGCTATGCACAGTTTGCGAGTAATTTGTAGCCCTTTGAAAACCCTACAAAGATATATAGCACGTATATACCAATTTTTAGCCCTACATGGATATTACTGCAAGGATATATAAATAGATTTCAGAGCAGATTCAGGATTTTCGAAATATAGTTGATATAATTTCGTTATTTTAGTATATGGATTTTTTATGGAAAATTCATTCTAATTTGGAGATGCTGCATTGATTTGAACAGTCGTGTGTTTGGAGAAGACATATCACACTCAAAGAATGACGTTATTCACGTATAACCATTTCGGCTGCATCGCAGTGGAGCCACTGCCGATTTTCTTTCACCTTCGCTCACTCTTCATCGTAGAAATTCGTTCTGCAAGGCGAAAAAATTATCAAGAAATATTCCAAACTCTCCAATAATACAGCATCGTAAGTAGCTGCAGTGGAATATTTTATTACCAGCGTGTAAGAAAGATTTTGGATACATGCCAATCTTGATGATTTGTCTGCGCATTTCTTGGGAGTAGCTAAAATGTAAAATCCGTGCATTATGACCTCCTCACATGAATACGGTGAAATATTTCTTCCACGCCTATGATTATGTCCACCATCAAATATATCTCATATATTTTAGAGTAATATAATTAAAAATCTGATGTGACCAACACATGACTTTCCTTATATAATGCAATAAATTTACTAATCTTACAGTTAAAAAAATGTTTTAGTAAATACTTATATACTTTCCAAGGTATTTAATTTTCTTCAATTAGTCGTCATTTTCATTGATTTAGCGTCATTTTTAACACTTTACAACAAAGTTGAAAAGTGTTTATGACTTTGTTCATTCTGTCTGTCTGTCTGTCTGTCTGTCTGTCTGTCTGTCTGTCTGTCCGTTAGCACGATAACTGCCGTAAAAATGAGTTTATCAAAATGAAATTTTAGTATGCTGTTCAGACGGTCTGTAGGACCTATGGGAATATAAATAAATAATATCACCCAATTAGTTTTTTATTGAACCCGGGTTGAAAAAATGAAATACATTGAAACCTATGGGACCTAATTTTTCAAACATTTTTTAAGTAAATTTAAAATTCACGAATTGCTTCGAAATTTTTAGGAAATATTCACATTATCCCATAGAATATATAAAAAAAAATTCAGTAAAATATGTTAAGTAGTTTTTTAATTAAAAAAATTATTTAATATAGGGAAAAAAACAAATTCAATTAAATTCTGACTTTGGGACATCTTCCAGAAAGAAAAGAGAGAGATATTATATAATAAATATCTCTCCATTTGTTAAAACGTTTTGCATATGGGAGTGGCTTCATATTTTAAAATAATTTGGTAGATAACAATTTTTCATTTTTTTTAAATTTTATATAACTCTTCATGATAAATTTAATTGATGGCATTTTAAATGCACTTTCCTACGTCCTAGAGAGTTAAAATTTGGTGCACAGCTTAAATTTGTAGAACATTTTATTCTACAGCAATTTGGTGGATCTTTAAATATAGATCATACATTTTTTTCGAAATGACCCGCAATTAATCCCCGTTCACTTTTATAAATCATTGTTGTAATATTGTTAAAAATTCTGATGTGGACAGCACATGTCTTTCCCTGCAGACTCATATTCGTTCTCTTTATTTATTCAATGATAATTTGAGTTTATCTGCACAACATAAGTATTTTAAATGACATTGAATTTACACGTTAAACTTACATTTGGTTCTCATTTGATAACTGGACTTATTGTCAAAGGTGGCGTAGCGAAAACGCGAAAAAACTAGAATATCTCAAGAACGGCTAGTCCTAGAGTAATGGGGTTAGTCTTATTCTTTTTGTTGTCAAAAATCACATATAAAATAGGAATTTAATTGATATAATTGAGCACACGTAGTCTTTTATTTTTATATATAACGATTTTTGCTGGCCATTTCGCAAAAATAGCCCGTTCCTTTTTCCCGAATCGTAGTAGAATAACCTACAAATGATTTATATACAAAATTTTGTTAAATTTGGTATATAAATCACTTGTAGGTTATTGAAATATTATACTCCAAATTTTGTTAAATTTGGTTCATTAGTTTTTAGCTAGAGTGGATAAAGGCAATTTCTGCGGCCATTTCGCAAAGAAGGCAGATTCTTTTATTACGAATCGTACTATAATCTAATGAACATCAGGATTTCCCACAAAAAACATACCTACCAAATTGTATGAAATTCGGTCCATTAGTTTTTCAATTAGAGTGGATGTAATATCCACACAGACACACAGAAACATACACAGATACACCCTTACACACACAGACGTCTTCCTAAAAGTAGTTTTTTCGTGTTCTAGAAGTCCCAAAACGTGTAGATACTTTGAAAATTCGAGTTCCGATCTTCGGCACGATTCCAATACTTTGAGTACATACACATACACATATATATTATCTGTGTATTATCTGTGTATATAAATTCCGTGCCTATGCAATTACAATAGTTGTGATTTTAAATGATCCCTAAACTTTTATTATTTCTTCAAGGAAGCCTAATTTTAACATATGCAGAATGCAAATATCTCAAGCGATTATAAGATGAATTACATAAGAATTGCTGAATTTTTTTCACACAAAATTATTTAGCTCTGGAGTCTGGAATACAAGTTATATGAATGAAATATTCATTGATTTTGCATAAAGAATCAGATGATTTATATTTCGATACAGTTTTAAATATTTAAGTATAATAAATTACTGTAGTACTGTGATAATGTAAAAGATATTACCACTGAATGAATCACATTTTAGAAATTTTTAAATGAAATTACATTTCAGTTGGAAAGTGTTTCATAATCAATGCTTATGCATGATTGATCTTTCTTGTTATCTATTTGACGAGATTTTCATTAATTTGGCAACATTTAAAAATGTCACCAAGTTGGCGACATTCCGCTAAATTCGTCGCCAAAATCTTACCAAGCGTTATGGACGGAGAAATAAGTTATTCTTACAGCAGATAAATGACTATTGGGGTTCAAATACAAAAGTATTACTCAAAGTATCTTTTCTCGCGAATGGAACGAGTTAGATCCATGAGAATGATGTCTCCCAAATTATCGCATAATATTACATATGAAAAGTAAACATGTTTCTCAACAGTTAATATTTTTTTTTAATTTATGGGATTTTTTTGATAATTTATTTGAAAAATGTGCAGTATCTCGAGAACGGTTCATGCTGGCGTTCTAAAGATTATGTCAATCGTTTTCTAAGGAAAATTTACATAAGAAATGTCTATTTGGGTAACTTTATTAAAGCTTTTGATGTTTTGATGATTTTTCTAAATTTCACTCAAAAATTTAGGGGGGCTCTGAACATTTGATTTAAAATAATAGGCTTCCAGTATTCATGGATTGTAATTTTTGTGCCAAATTTCATTCGAATCGCCCCATTCGTTTTTGAGATATCGTCTCCACAGACTCACTGACACACACATACACACATACTTTCACACACACACACACAGAGAGAGACACCACCTCAAAAATGTTCGATTCGTGATCAGGAATGCTTGAAACGTGCTCTCCCGTCAAAAACTCGAATTCGAATTTTCGACCCGTCACAATACTTTCCTTATACATTATGTATATAAGGAAAGTAATAGTATACCATACCTAAAATGTAGAGGAATGCCTTTCGAATGTCAGATCTGGAAATGTCGTAAATAAACGGCATCAGAAAATGTTAGGAAAATACATGTTCAAAATGTTGAAAAATGCTTGGCGAGTATTTTCCTGCTTTTGATGTGAATAACATCTATGGTTGGAGTTCCTCTGGCTTAAATCGGAGCATTACGAAGAAGATAAACACTTTGAAAGGCTGTATCTCCGAATCTAATAAATAAAAATATAAAACATTTTATTTGTTCTGTTAAAAATATGGTACAGATTAAAAATATATATTAAAATAATTTCAACATTTTATTATTTAGAAATATTTCTATTCCAAAAATTAAACATTTTTTTTCCAACAAAATTTTCATTCACTTTGCTTATTTCCATTCGAAATATCTTCTAATCTATAAAAGATAGATATAAATAGTAAGGAAACAGTTCAGTAGGAAATCCAGTTTCTTGATC
The DNA here is from genome assembly GCA_951213105.1 of Amaurobius ferox. Classification (NCBI taxonomy): domain Eukaryota; kingdom Metazoa; phylum Arthropoda; class Arachnida; order Araneae; family Amaurobiidae; genus Amaurobius; species Amaurobius ferox. The sequence goes on along the minus strand of OX578138.1, from coordinate 72,647,102 downwards.
AGCAATTTTTTTTTTTTACAAAGATCTTATAATTTATAAGGAATCGTCTCATCAATTTAAAGAAGATTAAAAATTTTGCGTTTTATAGTTTGCCGTATTTATTTCTCGAAAACTGAAAACGCTAGCCATGAACTGTAAGAAATAATTTATAGCCTTTTTAACGTCCTGAAATGAAATAGAAAGTGATTTTGGATTGAATTATTTGTTTCCGATCTGTATTTATCATACTTTCGATAATATACTGACTGTTAAAATTCTGTAAACGAAGAGAAAGAAGAATTCAAAATGCCACGAGTGCTGCAGTTCAATATGTTTCCATGCATAAGCATGAGCTTTTTTGTTTTGTTTTAAAGATATTGGGAATTGAAGCGGACGGGGACATATTAACTATATTTAATGACTGATGAGGTTTGAAGAGAAGAAATGGGTGTATGAAATTCAAGAACGGGTTTGCATTCCTCCAAATCAATTTACAGATTCTCCTGAATCTTAAATTGCGACAAAGATATTGTATAAATTTAGTTTATATGGTTCCAAACAAGTTGGTGAAATCATTTGGTATTTTAACGTGAAGCTTATTGACGGGGTATCCAGCTGGTATACTATATTACGTCAATAATATATACCTTGTCAATAATATATACCGGCTGGTATATATTATTGACGGGGTATCCGGTTCATAATACTGTAGTACTATGAACAGTCTGCGAGTAGTTTGTTGCCATATGAAAGTCGTGCAAGGATATATAATAATGTTACGAACGTGTGAAATGCTCCCACAGGAATCTCTTTTGAAAACCAGACGGAGAAAATACCCTTAAATGCAAAAATTTCCTGTAACGTGATTCAAGGGTTGCCATGTATTGAAGTTCGGATGGGGTTACCAGATTTTGCAATTTACCGCCAATTTAGTGGCATTTGGCGACCTTTCGACGTTTCAAGAAACATCTCGCAATAACGAATATTTTACGAGATATGAGAGATTTCTAGAAGTTTCTATAGAAAGTCTATAAAAGGAGTCATGACTCAGTTGGAGAACAGTTAACGTGATACGAGCTACATTGAAATGTGATTTTTGTTAACGTTTCGAGAATAGTAGAAGCTGTTTTGTGAAATGAGATACCTCAATGCTTTGAGAACAAACAGTATCCGCAATTTTGTGAAATTAGTGGAACATTTAAGTGCTGTTTGATTGTATATTCTATTTAGGCTGTGCTTGTAAATAAATGTGTTAATTATCCAGAAATTTGGAATCGTTTTCGTATCCTAAGCGCACACCAACGATATGCATCGTAAAAATAGCCCTTCAAATCAGTTCCTTAGTTTTCGAAATAAAGTGGTTATAATTTCGATATTTTTATGTTTTGAACCATTTTGAGTAGGTGCTTCTAATTTCTGTATTTTAATATTTTGAATAGTTTTTATATGTCTAAAGATAAACTATCCACAAAAAAAGATGTTCATCGAGAGAAAACCATTTAGGCTCCATCGGAACTCTAGGAACTGCCAATTTTTTCCTTCCTTATATACATAATGTATAAGGAAAATATTGTGACGGGGTCGAAAATTCGAATTCGAGTTTTCGACGGGAGAGCACGTTTCAAGAATCCCTGATCACGAATCAAACACTTTTGAAGTGATGTCTGTGTGTGTGTGTGTCAGTGAGTCTGTGGAGACGATAACTGACGAACGAATGAACCGATTCGAACGAAATTAGGGACAAAAATCACAATCCGTAAACGCTGGAAGCTTATTGTTTTTATACGCAATCGAATGTTCAGAACCCCTCTAAATTTTCGAGTGAAATTTTGAAAAAATCGTCAAAAAATCAAAACCGCTAATAAAGTTACGCAAATATAAATTTCTTATGTAATTTTTCATTAGAAAGCGATTGACATAAATTTTAGAATGCTAACATGAACCGTTCTCGAGATATTGCACATTTAAAAAAAAAATATCAAAAAGTTATATAAAATAAAAAAATATTTCCTATTGAGAAACATTTTCACTTTTCATATGTAATACCATGTGATAAATTGGGTGACATCATTCTCGTGGATTTAGCTCGTTCCATTCATGAAAAAATATACTTTGAGTAATACATTTGTATTTGAACGCCAATACTCATTTATCTTCTGTAAGAATAACTTATTTCTCCGTCCATAACGCTTGTCGAGATTTTGGCGACGACTTTGGCGGAATGTCGCCAACTTGGCGACATTTTTAATTGTTGCCAAATTAACAAAAATCTCGCCAAATTAATAAAAATGACGCTAAATCAATGAAAAGGACGACTAATTGAAGAAAATTCAATATCTTGGCAATAATTTAAGTATCTACTATAAGAAAATAACATTTTTTTTAACTGTAAAAGTAGTAAATTCATTGCATTATATAAGGAAAATCATGTGCTGCCCACATCAGATATTTTGCTGTAGTTGCCTTTGAAACTGGCTGATCACTTCGTATGTTCGTTTTATGCGGGTTAATCAGCTATGTGTTTTGCTTTCAGTTGCATTGTAAAGCAGTATGATACATTATATATGTTATATAATTTAATCCTGCCGCTGAAATAGAATTGAAAATAGGATTTTATCAACCTAGAAATCGTTAAAAAAATTATTTGATAAGCAATTGCACAAGTAATTGCATCTCTTCTTCTCCAAAGCCGTTTTAAACAATTTCTTTTGAAATTCAGAGGACAGGCTTAATATTTAATTATGTTGCGTCAATCAGACTACCTCTGTGGGTCCAGAGCAATTTTACGTTTATATCAGTATATTGCATTAAACTATTTTTTTAAAAAAAACGTATTTAATGTTGAAACAAGTGCTTAATCGCCAATTCTAGTGCACAGCACTTTTAGTTCAATGCTTAATTATATAGCAATTGATCAAACCGGGCAGTTTGAAATGAAAAAGATATCAAGTGACTCTTACTTTTTATTCATAAGATTTATTTTATAAATTAAGATGGATGTAGGATCTCTTTTCTCTAGACAAGAGTTTTTCACTTTGTATTAGACTAATTGTTGATAAAGGGTATACTATTTTTTTTACATTTATTATATTCATAGTGTATTCGGAAAGTAACGTATAAGGTAACATATAAGGGAAGTACTGTGACGGGGTTGAAAATTCGAATTCGGGTTTTCGACGAGAGACCCCATTTCAAGCATCCCTGAACACGTATCAAACGTTTTTAGATGATGTATGTGTGTCTGTGTGTAAGTATGTGTGTGTGTGTGTGCGTCCGCGAGTCTGTGTAGACGATATTTCACTAACGAATAAAGCAATTTGAACGGAATTTAATGCAAAATTACAATTTGTTAATACTAGAAGCCTGTTGTTTTTAAAAGCTATCGAATGTTAGGAAGACCTCCAAATTTTCGAATGAAATTTTGAAAAAAATCATCAAAAAATCAAAACGTTCAATACAGATTCGTAAATAATCACTTCTTATATAATTTTTCATTAGAAAACGATTGACACAAATTTAGAACGCTAGAATGAACCGTTCTTGAGATAAAATAAATTTATGTCTTTCAAATAAATTTATGAAAAAATCACATAAAATTAAAAAATGTATTAACTATTGTGATATATGTTTTCATATATAATGTTATACAATAAATTATTGCCACTGTTCTCGTGGACCTACTTCGTTCCATTCAAAAAGGAAGATACTTTGGGTAATAGTTTTACAATTCGTCAATTGTCATTTATCCATTATAAGAACAACCTATTTTTCCTTCCGTAACGCTTGGCGACATTTTCACAACCTCACAAATTGTCACATTGACGCACTTCAAATTTTCAAGTGGAATATTGCCAACTTAACGACTTTTGTAAAATGTTGCCAAATTGTAAAAAAAATGTAGCCAAATTGATGAAAGGGTCAGCAAATCAATGAAAATGACGACTAATTGATGAAAATTCAATATCTTGTAAAAAATATAAGAATCTGCGTTAAGAATAGTTCAGAATTTTTCTTAATAACTATTTTCTTAATAACTATAATAACTTAATAACTATTCTAAGAACCTATTTCTCCGTCCGTAACGCTTGACGAAATATTTGAAGACGAATTTGGTAGGATATTGCCAACTTGGCGACTTTTTAAAAGTCGACAAATTGCCGAAATTGTTGCAAAAGTGATAAAAATGTCTCCAGATAAATAAAATGACGATAATAGCAGGTAATGTTTTGCACATTTTATAATCCGTCCAGACAACGGGCATACCTTCTAGTTTATAAAACATGCTCCACTCGTCGCATGCTCTTCTCTCTTTCTTGGCGATATATTTGGCGAAATATCTCCAACTAGGAAATATTTTGCCTCGGATGGACGAAAATATTGTCAAAATTGCAAAAAAAGAACCTATAATGTCTCCAAACTGATGAATTCATTAAAATATTTTAATATATGTAATATATTACTTATTGAAAATGTTATCAATATTCATAATTGTCAATTTAGAGTTGCTTGAAATAAAAATTAATTGGGTACTTCGATTTAGTTTTGCATGTTGTCAACCGAATAAACACAAAATGTACAATTCAGCCTTGAAAACACTGACCCGTGGATTTTATACTTAATCCCCCCCCCCTTTCACTATCCTTATGTTACTTCTATCAATATGACGACATGTTTAAATACTTCCTTAATGTATAAATACTTCCTAGTATTGATAAGATAATTGCAAGAAAGCTTAACTGACCAGATCACCACCCATGGACCATTATCAACTGCGGAGCTTGTTTTTGCTTTACAAACCGCTGATCAACACAGGATAGGCGTTTAAAAATCGATATTTGAATTTCATTTTAGAAGAGTTTCTAGCATTCATAGTTTTAACCACCGGTATGTGCCAATATATGTAAATTTGGAATCATTTAAGAAGAACAGATTTAAGCTTAATATTAAATAATTATTTTATTTTTCTCTTGTGCAAACATGTATGATTCTTACTATTAAGATATTAAAAGCGGTGATTACAATTTTTTTAAACCAAGATTTTATAATTTTTCTAGTAAAATTATTTCTTCCAAACCAGCAACGATGCAGATCATTAAGCTTCACCCTATTAAACTCCCATTCATTGCACAATTAGCATACTCGTGACCCCAAATATATTTTGCCAAATTTAATATACTTCCCTAACCAAGCACTTTTTAATGCTCTTCACTAAATGGCCAACATCGTCAACAGCTGTAAGAAAACTTTGTGCAATTTTGTGAACCAATTTTTGCCGCATTTTGTAAATATTCGTATTTGCATATAAAGAGGATTTTATACTCCAGCTATGCGAATGTTTTATTCATCGTAGTCAACTTCTGCAAAGATGATAATTCTCTGAAAGGAATAGTATGTAAGGATGTTTTTGCAAGTAAATATTTTTCCAAAAAGTCTACTGGCAACCCTTCCCATTCCAGTTTAATACGTTTGCTCTACCTAGTAGCTCCCAATCACCTCTAACAACGGGTCAATTGAGGACATCCCCCCATGAGCTTAATACGTATGCTCTGCCTAACTGCTCCCCATCACCTCCCGATCTCGCTCACATTTTCCTATATCTAGCTCTCCAGGTCATCCTGATATCACCAGACCACCCTAACCAAGTCTTCAAAATTTGACTTGGAATCTATGATTCACAGACCTTCATGATGGTATTTCTATTAGATTTCTTGAAACCTTCTCGCCCTCACTTTCTGATTACAACTACAATTACTTTGTTTTCGACTTCCTGGTCGCCTCACCTACTGATGGCAATCATAATATATCTATATTCAAATCCCAGGGTTGCATCGGCATTGCCGGAAGTCTTTGACTTCTCAAGAGTCCCACAAAATACTTTAAGTGGCTTCCTGTGATTTTCTGTGTTCCTAACTTCTTCTTCTTCGACGTCTGACCTGCCAGAAATGTATAAGGTATCTGTAAGCACGACCGGGAAGTGCCACCCAATTTAGATCGGAACCCAGTGAAGAAGGCATCCACAGAGACCTTCCCCACCACTTCGGAAGGACTTACGGACCTTATGTTTAACGTGATCGCACGTGAGCACGGCGGCAGTTTTGGTAGTGACGGGAACCGAACCCGGGCCGTCCGGGTACAATTCCCGCGCGCTAACCAATAGGCTGTCGCGCCCTCATGAGTTCCTTACTGAAAGCAAAGTAGGAAGAAGTTTGCCGCACACTGCATTATCTGAATTGCAGAAGCATAAGCACTGCCAGGTGGGCATAATAATGCGCCTCTCAGTGTATAAAAACTGTTGTGCCAATCCAATCCTTAAAATACACGCTCTAATATCTTTATTTCTCTGACTTGAAAAATACCTTACATTTTGAGCTGGATCGAACGGTCTCGTTCGAAAGAAAGAGAGGTTTCTGAAACATTTCCAATCTTCACTTTCGATCTTAGAAGTATCTCCTCTGGCTAAGCCAAACCTGCGCCATTTGCAAAAAGTATCCAAATCAAAAAAATAATTCCATCGAATTTTTTCCGTAGAATATCATCTCCAATCTCGATGAGTACTTTCCTCAGGCCACATTTACTAATTTAACTTACAAAGATACTCTTTTAGGAAGCTGATAAAGATAATGCAACAGTACATTTTTTTAAACATAGTATACATACTTACAGAGAAAGTTTTGGGACGGAGTTGAAAATTGGACTTAAAATTTGTTAATGGATATAAAAAGTTTTGGGTATCAGAAGGCACATATAATATATTTTTGAAGTGGTAATTTTATATGAGGCACGTGCACTTGAAATGTGTCGCTAAACGGAATACTCTGTTGGTAGAGACTGAGATACTTGTTTAGAAATCAAGATGTAATAGGTCCGAAGAAAATTTTATAATATAAATGTATGCTAAATCTCCGAAACTTTTATCAAACATACTAGCAGTATACCCCGTTCTTCATACGGAATATATAATATAAAGAAATCTAAAATTCACAATTATGTGCAAATTCCTATAGTATTCGAAATGGCATTGTTATTCAAAACATTCTATTAACATGTTTAATTTAATTGTCCTAAAATGACGTATAAGAATCTCAGTTCTCGCTATACAAAATTATCTTCACCGGCATATCTGAAGCAATAAAAATGAACATATCATACAATTATGAATGAATTTATGAAACTCAGTCTTCATAAATTCATTCATAACTGTATGGTATGTTCCTGTTTTATTACTAAAACATTATTGAAATTCTGTATACTCCATTTTGCGTGTGTTCATTGTAATTATTCACTCGTTTTCGATTCCGACAGCGCCAAAATCTCCCCTATCGGCGACTTTTGGTACTATTTTTTTTTTTGCGGAATTCATCTCCCCATGCCTTCCACAATCTGTATTTGAAATTTGGTTTCATTTCGTTCATTAGTTTTAGCTGCAGACGCCTCCAAACAGGGAAAGTTATTTTATGGTCACCCTGTATATCAGCAAAAGCAAACATATGAAAAACAGAAAAAAACTATAGATCTATTTACCTTAATAACAAAAAACAAAGACTTTTATTAAAACACAAATTTAATAGAAAATATTCGTATAAATACAGCATACAATAAATGTTTTGGATCCAACCGGTTTCAAAGGTAAAAAGCAGTCTTCTTCTTAAGGACGAAGAAGTCTTTATTCAAGCAAGTTCGGTATCTGCAGTAGAATAGAACATGTGGCTGAAAGTAGGAGAAAAACATCCATCACCATATAGAAATGAAATAGGTAAAATTAAACTGGCAGAATTCTAGAAACGTATCTTGGGGTGCTATATAGCCCTGAGTTTATGGCACGATATTTGGACAGATCGAAGGACCCGAATTCGATTACCGGCGCTGCCGTACCGTGTCTACGAGGAGCCAGGACGGGTTAAATCTGTGGGTCCATAAGTCCTTCCGAAGGGTTCGTTGCAGGGGAAGGAGGATCCTGTGGATGTTGCCCCGGACTGGGTCCTAGTCTAAATTGGGTGGAACTGTACACCTTTGAACTTGTTACACCTTTGGGTTGCTACCGGCCACACAAATAGCTACTGTAAGGCTTCGGGCCAGTCGTGTGGTCTGGGTCACACCTTTGGGTTGCTCGAACGGTCTGGGTGGGAAAAAAAGAAACAGTTAACAGGGAAAAATAACAAAAATATCAAAAAATAAAGAATGAATAAAAAGAAACCAATGTGTTAAGAGAACGAATAGCAGAGTGAATATAAACAACGTAACAATGAGTAAACATCTAACGAAGATATTTTTCTCAAAATTCCTAACGTTTATTAAAATTCAATATGCTCCATATTGCATATTTTTACAGATATATTTGGACATACAAACAGAAATTTTACAATACAGATGTATTCTCAAAATATTAGACAAAAATTCTTGCAAATTTGATTTTAAACTAATCATTCTTGGTATATATATCAGTTATCTACAAAACATGGCCTTAAAGTCCTAAACAAAACCAACACTTAATAGACCCACAATCTGACATCTTTGTTTCATAGTAACGAAAGAGGCTTTTGGAACTTGTCCAACCTTTATCTTGGATCTCAGAAATATCCCTTGGAGCTACACAAAAAACTGCTTCATCTGCACTAAGTTTACTGACCTGAATAATAGTGATATCGAATTTTTCCGTAGACGCTTTTACCTCGATAAACGTGTGCCCTCCGGTTAACTTCAGAAAATTATCTTACTAGGATACTGTTTTAGTTTCCCTACAATACATTTTGCTCTGTAGAAATTCTCTTTCCTGAAAAAGAGATACGAAATAATTTATTTTTTTACTAAACACAAAGTTTTTAAAATCAATAAGGATTTTAAGAAGTGGTTTTTGAAGTCTCAAATACAGACTGTGGCCGAACAGTTTACTTACCATTCTTCAGATTCTAAGGAGCCGGGTTTGAATCCTGACATGTTGGGAGAACCCAGGGACGAATTTATTATATAATTTTGTTAATATAATGTATATTTTCAAATTCTTCATTATTATGTATTGTAACTGTTTTATGAACTGTATACTTTTGGTCATGTCTAAGTTCTTGAAGTCTAAATAAATCCACGCCCATAACCAGTCAGCCAAGGGCCCTACAGTGCTGTAAACACCGTTTCTCGTTAGATCACCGAAGTCAAGCAGCACTGGGCGCGGTTAGTACTTGGGTGACCACCTGGGACCACAGTGTGCTGTTGGCACATTTCGAGCGAAGTAGCCTGGTGGTTTGCGCGCTGGATTTGCACGCTGCCACAACTGTCACCGTGTTCATGCGGAGTACGATCACGTTAAACATGTGGATCCGTAAGTCCTTCCGAGAGGTTGGTGGTAGGGGAAGGAGGGTATGGTCCCTGTGGATGCCTCCCCCACTGGGTTCCAGTCTAAATTGGGTGGCACTTCCCAGCCGTCCAAACGGTTACCTTACACCTTTCTGGTAGGTCGGATGGTCTGGGTCTCAACAACAACAACAACGCCTATGACCAGTAATTATTAAATCTCACATCGAGTATCTCACATCATGTATTATGTGAATCGTAAGTTGGGCCTTTACAGTCCATAAGGCCAACTCTATACTGTAAATAAAGTTACCACACCACCAATAACCAAAATAAAAATTATGAAACTTTATATGCAAGTTCACCATTTGTGTCATATAATTAAAAAGTCTGTGAAAAAAGTGCAAATTTTGTTTTAATATACATTTTAAATAAATTAAGATAAGCCAATAACAAAATATGTGTCATAGAGTCAAAAATACTATAATATGCATATATCGTAAACGAAAAGGACTTATTGAAAAATGTTTCTAGTAATGTGAAAGGCGCTGTAAAAATGTGATGCTTCTCAAACAGAAGATAAGAGAACTGAAGGGAGAAGATTGAATGGAAGAGAGAGATTTTTCTCTATGTTACTTTATAACGATTTTCGGAACTTTGGGGTATTATAATGCTGAAAAATTTCTATTCAGTTATTGCAATTTGCAGCAAAATTAAATATTTATCTCAAAATCAAACTAACTGCCTTTATGACAAAAAGTTCCGAATTAATTTCTAATTTGCTTAAAATATCAGTTAATTTTATGACTCAAAATTCATTTATATTAAAATGCTAAAAATGCTGTATTCAATATTAAGAATTTATTGCAACGGAAATTAGCACTAATTTTATAATTCTCTCAAAATTAGATATTATCCCATAAAAAAGTTGGAATATTTCTGCATTTAATGAATAAAATTTAAATAATGATTTGCATGTTATTTACTCCGTAAGTTTGCATAAAAATATCAACACATTTCAAAAAGACATATCACTGAAAGTTAATACTAATTAAAGGTGATGCGCATTTTAAATTTGATAAATAGTTCTAATATTCTTTGCAAAACAGTTATTTTAAGGAAGGCTTGTCCATTTTTTTTTCATGTATCTTGGGCTTAACTGATAATTCTCAGAGCAGATGATCAATTAGTTAAGGGATTTGTGTTGATTCCAAATTAAGTCAACATATTTCTGGCGACGCCCCAAATTTGCATTAAATAATTCATCATTGTAATGATTTCTCTAGAGGATTGCATGGTTTTACAAGCACATTTCTCATAAACGAAATGTTCATCCAGAGGGTTTATTTTGAAGTATTGGAGTTTGACAAATAGGTTACTGAGAATTGCGAAGTTGGTTTGATTAATTTTAAAGCACTGTATTAATTTAGTTTATTTGAATACTTTTGCATTTTTACTTTCTCACACTATTTAATATGGCGTAGAGAAAGTATTGCTTTCACGACAATTTAATATGGCGTAGAGAAAGTATTGCTTTCACGACAATTTTGGAATTCGAGGTTTTGATGTCACTGTATGATTTAAGACCTTCTGAACACGTTTAAAATATTTCTGGAGTGATGTCCGTCTGCCTGTCTGTTTATGTGATCGATATATTGTATACGCGATAGCAGCTACAAATACTGATGAATTTTCACGAAACTTTATATCCTGCTTTTTTATTTAAAAAAATCTAAAACTAGATAGAACCTTTTTAAATTCGATCGAAAACTTCGAAATTTATTTGAAATTTTATATTTTTTAAACATAAAAGTACAGAACAAAGCTTGACATAATAATGCATAAAAGGGCTTATTTACCACTAGTGATCGCGAGACATCATTGTTTCAATTATTGTTGTGAAAAATAGCCGCGATACAAATTTTCGTTCTTGACATCATTAGCCTCCATTGGGGTGCAAGTTACCCTGGGGGAGTCCTACTACATTTAAATAACATTATTGGAAAATTTATGTCCATGTCATTATATAAAATCAGCTAAAATTGGCGATCTGTAAGTAAGACAAACTTACTGCAGATAGTGTGCGTTTCGGAAGATAGGAGTTCTAGTTAATAACATCGTTAAATATCGGATTTCCAGACTAAGGGGCTCGTTCCAAACATGACTGACCTAATATTTACCTGGTTCTATGCATATGATGTCACAAGGATAAGAACTGCCTTCTCGAACTCTCAAAAGGGACCGAACTTGTTAACCGCAACTGGTATCCTACACCATCGACGTCACTAAACCTTCTTGGACATCACTGGGCCTTGTGTGCACAGCACAAATTAAAATATCTGTTGTCAACGTCGAGATATTTCCATTTCAGAGTTAACAAATAATTTTTATCTGAAGTAATGCAAAAATTTGCTGTGGTTTGGCAACACCATTCAAACTTCCATCTTGTGGTGTGAGACGGAACAAATGATGAAATCCTATCGTAATGCTGTTAATCCGACAACATTTTTATTCATTGTCGGGAGGACTGCTCCACCTTATATTAAAGAACGTTGATCGCATAAATATTGTTATGTACTCACAGAATACGCCTATATTGAGCGTTCCGAAAACTATAATCCCTCTCTTATCTTTGTGAAAACACCTAAAGTAGAGTCCTGTGAGTATGAATGTGGCTGTTGTAGACTCATGCATCCGAGGCTCATTCTTTAAGGAATTGAAAGTCGGCTACGTGGTACGAATGGATTTATTAATCTCGAGGTTCGCAAAATTATAGCAAATTCTCCTGCAGTCATTGCATATAGTGGCTATTCCATGCTGACAAACATATAATGCGAAATCGATCCATGTGTTTCGTTATTTGCAAGAAGACCATGGTGTTACATGTTTACATATATATCGATCATAGTTAAATATTAACCATAATTAAAGCTAGAAATTTTGGCCAAGAAAGTTACAAATTTAAATATATTTAAACATAGCAATCGGTTAACATGGCGGTTAATATGGCAACCATAATTACAACTAGGAATCATAGACACATATATTTACATATAGTGTTCATATGGTTAAATACAAATCATAAAGCTGGGAAACCTAAGCACATATTTATATATTTACAATGTGCTGTGTTCATAATTATATATCAATTATACCTAAAGCTAATATTCTTACTCATCCATTACTCATCTTACTAATTCTTACTTATTCTGAGTTCAATAGTCTTTACATTTGAAACTGACTGCGTGTTTCAACTGATGGTATCCATCAATTTAGATATTTTCGACTTTGCGGCATATAGCAGTTTTTCTTGCTGTCAGTGAGTTTACCATATATTTTGTGTTGAAGGACACTTAAAATACAAATCCGATTCAACTATACTTGTCGCTACAATTGATAACTAGGATCTAATAACCATATTCGCGTTTAAAATTCAGAAGTTTTAATTGCAACTTCTTGATCAAGAATAACCATTGCAACTTCTTGATCAAGAATAACCATTGCAACTTCTTGATCAAGAATAACCATTGCAACTTCTTGATCAAGAATAACCATTGCAACTTCTTGATCAAGAATGATCGAATATGAATTTTTTGTACTTCCTTTATTGCACACATAGAAAAAGGTGATGCATACATTTATTTCAAGGGCATTATAGGTTAAGGATAAACATATTCATTGCGGTTATCCTTAATCGGTCTGTTTCGCAGAATATTTCCAAAATCTCTCATGTGTTACAGTCACCATTTATGCTTACTCATAGTTGGAAAAAAATATAGTAAAATAACGAGAAAATTTAAATTATCTTGAAATGTGCACCATTATTTAAAAAAAAATTTGAAGAGGGACACAATTTGAAACCGAATGTTCTACGTATTAAGAATTTTTCTGCATCCCTCTTAGAATACAAATTAGCAATAAAAACTGACCACATAGTGTCTGTGCATTGTATTTAACAAATCTAGATTAAAATACGATAATGAAATTTTCTCTAAATTTGGCACACAAGAACACATACGCTCAATACTTGAAATGGTCGGATTTTATTGCTTATTGAAATGCTATTTTATTGCACATTGTACAAAGACTTTATATTTCACGACGCAAACTTGTATTATACGACGCAAGCACGCATTATAAAGAAATGCTATTTGTTCTAACATTTCAGCAGAAAAAAAAATCACCAGATAAATAAATTTAGTAGATACAGCTAGTTAGATAAACAGATTCGTCCATTGTTTGCCATTGTAAGGGTAAGTTATTGATTCTCAAGCGCAATCTTTTCAACCGTAAAATAATGGGCACTTGAAAACATATATTTTATCTAGTATTCTTCACTATGAGTGCTATCCAAGTGCTCAAATTTGTGTATCGTGTAAAACAAAGTAATATTAAAATCTGACCACGAGTAGTATGCCCATTTAGCTGAAATTTAGCCTTGCATTGGGACAATAGATTAATACATCCGTTTTTGGAATACCACTTTTATTAGGTATATTTTTATAATATCAGAGAATAGAACACAGAATTTGTACAATAAATAACTGAACATCTCTGAAGATTCTTCATTGTTTCACTTATATGTATTAGTTAGAAAATGCTAAAAAAAATTTTTACATTTTCAATATATGGCCAACGAATAATTGTTTCTACAGATTTATGTTTTACGGAAAACAACACAAATTAAACATTTCGTAATTACTCAATTCTAACTGAACATCGAAGGGCTTTTCCGGACAGATTAAAAAATTTATATATTACAGAAAGATAAACTTAGACCTTTATTAAGATTCAATATAGCTTAAAATCATAAAACATTTACGCTATAGATTAATTAATTTAGATATTATAGTAAAACTACACAAATTAGTCCATTTTGACTCAATTCTAGAAAATCGATTCTAGAAAATCGAAAGCCTTTTTGCCTAAAAATTAATAAATTTAGATATTACAGAAAACTAAAATTAAACCTTTCATAGAACTCAATCTAACTGAAATTCGAAAGTTATTTTTCTTACAGATTAATAAACTTAGATATCACGATAAAACAGCACAAATTATACCGTTATTATGACTCATTTCTAGCTGAAAATCGAGAGGATTTTTGCCAACAGATTAATAAATTAATAAACTTAGATATTACAGAAAAACAAAATTAGACCTTTTTCGGGACTCAATCCAGTTAAAAATCATAAAGCATTTTCTCTACAGATTACTAAATTTCGATATTATAATAAAACAACACAAATAAGACAGTTCTTCTAACTCAATCCCAGGCTGAAAATCGAAAAGCTGTTTTTACTTTCCCTGCAATACATGATAATGTATAGGGAAAGATTTGGAATCATGTCGAAAATCGCAACTCGAGTTTTCAAGGGATATATACGTTTCGAGGCCACTAGAACTCAAAAAATTATTTTTAGCGTGACGGGTGTGTATGTGTCTGTCTGTCTGTCTGTGTGTCTGTGCAATGTATGTATCCACTCTAACTCAAAAACTAATGGACTGAATTCCATAAAATTTGGTAGGTAAGTCACTTGGATGTGACCCTGATGCTGATTAGTTTTTGATACGATTCGTGAAAACAGAACCCGCCTTTTTTTGCGAAATGACCCCTAAAAATTTCATTTATCCGCTCTAGCTGAAATACTAATTTACCAAATTTCACAAAATTTGGTAGATAAATTACTTGCTAGATACTCTGGTGTTGATTAGAATTTGGTGCGATTCGGAAAAGAAGAACCTGCCTTTGTTTACGAAATGGCACGTAAAAATGTCATGTATCCACCCTAGCTGAAATACTAATTGACCAAATTTCACAATATTTGGTAGATAAGTTACGTGTGGGACACTCTGGTGCTGATTCGATTTTTGTACGATTCGGAAAATAACAACCTGCCTTTTTTTACGAAATGGTACGCAAAATTCGCAAAAATCTAAAAAAAAAAATGACTACGTATGCTGAAATGTATCAATTAAATTATTGTTTTATACGCAATTTTTGACGAGGAAAAGAATATAACACACTCCATTATACTTCAGAACTAACCGTTCTCAAGATATTTGAGATTTCTTACATTTTTGTAACGCCGCTATCGGAAAAATGTCCAATTACCAAATAAAAACAAAAATCGAATTAAAAATGCAAATTTAGTGTTATTTGGTGCAATTAAACTCAATCTAATGCATTATTGAAGAAATAAAGAAAATATGAATTTAAATCTGCAGGGAAAGTCATGTGCTGCTCACATCAGATTTTTTTGCTCACAGATAAATACATTTAGGTATTACAGAAAACCAGAAATTCTGATATTATGCAGATAACAAAACAAATTAAACATTTCTTATGATTCAGTTCTAGATTCTTTTTTTACCGATTAAAATGAGCATATCAAAATTCATGAAAATAGTTTGCAGATTTGATTTTGCGTTTTCTGTGCAAAAACCATCTTTCTAATATCTCGTTTCTAATATTTCATTGGATTTGCTTAATATTTTTCTAACACAAACACCATTGGGGAAATAGATAATTCATATTCAGGGATACTCAAAGCTCACAGATTCATCCAAATTTCCAAAGTTTGAGTTTTAGCCCTACATCTATATAAATTAAATTTAAAAAAACTATCTGTTCTTCTCATCATTACGGGCGCGAATTTCATGAAATTTTGAGGATTAGTCAGCATATGGCTCCGCTTGAAATTTAGATGTCAGTCTGTCCTTCTGTCTGTGTGTCTCTCTTCATGTCCTTCTGACTGTTTACTTGTTTCAAGCGTGACCAAATCGTTACATGAGCCTCCCCGAAACAAATGGAATCCAATTGTTGGGAGTCTCCAAACTAACGTGACGAAATATCTTATATTCTCTACAATAAATTCAATTCAAAATCCGATAACGGGAGCTGATCGTTGTTTGAGCATCTATCTCTTGAATTATGAAAACTTCATAAATAAGACCAGGTAGAAATATAAGTGCAAACATTCAGAACTGTGGGCATAGGCCGAAGTACCTACTGCTTTTCGCATGGCCAACAATATGTTTCCTGCTCAAGAGCCATAAATTAATAATCTCTCTTTATTTACGCCTCTAATAAGAAGATCAGAGACGTAGTCAGCAAAGAAGTTATTGTTTAATTGTTATTATCTATATAAGCAAAATGACACATTGTACATATGTTTGGCTGCTTGTTTATTATCACTGTCTGAACAAAATCACATATTTCCTTTTTGTGAAAATTATTATAAAATTTGACAAGCAGTCGGATTTGCTAAAAAATATTTTTATTCCTTAATTTTGCTTCTAAACATATCGTACGCACAGAACCGTAGAGAGGCAGACACACAGCAACACAGACACCGTTGAGGAAATAATTAATTCAGATTCAATATTAAACGGTCACCGTAGATTGTGAATTAAGTTTCATTGCATTATGTATTCTGTACGAAGAATTTGTATCCAGCTATTACACTATGCATTCAAAAAGGAACTAAATAGATGTTACACTTCATTTGTTGCATACAGGCAATATATCTCGCGTTACTAATTTCCCCGTGGTGAAGGAGCGCCTACGCACTACATCCACCAGACCCACCAGGGTATCCCATGGCGAAGGGGAGGAGATTTGCAGCTTCACTTTTATAGAGGCTCCCCGAAGGAAGTCTGACTGGGCCTCCACATGAAAACATCCAGTCCCGCTGGCGGGATTCGAACCCGCAACCCGGCAATTCAGCGATCAGCCGGAAACGCATGCCCTGACCACTCGACCACCAGGATCGGCACTGTTATATTGTTATTATCTATATAAGTAAAATTGCACGTTGTTCTTTTACCTGTCTATCTCTTACCTCAATGCGGACGAAGTGACTTATTTCCTTTTTGTGAGAATTATTGTAAAATTCGAAAGAGAAAGACTCCAAATATTACAAGGTCACCGTCAATATTAAAAGGTCGCCTCCAATCGTGAATTAAATTTCTTTATAATATTAAAAGATCGCTGTCATTACAATATAAAACTATTAAATGACCTTTTAATATTTCATTATACTATTAAAAGACCACCGTCAATTGCGAATTAACATTAATTACATTATATATTATCTACGAAGAATTAGTATCCAGCTATTATTACACTATACATTCAAAAAGAAACTAAATCGATGTTACACTTCATTTATTGCATACGTACAAAATATTTCGCGTCTATTTTCTCTTGAGCCTTCAACCCCCATTTTTGCTTTTCGTTCTCACAGCATTTGCGCGCATTTCCCTAAAGACAGAATCTCATTTAAAGAACTGTCAGAACCATAATCAGTTCCTGCCGTTGAAAGTGAAATAATGTATGGACTTCTGTTTGACAAGTATTCATACGGCAATCTCACGTAAGCCCTGTCAGAACCTGGCTTGCTGGTGTGCATGGCCTGTCAAAAAATGCAGTGCTGTAAACTGTTAAGTTTGACAGCATTTTCTTTATTTGGTAAGTTACGCCAATTTCTATAGTTTTAAAACTGATCCGAATTAAATATAATTTAAAAATTTTATAAAGGAGATGTTTAAATAAAAGAAATGGTAATCTCCAAATATTTCCAAAATAACAAACTGGGATTTTATAAAGATATGCCTATGCGATCAAGTGAAGCCGGCAAATCATTTAATGTCATTTTATTATTATTATTTTATTATCGGCATTTAATTTGACTTACTTTATCATTTAAATTTTATTTTCTCATACAATTATAAAAAGAAAATGTTGTTTCCCGAAAAATTACTAATATGAAATTTTAACGGATAACACACGTATTAATACCTCTTGTATCCATTTCGACAACGTTTGAGAACATGTTCACTCTATGTGTGAACGTTTGTGTGTACGTGTGTATATGTTTCTGTGTGCATATGTATACGTGTGTAAGATGTGGGCAGAGTAATTCAAGAACGCATAAAAATTTTGTGTAGATACATTATGTTGTTGTTGTTGTAACCCAGACAGTCCGACCTACCAGAAGGTTGTAAGGTAACCGTTTGGACGGCCGGGAAGGTTCCACCCAATTTAGACCGGAACCCAGTGGGGGAGCATCCGTACCCTCCTTCCCCTACCACCAACCTCTTGGAAGGACATTATGTGAAGATACATTAGTGTGTGATTATGTGTAGATACATTATGTGAAAAACTAGAACCACATAGAATTTTACTGATTCTCATAATTAGAACTCAAAATTGTCGCATATTTAGATTTCCATTGCATCATTTTTTTTTATCAAAAACAACTATAATGTCCAGATCAATGCTGGAAGTGCATATTATAAGGAGAACTGATAATTTGAATTACGATATAGATGGTAATTAATTACATCACAATAGTTTTTATTATCACTGATAAGCCAAATGTATCTATCGACGTCACTAAGCTGTTGCCAACTTGACAAACGAAACTTTTTGAGAAATTATACTAAATATTTTAAAAGAGTGACTTGTATACGAAATCTGAAATACACACACACACACACATATATATATATATATATATATCTTTGTTATTTCGTTAATTCTAGTTTTCACTTCTGCGTATTTCTTCAAGCGCTAAATCACATTTGAAAAACTGTCAGAAACATTATCAGCTCTTCTATTTACTGGGAGAAAAATGTATGAACGTTTGGTTTAAAAATACGCATTTGACAACCTCACATAGGCTCTTTGAGAAGAATATAGCTCACTGGCGTGTATGGTTTGTCAAATGTGTAATTTGTTCCAGTAGCTTGCATTGTTTACATTTGTCAAGAATATATCAGACGTGTTTTATTCATTTGTAACTAGTACGATAAAAGCCCTTTGGCGTATCAATTAATTTGTATGGATGGTTAGCAACAAGAAATAACTGGTTATCTAACTTAATAAAAGGATAAAACTAAAATAGTTTCGTTAAAAGCAGCATAAATACGATCGGTTTCGAAAGCAAAAAGCAGCCTTCTTTGTTATGTTACGCAAGAAGCGTAGCATTCACTTGTGGGAGCAAGGTCAGCGACTGATACAAGAACAACATTAACGGACGGAAACAAAGAAGAGGTGATGCCAACGGCGAGAGAAGAAAAAGGAGATTAAAAGAAACAGTAAAAATGAACAAATTACGGGATAGTAGTGCACTCGGAGGACCGGAGTTCGATTCCCGGAGTTGTCAAAACTATCTATATGTTCAAAAGTCCTTCCGAGAGGTTAGTGATAGGGGAAGTACGGTTCCTGTGGATGTCATCTCTTTTCCAAACGATAAATTCCGTTCCTTAGCTTTTATTAGCATGTATCGCCAACAATAACGACGCCAGAAAGAGTGTTAGGGGGGTGGGGGTAAATTTATGGTTTCCCATTCATCCAAATTTTAATGGGTTCCTTGGGAGTTATGCCCCCCTCCCCTTTGGTGACGCTTCAAATGATTGATATAAAAGAAAGAAATTTGAGCATGCAGAGTATCGTTTATTTTGAATTTTTTAAAGATTGTTCTATTTTTCTACGGTGAGGTTCTTGTAATCTGTCGCCTGTAAATCTATATTCTGTTTAGAACACATAGTTTTTATTTCAATTAGTCTGCATTCGCTCATGTATATAGTATATATTAGTTACGGATGTTATATATATTTATTTTAAGTCAATTATTGGAGTAGATTATTGTAGCGACTGTGATATTGACGTAGTGATAGTTCCAATTTTCGCCCTGTTAATATTTCGTATTGTTGAATGTCCTTTATTTTACCTATATTTCTTTTCAAAGGGCGACAGGCAAAAACAAGATCAATAATATATGCAAAGCGTTATTAATATAATAAGGAAATGGCCAATAAATTTGCAACTATTATTTAACCGAATGGGTTAACTCTATAGTATTGAAAATATTTTAAATTATAAAGATTTATTTATAGAATATATATCCAACCATGGACTTTTCCAAAATTCTTTGACAAGATTAATAAAATATCATACAAAAACTGAATCTGCGTCCGGCTAGGTTGGGTATCCCAAATCATTAACTTTTTGACTGCTTACTTACAGGCCCCCTACATTAAAAAAAAACCTTTCCGCATAACATAATTTAGTGGATTGAAAACATTTCCACAAACCAAACAAACATAAGTAAAATAAATAACCTTTTTAACTTTGTGAAGGCAACTTTTTGTGAAGGCAATGATGGCAACTTTTGCCCATCGTTTTAACTACACAAATTCACCAGTGTAAGATGAAAAGAAAAACAAAGAGAAGAAATTAAAACAGAAAAATAGAAAAACAAAAATGTATTCCTTTTGGCATGAACAACCTAAGTCTCAAATCACAAATTGACATAGGCACTTTCTGTATCATCGGTTCCACCTATACAACTAAACTATATTTATTTAGCTATACAACTTGAACAAATACATATTAGTGAATAAAATCTTATGTACCTCAAACCGGTTAAAACACAATCTCCGTCTTTGGTTCCGCCTATACACCTAAAAGAATATTTATTTAGTTTTAAAACCTCAACACATACGTATTAATAATTAAAATCTCATTTACCACAAACCGGTTATTTCCATATGTAACATTACATCCTGAGTAATTTAATAAATCATAAACAAATATATAATATATTCAAAGTAATCTTGTTACGAGATTTTCGGATGGTCGCTCCTGTACATGAAAACCTAATCAATAAGTTTATTAAATAAAATTATAATAACTTTGCTAAAAGCAGCATATAATACGAACTTAACAGTATCAAGGTACTATTAATTTTGTATTACATGCCGCTTTTAAGAGAGTTGTTTTATATTTATTCTTTAACAACAGTTTGAGCTGTACGCGTGTAGTTTATTTAATATATGTTTATTTCCATGTACTCGTATATATATATATATAAATGATTGTGTATATATACGTGTATGTATTATTTTTTTAACTCAATGTAATCCCGTTACCCGCATACCGCATGTACTGTAAATCGAAATTTCTATTATTTTAAGTAATATGTCCCATATATTGATATGTCCTAGATGATATGCAGTGTATCTCAAAAAGATTGAAAAGAGCTTTAATTCCCTACTTGTTGGAGATAAGTGGACAATGTAAATTGCAAAAATGTTGAAATCAAGGTATGAAATACGACTACGTTAATGAAATAGTCCCCTCATTCATTTAGAAAAAGTTACACTTTTTAAATTTTTATACGACCCCTTTAGACACATTTGGTCAATCAGAAAATCTTTATTTTTAATGCAACAAGATCATTAAAAAAACAGCATATCTGCATCTTTAAAATTGAGCGAGTTATATTTCATTGAAATTTGAACATTATGAATGGGTACCATATATCAAATTAGAAATGTCAATTGTGATATATCACAAAAAAGATGAAACTGGATGATAATACATAGGAGACATTTTTGCGAATTCCGCGTGGGGCCACGATGCAATCGCAGATTCTTAAATACTTTTCACATTGAGACATGCCATTTTTATTTGAAATAAATAAATAAATAAACAAATAAAAGTATGTATTTGATTTTGAAATTTAACATAATTTTTCAAAACGAAGAATAGAACTCACAGACGATTGTTTCTTTCCTTTAACACTAATCTGGCCGTTTTAAATGATTATAGTAAAATAATTTAAGGAAACTAAAGAATGAAATGCAGACGATTTATTTATTAATTTACGTATTTATTTTCAGTATTATTTCTATTCAATACAATTAAACTTTTTTTGGAGTTGAAGGAAAACATTTTGAGAATGCTTTGTGAATTGCGTTTTGCAAAATGTATTTCTAGTATTTGTAATGGAATTTGTCCCAGTGATCTTTATATCAGTGGTCTTCTATCAATGTATGCATATTTTAATTTTGTGTCACAACCGCATAGTGAGTACCACTGCTTTATATGATCTCTGTCTGTGTAATGCTTTATTTAGATGCATTTGCGATAAAAAATTTTTACACATATTAACGTATTTTTGATCTAAATAAATTCCGTCGTCAATCTGCTTATGATTCCTATTTTCACTGATGAAACAGCTTTTCACATTTTACGGAAAAGTGGAATAAGTCAGATATTTTCTTTTATCATAATTCAGTTGATTTTAAAGATACAGATATGCGGTTTTATTTTAATGATCTTGTTGCATTAAAAATAAAAAAATTCTAATTGACCCAATTTGTCTAATAGGGTCGTATAAAAATTAAAAAAGTGTAACTTTTTGAAAATTAATGGAAGGACTATTTCATTAACGTAATCTTATTTCCAACCTTACTTTTAACATTTTTCCAATTTACATTGACCACTTATCTCCAACAGATAAAGAATTAAAGAGCGTTTCAATCTTTTTGGAACATACTGGATATTTCATCGTCTATTGTTCCATACTCTTAGTTTGCAGGCGTGAATTTGAAAAGTTCTTGGTTCTCTCATGGCCAATTGTATTTGGCATGCTCAAAAGTAGGAACTTCACAAAAATTATATGATTTAGCTCCTGGAGGAAAATAAAAAAATGTGGTTTACAAGCAAGCATTGCGGTAAAAATTAACAAATTAGGATAATGTCATTTAATTTGTTAACATTTGCATTGTTGCCTAGCGTTTAAGAGTCATTTTAGTTTTCCTTTCAAACTGTACATATATCGAACTGTACATATTGATTGTACATAATGACTGTACATCATTTGTGGACACCTAATAATTACATTCCGATACGCTGCCCGGAGGGCTTAGCTGCTAAGGGTGTGCCGGAAGCAGCTATGACTTATATAATGCAATGATTTTTTGTTTTTTACATAATGCAATGAAATTACTTCTTTCTCAGTGAAAAAACAATGTATAAGATTCACGGCCCTATATATTCCGGTGTAATTTATATCAGAGTTTTGCATCGTAAATCCCGAGCAAAGCCGGGTAATCACTGCTAGTTTATTATAAAGTAAAAATAGTTAAGGAATTATTGTGACTTGTTTTAGGTTAATATTGATTGATATAGTTGAAAACCCCAAGATAATAAAATATGACATGAGGACAAACATTACGTTCACTTCCTTCTAAGTGCTGAAATTCTATTAATAATTAATAAAATTTCAACATTTTAAAAGGATTATTTTTCTATAACATTTAAAACCTAGTTGTACGTGCAGAATTGTATAAATAATTTCTTTAGTTTTGCAGTACTGTTTCTAAAATTAACACTTTAACCTTATTACTATAAAACTTTATAAATATGCATATGATTTATTCTTTGGAATATGACGCAAGTATTAAAACGGTATATAAATACCATTGCAAAAAAACATACAATTTCAATATTGCTTCATTTTGTAAAGTGCAAAATATTGACCTCCATTGCTTCAATGGAGTTTTTTCCCCAATATATATCAAGTAAGATATATTTAGTTTTGTTCCGCTGTTTCTGCCGCACTGGCAATTCGCTGTAGGATATCCACTTGGATGAGATTATTATTTTGGCAGTGTTTTCTCTACCATTCCATAGAAAGATTTCCTGTTTCGAATGTCGCAGAAACGATTTTATGTATATATATGTATATATATATATATATATTTATTTATTTTCTCATACCAATGTATAAAAAAGGTATTATTTTTCCTCATATATAAGCCGTTTAAGACGTCCTAATTCAATTTTGAACGTTTTTGGAAACATTTATCCTTATCTCTCTCTCCCTCTCCCCCTCCCTCTCTATCCCCCTCCCTCTCTATCCCCCTCCCTCTCTATCCCCCTCCCTCTCTATCCCTCACCCTCTCTCTCCCTCTCCCTCCCTCTCTCTCCCTCTCCCTCCCTCTCTCTCCCTCTCCCTCCCTCTCCCTCCCTCTCCCTCTCTCTCCCCCTCTCCCTCCCCTCTCTCTCGCCCCCTCTCTCCCTCTCTCTCTATCCCCACTCCCTCTCTCTATCTCCCCCTCTCTATCCTCCCCTCTCCCCCTCCCCTCTCCCCCTCCCCTCTCTCCCCCCTCTCTCCCTCTCTCTATCTCCCCCTCTCTATCCCCCCTCCCCTCTCTCCCCCCCTCTCTCTCTCTCTATATATATATATATGTATATATATACCTACCCATCTCCTATACATATCTGCTGACGTTATTAAAGAGAATTGTTCGAACAACGATTGCAAATAATATTTAAAAAAATAAAATGTTAATTTAAATTCAGGTAAATGAAACAATCTAATAATGTATCACATGTCATAATGCTATGTTATAAAAATACATTGTTTAAAAAAGAAGATCATAACCCTCACAGCAAAGATCGTCAGATGTGTGACAGTGACGTTGTAGTCACGTGACACTTGGGTCAGAATGTGACATCATATTTGTGACTTCTATGCGACGTTACGTATTAGTAACTTTGTAACTTCATTGTGACTATATTCTGTGACGTTTCCACAATGTAATTAACACGTAACAATGTGACGACATTACAATGGCAATTACAATGTGACGTCACAAAGAAGTTAATATGCGATGTCACAAACGACCATGAAAATGACCAAAATGACTTCGTTGTGACCTCAATATGACATTGCCGAAACGTACTGCGACGTCCTGTGACGTTCCAAAGTCACAGTGTGACTTAAATCTGACATCACTGTGGAAAAAAAATGCTGTTAGGGAACGAACCTTGCTGACCCAGTCTAGACATGTACCTCGGATCATTGAACTACTCAGTCGGCGCTCTTCCAATTCAGCTGCTGGAATGGAAATGCAAACTCTTGTTGTCGAACTGTAGTCTGCATTCTCTTCCGTGTAATGTCAAATTGATATGGGAGTTAACAATATGACTGACCACCTCCTCCTATTTTTGTCCACAATATTAATTTTTTTCGTGGCCATATACCTCCCTATTTGAAATCGTCGTTCAATATTCCAGATTCCACTGAATCCGTGCTAGTTGTACTAGGGTCACTGTCTATTGTACTATATATATACATATACATATATATATATATATATATATATATATGTAATATATATATATATATATCACTGTATATATATATATATATATATATATATATATATAAATAAATAAAAATTGAAAGATTTTAATCGAAAATTATGCATAAACTGCCGTATGAAGAAAAAAAACCATCTCTAGCATATCTGTTACAAATGAGTAACTATAGACCAAGACTAAGGATAAAGATAGAAGGTAACTTATCACTACAATGGAAAGGGGGATGAAAAGAATAATAGGATACAAAATTCACAATTAAAAGTATATAAATATAAATTAAAAAAAATAAAAAGAAAACACGGCAAAAATGAGAAAAGGCAATAAAAATTAGCTGAAGATAAAAGATTAAGACATAGAGAACAATCAATTGAAACTACACAAAAAATGACGGTTAGTTCGAAATTGCATTCTCATCAATATATATATATATATATATATATATATATATATATATATATATATCAGAATAACAAAATATGAAGAAAGGAAACTGATCATTCGTAAAGGTACTGCTTCCAGATCTAATCTGAGTTTTATCATATCCAGGATCGTACTTGATATATTTTTCTAAAAACAATGCAACGTAGACCAAAGTAAGAAAGAAATCACCTCTAATGGTATACTTATTATGCATTCTTTGAGCCGATTCTAGCGCATTATTCCTCCAAATTCCCCAATGAGTAAAGATTGTAAAGAGAAGCATAGCCCAAGTAAAATGGTAATTTTTCTTGATACACAGAGCAATTTATTTTTAAAAGCCAAGCGTTTGAAATTCCCTAAGTGCAGCCCATAAACTAGACTGATTGTGGGTATACAATAAAAGTTTCTGAGTCACAATTCTTCACTTTTAATTTCTTGAAAACATCCCCTTTTTGTATCTTTACATCTTTCTTTAAGTGAAATGTTTTCATCCATGTTCCTTTTAACGCGTTTAAAACCAGAGTTCAAACCAGACAAATCAGACTTTTTCAATAAAAATTAATCATCTGGACAACTCTTAATTTTCTTGACTGCCAAATTTGATGAAAATGGAACAAACAGTTTGGGATCTAGACAGGATAATTAATTACATTACACTGATGAACAGAGGAATTTGCGATATATTCTAGATCATCTTGTTTGAAATAATTTTTAAAAGAATATAGCTTTTCATGTTTTGCTAAAACAGCTGTATTTATATTTTTAAAAACCAACATCATTAATAAAATGCCATGTTTTGCTTCATGTAATTTATGAAATTATTTTCCTAAGAAACTCATAAGACCATAAATACTCGTCTTGTTTGTCATTTTATATTTTTTGCCGAAAAATACACCCGATACAGGTGCATAAGATGATAAATTCAGCTCAAATATTACAATAATGAATAATTAATAGGACGTTCGCAAATTATGCGGTCGCTGAATTATTTACTTATATGATTAATAGCAGCTGATCCTTTCTCGTTTTTCTTTCGTTCTGTACCTAAAACAGATTTTCCTACATCTCACAAAATCTGAAATCAAACTGTCTATATCTTAAGTATTCACGTGAAATATCCTGAAACTGTTTTGTAGTGTCCATTTTAACTGTAGAAAGATTATCGTCTCTGTGGTCCATTGTTTGGCCAACGGAATGTTTGCAGCATTGTTTGGTCACTGGAATGTTTGCAGCATTGTTTAGCCAACGGAATGTTTGCAGCATTATTTGGCCAGCGGCTAATTGTTTGACCAGTAATTTAATTTCCTGTTAGAAAATGAGTTAGTTATACTGGTGCCAAAGAACGTAATCCTAGAGGTTAGATGCAGTGAATCACGTTATATAAATGCTACTGTATTTATATTCTTCAGGTTTGCCCTGCAATTTAATGTAGCCATTTTCAAACCACGACAGGTTGAAATCCTGTATATAACAAATAGGTTGATATCTTGTCAATAACGAACAAGTCGATATCCTGTATATCACGAACAGGTCGTTATCATGGATATAACGAACAAGTCGATATTCTGTATATAACGATCGGAATAATTAAGTGTCTTAGCGATCTTAATTAGCCTTTCGTTATAAAATTGATTGGAGGAAAATATAGCGTTCACTTCAAATATCTCTATATTAAAAAATATCCTGCGATTTTTGGACACTACATTACGAGCAGATGGTATAGAGGCGTTACTGTTGATAATACTGCTTAATTTTTAATGGCTTGCTATCATGTGCTATAACGATGCTGTTCTTTATTGGAACATTTCATTCCCCGCGATATTTTTACTAATTTAGAATGATTCCAATTAAAGTTCCTCTGTTTAGATTTCTCTTTAGAAAATCCCAACCAAATTTCGTACACATACTTTCCTGAATATGCGGTTTCGATTTATGAAGAAAAAAATTGTTTACATTTCTGCCGCCAGGGCTTAAATCTGTGCTGTTGTCCCCTTAATGTGTATATTGCGAAGCACATTTTAGAACCACCTCTTATAAAAGGAGTCACAAAGCTATTTTTAGCAAATCCACAACTAGTGAAGGGTCGTGAAGCTCACCTTACCGGATCGCGCGTTACTTTGTTAAAATCTTTATATGAAAGAAGAGATATTAAGAGATTAAGATTTTATATGAAAGATTTTATAGAAGATCGTTAAGAAAGATTGTTAAGATTTTATATGAAAGAAACAGCATTGCTTCTGCTGTATTTAAGACATTTCGACAGTTAAAAGGTGTAGATAAAAGTTGCAGAGTTCACTTCAACGATAAGAGCTTGTAATTTCCAGTAGCTCAAAAGTAGACAACCGCTTGGCCAGTTCAGAAATCCAGGGTTCGATTCCCGGTTGAGGCTACAAGGGTTTTTACAATGGCGCTCGAACAAATCAACCCTGTAGGTTAGTGTAAAGATGATGAAGATCTGAAGACCGGAGACCGTGCGACTCAAATAGTGGGTTTAGAGTAGCTAGCTGCACGGCCGGGAAAGGATACCTCCTGCACTCAGGAGGCACCCAAGGTCTACCATCCCGCCAAACGAGCATTTATTTAGTTCTAAAAAGATAAAAATGGATGAAAAATATTGTTGTAAACAGACAGTTTTACATTATAATTGAACTTGACAAGTACGTCAATTTTTCAAAAATGTGAAAGGGTTATTGCGAATATAGATAAAAAGATCATTGAAAAATAAAATTTAGAGTGAGGTATATTAACATAATGAAAAATAGATTAAAATTGAAGAAAATATTAAAATTTTAAACGTGAAATTTAGAAAATATATAAAAAAATATATATGGAAAAAGAATGGGATTTAGGCATATGGGAAACATAAACAAAAATTTATGAAATTTAGGATAACATTTAGAAAAGAAATTTCAGAAAAAATACAAATAAAAAGAGTCAAAAGAAAAAAAAACCCGAAAAAATAGAAACAGTTAACATAGCTTTTTTTTTAAACAAAAAATATGGAGGGAACAAAATAAGTCCATATAAGTTAATGAGAATAAAATAAAGGGATTCATTGATCAAAATTAATTGAGAGCAGAATCTACTCATAAGCTTAGGTCACTTTATTAGAAATTTCCATGGCAACAAGAATACAGTTTTTAATTTTATCTACTGAAGAGAGATTTGAACTATTTGAAGAGGGATGATGATGGAGGTCTGAAGACCCCAGACCGACCAGTATGTTTAAAGTACCTTGAGACCGTGCGACTCACATAGTGGGTTTAGAGTAGCTAGCTGCACGGCCGGGAAAGGATACCTCCTGCACTCAGGAGGCACCCAAGGTCTACCATCCCGCCAAACGAGAATTTATTTAGGTCTAAAAAGATGACAATTGATGAAAAATACCGTGGTTAAACAGGCAGTTTCACATTATATTTGAACTTGTCAAGTACATCCATTTTTCAAAAATGGGAAAAGGGTAATTGCGAATATAAGTAAAAAGATCATTGAAAAATAAAATGTAGAGTGAGGTACAATAATATAATGAAAAATAGATTAAAATGAAAGAAAATAATAAAATTTTAAAAGTCAAATTTAGAAAATATATAAAAAGAAAACATATGAAAAGGAAAAAAAAATATGCACATGAAAAACAAAAACAGAAATTTAGAATAAATTTAGAAAAGAAAAATTAGATAAAAAACGAATAATAATTGATGATGGAGGTCTGAAAGTGATCCTAGTATTACTAGTGGGGATTCAGTGGACTCTGGATGATTGAGCGTCGATTTTAAATTGAGAGGATAACGACCACACAGAATACTTACTTGGGTAAAAGTAGTAGTAACAGGAGGCAAACCTGAGGTAAAAGTATCACGAAGTGGTCAGTCAGATTGTCAGTTACCCGCCAATCTGACATTAGAAGGTGTAGAATGCAGAGTCCACTTTGACGATAAGAGCTTGCAATTTCGTCCCAGTTGCTCAACGCTAGAGTGTCGGCTGGCCAGTTTGGAAATCCGGGGTTAGATTCCCGGTTGGAACAGCAAGGTTCATTACAAAGTCAACTCACGATTCATAATCTTCGGAAATATGTTTTGCTGATATCCGTTAAATAAGTTAAGCAATATACAAGTTGCGGGGGCAGCAGCGCATGATTTCAGAATTGGGGCCAAAATCTGAACTATTTTTTTCTCTTCAGAAATCGAATCTGCATACTCAGAAAAGTATGTGTACGAAATTTGGTTACGATTCGTTCATCTGATATTTAATTTGAATCACCCTGTATTTAAACTTAAAATTTTTAAATGAAATAAAATTGAGTTTGAAATAAATGCACGAAATAATGAAAATAAATTCAAGATTTAAGTTGTAAAAACAACGCGATCTGGGATGCATCAAAATGAATAGTTCTCTTAATTAAGAGAGTTCTGTGTGCAATCTGTCAAGATGTCCGCTATATGTCCGGAAATTGTCCGCGTTCCTGAACCATTTTCCGGGATTTCAACAAAAATCCAAGCGAATCCTGCTTTTTCGTTCCAAAGCTGACGTCGCGCTTCTAATTATATTCTGCTGCAGCTTTCTGAACTACAACTACTCGAATCTGGGATTCTAAATTTATGAAATTTTTTTGTATTTGATAACTTCCCCCTCATCTAAATGCATTATCGGCAACGGGCATTTTCTTCATTTTTGAGGATCTTTGGACAGCCCCGAGGGGTGAAAATTAATCCTTATTCTTTAACTCTTAGAATTAAGAATACATTTTTCTATAAAATAATTTCTTAAAGTTAAACTCGTTAGCTTCATTCCAAGGGAGCATTTTTTTTTTAAATCCTTAATTGAAATGAACCTGGAAAAATTTAATTATTTTTAGCGTTTCATACTCCTTTCAAAAATACTTTGTGATGGGGGATTTAAAATGTTTTAAACTAAATTAATTTTCAACTGATTCTATAATTAAACTAAGATCTGGTGTTAACTTCTAAATTCTAATCATGTCTGCGTTTAAAATGATTTGTATACTTTAATGTAAATTACTTGCCTTTATGCGCAGTGTGTTGTTCTTATTCTCTTAGTTAATAATTTAATAAACTAAATTTCTTTAAACTTTTGGTAATCTGGCTTTATTGAATTGGCGCAACGCAGTACAAATGCATTCTGTATTCATTAAATTTATTAAAAAGTATGAAAAACTTCTCAGTGTTAGTAATCGTAGCTAACAGGGGCAGAACTCCTAGTAATTGAAAAAAAAAATATAAAAACGTTAAACTTATTCGTGAAAATTCCATAGAAAATAATCCGTAAGGATTATAGATATTAGATAAAGAATGAAGAAAACCAGGAGACAATGGCCGAAATGAATTGATCCATTACTAGTCGGTATCAAACCAACAGATTCGGGCATAAATTGCCTGTTCAAGCAAGCAGATGTCTCGCCTTTCTGTTCACACTAACCCGATTGTCACGAGCTCATCTCAAGGACGGGGTTAGTGGAGTGCCCAGGAGAGGAAGAGTTCCTCCCTTTAAACTCCAGACGAAAAGGAAAAGAGACAGAAAAAAAGGAAGTAGTAAAAGGTGAGTTAATCAACTAAGAGATGCTTGGGGGGGGCGCGACCGAGGTCGTGCCCTTCCCCAAGTCTTCAGAAAACTGCGGTGTTGGGGCCCAAGCGGGATCCCAACAGAGAAGAATAAAGAGGGGGATAGACTGGGGGCGCCCCGAGGGGCGCAGGGCCTTGAGCCTTGAGCAAGAGTTGTGCCTAGCAGCAGAAGAGTTGTGAAAGCTTGTCAACGGAAAGCGAGTTCCCAAAAGCTAGGGAGGGGTACAGCAGACTAGAGTCTGCATCTAAAATAAGAGCACAAGACTAGGCTGGACGAGACCGCTTCTTAGGGCGGAAGAAGATATCTCCCACCGATCGTGCAAGTAACGACCGGGGGCGCTTTCGCGTCGCCGGATTACCAGCCCGATAGTGGGGGATACTGTCCAACGTAGGGTTGTTTACGCTTCTCAGACCTCCGTGAAATTTGAGAGAAAGTTTTTTGACATGTTCCAAAAAAGGCCTAATTCTGAGGTCTCTGTGCAGGACGTCTAGCTGGACGTAGTTCGGCAGATTAGCAAACATACGCAATGCGTTATTTTGGATGACTTAAAGCTTCCTAAGGTTAGTCTCCGCTGCGGTGCCCCAAACAGGGACTCCGTACGTCATAATGGGACGTATGTAGGACTTGTATAGCAATAACTTAGTGCGGGTTGACAGGCGGCTATTCCTAGCCAAAAGGGGGTGAAGCAGGGCGAGTGAAGACTTCACTTTCTTACTAATTTCAGAGATGTGAAGTTTCCACGTTAATTTGGAATCAAGGTACACACCAAGGTACTTGTAACTGTTTTGCCAGGGAATGGGCTGGTTATTAAGAATAAGATTAGTGGAGGGGGTTTGCCGGGGGGAGGGGAAGGTGACAGCAGCACACTTACTAACGTTAACCTTGATACGCCATTTGATCAGCCATTGCGTCAGGTCGTTCAGATAACTTTGCAGGATGTTGTGCACGACTTGTGTCTGTTTGTGATGTGTGAACAGGGCTGTGTCATCAGCATAGAGGCCAATGGTGACACCAGGGGACTGCGGAAGATCATTAATGTAAAGGTTGAACAGTTTGGGCCCAACAAGAGAACCTTGCGGGACCCCGCTGAGAACAATCCTGGGAGAGGAAAGTGCGTCGGAAACCCGAACGGCAAAACTTCGACCAGTCAGATAAGAGTGCAAGAAATGGATAAGATTTGGAGGAAAAGAGCGTTCGATAAGTTTAAACAGGAGCCCATGTATCCACACCTTATCGAACGCCTTTTGGAGATCAAGAAAGACAATGGACGAGCTCTCGCACTTGCTACGCGCCTCATGGACAAGCTCCACGACCCGCAGCAACTGGTGCTGAGTGGAATGTTTCTTCCTAAACCCATATTGTTCAGGAATAACAATATTCCTCAGGTCGCAGAACTCGTCCAGGCGACGCAGTATAACAAACTCGAAGAGCTTCGAGAGACCAGAGAGGAGAGAGATTGGACGGTAGTTGACCGGAAGAGAGGGGTCAAGACCTGGCTTGGGGAGGGGGGCAACAATGGCCACCTTCCAAGCCCCAGGAAAGTAATTGTGCCGGAGGAGGAGATTAAAGAGCTTGACGATGTAATTGTACAGTAAAGAAGGCAGGTTCTTCAACATCGTCGATGTGATACGATCCTTCCCAGGAGCTTTGTTCTTCTTAAGTTTTTGAATACGGGGCTGCAGTTCGCTGAAGGTGACATCTGTCAGTGTGTAAGGAATAGCTGTTGTGATGAACTGTTCAACCTTGGCGTCCACGATCGCAACCGTCCTAGGATCGATTACGTCGTGGTGTGGTTCAAACTGACTTCTAAGACTGTCCGCAAGCAGTTCAGCCTTCTGTGTGTGAGAGGTTGCCCTGGAGTTGGGACCTTCAAGGGTCGGAATGTGTGTTTTACGCCTACGAAAACGTGAGGCTGCCCTCCAAATGGTGTTGTCAGCAGTCGTTAGGGACTCAACATATGTTTTCCACCGTGCACTTGTATAAGCTTTGATCCTGGACCTCACCTGAGATCTTGCAAAATTAAGTTCAGTCTTGATGGCAGGGTCCCTGCTGACCTGCCAGTCTCTACGCAGAAGGTTGCGGATTTTGATCATCTCCCTGATGTCCTGAGGCAGTTTAAGGTGATATACCCTGTTGCTCTTGGGCCGAGAGGATGCAGAGTAGGCATCTCGGATCATTTTCTCAAGATTTCCCACCTCTGCATCCAGTTGGTCCACAGTGTTGGCAACGGGGGGTAGGGGGAGCTCCTCAGCGAGGAGTTCTTTGAACTTTCTCCAGTTCGTACTCAGCTTAGCAGGCTTGCTCAGGCAGAAGCTGTCCAGTTCTATGGTGTAAACAATTGGGAGATGATCAGAAGGAAGTTCGTTAAAGGCCTCCATGCAATAGGTATAAGGCATGTTGCTGGTGACCGCAAAGTCAAGCACATTGTCACAGTGAGTGGGATCACTCGGTGCAACAATCTCCAAGTTCCTCTCGTCGGTCCAGCGTTTGAGCCGGCGGCCGCGAGGGTTGGCGAAAGGGCAGTTCCAGGCGGGGTGCTTGGCATTGAAATCACCAGCGACTATTACATGGGGCGAGATCTTGAAGAGAGACTGCAGGTCAGAGATGACAGAGTTGACAGTGGCTCTCGGTTGAAAATAACCCGACACAATGGTGATCACAGGATTGTTAGGCAGGGCGAGTTGAACGATGGTAGCCTCTCCCTCCAACATGGGGGGGGAGGGGAGGCGAGAGTGCGGGATGCCGCAGTGAACGTAGATTGCTGTGCCACCTGCGGGACGATTGCTAACTAGAGGCCTGTCGTCATTGTATAAGTCATAGTTAGCAATCTTGCAAGATTTCCCTGGACGGTAGTGGGTCTCTTGGACCAAGAACAAATCTAAGTTATATGCTATACAGAAGTCCCTAGCTTCACTGATTTTACCTCTAAGTCCATTGGCATTCCAGATGCCAATGGTAAGATCCTTCAAGTTCCTAGCAAAAAAACCCATGGCCGGGGGGGGGGGGCTAAGGTTGGCTTACAAGAGCGAAGACGCTCTCATATATAATATTGACTTTATCTATTTCGGTAGGAGCAGACCGAAGGGCAGGTAGGGCATTCTTAAATGCCCTGCTAGTGACATCCATTCCGAATCTGTCTTCGAAACGGAAGAGATAATTTAGGAAGTCATCAGAGTCAGCATAGTTAGTGTGCGCTCCTTTAGGTGCTGGTAATTTTGAGTTGACATTTTCAGTCTTTTTGGGCGCCTCACTGCGTCTGGCTGTAGCGTTCGCGTAGGAGCGAAGCGGGTTGACAAACTTTCCGGAGGAGGTAGAATTCAAGGGGGTTGGAGGGTTTGAATTTAGGGAACTTTGGGCATTTACGGTAGGAGGCGGGATGCTCTCCTCCACAGTTTACACATTTGCAGGGGGTTTCAAATGGCTTCTGACCAGCTTTGGTTAAATGGGGTTGCGCACATTTCACGCAGTTAGGGGGGAGATGGCAGCCGTTGCTTGTGTGAAAGTACGACTGGCAACGGAAACACTGGACGACTTGCCTAGGTCCTCTATACTTTTCCACTTGGATAATTATATTAAATAGGTTGGTAAGGGAATAGATTTTCTCGTTAACTGGATTTTTGGCGATCTGCACGTAGAACAACGGCATGTTGATCCTGTTGGACTTGGGGCCCCTCGCCAACTGGGTGACACTAATTGGTCTGAGCCCCAAGCACTCCAACTCGTGGGATATGTCCGTTGTGTCCGTGCAGATCGGGAGGCCACGGATAACAACTTTTAAGGGTTTCTGGTCGTCCAGCAGGTAAGACTTGAATTCTACCTTCTTTTCTATTAAAAACCTTTGCACAGCTATATACTCATCACGTGTGCTAACATGCACTTTTAGAAAATCACCTGTATTAGTTAGTTTACTAGATACATTTTTGGCGATTTTAGTTAAGTCTGCGAGGAGCTGAGACCAATTTGTGGTCACAGCGACGAAGAAGGAGGGGGGCGGCGTTCCTTTTTAGAAGCGTCGGTGACAACATCATTAACATTATGGTTATCAGGCGCCGGAATGTCCGGGTCTGGAAGAGAATCAGTTTGAGGGGCGGGGTTATTAGTAAGCATAGCAGTTTTCCTGCTGGCAGTATGCCGTTTAGGTGATGATGAGGCTGAAAGCCCTCATCATCAGCACCACGTGGGTGCTTTTTAGAGCTGCTAGGCACATTATAAACCTCATCAGATGCATTTACATTACTATTATTAACATTAAGATTGCCTGAATTGACATTAAGATTGCCTGAGTTGACATAATTAGACACTTTAGAGTTTACATTACTGGGATTAACATTTTTAGAAATGACATTACTATGCACATTAGAGCTGGCATTGCTGGAGATTACATTTCTGGTGTCCGTAAGAGGCGGAGTGGCAGAGGAAGGGATAGAAGAAGCAGAATAACTGCCAGAGGGGGGCCTCCGACAGGTCTCGCCGTATGCAGGAAGGTTGAATTGTTGCACAAGTCCATTTAAGAGTCCTTCGGAGTGGGCCAGGCTGCCCAAGATTTCTTCTTTACCTTGGGTGTTGGGAAGCAGTCTGAGGCTGTAGTTTAGCTTCTTAATCAGCTTCCTAAGGTTGTCAGCAGCAGTCCTTGGGTCGTTAAGAAATTCAGTAAGGGTGTCGTCAATTTCGTTAGCGGTAAAATCCATATTTGCAGTTGCAGTATCCATATTAGAGGTAGAAGTATCCAAAATCACAGCGGGAATATCCGAATTCACAGAAGAAATGTCACCACGTGGTGCGACGACCACGTGGGAATCAATCGGGTCAGGCATAGTCACTTCACGTCGCGGCTGCGACGCCATTGCACGGGGCACCAACAAAGCACAAGCACAGACACACGCCGACACTAGGAAAAGCACGGGAGGTTAACTCACAAATCCGCGGCGACAGGGCCGATAAGCACACCGGTAGCAGGAGCACAGGGAAAAACAGGTTCACGCACGGAGTCCACGCACCGAATGGATTGTCACGAGCTGGCCTCTATTTTAAGTGCTCTTTGAGCCAGCTCGACGGTTCTTTCCTGTAAACATTACCAATTCTGCTATTAAACACACTTTCTTAGAATCAGAAGATACCATTTATTACGCCTAAATATTTATAAATATAGATTCTTGATTATTCATACCTCATAATACTCGGACTCCGCGAGTCCCATCGTCCTTTTAGATGAGATTCCAGAAAGCAAGTCCCCGTTCTATAACCGCTATCCCCCTCCCCTTCAGTTCCTTCCACCTGACTCTCGCAGTATCAAATTGAGGGGCCAGCTGTACAAACTCCGAAGGAGCAAGATGGTGGACCGAAAATAGCCTTTTCCCCAGTCCTCTTGGCATGAGCAGCGAGAGGTTCTCGACACCGACGATTGCTGGTTCGAGTACAAGTGGGGATTATTGTCATTTTTCGGACAATTATTTACCGATTTTATCCATTATAGTAATTAACTTTTTTCCTATCTCCAAAACGAAGCGAGATTGTCCCCCATACCCCCTAAAAAAATGGGCTAGGTCCTCTAAAGTTGTCTCATCCTGTATCGCCACTGGGGTTTCCCATATATTTGCATAAAAATATAGGATAAACTTAATAATTTTCCAGTTATTGGCTTGGACCATGACTTTCCTTGACATCCTGGATAGAAAGAGAGACTATAGTCAACGTAGTTTAATATATATATATCGTCGTCTGACCAGCTGGAAAACGGCAATTCGATTCCCCGCTGACGCAGTTTCCAGTGTACAGAAATATTCAAAATAAACAGCCCTAAACCAATTACGGTTTACCACTAAATTCATAAAGTTTCTAACCAAAAGTCTATACATATAAGATAGTTTCTGTATAAAAGTAAAAACTCAAAAAAATAAAAAATAAAAATAAAAATAAAAAAATGTTAATTCTCGAAAAAAAAAAACCTTCCAGAACTTGATGAGAAACAAATATTTCAGAAAAGAAATTCCAAATCTTAAGGCAGGTGGGGGGATTAACTCACCTGCCATGTCCAACAAGAAAGAGATCGAAACTAAATGTTTGGCATAAAAATACGGCAGGAGATAAAATAAACTGTAAAGCCCACTTCTTGGAAAGAAACTAAGAGTAATTATAAGGAAGTTTGACATTTTCTTTTGTGGGTTCGAAAGCGGATTTATTTTATGTATGATCCAATCCATCTTGATTTAAGCTGAATTGCGCAGTGAATTAAAATCTTGTTCAAAGTCCTTAAGTGAAGACATTTAAAACCCTCTACAGATATATAATGCCTATAACACACCGAGAAAAGGTTTTATTTGTAGTTGTCAATTAAACATTCGAAGATTATATTTATTAAGCATAAAAACGCATCTTCTTGTCCATTTTTTTCCACAACCACAGCTTCAAACTGCAATTTGAATGGGGATTTTACTTCGAATCCAGTAACGGATAGAGACGCTTTTAACAATACTCATTTTTAATAAAATTCTGAGCGTTTAGCATTTTTTTAACAATGAGCCGTATATAAAGAAGCCTAATCGTTACTGAAATCGAAGTTACAATACTTCTACCTTACAATCCTTGCTTTAAGGAATTTTGTGCTGACTGATCACTCATCGTCTGCATTCCGACGAGTGACCTTGCCTACAAGGTCATAGTCCACTGATGGTAATGAACGATATGTTGTAAAATGCATCAAATGTGGCTTCGAAATGAACTTTAAAAATTTTGCAAATTAAGAGCAGTCGTCGCACTAAGAAAGGAAGAATTGGACCCCTCTCAAGTGCTAACTGCGATCAGAGCTGCTTCAGCAAGAAAGTGAAGTAGCAAAATGGGTGATCATATTAGCCACGCTATAAAAAGAACATTCGGAAAAGAATAAAACATCTGTAGAACAAAACTTCCTGATCTCGTTTGTAAACCAATGTATAAAAATATGAAGTTTGATAAATATATGACACAATAAAGGCTCTAAAATGGCAGTTGAAGTTATTTCCTTTCTTACCCTGTTGCAACAATCATTTAAACACATTTAGTACTATATGTTTTTAAAAATATTTTTCCAAAATATTGCCGTAACCCATGGCCATACTTGATATGAAGATATAAAAAAAAATCTGATGTGGGCAACACATGACTTTCCTTATATAATGTAATGAATTTACTACTTTTACAGTAAAAAAATAGGTTTTTCTTATAGTAGATACTAATATTCTTTCCAAGATATTGAATTTTCGACAATTAGTTGTCATTTTC
The DNA here is from genome assembly GCA_951213105.1 of Amaurobius ferox. NCBI lineage: Eukaryota > Metazoa > Arthropoda > Arachnida > Araneae > Amaurobiidae > Amaurobius > Amaurobius ferox. Next base: position 72,608,614 of record OX578138.1, on the reverse strand, counting down.
ATTGATTTGGCGTCATTTTTATCCATTTGACGAAATTTACGTTAATTTGGCAACATTTCAAAAAGTCGCCAAGTTGGCGACATTCCGCCAAATTCGTCGCCAAAATCTCGCCAAGAGTTATGCACTAAGAAAAAAGTTATTCTTACAGCAGATAAATGACTATTGGCGTTCAAATACAAAAGTATTATTCAAAGTATATTTTTTCATGAATGGAACGAGCTAGATCCACGAGAATGATGTCACTCAATTTATCGCATGGTATTACATATGAAAAGTGAACATGTTTCTCAATAGGAATTTTTTTTTATGTGACTTTTTCATAATTTTTTTGAAAAATGCACAATATCTCGAGAACGGTTCATGTTAGCCTTCTAAAATTTATGGCAATCGTTTTCTAATGAAAAATTACATAAGAAATGTCTATTTGCGTAACTTTATTAGCAGTTTTGATTTTTTGACGATTTTTTCAAAATTTCATTCGAAAATTTAGGGGGGTTTTGAACATTCGATTACGTATAAAAACAATAGGCTTCCAGTGTTTACGGATTGTGATTTTTGTACCAAATTTGGTTCGAATCGGTCCATTCGTTCGTCAGTTATCGTCTCCACAGACTCACTGACACACACACATACACACATACTTTCACACACACACACACACACACACACACACAGACATCACTCCAAAAATGTTTGATTCGTGATCAGGGATGCTTGAAACGTGCTCTCCCGTCGAAAACTCGAATTCGAATTTTCGACCCCGTCACAATACTTTCCTTATACATTATGTATATAAGGATAAAAATAAAAAAATGTTAATTCTCGAAAAAAAAAAACCTTCCAGAACTTGATGAGAAACAAATATTTCAGAAAAGAAATTCCAAATCTTAAGGCAGGTGGGGGGATTAACTCACCTGCCATGTCCAACAAGAAAGAGATCGAAACTAAATGTTTGGCATAAAAATACGGCAGGAGATAAAATAAACTGTAAAGCCCACTTCTTGGAAAGAAACTAAGAGTAATTATAAGGAAGTTTGACATTTTCTTTTGTGGGTTCGAAAGCGGATTTATTTTATGTATGATCCAATCCATCTTGATTTAAGCTGAATTGCGCAGTGAATTAAAATCTTGTTCAAAGTCCTTAAGTGAAGACATTTAAAACCCTCTACAGATATATAATGCCTATAACACACCGAGAAAAGGTTTTATTTGTAGTTGTCAATTAAACATTCGAAGATTATATTTATTAAGCATAAAAACGCATCTTCTTGTCCATTTTTTTCCACAACCACAGCTTCAAACTGCAATTTGAATGGGGATTTTACTTCGAATCCAGTAACGGATAGAGACGCTTTTAACAATACTCATTTTTAATAAAATTCTGAGCGTTTAGAATTTTTTTAACAATGAGCCGTATATAAAGAAGCCTAATCGTTACTGAAATCGAAGTTACAATACTTCTACCTTACAATCCTTGCTTTAAGGAATTTTGTGCTGACTGATCACTCATCGTCTGCATTCCGACGAGTGACCTTGCCTACAAGGTCATAGTCCACTGATGGTAATGAACGATATGTTGTAAAATGCATCAAATGTGGCTTCGAAATGAACTTTAAAAATTTTGCAAATTAAGAGCAGTCGTCGCACTAAGAAAGGAAGAATTGGACCCCTCTCAAGTGCTAACTGCGATCAGAGCTGCTTCAGCAAGAAAGTGAAGTAGCAAAATGGGTGATCATATTAGCCACGCTATAAAAAGAACATTCGGAAAAGAATAAAACATCTGTAGAACAAAACTTCCTGATCTCGTTTGTAAACCAATGTATAAAAATATGAAGTTTGATAAATATATGACACAATAAAGGCTCTAAAATGGCAGTTGAAGTTATTTCCTTTCTTACCCTGTTGCAACAATCATTTAAACACATTTAGTACTATATGTTTTTAAAAATATTTTTCCAAAATATTGCCGTAACCCATGGCCATACTTGATATGAAGATATAAAAAAAAATCTGATGTGGGCAACACATGACTTTCCTTATATAATGTAATGAATTTACTACTTTTACAGTAAAAAAATAGGTTTTTCTTATAGTAGATACTAATATTCTTTCCAAGATATTGAATTTTCGACAATTAGTTGTCATTTTCATTGATTTGGCGTCATTTTTATCCATTTGACGAAATTTACGTTAATTTGGCAACATTTCAAAAAGTCGCCAAGTTGGCGACATTCCGCCAAATTCGTCGCCAAAATCTCGCCAAGAGTTATGCACTAAGAAAAAAGTTATTAAAAAAGTTACAGCAGATAAATGACTATTGGCGTTCAAATACAAAAGTATTATTCAAAGTATATTTTTTCATGAATGGAACGAGCTAGATCCACGAGAATGATGTCACTCAATTTATCGCATGGTATTACATATGAAAAGTGAACATGTTTCTCAATAGGAATTTTTTTTTATGTGACTTTTTCATAATTTTTTTGAAAAATGCACAATATCTCGAGAACGGTTCATGTTAGCCTTCTAAAATTTATGGCAATCGTTTTCTAATGAAAAATTACATAAGAAATGTCTATTTGCGTAACTTTATTAGCAGTTTTGATTTTTTGACGATTTTTTCAAAATTTCATTCGAAAATTTAGGGGGGTTTTGAACATTCGATTACGTATAAAAACAATAGGCTTCCAGTGTTTACGGATTGTGATTTTTGTACCAAATTTGGTTCGAATCGGTCCATTCGTTCGTCAGTTATCGTCTCCACAGACTCACTGACACACACACATACACACATACTTTCACACACACACACACACACACACACACACAGACATCACTCCAAAAATGTTTGATTCGTGATCAGGGATGCTTGAAACGTGCTCTCCCGTCGAAAACTCGAATTCGAATTTTCGACCCCGTCACAATACTTTCCTTATACATTATGTATATAAGGATAAAAATAAAAAAATGTTAATTCTCGAAAAAAAAAAACCTTCCAGAACTTGATGAGAAACAAATATTTCAGAAAAGAAATTCCAAATCTTAAGGCAGGTGGGGGGATTAACTCACCTGCCATGTCCAACAAGAAAGAGATCGAAACTAAATGTTTGGCATAAAAATACGGCAGGAGATAAAATAAACTGTAAAGCCCACTTCTTGGAAAGAAACTAAGAGTAATTATAAGGAAGTTTGACATTTTCTTTTGTGGGTTCGAAAGCGGATTTATTTTATGTATGATCCAATCCATCTTGATTTAAGCTGAATTGCGCAGTGAATTAAAATCTTGTTCAAAGTCCTTAAGTGAAGACATTTAAAACCCTCTACAGATATATAATGCCTATAACACACCGAGAAAAGGTTTTATTTGTAGTTGTCAATTAAACATTCGAAGATTATATTTATTAAGCATAAAAACGCATCTTCTTGTCCATTTTTTTCCACAACCACAGCTTCAAACTGCAATTTGAATGGGGATTTTACTTCGAATCCAGTAACGGATAGAGACGCTTTTAACAATACTCATTTTTAATAAAATTCTGAGCGTTTAGCATTTTTTTAACAATGAGCCGTATATAAAGAAGCCTAATCGTTACTGAAATCGAAGTTACAATACTTCTACCTTACAATCCTTGCTTTAAGGAATTTTGTGCTGACTGATCACTCATCGTCTGCATTCCGACGAGTGACCTTGCCTACAAGGTCATAGTCCACTGATGGTAATGAACGATATGTTGTAAAATGCATCAAATGTGGCTTCGAAATGAACTTTAAAAATTTTGCAAATTAAGAGCAGTCGTCGCACTAAGAAAGGAAGAATTGGACCCCTCTCAAGTGCTAACTGCGATCAGAGCTGCTTCAGCAAGAAAGTGAAGTAGCAAAATGGGTGATCATATTAGCCACGCTATAAAAAGAACATTCGGAAAAGAATAAAACATCTGTAGAACAAAACTTCCTGATCTCGTTTGTAAACCAATGTATAAAAATATGAAGTTTGATAAATATATGACACAATAAAGGCTCTAAAATGGCAGTTGAAGTTATTTCCTTTCTTACCCTGTTGCAACAATCATTTAAACACATTTAGTACTATATGTTTTTAAAAATATTTTTCCAAAATATTGCCGTAACCCATGGCCATACTTGATATGAAGATATAAAAAAAAATCTGATGTGGGCAACACATGACTTTCCTTATATAATGTAATGAATTTACTACTTTTACAGTAAAAAAATAGGTTTTTCTTATAGTAGATACTAATATTCTTTCCAAGATATTGAATTTTCGACAATTAGTTGTCATTTTCATTGATTTGGCGTCATTTTTATCCATTTGACGAAATTTACGTTAATTTGGCAACATTTCAAAAAGTCGCCAAGTTGGCGACATTCCGCCAAATTCGTCGCCAAAATCTCGCCAAGAGTTATGCACTAAGAAAAAAGTTATTCTTACAGCAGATAAATGACTATTGGCGTTCAAATACAAAAGTATTATTCAAAGTATATTTTTTCATGAATGGAACGAGCTAGATCCACGAGAATGATGTCACTCAATTTATCGCATGGTATTACATATGAAAAGTGAACATGTTTCTCAATAGGAATTTTTTTTTATGTGACTTTTTCATAATTTTTTTGAAAAATGCACAATATCTCAAGAACGGTTCATGTTAGCCTTCTAAAATTTATGGCAATCGTTTTCTAATGAAAAATTACATAAGAAATGTCTATTTGCGTAACTTTATTAGCAGTTTTGATTTTTTGACGATTTTTTCAAAATTTCATTCGAAAATTTAGGGGGGTTCTGAACATTCGATTACGTATAAAAACAATAGGCTTCCAGTGTTTACGGATTGTGATTTTTGTACCAAATTTGGTTCGAATCGGTCCATTCGTTCGTCAGTTATCGTCTCCACAGACTCACTGACACACACACATACACACATACTTTCACACACACACACACACACACACACACACAGACATCACTCCAAAAATGTTTGATTCGTGATCAGGGATGCTTGAAACGTGCTCTCCCGTCGAAAACTCGAATTCGAATTTTCGACCCCGTCACAATACTTTCCTTATACATTATGTATATAAGGAAAGTAATATAACACCGTTTGTTTAATAAATCTAGTTCCCCTAGAAAGAAACATATCTGTTTCCTCTCTACAAAATCATCATATCCTTACTACTTTTATTCTATTTCAACAATTATTTAAACACATTATGAAATACGAGGCTCAAAAACATTTGCCAAACAGAAAAAAACAATCCAGATAACCGAAAGGAACCGATAGAAATAGTCTAAGACCATAACCGAATATAGTCTAAGGCCATAACCGATAGAATCCAATCGGATATATAATATATATTTATAATATTTATTCATTAAATATAGTTTTATATCAATTTCGTTACTATTTAAATCGGATAAAAGTCGCATGCGGTATAAACATATTAGAAATTATTCCGTTTCTAAGCAATATGATATCATTCCCTCTAAATGAATTTTTTAAACATATACGAGTGGGAGACCAGAAATAGATCTCACAGTAGTTTATTGTGAGACAGTTTTATGTACGTTATTTATTGTATCTGAAACGTCAGACAATACCTTCAGTCTCAATGACGCCAAAGTTTACAACACGCTGACCCAAAGGTCAGCTAAAACCATATATTTAGGGGCATCAAGACAGAGGGGCGATGGACTCTAAGGATACAGTGAAGCAATGACATTGGGTAAAAAGGGGGACCAATTGAGAAGATGCTTGTGGCTTCGCCATGGAGGCTGCCAATAAGACAAAAGAGGAGTTGAAGACTTGAGGCAAACGAGCCACAGCCAAAGGAGTAAAAACAAACATACCGAACGGATTCGACAGAGAGATTTTAGTTTGACTTCTACGTGAGAGGTAATGTCGAAATTCCCGATGACTTCTGCACGACAATTGCAGAATGTAAACGACAAAGTCCTGAATATAGTTATTCCAGAAGTGTTCGATATTGACACCTAACCAGCAGTACAATATGATCGGCGAATTATACTTCGAGTTAATTCCAGTAAAATGAGCGACATTAAGTACCTGTTGGTGACAAAGTCCAAGACAGACTTGAAGGTATGTGTTCTTCAAATAATATTGAAGGTCCTACACATTTTAGGTATTTTTTAACTAATGGTCTCACAGTGTCTCTCTCCGCCGCAATAATATGAATAATGGTGTGATGAATTCAATAAGTATTTTATGTTGTTAATAAATGATTTATTGTTAAAGTTAAAATGGTGCAATCAATTTAGTAGTATGTTAATTACCATTCTTTTACAGAACTCGCACTGATAAAAATTGGAGGGTTATCAGCGACACAACGCACCAATTTAATGAGATCCGCTATGTACGAATTTACGGCCATGTTTAGATAATTCAATTTAATATGCTCTTGCATAATTCTTGTATGATGGTTAAAGCGGTATTATTAAATAATCAATGCAACTAAGAATAAATAAACGTTAATGTTTTATTCTCAAGGCGCGGTATTAATGGTAATCAACGCATTAACAATGATACTTAATAAAAGAATAAATCTAAAAGGTATGCTTGAATAATTAATTATTAAACTGCACCACAACGAGTATCACTTGCGTGATGCTATTTATATGGAAGGTTTAATTGTCCGTTTTTTATAAATATCTCGACTTTCTAATACCAAAATTCATTTTTTTTTTTAATTTTACAAGAAAAAATTTGAAACATTGGTATCGGTGATCTAAATTATTACAACTATAGTGTGTTATCCTTTACTTTAAAGGTCTTGAAAAAAAATCTTTCGATTGATATCATACTTGACGATGTACTCTCCCCTCCCTCTCGCCCCCCCCCCCAACCCCAGGGAAGCTTATTTTTGCCGGAATGCATCTTACTCTGATCTGAGCAAATGATTCCAATGGAACTCAATCGGCATATGTTAATTTTGAAAGAGTGTTTATCCATTCTAACAAAACAAAAGCATGGTGATTAATCACTTTTACAAAAACGAAAACAACACATATTTCCTTTCCATTAACTTATTATATCCTCTTATAATTATCAGAAAAAAATGTATTTTATTAAAAGATGGAAATTGAATATGAAATGTCATTCCTGTCGCATTAGTTTTTTTATTCAATAAATAAATACAATTTATGCGCATAAATCTAGTTTAAATCATAAAATTTGAATATACATTTGATCGAGTATTTTTCAGATAGTAAATGACCATTCCGACGATTTTTTTTACTGTCGTGGAAGAATCAGTGATTATCTTTAGAGTCTTTGTGAAGTGAGTTTCTTTAGGGATAGACTGTTAACACTCTACTTTGGAATATAATATGGATTCTAATCAAAATAAAGTATAGAATGCCGTTGAAAACATTGAATGTATAAATTCTAACCAATATTTTGATTTGATATTCTCGATATTTAAATCAAATATTTTGCAATTGTCGCTTCCTTTTACTCGTTGGATGCAATACGGGGTAATTCAAAGCTCTCTGTACAAATTTAAATTGAAGATAGGAAATACTAAAGCAAACCTTTTTCGTATATGAATATATATCCGCAGACATCACCACTTGTCGACAGTGAGCGCTGGTGGGCGACTCGGCAATCAGCTCTCTTTGGTCGTTATCATTCGTAGCGCGGACTTCGTCTAACATGGATAATTTCACAAAATTTAGCCTATTGTGCTGTCAACGGAAATGTAGAACTGCTGTAATATTATAGGTAAATCTTACAGCAGCACTTCCATTTCGATCGGTAGCTCCATGCACTAACTACATGCCCGCCCTGCTACTCAGACAGTTCAACCTGCCAGGAGTTGTTAGGTATCTGTTTGGATGACAGTGCGAAAACCACCCAACTGAGTCTGGAACTCAATGCAAGCGACAACCACAGAGACTGTACCATCCAATACATCTCGGATGGACTTTTGGACATACATGTTTTTCTTGTCTATACTCTACGGAGACACTGGGATAGTTTAACCAGAGCCGGGAATCGAACTAGTCTCAGTGCCTTAATCATTGCTCTATCCCACCCTTGAACTAATTTTGTCATTTCAAGTCTAAGTTTATAGACCGGCAGGTCAAGTGTAAATTTTTCGGCTGCAGCCACGTGGACAGCTTATTTAATCCCGAAACGAATAACACTATTCTATCTTATCACTGACTAAGAGATTACGGAAGGTTAAAAGTTGCTGTTGTTGTTACTTATGACCTCTTATTCGGAACATAGCCGAATCAGGACCAGTGACGCAGGAAGAATGACACACAAGACGAGAGAGGGCGCGGTAGCCCATTGGTTAGCGCGCTGGAGTTGCACTCGGTAGGCCCGGGTTCGATTCCAGCCACTGCGAAAACTGCCGCCGTGTTCATGCGGAGTACGATCACGTTAAACATGTGGGTCCGAAAGTCCTTCCGAGAGGTTGGTGGTAGGGGAAGGAGGGTACGGTCCCTGTGGATGCCTCCCCCACTGGGTTCCGGTCTAAATTGGGTGGCACTTCCCTACCGTCCAAACAGTTACCTTACACCTTCCTGGTAGGTCGGACGGTCTGGGTTTCAACAACAACACAAGACGAGAGAGAACAAAGTTTATTACAATACGAAAGCATCACTGATGAAAGTCGGAGGGATGCAGCTTCTCATTTTGGCGAGGACCCAGTAGGCGGAAGACTGACTTTTAAACCTCGAGAAACATCCATACCTTACTCGGGATTCGAACCCAAGCCCCTATGACAGCAGTCGAAGACGCTATCCACTTCACCATCGGGGCGGCAGGTTAAAAGTGAAGTACTTTTTAGTGCCGTTAATAAGTATCGATAATATTTTAATAGTAAATGTTATAAGAACAATGATTTTAAATAAAGCAATGTCTCTTAAAAATATGTGGAATTGGTAAATCCTGAAACTTGCAGCGGATAAAGCCTCAGCCAATTGAAATCAGTAGAAGATATAAGCATATGGAAAACAGAAATAAAAAAATTGAGTGACTGCTAGGGAGTTTCGATCTCTTTGTTGCCTCTTGAAAACCGTTAAGAAAAAAACTGCAGTAACTGCAATCCAGCTGGTATTTGTTTGTCAGTATGATTCAAATATCTGAGGCCCATCTAATCAAGTTCTATTAATCACAGTAACATGATATTTTGTATGTCGTTGTCTTTTGTGGTATATTTTAATCCTTTTGATTTTGAATCTTATCAGGCTAGCCCGTCCGAGGCCCTTCATGTCAATGTACATGTTTTTAGGGAATAACTCGAGAACCGGAACAGCCAAATACTCAAATTTCAGTGTGTGGCTTTCTTTTATGGTACATTCTAATTCTTAAGAATGTGAACCTCATAGGGAACCCCTTCTTGGAACCGTCTTTTGAATGTACGTGTTTTTAAATAATTCGAGAACCAAGGCAACTTGAAAATCCAAATTGAGCATGTCGCTGTCTTTTACGGAATACTTTAATTCTTTGGATTTTGACATTATCGGGCTATCCCGTTCTAGGTTTTTCATATATGGATGCACTAGTTTTAAAAATAATTTGAAAACTGCAGCAACTAGACCCCCCCCCTCCCAATACTTAGTATTTCATCGTAATGTTCAAGTATTTCAATTATATCATTGTCCTTTGTGATATATTTGAAGTCTTCGGATTTTGAACCTTATCGGGTAAGCCCATCTTGGGCATGCTATATAAATGCACTAATTTTTGAGAAATAACTCGAGAACCTGATCCGCTAAAAATCCAAATTTAGTATGTACTTTTTCGTGGTATAATTATTTTTTTATTTATACCTTACCGGCCCAGTCTATTTTTTGACCACCACAGGTCAAAGGGGAAATCATTTGGGGGTCTAGTTGCTCCTCGGGACTCGTAATTTGGAAATTAACTTACGAGTAAACGGAAACATTTAGAAAATCCAAATTTGGTATGTATAAGGTGTGCCCAAATGAAAAGGAGACAACGGTTATATCAGAGTTAGATTATGGACAACGGTTATAAAAGAATATTTTAATTACAGAATATTGACATGACACCTACACCTAATTGACATTGATGCACTGATCCCAGATCGTAGGAAGAGAGTGAATGGTTTCACTGTAGAAAGACCTGTTAAACATGTGGGTCCGTAAGTTCATCCGAGAGGTTGGTGGTAGCGGAAGGAGGGTACGGTCCCTGTGGATGTCTCCCCCACTGGGTTCCGGTCTAAATTGGCTGGCACTTAACAGGACGTCCAAACAGTTACCTTACACCTTTCTAGTAGGTCGAACGGTCTGGGTCTCAACACCAACAACAACTGTAGAAACACCTGGGTTGCTGACGGATCCAGACAACGTGCGCCTTGATGTTTCCTTGAAAGTCCTTGATGTTTCCCCTTCCCGTCTCGTAACGCTGACAACACCGGGATATGGTGCAATGTGCGAAATACCTCTCTCCGTACACCCCCTTCATCCTGCGATAAATTTCTGAAGCATGCTCGTCCTCTGCGAGAAGAATTGGATAACAGCTAAACTGGAGAAATCCGTCATGCACCCGATCGCACAAAACAATTTTCCCCAACTGAGGAGCCGTTCACCACAAATACACTACTGGGAAAAACGTCGAGACTTCTATCGCCAAACGTATTAACTCAATGCCATTATATACCGCGACAGCAAAAGTCTCCTTTTCAATTGGGCATCGCTACAACAAAAGTCTCCTTTTCAATTGGGCATCGCTACAGCAAAAGTCTCCTTTTCAATTGGGCATCGCTACAGCAAAAGTATCCTTTTCAATTGGGCACACCTTATAATTATCTTTCCTTATATTTAAGTTTCATAAATTTTTCATACATTTAAGTTTTATACAAATAATAAATTATGTGTTTTTATTTTTATTTATTTATTTATTTATTTTATTTTTTTATTTTTGCTTTTACTTGTTTCAAGCTACATTATTAATACCGCTTCAATATTATGTTCGTATGCAGATTCATATCTAATGTTTTTATTCTGACACAAATCGAATGAATTACTTTGACCGATATATGCTAATGATGCTTGCATATCATCCGTTTTGACAGAATGATTGCATATGTATGAATATACTTCACAACCAAAGGAATAAATGCGATTTTCTTTTCTACATTCTTCTTTAACTCTCATAGTTCAACAAAGAAAAGGGAAGAGAGCTCGGATTAAATATGTAAAAAGATTTTTGACGTGAATTTCCTTTATTCCATAAATACGTGAAATCTATGCCTATAAATTTTGTTAAAATCTTGAATTTTCAATGAAATGCTAAAAGTCAGCTTTGGACAATTGATGTCTATGCAAATCTTGAATTTTAAATGAAATGGCGGAAATGTGGATTTAAACATTTTGTGCAATACTTTAAATATAATTAGGTGAATGAATTAGTCCTATTTATTGATCAAAGAATATTCCTATCAAATTAATCCTGAACTCAACTTCCTTCTACAGTCGAACCTGCCTTAAACGGAATTTCAGAGGACCGGAAGAATTTTCCGTCTTGGAAAGGTTTCTGTTTCATGCAGGTTATTTCAGTTAATTTTAAGGTTTAGCTGGAAATGCAGATAGTCTATATGTAATTGCTTAACTGCAAGTGACTTTAAAAACTCTGAAAAAATTATTTAGATGCACTTAATTAATATTGTATTGTACCATAACAGATAATTTAATTATTCTAAATGCGTACATTTTTGCGTACTGCGACCACAGGTATATATATAAATATAAAAATAGTATATTTCATGTCCTTGACTGTTAGCTTATAACCATGGCGGTAAAAGGAGTTAAAACTTCATATTGGGAAAACGCCAAAATCGTTTGAGACAATAATTCAGGTGGCGCTGGAATAAGATAAGTAGTTTTGGATTGTATGCATGTCTACCATGAATTCTTTAAAATACTTATTTAAACTGCCAATTTTGTAAAAAGAAATCGTTAGCTCAATTCAAAGTAGAACAGAAACAATAAAGAATATTCCTACGTATTCACAATTATTTTTCATTTCATTTTATTTGTATCTCCTTGTATTTTGTACTCTGTCTTTGAAACATTAACATTTTGAAAATATTCTGGTTACTTATACTCATAATTAAGGAACTCTTAATTTAACAATAATCAAAAATACATATACTAAATACTACGTCTTTCTGTTGTATCATATAATAATAGCAGCTACTTTACTAACACTAGCGGCATCTAGATATAATTCTCAAAACATTACGGCATTTTCAAGCGTTTCATCCATAGGAGTTTTATCTCCTTTCTAACTCCGTGCTTATAACCTCACCTTAAAAAATAGATAAATTGACTTAATAATAAATAAGTCAAAAAATATTACTGCTTACCATGAAACAATTAAATAACAAAAAAAAACACTGTATTTTTATTCAGATGAATGTTTAAACTAATCCAACACGATTTTTTGTACGTATGTCTTACTAATGATGCGATTTTCAGTCAAAAATCGAGCATTGGTTAATATTTCTAGCATTTCAGATCTCCTAGATTAACTAAAAAGTTCCGAAACAACTTTTGCCTCAGAAAAATCGAGTGATTAACACTCAAGAACGCTCGCGCGAACCGTCCTCGTGAAAATCTTCAGAAAATCGTCAGATGATTTAAACAGAAAGTTTCTTTTCTGTAGTACTGTCTTCATTAACGAGTGACGCTTCGTGATTCTCTTGGAAATAAATGGCTGGAAGATTTTCCTGTTCTTAGTTCGTTACAACAGGTACTCTTTATTAACAAATTACTTTAAATTCGTCGTCCGTATTCGCGTTGTGCAGGTTCCGTTACACACAGGGGAAGTAACATAAATTCCTATATTCCTGGACTGGGCTAAAAATAATTTTCGCTTATGACACTGTTCCGTTCCCTGTATGTTCCAATTCCAGGCCTGTTGAGAAGTGGTGGTGGGAGTGTGTGTGTGTGGGGGGGGGGGGGGGGTGAGTCCCACCGGGCCCGCAGTTTTCATAGGAGGCTCCGATTTTCTACCCCTTTCGCATTTTAGAAATTAAAATATTGATAGTTCATAGATATTTTATAGATATATATTTATAGATATTTTTGCCCTTTGGTATTATTCCCCTTTGAATCGATTTTTCAACTAAAGTTCGACATCATATTTTTGGATTTTTTGGTACAGGTACTGGTACTAGGGGCCCGACAGCCCAGTGGTTAGCGAGTGGAGATGGCACTCGGACGAATTGAGTTCGATTTCTCGCCTCTGCTCGTATTATCGCCGAGTTAACGCGGAGTACAATCACGTTAAACATGTGGGTTCGTAAGTCCTTCTGAGAGGTTGGTGGAAGGGGAAGAAGTGTAAGGTTCCTGTGGATGCCTTCTCCACTGGAGTCCTGTCTAAATTGGGTGATTGGGGGCTCTTTCCGGCTATCCAAGCAGATACTTTAAGATACCTTACACCTTCGGGTAGGTCGGGCAGTCTGTGCCAAAGAACGTACTGGTACTTAGTTTCAATACACACACACAGACACACACACACACACATATATATATATATATATATACAATATAAAACTTGAAAAAATGCTACAATTTTGAGTGAATTGATTAAAAAGCTAAAAGCAAAAAAATAATTTTTAATACAACTTGTAAAGCGCTATGCTGCAATTTTACACGTGTATACCTATATAAATTCAGAAATAGGGCAAGTAGCAATGTACTCGTAAAATTTCTTGACAAGTGACGGAAGTAACGGCCGGGGGGATTGCGACCCCCAACACTCCGGTTAAAGCTTTTTTCCGCAATGGCAAACGCTCCTGGTAGCCGATACTCCCTACACAATTTTCTTCATGACTCTTATAAAACCGTAAAAAATTACATACATACATATACACTTTCAATAACTTGTAAAAATCCAAATGTTTACTATAATACTCTAAAACAAACCAAAAAGGACACACTATAAAAATATAACAATTAATTTAAAATACTAATGTATGAAATCACTTCACACGTGGTTATTTAATATCCCAATATCAATATATTCAAAAAATAATGTTTGAAATCCAAGTCAGAGAGATTATATTTAAAAATTCGGATACAAGACCAATTGGCAACACTAACCTATTGGCCGTTACTTCCGTCACTTATCTAGAAATTTTACGAGTACATTGCTACTTGTCCTATTTGGGAATTTATATATATATTTATATATATATAATCCAAGAAAAAGAAGATTTAAAGGAATATGGGATAACCAAATGCTTTGCATTTAATGGTTGGGGAGGATTGCGACTCCCCCTCCCGTTTAAAGCTGCTTTTCTAGCCTAGGCAAACGCTCATGGTACCAATGCAAAGCAAAGGTTGGTCCCCAATGCGCGCTAATACGAAGGCACCCGGAAACGGAAGAACAAGACCAACCATCAGAAGGAAACTGGACCAAAAGTGAATCCTGCACAACTCGCTATCTTATATATGTTCATCTTACGCATGCGTGCAATCCTAGCAGGTACGCATAAACTTAATTTACTTGCAGTGTGATGAAGTAAACTGTCAAAATCCACATGATCCCTGAAAATCGATTTATAACAATCCTTTAAGAAATATAAAAGATAATGTTTATATGGAGCCTCAGTTATGATTTTAATGTTGCTATTATTGCAATCCTTTTTAAACGTATTGCAAATTTGGTTTCTCTTAAAGTGTCCGAGTATGATATTTCTGAAATTATTCTTGGTAAGATTTGTTTTCCAATCGATGAGATGATTGATCTTAATGCTATATAATTATCTTTTGTCATATAACGTTGTATAATGACCATATAATCCATGTTTTTTTTGATAAAAAAATGAAAAAGATAAAAAAAATGTGGTACCGTCCCAAAAACTAAAAGCTCTTCTGATAAAATTTATTGAAGAAATTTGTTAAAATAAATATATATTCAATAATGATTTATGGAAGAAAAAAAAATTATTAGTTATAAGTTGAAAAAATATTAATATTTAGTATTTTCCTGTTTCTTCTACTTTATTCCTTTTAACCTGACCATTTTATACCTTAAATTTTCTATATAATATGCAAACTACTTTAAAAATAAGCTCCCTGTAAAGGGAAATTAAAAATAAGGCCTAAGCAAAATAAGGCCCCGTGAGTTGCCCTGATTATCTGTCCATTTCAAACAGGTTCTACTGTATATCTCTATATTCACCAGTAAAAACCACCAACAACAATTTCAAGTTTTTAACTCTTGGAATGTCAAGAGTTGCCATGTACATCTTCTAAACATGCAGAACTCTAAGAGAGAAAGATCGTTTTCACGAGTACTACAAGAGAAAACACTTACGGTATATAATCTGGACAAGAGGCTGTAGCAACTATTGGTCCTGTGGAAGTGCGTGCAGCAGTCAACAAAGAAGCATATACATGACACAAAGAGAAAAGTAAATGCATGAGTAAGAGCACATAACGTGTGTTTCCATTACACATGTGACGAATACAGTAAACATTAAGAATATCAATTATAATACAACAAATATATTTCCCAATTCCACTATAAAAACCTAAATCGGCATATTTTCTATAACATAGTCATTTTTAATTGACGAAATGAAAAGACATTTCTAACAGTGTATTTACATTTTAAACATGTGGAACTCTGAAAGAGAAATACAACTTTTATTAATCCTATAAGGAAAATATTTATTCTATAATAATGAAAGAAAATGTTGGTCTGTTTGTCTATTGGTCGCTTAGCGGAAAATGTAAGCGATCTACAGCTACAAAGTTTGGTACAGTGGTACTTTAGTTCTGGTACGAGGACACCTCGGATCGATTTTTCTTATTCGAATTAGTATTTTAGTTATTAAATGTGGAAGAGTCATTTTGACCGAATATCGCACATATAGGTTCCTTAACAACCAAAAATGTTATTAAAGAATGTTATCGAAAAAAGAAGTTATCAAAAAATTTACTTGCAAGCAAAATTTAAACAGAGTCCATACGACGAATTTTCGTGACTGTTTTTAATAATATATAGGGGAAGTTCGGGGAAGTTGACGAACTTAAGCAATACTTACATTTAAGTTGTTACAGCTTGCAATTAGAGCTGCAGTTTTTTCTGTATTTAGTATACTATTAGTTAGCTTTTTAGCTTTAACTACGAATTATTAGATTATTATTAAACAAGAAAAATGAACAAATAAACGCTATTGCATGAGGGGCAGTTTCGCCATCTTACCCTCACTGGTGGGTAAGATAACTTATTGATAAAGCGATTCAATTTCCAGAACATTAATTTTAATGCCGGTTTAAAACCTATTTTAACTACGTGAAAAATTATAACAAAACGTATCTGGAGCTTCTTTCTTCCATGTGATCACAACAATGCTGTCGATTCTTCTCACATTCACGATGGACGCTTTGGGGGAAATTCTAAAACTCTTACTTGTTGATGAGTGCTACCATTTGCAGGGTTTCAGAGAAGCCTCGATTTCGTCATCTTACCCGCTTCGTCAACTTACCCGAATCTCCCCTACTATTTGTGTCTTAAAGACGTACCTGATTTTAAAATTGCGATAAAAAAAACTGACAGACAATCCGATCTTAATAATTTAACAGCAGCTCCTTTAAATATTACACACTGCCCCAAAACAAAACAAAATTCCAGAAACCATAAGTTCATTAATTATATTTTATAAAGTATAAATGCATCGCTAATTTTTCGCAAACTATGCAATTCCGCAAATAATCAGTCAAAAAAGCTTCCTTACGCGCATGAACACCGATAGACGGGAATGGCGATGTGAGAACTGCCCTTCTTTGAATTCGGCAGGAAAAGTTCAGCTGACAGCAGGTATTAGCCGGGTGGCGTCACTTGTATTCTCAGAGACAGCCCCAAAGAAGTATTTTAAGGGTTATGTTCTCAGAACACGGTAAAAAACAAACTGGATGATAAAAGACAAATAAAATTTCCTTGGGGATATTTTTGATTACAAGTATTTAAATTTACAAAGCATAGTGTTCGCCTTAAGTAAGATTATCCACCCTTAATTTGAATGCGCTCGCAAACTTATTTAGGGCGTATTAAAATAGCCTATTCAGGACGCATTTAAAAAGCTTATTTCGGTCATATTACGCAGGCTCACAGGTCGAAATGCGTATTTAGAACATAATGCGTGGTCGTATTGGGTCGTGGCGATCGATTGACCCAGCGCCGGGCTGAAGGCGTATTACACGAACTCGCAGAGGGCTAAGACATGTTTAGACACTTATTTAGGGTTATTATGCCCCCTGATCAGCCGTGCCTGTTAACGCACAGCCAACGCTACGCCTTTTGAAAAATTGAGTGAACGAATTCCATTAAATCCTGCTTTAAATCCCGAGAAACATCTTCGAAAGCCCAGATCGTCCGACTCGTCCTTGGACATGAGCAACAGTTTGGACGGCCAGGAAACCGTGAAACATAGTGCACATTTTCTAGTAAGGTATACTATATTCTAGAAAAGAATTCAGTAAATGTTATTCAAGACAACGCGTGTGGCAGTCGGTAAAGAAGTTTAAAGGATACAATTCTGATCTCAATCTTTAGCTTCACGTGTTTCTCATTTCTACTTCTGGTAATACACATGCTAAAGCACACAAAATACATTTCTATTATATATGTGAACGAATGCAACAGCAAACATTAAGAAAATAAATTAAAATTCAGCTGATATCTCTTTTTATTCCACAATAGTAACAAACTCCAGGTATTTCTCCAACAATGCGAAAGATTTAAACTATTGGGGTGTCAATATTTACTCTATATCCTCTCTAAACGTACGGTACTCGAGGAAGTGACATATGTCATTTACTAGTCTTACTAAGTATTTAATGTGAAGAACTTTTCTTCTTCGACCCAGACCGTCCGACCTACCAGAAAGGTATAAGGTATCTATCTGTTGTTAAGAAGAACTTATAGTAATTACACGATTGTGGAAATGTAACTTTCAATAAATAAGCATAACGGATGCGTTACTGCTCCAATTTGTTGCTTTCATTGTTTTCTACTTTAAGGACAGTAAGAAGTTAATGCATGAGTAGACGCATAATATCATTGTCATTTATATGTGCATGAATGCAGCTATCATTAAGAAGATCATTTATATTACACACGATGTCTCCATATATTCCACTGACAAACACACAAACGGCATATTTCTTTAAAATGCTCCAGTTTTATACTCTTGGGATGTCAATACTTACTTGAACATGTTCCAAACATGCGGTATTCTAAGAGAGAATTGCGTTTTTCCATTCTTACACGAGAAAACACTTAAAGGTATTTAATCAAGGGAAAAGACTGTAGTAACTATTGGTCACGCGACTGCAAAAATGCGTGCAACCTTCACCAAAGATACATAACGAATACGATTCTGCTCCAACTAGTTTCTTTTGTTTATTTCTCTTTTCTACTCTTATGATAGAAAATGAAATGAAATGTAGCTCAACTCGACTTTCTCATAACAGAATCCATTTTTAAGTAGTTTGTAGTTTTTTTCCCGCAAATTTTACAAGAAAAAATTTGAAAGATCTGTACCGTTGGTCCAATTGATCACACTTATAACATATCACTCTTCATTTTCAAGGGCTTGAAAAAATATTTAGATTGATACCAAGTTTGACAATGTACTCCCGCAAGGGGGTAACATGACGTCACAAACACACGGTTCACAATGACGTCACAAACACAAAAATTGCATCCTGGCTATTTTCCATTACAATGCATGAAACTAAGGTTCGTTATCATCATATGTGCATACACACACACACAGACACACACACACACACACACACACACACACATATATATATATATATATATATATATATATAATAAATATATATATATATATATATATGGATGTGTGCGTGATAGAAAAAGTTGGACGTGGTAACTCAAGAACGAATGCATCTACAATATATATATTTTATTTGTAGAAACAGTATGTAAAAAACTAAAACTGGCTGAAATCTTTAGAATTATTATGTTTAGAATTCGAGTTATTTAATATTTGATTGCATTATTTCCTATTGCCAAAACAATTATAGTACTATATAGTACAGAGGACATAGATTATTTGAATCACAATGGTATCATACAATTGTTTTTATTACCGCAGATATGCTAAATGCATCTACATGCGTCACTAAGCCATTAACAATTTGAAAAACAAAGTATTTTAAAGAACATGCCAGTTTAAGGGTCATTTTCTCTAAACTGGCTTTTCATCTTTCTTGTTACAATATATTTTCTTTTTCTATTTTTCAACCTGTTTCCTGAATTATATTTTAACATGGGTGGTTTTGACTAAAAAACAAACAGAAACAGCGATCATTTTGGGGAAATTAAATAGAAAATTCAAATTTTCATTTTCAAGACAAGTAAATAACAGCATGACGATCTTCACTTGACATGGTGTGTCACCAGGTGTGGTACACCTGGAAGCTCCATTACCTGATCTTCGTGTCGTTTCGTTGTCACTCACGAGCCGTAACACACACCTTCGAACTGTGCTCACATCACGACCCAATAGTTCAGCGATCCTTCGAAATCTCATTCCAGCCTCAGGTAAAACAACGCTTTGATGCCGTTCCTTTGACTGCAAATGAACATATGCAGTACGTCAACGTACTCTTGGCATATTGTAATGATTTTTACAACCTGAAACCAATGACGCTGCAATGCTGTTCGGCAAAGTGTTACGTCACTATGCCTAACAAAACTGTGATCATTTGCATATCTCGCCTTGCTGTTTCCATAAAGCTACAGTGTAAAGATTTATATAAAGCTACAGTAAGCAGTGCATATTAAATAGCTTTTATTCTTCTACAATTTGTGGAAGTTAATTTCAAGTTTAATGAAGTTAACAGACAAAATTGAAACCTAATGAATTTAACATCACACGACCTGCATATAATGCGGTCATGTTTTTAAAAAAAAAAAAAAAAATGGAACGGACGATATAACTTATACCGATCTAATAGAATATTATATTAAATACATTTTATTCTTCTGAACTTTCTGGAAGTTAACTTCAAGGGCAAAAATAATTCATCTTTTACATTAATCTTAAAATACACTACAAATTGAATAAATCTGATGATATTTCTTTATATAGATTAATTTGGCATCCATCGCACAGAAGATGGACATTATTTGAATTCACTTCGAATTTATAGTATGAAAATAGATTTCCTATTTGACGAGCATTTTAAAATGAGGCCAATAGCCAATACTAAAACCTGATATATCTCTAAACGTTTTATCCTAGAGTAAAAATAATAGTTTTATTAGTTATTTTACCTAACACTAAGCATTTATGAAATAAGAATTTAATTTAATTTTTGAATATTTAATGTATTATTTCATTATTTTTACTTCCTCATACTATCTAATACAGTATAGAGAAAGTATTGTTTTTGCGAATATTTTCAAATTCGATATTTTGATGCTAATATATATGTTTTAAGACTTTTTGAACACGTTTCGACTATTTTTGAAGTAACGTCTGTCTATCTAATATATGTGTGCCTATTTCTGGTGTCCACGATAACAGACACAATTATTAATGGGTTTTCACGAAATTTTATATCCGGCTTTGAAATAGATAGGATTTTAGGATCTAGATTTTAGGATCTAGGATAGGAATCTAGAACTAGATAGGATTTTCTATATCAAAAACTAGATACATAGAATTTTTGATAACACATTTAATTTATCTATTAAATTAAATGTGTTTTGCTAGGAGAAAGTACTTAATGATATTTCGATTGCGTTTGTTTGTCATTCAAACCATCTCACTTGGCGAGAAATTTGAAGACTTTTTTTTTTTAAATGTCACCAAATAGATTAAAATATCATCAAATAAATAAAAATATGTCCAAATTTATAAAAATGACGCCTAATTGGTGAACATTCAATATATTGCGAAATTAAGTTCAATTTCCTTGTTAATCTCTGTTCGTTTGTGAGAACAGGGATTAAATAACTTTGTGAGAACAGGGATTAACTAACTTTATGAGAACAGGGAACTATTAATTTAATATCTTAATAACCCATTTCTCCATCTGACCGTCTGTAACGCTTGCCGAAAAACTCACGACGAATTTGGTGGGATATCACCAACTTGGCAAGCTTTCTAATGTTGCCAAATTGAAAAAAATATCGACAAATCTATAAATTTACCGCCAAATTGATAAACATAATCAATGAAAATTCAAAACTAAATCAATGAAAACAAGAAAGATCAATCATGCTCAAAGCATTGATTATGAAACACTTTCCAACTTCAATGCAATTTTCTTTAAACATGTCTAAAATGCAATATATTCCTTGGTAATATTTTAAAACTTATCACAACACTACATTAATTTATTATATTTGAAAACTTAAACCTTCATCGAAAAAAATGAACTTCATTCAAATGACGGCATTGAAATATAAATTGCCTGGTTTAAACATCTCTAAAATGTGATACATTCCTCGGTAATAATTTTAGAATTATCATAATACTACGATAATTTATTATATTTGAAAACTTCATCGAAAACAACTGAAATTCATTCAAATGACGTCATAGAAAAAATAACACGTCTGGATCTCTCTATAAAAGCAACAATTCATTCATAAATAATTTCCCATTCATGTCATTCATCACAATACTATAATAATTTATTTTATTTAAAAATTAAGACCATGGAGATACAAGTAATTGAAGTCTATGCGTAAAACTTCATCGAAAAAAATCGTCCTTCTCTTTGTAAAATCAATGAATATTTCATTCATATCAGCTATGCAGACTCCATGAACTAAATGATTTTGTGTTAAAGAAATACAGCAATTCTAATACAACTCATTCTACATATTTTGCTGTTTACATTTTACATAAGTGAAAAATAGGCTTCGTTGTAGAAATAATCAAATTTGGATGAGCATTTAAACTCAAATATATTGTAATTGCGTTATTTCAGTGTGTAGATGCACAGAATTTAAGCACATATAAAGTGGTTTCAGGACGGATACAACACTCAATATGAATTAAAACGAACTTTAAAAATCACGATTTTGACACAAGATGGATGCCATATATCATTTTGAAGTGGGTCACGTGATCTTTTCATATCATGATTATGTGATCGCTTCATATGAGAGGTGTTATTATTATTTTAAATTTTATTTTAAAAACTACTGAATATATTTCGCTGAATTTTTTTTAATATATTTTATAAAACAATTTGAATATTACCTAAAATTTTCGAAGCAATTTGTGAATTTTAAATCCGCTTAAAAAATGTTTGAAAAATTAGGTCCCATAGGGCTCGATGTATTTCATTTTTTCAACCCGAGTTCAATCCAAAACTAATTGCGTAATATTATTCATTTATATTCCCATAGGTCCTACAGACCGTCTGAACAACATACTAAAATTTCATTTTGATTAAGTCATTTTTACGGCAGTTATCGTTCTAACGCGGACAGACAGACAGAATAAACAAAGTCAATAAACACTTTTCAACTTTGTTGTAAAGTGTTAATAATTGTGTTTTGTTACGAGATAATATTGTAATGATTCTTCGGTGAAGTTAGTCTGTCAGTCCAACCGTGTCAGGAATAATCCTTGCACCAATGATCGCAATTATAGCATGTTACCTGATACGGCTGTAAATTTTAAATTAAAAAAATTAGAAGTTGCTTAAAAATGGATTGTGGTATAAAAACGACGAGTTCAGACACACTACTGTTAATTAAAGAATAAAATATGGCAAGAGCCATTATATTACCGTCTGCGGAAGATATACTGACAGAGAAATTTTTTCTCAGAAGTTCGCTCGAATCCGATGAAGATTGTCATAATTCTGAATAGAACCTCCAAATTGCCCTTCTCAAATTGTTTTCATCTGCGTTTTTATCATCTATCTCATTTCCTGTGGATCCGATTAACCTGTAATTTTCCCTGGCAAACTCAGTTCCCTTTTGTTTGCCATTTCAACTGAAACTGCTAGTGATCTATCCGCTCACTCTTCGGATTTTATATTGTTCCCTTCTACACCTCCACTATCTTAGTTTCAATTTCAACGTA
Source organism: Amaurobius ferox (assembly GCA_951213105.1). Classification (NCBI taxonomy): domain Eukaryota; kingdom Metazoa; phylum Arthropoda; class Arachnida; order Araneae; family Amaurobiidae; genus Amaurobius; species Amaurobius ferox. Next base: position 72,585,499 of record OX578138.1, on the reverse strand, counting down.
CTTAAATGCTTATTCAGGGCATTACAACATATATGCATATGTGTCCTCTAAACGGACGCTTATTGCACGTACAACTGTCTAAAGGCTGGATAAAGGTACTTTTTTAAGGAACTTGTTTACAAATACCTTGCATCTTCGAGTAGGTCGGACGATCTAGGTCGAGAAGAAGAAGGAGAAATTTGTTTAAAGAACACATTTGATGTATTTTCGATTAAATGTATCAAGCTACTTTTACTTTTTGAACCAGTGACACTTGATAAGTAATGATAACCATGCCATAATTCATTTATACTATATTCAAATTAAGTTTCGCGTCAAAAATCTTGAAAAACACCTGAACTATGAGTCTATAGCAGATTTTCTTAAACTTTCATTTTCAGTATTTTTCCACCCATTTGTATGACAATCTACGTGAAAGTAAATTAAAATGCATCTTTTGTGGGCTTTTGTTTAAGTTATTCTTTTAAAACATTTCTTTATGCAGTGAACCCCGGTTATAACGCCCTCGGTTATACCGCGAATTCGGATATAACGCGGATGTAAGCATGTTTCCCTTTCTGGCCCTCCTCGTGTCTCTTTCTGTCCTTCCTCTTTCTGTGCGCCAATTGTCAAGCAAGACAACAGTGAATTTGGCGATGAGAAAGATTTAGAGACAATTGTTGTTGTTGTTACTGATGACCTCCTGTTTCGGCGGAGCCGATTCAGGACCAGTGACGCATGCAGCAGGAAAGAACGAAGAAAGACACAAGACGAGAGAACAAAGTTTATTACAAGAACGCATCACTGACAAAGGTCGGAAGGGGTGCAGCTTCACATTTAGACAAGAACCCAGAAGACGGAAGAATGGCTTTATCCTCGAGAAACATCCATGCCTTATTCGGGGTTCGAACCCGAACCCACAAGACAGCAGCCGAAGACGCTATCCACTTCACCGCCTGGGCGGCAGAGACAATTGTAAATCGGTGGATTGATATTGATGCACCGGGACTAATCTGTCAAGTTATCACTGATGCACAAATAGCAGCTGCACCAACCAAAGAAAATATTTAAGTGTAAAGTTCTGGATTTGATTCAAAGGTCGAACCTAACGATACTTATTGTTATACCAATGGCAATTTGAAGTCAATAAAAGTAGAATTTTTTTTTAGTTATGCCCGTTTATTACCGCGTGATTAACTTTTGAATGGCAGCTGTATCTTTTAACTCTTGTTAACTCTAGGAAACAGCTCGCGCTAAAATAAAAATTCTATTAGCAGTTGCATCTTTCATTTGTCAACTCTAAGATAAACCTCACGCTAAGATAGACACATTAAGATAGAATAGTATCACTTGTATATTTTTCTTTGTTAACTGTAAGATACAACTCAAGCTAAAACAAAAACACTAAGAAAGAAACACTAAGATAGAGATACTAAGATAGAATAGCAATTGTATAGTTTCATTCGTTAACTCTAAGGTACAATTTACGCTAAGATGAAACTCTAAGATAACATAGCATTAGTTGCATCTTTTCGTTTGTTAACTCTAAGATACAACTCGCACTATACATAAACGCTAAGATAGAATAGCAATTGTATATTTTCGTTTGTTAACTTTAAAATACAATTCACGATCAGATAGAATAGCAGTTGCATCTTTACATTCGTTATCTTTAAGGTACAACTGCCGCTAAAATAGAAACTAAGATAAAATAGCATTAAGTGTATCTTTTCGTTTCTTAACTCTAAGATAGCAACTCACATAAGATAGAAACGCTAGCAATTGTACATTTCCGTTTATTAACCTTAAAATACAACTCACGTTAAGATTGAAACGGTAAGATAGAATAACAGTTGTATTTTTTCATTCGTTTACACTAAGATACAACTCAAGCTAAGATAGAAACGCTACGTTAGAATAGCAGTTGTATCTTGCGTTTGTTAAGAGCGCTTTGATCCTGACCAGGAAAAGAAGACTCATGGAAGTTATTGTAATAGTCTATCTTACAAGCCAGCTTTTTTCACATACTAGAAATTAGCATTCTCACAGGCAACAGTTTTCATTTATTGTTATGATAGTATAATTTATATCTGAAATTGATAAATTTAATTATATATGGAGGTAGAGTATTAAGAAAAATACATATTACCATAAATCAACGAAATGCCTCCAATTCATTTGAGTGGAATATCTGTAGGCAACTTCCGTGGTCTCAAATGTCTTAAAAGTGCAATATACATAGTGTATAATAAATTCATGAAAATTATAAAAAAATTTAAAATATTGTAATCAGATTTACCTTATTATGAAAATTATCTTATATGCTACAAGTATTCACTTAGTAGCCTTAAAATTTTTAGGTTTTATTGATGTATAGGAGAAAAGGTACAAAATAAAATGTGAAGCATGGGGATACACTCCGTTTGTGGCACTTTAAGACTCCTGCAACCCTTAAAATATATTTTTTAATAATTTTTGCAAAGCATTTTTGATGATATCTTTTGTACACATAGTCTAATAAAAACCTACAACTCTTTTAATATTCCTATGCTGATTATTATACAAATGAATACAATCACTAAAATGTGAATAAATGTAAAATTCACGCAGAGATTTATTCCAAAACAGTACTTTTCAAACGATTCCATACAGCTGCATGCCTACCTAGCCATTTTCGCGCCCTCCTCGCCTGAGATAAGGCTACTAAATATACAGGCTGATACAACCGCCATTTTGACTCCAACTGGTCCAATCAGTTGTTTGTCTGTATTATTTCAGTGGCGCGCACTTGACTAGCATTTGATACTCAATTTAGCTGTAAAATAAGTGCCTCTGCTTTCACAAAAGTGCACCTATCATTCAAGAAAATAATCTAGAATGTTTTAGTTTGCTCGAGACTCCAAGAAAAGGACGAGAAATTGAACTCGTTTCGCCATCCCTTAAACTTAGAATAAAGATGGCCGCAGTATCTATACTTAGGAGCCTTAGCCAGCGTTATATGGCTATTGGTCACTAAATGTGACGCATACACACGTAATGAAAATTCTAAATATCAAACATCGTTCCAAATTTAAGCTTAAAAATGGCGCCCTTATAATTCTTTTAACATAGGAAGTGCGGATGGTAGAACTATATTTCACCAGCGATTACTGTATGTTTCTTTATTTCAAGGTTTCCAGATATTTTAAGCTAAAAATTAATTAAATATAGCATCATCTTTCAATAGTTTAAATTGAAGAATTAACAGCTAACAAACTACTTCAGCATTTGAAACGCAACTCGACAGGTGACCTCTACAGTTACAACAATGAAATCAGAAACTGTAAGTAAATTTATAGATAAAGCATAATAAAATATCGTCTGTCAGAACTAAAAATGAACATATTTCAAATTCTAAGATTTCAAGAATTTTTCTCATTACTTGTTGGTGAAATCCCACGTTTATGTAAAGTTTCATTCCTACCTTCAACTGTTTGGGCTCTGCAATGCACCTCAATATCAATCATTCTGCTGTATGATATAGATTCAATTCCATTGAAACGAATGCGTTAAAAATATATTGCCCTCTATATTCGCCAACGTTGAAATATTTCAAGTATAAAAATGTAGACATCTTATCCATAGTAATAATTTCAGGGATCCATATTGACATCTAAGATCTGTGTCAAAACAAACGGTAACACGGACTTACGAAGTAATCTAATTCTGTTACAGAGAACAAGACATGTTATAAGTTCTTCAAATATTTACTTCATTCCACGCTGGGTTTGATGTCAACTGCCCTCCCGGAGATAACGAAAATGAATTGGATAGTATCGTGTTTGATTAATTTTATACAATGTTTTGAGACCAGAATCATTTATTGGTGTCACTTCAAACCCTCATTAATATAGTGTGCATTGGTTCAACTGTGGCGAATCCACAATAGTTTTTTTTCTTTTTAAGGAAGGGGATATAGGTTTTTTTTAATATATTTCATAAGTAAAATATACGTATCTATAGGTACAATTTAAGTTAAAACGTTATTTCATCTAGTACAGACGATTTCTACTTGGGATGGAGCTGAAGCCCAGTAACACCCCTCCCTGGATCCGCTGGTGTAGTTGAGTATTATTCATATCGTTCACAAATGCTATATTTCTAGCTATTTTTACTTTGCCTACATACATAGTATAATATGTAGAAAATGTTTTATGACAGGGTCGAAAACTCAAATTCGTATTTTCGATGGCAGAGCGAGATTCAATCATTGCTGGAATCGAACCTAACGCTTTTGAGGTGATGTCAGTGTGTATGTGTGTTTGATTTGAAATACAATCAAACGTTCGGAAAAAACCCTCCCTTAATTTTCGAATAAATATTGGAAAAACTCAGAAAATTCAGAACATTCAATAATGTTAAATAAATAATCAATGCATACATAATGTTTTACTAGAAAACCCATGACAGAAACTTTAAAACATTTACTCGAACCGTTATGCATATATTGCATGTTTTACAAATAAATTAATCTGAAAATTTATATAACTCTCTATTTTTAACACTTGGCGATAAATTTGGCGACCTAGGCGAATTAATTTGATGAAATATTGCCAACATGGAAACTTTTTGAAAACAGTGCCAAATTACCAATAATGGCGCAAATTTGCCAAAAATGACTCTACAGTTATGAAGATTACTCCAAATTTATGAATTAATTAATAATATTTTTTAATCTATGGACTATATTACATAGCATACACTAGCAATATCTTCAATTGTCAAGTTCGATTTTCTCGAAATATATTTAATTTGATATTTCGAAATAGTTTTGCATGTTATCATCCAGAAAATCGCAAAATATTAGTGTGCAATTCACCAGTAAAACATTGTACAGTGGATCTCGTACATGATTATTTCACTGCAAAAAAAGTAAAGGCATTGCATTATGCGGAGAAAGTCATGTGTTGTCCATATCATTGCTTTTTACTTCGTATACACTATTAACATGCTTCTGACCATGTTAGTATAAGTGATACTGTCAATGTATATCAATTTAAACAGCTATTATTTGTCCTTAAAAGTTGCGCTTATTTTAATGGGAAACATAAACTTGACATGTGCCCAAGAAATACAAAAATTAAATGGAGTTATTAAAATGGGCTTTTATTAACACTTTCCAACATAGTTGGAAAGTGTTTATGTCCTTGTTCATTCTGCCTGTCTGTCTGTCTGTCCATTCGCACGATAACTGCCGCAAAAATGACTTTATCAAAATGAAATGTTAGCATGTTGAGACGATCTGTGGGACATATGGGAATGTAAATGAATAATATCACCCAAAAATACAATGAACCCTATAGGACCTATTTTTTCAAATATTTTTAAGCAAAGTTAAAATTCACAAATTGTTTCGAAAATTTTAGGAAATATTCAAATTATTCCATAAAATATATAAAAAAAAATTCCTCAAAATATGTTCGGTAGTTTTTAAAGTGGAAATTAAAACAATAATGACGCCCATATAATATGAAGGGATCAGGTGACCCACTTCAAAATAAAATATGGTATCCATATTTTGTCCCAGTGTCAAAATCGTGATTTTTTAAGTTATTTTTAATTTATATTTAGTATTGCATCCGTCCTAAAACCGCTTTATTTTTGCGTTTTATCTATGCATCCATATTCTGGGCAAACTCAGTTACAATATTTTTGAGTTTAAATAATTATCAAACTTTAATTATTTCTACAACGAAACTTAACTTTAATGAATTCGAAATGTAAACAAGTGATTGTAAGATGAGTTGTATAAGAATTGCTGAATTTTTTTCACACAAAATTATTTAACTCTGGTGTCTGCAATAGAAGTGTATGAATGAAATACTCACTGCTTTTACATGGAGAGCCAGACGATTTATATTTCGATGACGTCATTTGAATAAAGTCTGAATGAAATTTTCAGCATGGAGTTAGAAAGTACTTTTACCTCCATGGTTTTAATATTCCAAGTAAAATAAATTATTGTAGTTCTGTGATAATTAAAATAATATCGCCGCTGAATGTTTCGTATTTTAGATATGTTTAAATAAAATTACAGTTGGAAAGTGTTTTATAATCAATGCTTTGATTGATCTTTCTTGTATTTATATTTAGTGTTGCATCCGTCCTAAAACCGCTTCAGTTTTGCATATTATCTGTGTTTCTAAATTCTGTGCTTATGGAATTACAATATTTTTTTTTATTTTAAATGATCACTAAACTACTTAGATAGAGACTTTTACTTAAATAGAGAAGGAAGCGATTTTATAGCATTGTCTTTTTTGAGGAAGTTAAATTTCCAATTAATATATTATGACATTTTTAAAAATTTCTCTGATGGATATATCGCATTTGAAAGACATTTAAATGAAATTACAATTCAGTTGGAAAGTGTTCCATAACAAATGCTTTATGCATGCTTAATCTTTCTTGTTTCAATATAGAGATTCGCCAATAATTAACATTTTTAATAAATAGATTTGATAATGGAGAAACGGTGACTAATGTTATAAACTCCACTGTGAGAACTAGTTAATATTGTTTCGCTTAGGGCAGGCTTAAATATTTTTTCCACAGCGCCAACCATAACGTCTGAAAAGGGTAGTAAACACACAGTATTGTTTTTGGACGAACCAAGTTCGATTCCCGGCTTTTCCCAAACTGTCCCCGTCCCTGTGGATGACGTCTCTACTGGGTTCCAGTCTAAATTGAGTGGCACTTCCCGTTCGTTCAATCAGAAACCTTATACCACTTCCGGAAGGTAGGGCGGTCTGGGTCGAAGAGGAAGAATATGTTGAACAATGGGCAATCTAGGCCATAAATTACGAATACGCAAAAAATCTGCGACATTCTATCTTAATATTCAAACATTCATTCACCATCTTTCAAATATGCGTCCGCACTGTTTTAATCAATTTGAGCAGCATTTGGTTTATACGGTTTATACATGACCTAATTGAAACATTTCCTTCATTACTTATTAACGTACAAAAAAAATCTGATGTGGGCAGCACATGACTTTCCCTGCAGACTTATATCCACATTCCCTTTATTTTAATTAAATTTATTTCACTTTTAATTTAATTTTCTTTCTCATTCGGTAACCGGACTTATTTTCAAAGGTGGCGCAGAGAAAATACGAAAAACTAAAATATCTCGAGAACGGCTAGTCCTAGTGTAATGGGGTTGGTCTTATTCTTTTCTTCGTTAAACATTACGTATTAAACAAGCATTTAATGGATATATTTGAGCATACGTAGTTCTTTAGTTTAGATTTTGACGATTTTTGCGGGTCATTTTGCAAAAAAAGGCGGGTTATTCTTTTCCGAAACGTACCAAAATCAAATCAGCACCAGGATGACTCACAAGTGACTCATATACTGAATTTTGTGAAATTCAGTCCATTAGTTTTTCAGTTAGAGTGGATACGAACTTTTGTGGGCCATTTTGCAAAAAAAGCAGGTTCCTTTATACCGAATCATACCCAAAACTAATCAGTACCAGACTCGCCCACAAGTGACTTACCTACCAAATTTTGTGAAATTCGGTCCATTAGTTTTTTAATTAGAGTGGATACAGAATCTGCACAGACAGACAGACAGACACACAGACACACAGGCAGACACACAGACATACAGACACACAGACAGACAGACACACAGACACACACACAGACGTCACGCTAAAAATAGTTTTTTCGTATTCTAGAGGTCTCGAAACGTGTAGTTCCGTCGAAATCTCGAGTTGCGATTTACGGCATGATTCCAATACTTTCCCTATACATTACCATGTATTGCAGGGAAAGTAAAAATCTGATGTGGGCAGCACATGACTTTCCCTGCAGACTTATATTCACGTTCTCTTTATTTTTATTACATTTAATTCACTTTTAATTCAATATTCGTTCTCATTTGATAACTGGACTTCTGGTGGTGTAGAGAAAATACGAAAAAACTAAAATATCTCGAAAACGGCTAGTCCTAGTGTAATGGAGTTGGTCTTTTTCTTTTCATCGTTAAAAATTACGTATTAAACCAGCATTTTATGGATATATTTGAGCATACGTAGTTTTTTATTTTAGATTTTGGCGATTTTTGCGGGCCATTTTGCAAAAAAAGCAGGTTATTTTTTTCCAAATCATACCAAAATCTAATCACCACCAGAGTGTCCAACAAGTGATTTACCTACCGAATTTTGTGGAATTCGGTCCATTAGTTTTTAGCTAGAGTGGATACAAGCTTTTGCGGGCCATTTCGCAAAAAAAGGCGGGTTCTTTTATCTCGAATCGTACCCAAAACTAATCAGCACCAGATTCGCCCACAAGTGACTTACCTACCAAATTTTATGAAATTCGGTCAATGACTTTTTTAATTAGAGTAGAAAAAAAATCTGCACAGACAGACAGACACACACAGACAGACAGACACACGCAGATAGACACACAGACACACACACAGACAGACACACAGACACACACAGACGTCACGCTAAAAATAGTTTTTTCGTATTCTAGAGGTCTCGAAACGTGTAGATCCGTCGAAAACTCGAGTTGCGATTTTCGACATGATTCCAATACTTTCCCTATACATTACTTTCCCTATACATTTCCTTATACATTGTATTGCAGGGAAAGTAAAAATACATGAAGAGTTGTAAATTTATAATATTGGTCTTAGTGTCCCTGTTTAACTTGCGCGGTCTTTCAGTCCGTTCTGTTTTTCTTTGTATCTGCAGAATCCTACAAACTACGTCAAAGGTCATAACTTCCGGAAATTTGATTAATTACAGGAAGTAGTTTCATAGCATTCCCTTTGATTAATATCTTACACCTTTTAGATTTTAGAGAGATCGTACGAAAGAATGTAGTGACGGTGCACGACCAACAATTGAATTATCGCTGAAAGAAAATAGCCCGAGGCGCATTTCAGTGTAGCCATTTGAAATAATTTATTACGCAACGCACATAAAATCGTACTTATGTCTCACTTTATTTCCTCCCTGAAAGATTTTAGTGCTCTTTTCTCAGCAATGGGATTTTTATTTTACGAGCATTAATTTTCAAGTTATATTACACACACACACACACACACACACATATATATATATATATATATATATATATATATATATATATATATATATATATTCTTCGTACGTATAATTCTTCGTACATACAATCATATGCAAATTCCTATAGTATTCTAAATGACGTTTTTTTCTAGCAGTTTATTAAAATATTTAAATTAATGCTCCTAAAAGATGTTTAAGAATGCTTGTTCTCGCTTTACAAAATTATCTTCACAGGCAGATCGAAAGAACAAAACATCCTGTCCCGTTTGTAAAGAAATTTTAAAAACTGTGAAATTGAATCAATATATGCCAAAATAAAAGTGCTAAAATTGTTTAGGAAGATATATCCGTACTACTTATATTCTCTTGGACTAAAAGTTATACGCGTGGTACTTAAATTTTCGTGGATTAGAAGATATACCCGTACTACTTATATTCTCGTGGATTAGATGTATCCATACTACTTTTATTTTCGTGGATTAAATGATATACACGTATTAATATTCTCTTGGATTAAAATATATACCAGTACTACTTATATTCTCCTGGATAAATTTATATACCTGTACTTCTTATAGTCTCGTAAATTAGAATATATGCCCGTACTATTTATATTCTCGTGAATTAGAAAATAAGCCAGTACTTCTTGTATTTTCGTAGAAGATTAAACTCGTGTATTAAATAATATACCTATACTACAGTATATAGATTTGAAAAATATTGCACTAAAATAAAACAATTGACGTAAGAATTTGAAAATATTTATAATCCCCGTTATCTTTAAACCCAAAGGCCGTAATGGGTATAATCCAATCAAATATGCAATTCCGATAAAATTTGCTTTTATACAATTCAAAAAATATTTACTGCTGCATTAACTCCTTAGGTTTCATGCAGTTGCTTAGTATGGTAATTTTTTAAGGATATAAAATGTGGTGTAACTTTTTTATTATGGTAATTAATTAAATTAAATACTATCCATTTAATATTTAGATTTAAAAAAAATAATTGCTTTCGTGTAGTATAGTATATTGCATGTATTCACAATTACCCTATAAATATACCTCACAAGCGCCAGCCCACTTACCATAGCTGAAAAATAACACTCTGATCATTAACCACAGAGTTTATCTTATAAATTGCATTTTCTTATATACACTCAATTATTAACATACGTTTTCACAATAACCATTAATAATTCATTAATTTACGATACTCATTGGTTCAATTTCTTTTGGAAAAGACCTAGGAGGTTATGTGAGAGAGTGATTATATCTGAGCACAGAAATGCTTTATGCTCGACACTATATTTTGTTGGTAATACTTCTTTTATTGCAATTACACTGCATCAATGAACTTGACTTGAGGATGCGGCACAAGTTAGTATATCCAGTTGATACGCCAGCAAAGATCTTGTTATTCTCCTTTATTTAGGAAATTTTTATTTTCGTGTCACAACCAGCATTTTGTATTGCTGTCGTCGTTTTTGTGCAACTTTTTTCATCATCTCCCTCGCCAATATTAATTTAATTTTATCTTATTTTGGGGAACCACGCCTTCGCCGACTTACACTGGTCTTGTTTTTTATGAGATTTTTGTGAGCAACTTGATCTAACCCCTTTCCGGAGCTTGCACGAGTCTCGCTCGGAAGCATCATTTACGCCCAATGTCGCCCTTGTGACCTTTCCAACTGATCGTGTCATCACTAACTCCTGAATTTATGGGTCGTAAACCTCTACGAGGAAAACCGTCTATCCTGAAGCATTTGTCAAAGTTTTTTGCTAAGCTTATTTTTGCTGTTGTATAGCCTGAATTAAAATTGCCTGATAGGTCTCACACTTAGAAACATTATATCATTTTCTTTTCAAATAATTTTGCAGAACAAATATCGTCTGCATAAAGCTATCTATGCAGTGGAAGGGTTAATAGTGCATCTTTTATTAATATCTCGATAACCCCTGGTCTTAAAAACTCTAAATATAGACTAAATTTCAAGTGTGGCTATTCCAAATCTACCCCGAAAATTTCATCAAATTCGGTGTAGCCGTTCTCCTGCGATAAATAAACACATACAAGTAAACAGACATATTTTCACTTTTATTTATATATATATATACTACGATTTTATGTACGTTGCATAAAAAATTATTTCAATTATATATTATTACTTTTCCTGTAATACAAGGTACTGTATAAGGAAAGTATTGGAAGCATGTCGAAAACCGCAACGGGGTCGAAAATTACGACGACTTCGAATTACTTGACTTCGAATTACGACTTCGAATTACTTGACTTCGAATTACTTGACTTCGAAATTACTTGACTTCGAGTTACAACGGGGTCGAAAATTCGAAGTCAAGTCTCTGACTGAAGAGGGTGTGTTGAACCGGGACCCTCGGGATTCTCTCTTTTCCCCTTCGCTTACTGGGCCTGGCCCTTCAGTTTTGGGCGTTTGGATAAACGATGGACTTTTCTCCCAGCCATCCTAGCGAAATGACGTTTCTCGTAAAGGATTTTGTAGACATTATATTTAAAGATATATGTATAACATAATTTAAGAATAAATCTAGCGCATTAATACAGAGAAAGTATATAATACTTAAATAAAATTTTAAGAATCCTGTTTTAAACACTAATTATCACACAAGAAAATGCAATACAGCCGTAGAAAAGCTATATGGCGCATGAAAAGAATATACACAGTATGTTAAAAATTGACTTGTGTATAGAATAATCACTGACAGAGAGAGAACAATTGAACAAAAATTAACTATAAATGTAAAATGGAAAGGTTATATCGAGTTTAAAAACATTCTAGCAAATAAAATGCAATTCAATGTCTTTTAGACTTTAAAAAAATGCTTGAAAATGCAGGTATAATCAATATAAATTTTTCTTTCACAAAATTAAACAAAAACTATTTATAACAAGTTACTTGTATACAAAGTAAACGAAAAAACTTGTATATAAAGAGAATATGAAAAACAGAAACCATTATAAAATATATACATTTCTAAAGAGCCATTAAAATAATATCAAACATGAAATAGTAGAATAGCATAAGATTTAAACTGCACATATAATATATAACTTTACAAATTAAACTTATATATATATATAGCAAATAACAGGCATTTTTATTTTTTGCATTATTCCACCCGATGTAAAAATTATGTCTTTGAATGTTCAATACAAAATTTTGTATGTAGAATAATCGCTGTCAAAGAGAAAGCAATTAATCTGAAATTGACTATAAATGTAAAATGTAAAGTAATATTGAAATTTTAGAAAAATCCTCACTGAAACGAAATGCAATTCAATGTTTGTAAATGCATGAAAATGTTCGAAATGCAATTCAATGTCGAAAAATAATTATTAAAGTGTGCATCGCAAGGAAAATTGTATCTAAAAATTAAAAAATAAATAAAAACGTATATTTAACATAATTTTTCTGCAACTCGGGGAGTTATTATTAAGAATGTCATAAGTTCCAGTTTATCATCAAATATGTAACACTATTACTGAGAAAGGAATTCCTTAAATAAATCAACTTAAATAATATATAAAATATTCAAACAAAAATTCTTTTATATTTTTAAAATTTAGAAAAAATAATAGACTCGATAAATTTGTTTTAAGTGTAAAATTTTTTTTATTGACTATATAGTTGTTTGTCTTGAATTAGAGGCAAGTACTATAAACATTAACTACCAATGCATGCCAAAACTGTATATTTTCTCACTTTCTTTATACGCTATGGAAAAATCCCACAATTTTAAGTTACAGATTCAATAAATGTTACAATCTCAGGAACAACCAGGAGGAGAAATTATAAATTTTTATGCTATAATTTTGTAAAAAAAAAAAATTAAATTTATTCTTACGTTTTATCTTATGCAGTTAATTTTTGATTACATCTATAAAAAAATAGCTATATTTGTATAACCCTAAGCTTCTGTAATTTATGTGTATGATGCCAATAAAATACTGATGGTCATTTTTTGTGAAATATAGACATATAAATAGTCAATTTATCGTTTTTAAAAACAAATCGCGAACATAATTACAGAAATTCAACATATGAGTACTTTACTCCTGAAATCCTGAGTGTTGAATATAAACTCTCATTTAAAATAAAAACTCTCTAAATTCAGTTATAAACACCTTAAACTTTATTAGAATATATTAATTGAAAGTAAATTAAATGTCACTCATAGCAATTAAAACAGGTAGCAGTTTGTATATCAGTAAAATTGCTCTGTACAACTTTTGCAACTATATTTCATTATGCGAAAGATAAGATATATACATAAAATAATTAGTATAAAACTTAAGAATAAATAAAACAAAATAAAATGCCATAAATCAGAAAAAAAAATGTATAAATGTACGATCCCTGATTTTATACAGTTATTCACATTAGAACTATGAACAATAGGTATATACTTTTCTTCGTTTATATCTATATAAAGAAACTAATTTTAATATAAGCATATTGACTCCTTTACTTTTTTTTTATATAAGAATAAGAATTTATAGATATAAATTTGCAAAACATTTAATTTACGACAAATTTTACAATATTTATTTGAGGAATAAATGAAACAAAATAAAATGTTATAAATCAGAAAAAAAAATTAAATGTATGATCCCTGATTTTTTATATTCAAATACAGTAATTTATATTAGAACTATGAATAATAAGTAGATAACGTTCATCTTATTTATCCGTATCAAGAAACTAATTTTTATGTATTGACCCCTTCGCTTTTTTTTCTCATATAAGAATAGATATTTATAGATATAAATTTGCAAAAACATTAAATCTACTGCAAATTTTACAATATTTAACTGACAATATCGATATAAATGTCATTTTCTTATTTAAGAATAAGTATTTATATATATAAATTTACAAAAACATTAAATCTACGGCAAATTTTACAGTATTTAATTGACAAATTCAATATAAATATGAATATTAATGTGTAATAGCATATAATATATCCATTAATATATCTTAGTAATAACCAGTTTAGCCTAATACTCATTAATATAATTCGTAAAAACTACAATAAAGAAGAAATTCTTTAATTAGCTTACCCTCCTACAGCATTCAGTTTTCTATTATATCCAAGTAAGCACATCAATTGATCAGATGAACATCAATTTGATATATTGAAAAGCCTGGCCTTCATAATCATTTTAAAACTACATTGCTATGTAAAACTTAATCTTTAAACTTTAATAAATATCTGATTTATAATCTTAATTTACTCGTAGCATAGTAAAACTCATAATAAAATCCGCACATTGTAAAATGTAAACAACGGTCAGTGTCACTATGTCGTATTCAAACTCCCACACAAAGACAAGAGGGGAACTGAGAGGATTCAAAACGCCAGCGCTTACAATGACGTCAGAGCGGACACCCCTTATCTAGGGCCAGGCCCAAGGAAGAAGAGAAGAGGAATCACGATAGCCCCGGTTGAACTCGAATCTAAAGTTTTTGAAGGAATGTGTGTGTGCGTACGTATGTCTGTTTGTGTGTGTGCGTACGTATGTGTGTTTGTGTGTATGCAGTATGTGTGTGTGTATGCATGTGTGTGTGCGTGTATGTGTGCGTGCGTGTATGTTAGTGCGTGTTTCCATGAGACTGTGTATGCAATTTCTCACAAAAAATGGATCGTTTTAAACGAAATTTGGTATGATTATTGCAATCGGTGTATACCAGGAACACTATTGATTTTATATATGCAATCGAATGTTTAGAAGTTCGCCCAATTAATATTTGGAAAGTATCATAAAATAATCTTCAATAATGATAAATTAGTAATCCTTTTTCATTAGAGTAATAATTATTAATTTCGATAATTAATAATTTTTCATTAGAAAACGAGCTATATAAATTGCATTACGCTAGCATGGACCGTTTTTGAGATATTCAACATTTATTTAAATACATGTTCAAAAACATTACATAAGGTTATAAAAGTAGTTAGTATTATCTAATATGCTGACTCTGCAACTTTGTGCAGCAAATCCGTTAACGTCATTTGTGGATTTAATTCGTTCCATTCACGAGAAAAGTTACTTATTTAATAGTTTTGTACTTGAATGGCGAAGAATTCGTGAATTATTAATTTTCCGGATAATTAATTGCATGCCAATTGCATTTTTATGGAGATTTTATCCGTGAGTACGAATAAGTGATGTTGCTTAAACTGATAATTTGCCAAAATCGCCCAATTTCAATTGTGTTGGTATTAATTCACTATCAAAAACGTTGTAATGTGGATTTTGTACAGCAATGTTTTGCCATGAAGGAAGTAAAATCATTGCACTGTGTAAGGAAAGTAATGTTCTATCCACAACTTAAAAAAATCGGAGGTGGGCAACACATGACTTTCCTTATATAATGTAATGAATTTACTACTTTTACAGTAAAAAAATAAGTTTTTCTTATAGTAGATACTAATATTCTTTCCAAGATATTGAATTTTCGACAATGAGTCGTCATTTTCATTGATTTAGCGTAATTTTTATGCATTTGGCGAGATTTTCGTTAATTTGGCAACATTTCAAAAAGTCACCAAGTTGAATTCGTCGCCAAAATCTCACCAAGCGTTATGCACTAAGAAATAAGTTATTCTTACAGTGGATAAATGACTATTGACGTATAAATACAAAAATATTACTTAAAGTATATTTTTTACATGAATGGAACGAGCTAGATCCACGAGAATGATGTCATCTAATTTATCGCATGGTATTACATAAGAAAAGTGAACATGTTTCTCAATAGGAAATATTTTTTTTTCTTTTATATAATTTTTTAATAGTTTTTTTGAAAAATGTACAATATCTCGAGAACGGTTCACGTTAGCGTTCTAAAATTTATGTCAATCGTTTTTTAATGAAAAATTACATAAGAAATGTCTATTTGCGTAACTTTATTAGTGGTTTTGATTTTTTGACGATTTTTTCAAAATTTCATTCGAAAATTTAGGGGGGTTCTGTACATTCGATTACGTATAAAAACAATAGGCTTCCAGTGTTTATGGATTGTGATTTTTGAACCAAATTGGGTTCGAATCGGTCCATTCGTTCGTCAGACTCACTGACACACACACACACACACACACACACACACACACACACACACACACTTTCACACACACACACACACACACACACACATACTTTCACACACACACACACACACACATACTTTCACACACATAGACATCACTTCAAAAATGTTTGATTCGTGATCAGGGAGGCTTGAAACGTGCTCTCCCGTCAAAAACTCGAATTCAAATTTTCGACCCTGTCACATTACTTTCCTTATACATTATGTATATAAGGAAAGTAATTAAGAAAAATGCGTTATCGAGCTGTATTCAACGTTTACGTTTTAAAAAATATCTTACAGTATACTAGAAAAGTCATGATACTCTGAAATAACGTATTGCTCTAATGTTATCAATGTCAAATATTTTGATGTGACTGACTGATTATTTTTTTAATATTGTGGGAAAAAATTAAACAAGTAATATTACTTCGACAAAATAAATTGCATTCTATAAATATATGAAAACCTGTATAATTTAAAATTAAAATATCTAAACCTTTCCGTATTCGTCCAATAAACGCTTATCCGTCCAATAAATAAATAAAAAGAGACAAGAAAGATCAATCATGCTTAAAGCATTGATTATAAAACACTTTCCAACTTCAATGCAATTTTATTTAAAAAAGTCGAAAATGCAATACATTCCTCGGTAATATTTTAGAACTTATCACAACACTACATTAATTTATTAAATTTGAAAACTTAAACCTTCATTGAAAAAAATGAACTTCATTCAAATGACGGCATTGAAATATAAATTGCCTGGTTTAAATATTTCTAAAATGCGATACATTCCACAGTAATATTTTTAAAATTATCATAATACTGCGGTAATTTATTGCATTTGAAAACTTCATCGAAAACAGCTGAAATTAATTCAAATGACGTCATAGAAAAAATAACACGCCTGGATCTCTCTATAAAAACAGCATTTCATTCATAATTTTTTCCCATTCATTTCATTCATCACAGTACTATAATAATTTATTTTATTCAAAAATTAAGAGCATGGAGCTACTAGTAATTAAACTCTATGCTTAAAACTTCATCGAAAAAAATCGTCCTTCTCTTTATAAAATCAATTAATATTTCATTTATATCAGCCATGCAGACTCCATGCGCTAAATTATTTTGTGTTAAAGAAATACAGCAATTCTAATACTACTCATTCTACATATTTTGCTGTTTACATTTTACATAAGTGAAAAATAGGCTTCGTTGTAGAAATAATCAAATTTGGATAATCATTTAAACTCAAATATATTGTATTTGCGTTGTTTCACTATGTAGATGCGCAGAATTTAAACAAAAATAAATTAGTTGTAGGACGGATACAACACTCAATATGAATTAAAAAGAACTTAAAAAGTCACGATTTTGAAACAAGATGGATGCCATATATCATTTTGAAGTGGGTCATGTGATCTTTCATATCATGGTCACGTGATCGTTTCATATAAGAGGTGTAATTATTTTTTTAATTTTTATTTAAAAAACTACTGAATATATTTCGCTGAATTTTTTTTTATATATTTTATGGAACAATTTGAATATTACCTAAAATTTTCGAAGCAATTTGTAAATTTTAAATCCGCTTAAAAAATGTTTGAAGAATTAGGTCCCATAGGGCTCAATGTATTTCATTTTTTCAACCCGGGTTCAATCCAAAACTAATTGGGTGATATTATTCATTTATATTCCCATAGGTCCTACAGACCGTCTGAATAACTTACTAAAATTTCATTTTGATTAAGTCATTTTTACGGCAGTTATCGGGAGAACGGACAGACAGACAGACAGAATGAACAAAGTCATAAACACTTTTCAACTTTGTTGTAAAGTGTTAAAAAAGCACCTGACAGCAATTGCACAATTTGCATTGCAGAACATAACGAAAAATATCATTCGATAGGAATTAATGTTTTCTACAAATATCAATATTTAAAAATTCGCTTGAGGGATCGTGTTCACCGTTATTTTGGCACTAACTCCAAAGTCTTCAAGGGCCCCCCCCCCCATTGATCATTACATATTCATATTTTATAGAACATTTTAAGCGGATTTTTAAAACAGAATTGCAAGTTTTAAAGGATTTTTCATCCCATTTGCAAGTATTGGAAGGTTGCTGATCCTAAAGTAAAATGGATCGTTCAGGTTTTAGGATATGTTTACGATAATTCGGATTTACAAGAAAATACGTTTCTACCAAAAACCCAAACAAAATTCATATGAATTTAAATATTCAAACGAATTTAGAATAGCCAGTATTAATTATTAAATTAATATTCATAAAAATTGTGAATATAAGCAGCTATCCATTTTGACACTATTAGATGCAGCTGCGTCTCAAGCATCGGTGTGCAAAATTTTCAGTTTTACCAGTGCAGTTGAGTACGTTATCAAATTTTATTCAAAATTCGATGATTATTAAGCTTATTGGGGGGCCATTCCCAAAATGTCGAAAGAAATTGTCAGTAAATATAAAATAGAAATAGATAAATGGCACAGGATTCAATATGAAATTAGAAGTTATGTTGGTCTTTATAATGTGTTCTGTATGTTCTATTGTGTTTATATAGAAATCATCGATTTTTAAAGGGCAGTTAAAAATTGGATATCCAAGGCACATCTTGTCATTAATTAGACCGGGGACTTTAGTTTAAAATGGATTCTGAACACTACAAACATCCAGTCCTGCAGGGGTCATTCCTAACATACGGGGATTGGAACCGACACCCTCAGAACTGTCGACAAACCCAATGCGATCTGGGAAACTTCCTTGTCCAATCGCCGATTTCTTGCATTCAGTGGCTGTTTTAACCACCTAAGTTTAGGGAGCTATATCCTCCTCAATTGTATGAGGGAAACTTGGGAGGAGGCATTAGCTCCAGGCTCCAATGATCCCGGCACCGATTTTGTGGGAAAGGGTTGGACAAACTCTGGCTTTGCACGAGTCCAAAACGGATAGCAATATTCTACCTTCCCACAGAATTCTACCTTCACTCATTCCTATCATGCGGGGATTGGAACCGACACCCTCAGAACTGTCGACAAGCCCAATGCAATCTGGGAAGCTTCCTTGTCCAATCGCCGATTTCTTGCATTCAGTGGCTGTTTTAACCACCTAAGTTTAGGGAGCTATATCCTCCTCAATTGTATGAGGGAAACTTGGGAGGAGGCATTAGCTCCAGGCTCCAATGATCCCGGCACCGATTTTGTGGGAAAGGGTTGGACAAACTCTGGCTTTGCACGAGTCCAAAACGGATAGCAATATTCTACCTTCCCACAGAATTCTACCTTCCCTCATTCCTATCATGCGGGGATTGGAACCGACACCCTCAGAACTGTCGACAAGCCCAATGCAATCTGGGAAGCTTCCTTGTCCAATCGCCGATTTCTTGCATTCAGTGGCTGTTTTAACCACCTAAGTTTAGGGAGCTATATCCTCCTCAATTGTATGAGGGAAACTTGGGAGGAGGCATTAGCTCCAGGCTCCAATGATCCCGGCACCGATTTTGTGGGAAAGGGTTGGACAAACTCTGGCTTTGCACGAGTCCAAAACGGATAGCAATATTCTACCTTCCCACAGAATTCTACCTTCACTCATTCCTATCATGCGGGGATTGGAACCGACACCCTCAGAACTGTTGACAAGCCCAATGCGATCTGGGAAGCTTCCTTGTCCAATCGCCGATTTCTTGCATTCAGTGGCTGTTTTAACCACCTAAGTTTAGGGAGCTATATCCTCCTCAATTGTATGGGGGAAACTTGGGAGGAGGCATTAGCTCCAGGCTCCAATGATCCCGGCACCGATTTTGTGGGAAAGGGGTCGACAAACTCTGGCTTTGCACAAGCCCAAAACGGATAACAATATTCTACCTTCCCACAGAATTTGATATTGCAAAAAATTAAGCATATTTTAGAAGTATTTTAGAAGTAATAATAAAATTTTAGAAGTATATTATTTATAAGACTATAAGACTATTTTCTACTTTTCGTTCAGGGGGGGGGGGGTAATATGGTTTAAGAAAATATCCAGAAAACTGCCTCGAATATGAACGCAACGAATGTCAAACAATTAATTGAGGAATATCCATTCTCTACAGATAACCCCGTCTAGCTACGGAGCGACGCATTGCGGGTCGCGACAATCTACTGTGCAGTGTTGCTTGCAATTTCGCCAACGTTAATTAGAGCAATTGAACGTCGCTTCACTTTTGTAAAGACCTGTATTATATACGACCCGCGGGTCGCCTTGGGACTATGAAATAATTTTGTAACTGGCGAACCCAACAATTTCAAAAGAAAAAAGCATTTTAAGCAAATTTAATTATTTCAATTTTCTACAATTCATCAATGAAGTTCTGGCATAAATAGGACTTTTAACAGGCGCCTGTTAGCAAGTTTTTAATTGTAATTCATATTTCTAAAATATTCGTGAAATTTATTTGAACTTTAACTTTTTTGTGTAATTTGCCTTCAATCTATATTATTACGAATATATAAAAGTTTTGCTGTGCTTTGCCTCTATAGAAATAATACATACCTTTGCTTCTATTCAAGGTCTTTGTTCCATTCAGGAGAAAAACTTTTACAGGCAGCCCTTGCATAATGTAAATGTAGGGATGCCATACTTTGAATATCGGGGCGGGGTTTCCAGATTTAACAATTTTCTCCAACTTGGCGACATTTAGTGACTTTTCGAATGTACTAGAACTTTTTCGAAATAACGGATATTCTTGGAGATACGGGCCCCTTCTGGAAGTTTCTACGGAGCGTATGTAGAAGGAGTTTTCAGATTTGACAATTTATCACCAACGTGGGGGGGTAGGGTATTCGACGGGATATTGCCAACTTAGTAAGTTATTTTTTTAAATGTTTCCAAATTAATTAAAATATCGTCAAATTAATGAAAATAACGACGCTAAATCAATTAAAATTGAGCATAATTGATGAAAATTCCAAATCTGAAATATAAGTTCAATTTTTTGATAATCCCTGTCGGTCTGCGTTTTGTTGGGGATGATATAGCATGCATGTTTCGCTAAGTAGTTTTGTAAATAATAACATTGATTAGAAGAGGTACATGACTCGAAAGCGCCAATGGATAGTAGGGCAGCATGTGCGGTTGAAGGGCGAATGAGAGGTAATGCTCTGCAACATTTTGCTTCCCGTCATATTGCGAACATACTTTCAAGTTTTCAATACTTCAATACTTTAGTGTCAAATATCGTAGGACGAATAGAGCTTTGAAATGTGATGCTATCATTAAAACCATGGAGTTAGAAAGGAGATAAAACTCCTATGAATGAAACATTTGAAAATGCCATAATGCTTTGAGAATTATAGCTAGGGGTCGCTAGTGTTAGTAAAGTAGCTGCTATTACTAGGTGATACAATAGAAATGCTTAGTATTTAGTATATGTATTTTTGGTGATTATTTAAATTAAAAGTTCCCTAATTGTATATTGCGTATAATATACTAGCATCCTTTCATATTTGTAAGGTAGAGTACATAATATAAGGATACAAAAATAAATTGAAAGGTAAAATTATTTTGAATATGTAGTAATATCCATTATTGTTTCAGTTCTACTTTCCATTGCACTTATAATTTATTTTTACAAAATTGACAATCTAAATAAAGATTTCAGACCTTTCGCCATAGAAATGCATGCAATGCAGGACTTCTTATCTTATCCCAGAGTCACCTGAATTATTGTTTCAAATGATATTGGCGTTTTCTTAATATGAAGTTTTAACTCCTTACTTTTACCTCCATGCTTCCAATAATGGAAAAAGTGTCGCATTCTATAATAAGTTCTACATTAAATGTAGAATAGATGTTGTGAGCGAATAAGTCATAGACGTAAAATGAAGGGGTTAAAATTATCGATAACTTCATGTATCAAAATCGTTAATGAACATACGTGACAAAAGCTTCCGCTACAGATATAACCGATGGCAATATAATTTCAAAATATCTTCTGAATCACGTGATGAATAAGGCTGATTTTTCCCAGGAAATAAGATTGAGTTCAAAGACTATTCTGGTGTAAATATACATCCTATAGCGAAGTGCGAAATAACAAGAAATGAAAACTTGTTTCTGTCTGTAGGATATCGTTTATAACACGAGAAAGATCCAACGGATTTCCATATTTTTTCGCTGGTTTGTTAAGCTCTAATAAGGAGCAGGTTTATGGATAAAAATGTTCCAAAATAGGCATCAATATCTCTAGCTGTGGCTCTGATTTTATGCTAAATCCATTTTAATCATTATCTTAGCCACTAACTATTGCTAATCCTGAAAACAAAAACTTTTCAACTAAACTTTTTGAACAGAAAAGAGAAAAGCCGTATGTGGATTTCCCTTACTAACCTCCAACAACCTCTAACATTTGATGCTGAATCTATATCAGTTTTCATCTAAACTCTTTCTGTAACCGATCCTGAAAAATAGATCTTGCAAGGAAAATGTAATTTTTTAAATCGAAACTCAAAAGTGAGATCTCCAGAACCGAAAGAAGAAATCCTTAATGAGCCTTCCTACCACCTCCAGAATTTAAAACTGAATCTATAACAGTCATTATCTAAGCCCTACCTATAGCCAATCCTGACCAATAGATAAGTTCAGTGCATATTTTTGAACCTGAAGTGGAAAAGAAATCTGAAATGAAAATTCATAGTGAATCCTGTTGAAAATTTGATGCTGTTTCCATATCGAATACCATTTAAGCACTATCTATAGCAGATCCTAAAAATAAATATTTCAAAAGAACTGAACATTTTTAACCGGAAATGAAAAAGAACTTGGGGGGAGGAATCCTTTGTGAAATTCCCTACCTCCTTTAAAATTCGATTCAGAATTTATATCAGTTATCATCTAAGATCCAACTTTACCTGAAAAATAAGTACTTCAAAAACACATTAGGTAGAAACATAGATGGCAAATGTGATTACCACCAACAGTCGTGCAAATCCCTTGATTGTTTCGAAACATGTCGTATTGCACAAACAACGTATTGCATAGTGGCTCAGCTTGACCACAATCCATTTTTATGTAGTTTGTGGGGGGGGGGGGGGGGTTGTTTCAACTTTTATAAGTAAAATTTTGAAAAATCGTAATCATTCATCCAAATGATTATACAAGTAATCATAGCATGTTACCCTTATGGCTTGGAAAAATCTTTCGATTGATATCATACTTATCAATGTACACCCTGAAGATAACTTGCCTCACTCCGAGGGAGCCGTAAACTTCACGAACACAAAAATTGCATTGTGGGTGCTACTTTGGACCGATTAACAGATTAACCACCTATAGGTACCGACCCGAAGCTTTACAGTATTACAGCCTATGGTGGAGGAATATCTGACAAAAGCAGAAATCAAAACTTAATGCCACGATAAAAATTATAAACAATTATATACAATATGTATATATATACTAGACACAGATAGTATTTCACAAGTATTTCAAATCCATAAACACTTATTTGTAGAACTGTTTCAAATGGGAGCAACTATATATATAAAAATATTTCTAAAATTGGTTATTGCGTATACAAAATGCCACGAATAATTTTCAAAGATATATATATATATATATATATATATATATATATATATGCCAGTGATATTGATATATATATATATATATATATATATGGCTTTCAATACTTTATTGACACTACATACAATGATATTTGCAATAACTAAAAGAAAATGTGAATTTAAAATTAATTCCTGCTACTTTTGATAACAACAATTGGAACTATTAAGTCTCGTGACCATTGAGACATAAATATGCATGATTATGTCAAATTTTATCATATGCCGTCATGTTAACAAAAATCTGATGTAGGCAGCACATGACTTTCCCTGCAAACTCATATTTGCGTTCCCTTTATTTCTGCAATAATTCATTAAATTAAGTTGTTTAATTGCACAAAATAACACCCATTATTATTTTAAATGACATCGAATTTGCACTATTTATTCTATTTTGTTCTCATTTGGTAACTGGACCTATTTTCAAAGGTGGCGTAATGAAAAATTAAAAAAATCTAAAATATGTCGAGAATGGCTATTCCTAGTGTAATGGGGTTGATCTTATTATTTTCATCGTCAAAAATTACGTATACAACAAGCATTTAATTGATATATTTGAGCATACGTAGTCTTTTATTTTAGATTTTGACTATTTGTGCGGGCCATTTCGCAAAATCAGTAGGTTATTTTTCTCGAATCGCACCAAAATCTAATCAGCACCAGGGTAACTCACAAGTGACTTGTCTACCAAATTTTGTGAAATTTGGTCTATTAGTTTTTCATTTAGAGTGGATTCAGGCAATTTTTGCAGGCCATTTCGCAAAAAAGGCAGGTTCTTTTATCCCGAATCGTTCCAAAATCTAACCAGCACCATAGTCACCCACAAGGGATGTGCCTACCAACGGTCAATTAGTTTTTCAGTTAGAGTGGATACATACATTGCACAAACGGACAGACATACACACAGACGTCACGCTAAAAATAGTTTTTTCGTATTCTATAGGTCTCGAAACGTGTAAATCCGTCGAAAACTCGAGTTGCGATTTTCGACATGATTCCAGTACTTTCCCTATACCATGTATTACAGGGAAAGTAAAAAATATAATGCTATTTGTGTATAATAAAGGCATCATAGTTTTTTCAATATTAGACTATCTTGCGCGCAATATGTGTATGTATATTTCAAAATATTTGAATGTTTATCTTAAATTAAAATTATCTAAATTAAGTTTGATACATTAAGTTCACTATTTTCCTCAGGGGGATATACTGAATAAGACAACAAAAATTCGAAACCTATGCCAGCATTGGTTTTTTCGTATTCTAGAGGTGTCAAAACATGTAGATCCGTCGAAAACTCGAGTTACGATTTTCGATATGATTCCAATACTTTCCCTATGCATTACCACGTATAGCAGGGAAAGTAAAAATATAAAATTTCGAATACATTTCGAAGTTTTCGCTTGAATTTAAAAATTTCTATCTAGTTCTAGATTTTTGGATAACAAAGCCAGATATAAAGTTTTGTGAAAATCCGATACTATTTATAACAATATTGTGTACAAAAGAAATCGACCGCAGACATCAGACAGACAGACGGACTAGGGATTGCAATCCCGTAGATAATTTTCAACCCCGGGATTACGAGATCGTAAAATCTTCAATCCCGAGATCCCGGAATCCCGCTGGATACAATATTTTTTTATTTATTGAAGAAAATGTATTATTTCATTTTTTTTTCTAGCTAATATAGCCAGTAAAGTATTCTCATTTTTTTGTAAAATAACTATAAATATTTCTTTTAGTATCTCTAACAATATCGCTAATACCGGCAGTAGTATTTCCATGAGAACCGGAACTAGTTCCATCCTTATTTCTACTCCGTTTCATAACATTAATTTCAAGAATAGAATTTAAATGCAGATGAAGCCCTTTTGTCACCTCCTGTTCTTATGATTTTTTTTACACAGCTTACATTTTGCCGATTGTCCATTGGCTTCACGTAAAAAGTATTTCCAAACAGATTCAATCTCGCACATATTTGAACATTTATACTCTTCGTAATCTCAGTGCTACTTTTATCAGATGTAGTCATTACGATACTAAAAAAAGTACAGTAGCTGTTGCCACTAAACAGCTAACATCATCCTGAAAAAATATGCTACAAATACGTTTGAAGTAGAGCCATCTACTGACCGAAACAGATTTCACGGTGAGAGCACCTTTCTTCAAGTCATTTACTTCTAACTAATATGTAAGTTTTCACAACATGTGTTTCAATCACAAAATAAATGTTTCCCTTTGATAAACTCGAGTAAAGTTTAATTTAGGAAGCAGGAACACTGGTATGTAGCAGGTGCATGTAAATCTGGTAAAAATACCTCAGTCGATTCTGCCATCCCCAATCCCGGTATTTTTTTCAACCGAGATCCCGGGATTCGGGATCACGGGATTGCAATCCCTAAAACGGACAACCCTCCAAAAATAGTCAAAACGTGTTTAGATGGTCTTAAAACATATATTGGCATCAAAATCACGAAATTGAATATTTTCGTGAAAGCAATACATTCCAATACTGTGTATGAGAAAGTGATAAAATGACCTAACCCTCGGTTACGCTTCCATTAAGTCCTAAACATAGATGTATAGTTAGTTATTTCTGGCGTTATTTATAAATTAATCTCTCATTTAATAATTTTGAACATTTATTTTGTGATTCTTTCAAATTTAGATCAAGAACGTATAATAAAAACGTCACATGTAAACGGTTTGAAAATGGTGTCATTCAATAAAATCATTTTGATTTTCAAAAATACCAACGGAAAATAATGTGCAGTGGATAAATATACTCAATGAACAAAAGCAGTGATGGAAAATAGGAAAGCAGACGAAACAAGGATAAGAGGACATCAAAATGGTAATCGGAACGTAAAGATTTGAAGAAAACGCCAAAGCAATGTCCTTGTCAAATTTTTAAGACATAGACATTTTTTCTTCCCTTTTAATACGCCATCAGAACAATGATATTACTCCTGATATAAAACTTAGAATTTTAAAACTTCTGAACAAATTACTGAAGAAAAATAAATTAAATTGCTCACAAATAAATTACAAGAGCGTTTTATGGTTAAAATTTTTATTTCTTGAATAGAATATCACATGTAATGTAGTTAGATCGTTTGAACAGAACTTTTGCTTTTGCTCAATAGCATATTCGATAAGTTTACTTGTAGAGTTCACTATAGTACTTGTATAGTACTTGCAGAGTTCACTAAAGTACTACAGTGAACCATAAATACATGGATTAGAAAAAAGTGCTATAGTGAAACATAATTTGCCGTGGACTATGGCTACATTAAAAATAGTACTTTAAAAACATCACTCAATAATGGACCATATGATCCATGAACACAGGAA
This sequence comes from Amaurobius ferox, assembly GCA_951213105.1. Taxonomy (NCBI): domain Eukaryota; kingdom Metazoa; phylum Arthropoda; class Arachnida; order Araneae; family Amaurobiidae; genus Amaurobius; species Amaurobius ferox. The sequence goes on along the minus strand of OX578138.1, from coordinate 72,558,327 downwards.
CGAGAGTATTTTATAAAAAAAGATCTGATATGGGCAACACATGACTTTCCTTATATAATGCAATGAATTTACTACTTTTACAATTAAAACATAAGTTTTTCTTTTAGTAGATATTTATATTCTTTCCAAGATATTGAATTTTCGTCAATTAGTCGTCATTTTTATTGATTCAGTGTCATTTTTTTCCATTTGGTGAGATTTTCGTTACTTTGGCAACAAAAAAGTCGCCAAGTTGGCGACATTCCGCCAAATCCGTCGCCAAAATATCGCCAAGCGTTATAGATGGAGAAATAAGTTATTCTTATAGCAAATAAATAACTATTGGCATTCAAATGCAAAAGTATTATTCAAAATATCTTTTCGCATGAATGGAACGAGCTAGTTCCATGAAAATCATGTCACCCAATTTATCGCATGATATTACATATAAAAAGTGAACATGTTTCTCAACATTTAATATATATTTTTTTAATTTATGGGATTTTTTGATAAATTTATTTAAAAAATGTGCAATATCTCGAGAAAAACGCTTTATGCTAGCGTTCTAAAGTTTATGTCAATCGTTTTCTAAGGAAAATTACATAAGAAATGTCTATTTGCGTAACTTTATTAAAGGTTTTGATCTTTTCATGGTTTTTTCAAAATTTCACTCGAAAATTTAGGGGATTCTGAATATTCGATTACGTTTAAAAACAATAGACTTCCAGTATTTACGGATTGTGATTTTTGTACCATATTTCATTCGAATCGCTCTAATCGTTCGTGAGATATTGTCTCCACAGATTCACTGACACACACACACGTACACACACACAGACATCACCTTAAAAATGTTTGATTCGTGATCAGGGATGCTTGAAACGTGTTTTCCCGTCAAAAACTCGAATTCGAATTTTCGGCCCCGTCACAATACTTTCCTTATACATTATGTATATAAGGAAAGTAAAAACACCATAGCGAAGCATTATACACTAGGGATCATAGCTACATGGACTATAGTAATTTTCAAAAAAGTACTAAAGTGGACCATGGACGATGGTACTTTAGAAAAAAGAACTATCGTCCCAGTAGCTAAATGGATAAAGCAGCGACTTGTCAAATAGAATGACGCTGTTCTAAACCTAACAACAAGTACTTGTGTTCTTTACAACTTTCAACTGCTCTATAAATGAGTGTTGGCGGGAAACATTTCTACACCCTCTGTGCTCTCCGGCCGTCCAAATAGTCGCTCTAAGTCCTTTGGACGAGTCGGACGGTCTGGGTCTTCAACACCCTCTGTGCTCAGAATTCTTTACAATGACATCGGATCAACTTAAACCAGTAATTCTGATGCAATGAAAATATTCCGCGAGATGAAAACATGTGACGAGTTTTAACTCTTTACGTAGTCTGGCAGCCGAGAACGAGCCTGACAAAGATGTCGAAAGTAGTCTCAACAAAACTCCATGCAAGGTTTCATCTCTCTGTGTCAACTCTATCTACCCGAGAACAATTAGATGAAAATTCATCGCGAAATAGGCGTTTTTCAGAGGATCCTACAATCTCAAGAGGTATTTTTAATTATCGAGGGTTACAGGAAAAGATTAATGTCCCAGTAGTATTATATAATATATAGAGTATTGTATATTAGTTGATATATTTACTGTCGTCTAGCTGAGCTTTGTTTAAATCCCTAATGCAACATGTATTACTTACAGTTCATTTGAGTACCAAAATATTCCATGTTTTAACAGGGAATATGGAAATATGGTGTTTGACATTTTGTTGTCTAATTATCTTTATTACTTTTCTTATATACATAATGTATAAGGAAAGTATTGTGACGGGGTTGAAGATTCGAATTCGAGTTTTCGACGGGAAAGCACGTTTCAAGCATCCCTGATCACGAATCGAACATTTTTGAGATGCTGTCTGTTTGTGTGTATGTGTGTGAAAGTATGTGTGTGTGTGAAAGTATGTGTGTGCGTGAAAGTATGTGTGTGTGTGTGTATGTCAGTGAATCTGTGGAGATGATATCTCACGAACGAATGGGGTGATTCGAATAAAATTTGGTACAAAAATCACAATCCGTGAATACTGGAAGCCTATTGTTTTTAAACACAATCGAATGTACAGAACCACTCTACATTTTTGAGTGACATTTTGAAAAAATTAACAAAAAATCAAAACCTTTAATAAAGTTACGCAAATAGACATTTCTTATGTAATTTTTCCTTAGAAAACGATTGACACAAACTGTAGGACGCTAGCACCGTTCTCGAGATATTGCACATTTTTCAAATAAATTTATCAAAAAATCAAATGAAATTAAAAAAATGTTAACTCTTAAGAAACATGTTCACTTTTTCTATGTAGTATCGTGCTATAAATTAGCTGATATCATTCTCGTGGATAACTCCTTCCATTCACGATAAAAGTTACTTTGAGTAATACTTTTGTATTTGAACGTCAATAGTCATTTAATTGCTGTAAGAATAACATATTGCTCCGTCCATAATGCTTGGCGAAATTTTGGCAGAATGTCCCGAACTTAGTGACTTTTTTAAATGTTGCCAAATTACCGGAAATCTCGCCAAATGGATAAAAATGATGCTACATCAATCAAAATGACGACTAATTGAAAAAAATTCAATATCTTGGAAAGAATATAAGTATCTACTACACGAAAATCATTTCTTTAACTGTAAAAGTAGTAAATTCATTGCATTATACAAGAAAAGTCATGTGCTGCCCGCATCAGATTTTTTACATATGGAAATATGCATTAAAACCGTATGTATATGTTATGAAACCGTATTGACAGCTTTTGGAATTATATCCATTTGTGCACATTATTGAATGTTAATGTTGTGGACTGTTAGATCATTATATAACTGAAAATGAATACTTAATTAAGGGAATATTAAGGGGAGTGAGTTATACAAAACGTATTAATTGGAATGAATAATACTAGTTAATATTTACAATTTCTGTTACTAATGATACATACAGGCGTTAATAAAATTCTATAAAGCAATAAACTTTCATATACAAGGAATTATAATAAATGCTACTTTTTCAGAATAATTAATAAATTTTTATCTTACATAATAAAAAAAACTGTCTTGTGTGTTTTCTGTAGCGAAAAATCTAAGCAATATACAGCGATGAAATTTGATACAGTGGGTATCAAAAGCAGACGTCTGTTCCAGACATTATTTTTTAATTCAAATTAGATTTTTAGTTATTTTATGTGGCAACATGACTTTGAACGAATATCACACAAATCATTTCCTTAGCGATAAAAAATGTTATTATTATCTGAAAAATCAAATAACGTTATTTCTAACTATCTTCAAACCAAATCCGTAAGCCAATTCCTTCATATTATTGCGAACGTTCAATATGCCCTTTTATCGTCTCCTCTGTCGTCTATCTCGAAGGTCAGGTGTAGAAAACACAGTCCAAGACGTCAGCATGACGTGAAGATGATGTAAGCACAAAGTTAACAGGATTTTTCAGTTAGAAAATGGGTTGCCAGATTTGGCGATTTATCGCCAATTTGGCGACTTCCAGAATGTTAAAGAAACTTCTCGATAGAACGATTATTTTTTGGGATATAAAGATTTCCAGAAGAGCAGAGACTATAAATAAGAGTTATTACTGAATCGATGAGTTCAGTGAACGAGTTAATACTATACGAGCTACAGGAACTGTGACTTTTGCCAATGATTTGAGAATAGTAATTCTTATTTTGGGAAATTATTTTCGTCAGTGTTTTGAGAATAACATCGCATATTCTGTGAAATTAGTGGATCATTTAAGTGCTGTTTGATTGTATATTTTTCCTATTTACTTTGTGCTTGGGAATAAACGCTAGTTATCCAGAAACTTGGAATCGTTCTTGTATACTTCGTGTGCACCCCTGATTTCAGAGGATACGTTTCGTAACAATATTTATGCATTTACTTTAAATACAACACAAAATATTTTCTAGTAAGATTATAATAATTAATTATATATTATTTTATTTCAGGTAAGTGTGTGAATCCTTGAAAGCCCTACTGTTCTTCATATCAACGCAAGAGTGAGTACTTTAACCATATTTTTATGGTGTGTACTTTTTATGGTAGAATAAGCATGGATATTGATGCAACGCTCGATTATGTAATAAATTAATTGATTCCTCATGTTTACTTTCCTTATATACATAATATATAAGGAAAGTATTGTGACGGGGTCGAAAATTCGAATTCGAGTTTTCGACGGGAAAGCACCTTTCAAGCATCCCTGATCACGAATCGAACATTTTTAAAGTCATGTCTGTGTGTGTGTGTGTGTGAAAGTATGTGTGTGAGTGTGTGAAAGCATGTGTGTGAGTGTGTGAAAGCATGTGTGTGTGTGTGTGCGTGTGTGTGTGTGACCCTGTGGAGACGATAACTGACGAACGAATGGACCGATTCGAATGAAATTTGGTACAAAAATTACACTCTATAAAAACAAAAGGCTTCCAGTGTTTATAGAGTCGAAAGCCCGGATGGTCTGGGCTTTCGACTCTATAAACACTGGAAGCCTATTGTTTTTATAAGCAATCGAATGTTCAGAACCCCCCTAAATTTTCTAGTGAAATTTTCAAAAAATCGTCAAAAAATCAAAACCTCTAATAAAGTTACGCAAATAGACATTTCTTATGTAAATTTTCATTAGAAAACGATTGGCATAAATTTTAGAATGCTAACATGAACCGTTCTCGAGGTATTGTACATTTTTCAGAAAAATTATCAAAAAATCATATAAAATTTAAAAAAATATTTCCTATTGAGAAACATATTCACTTTTCATATGTAATACCATGCGATAAATTTGGTGACATCATTCTCGTGGATCTAGCTCTTTCCATTCATGAAAAAAGATACTTTAAGTAATATTTTTGTATTTGAATGCCAAGAGTCATTTATCTGCTGTAAGAATAACTTATTTCACCGTCCATAACGCTTGGCGAGAATTTGGTGGAATGTCGCCAACTTGGCTGCTTTTTCAAATGTTACTAGATTAACGAAAATCTCGCCATATGGATAAAAATGACGCTAAATCAATGAAAATGACGACTCATTGACGGAAATTCAATATCTTGGAAAGAATATAAGTATCTACTATAAGAATAACATTTTTTAACTGTAGAAGTAGTAAACTTATTGCATAATATAAGGAAAGTCATGTGTTGCTGACATCAGATTTTTTTTTAAATCTCAAGATAGCTGGTTTACGAATGAGATTTCCGAAACGTCGGTTCTGGATTAACTTGCAGCTCCTTTGCAAAACATGGGCGATCTTGAAAGACACTCTCATTGCAGATGATTTCGCGCGTGGAATAGGAGCTATATGCAATGCTAGCAAGAAATCTTGCTAGAAAATAGCACTCTATGCTAGCCAGCGCGTAAAAAACCCGAAACAGATCCATGAATGTTGTTATCTGCAATGGGAGTGTCGTCGAAATTTTGGGGGACGTGTATTTTATGATAGTTTTCTAAAATCTATATCATTCCTTTTCTAATGAAAAAAATTTGAAATTATTATTTATTTATCATTATTGCAGACCCTGATTTTTTCGAAAATTAGGGGGGTGTTCAAACATTTGATCGCGATTAAAATCAATAGGACTAATATTTACCGATTGTAAGAATCGTAGGAAATTATTTTCGAATTGCTTCATTAATTGCTGTAATATCTCTTCCTAACATATTATACATGCACACAAATATACATACACCCACATGCTAACATATATATACACACACAAACATATACACCCACACAGAAAGAGAGAAAAATACATCCCCTCAAAAACGTTCCAATTCAGGTATGCTTGAAACGTGTTCTTCCGTCGAAAACTCGAATTCAAATTGACCCCGGTCACAATACTTTCCATATACATTATACAATCCATATAGGGAAAAGTAGGACAAAACAATAGGATAATATTGAGAACAATGGGGAAAATAGAATGAAACAATTTCCCTCTCAATGGCTCATTTCTATATACAGTACTCGACACAAAAAGTTGAACACCATGAAAGAGCGATCAGAGTGTGACGGCAAAGGACACGCAGACGGCATATATAAATAAGCTATGTTAATTGCAGAAGGATAATGCAATACAGTAATGGCATGGAGGCATAGAAAAGGTGATAAGTGTGCAGTTGAACCACCTCTTGCGGCGATACAAGCAGCAACCCTCCCAGGAACAGATGCAATGGGCGTGCGGATAGTTCCCTGAGGGATGGATGACCATATGCCTTCAACAATCCTCCACAGGTCATCCTCTGTTTGAGGCGGGGACAGGGCAGTCAAACGACGACCAATCACGTCCCATACAGGCTCGATCAATTCCTGATAACTTCTAAGAAATGGCGCCTATTGTTTTGCTGTGAAAAGTACTTAGTCATAAATTTTTTAGTATAGAACGCAACACAATAAACAAACTAAATCATAACATCAAATGTAGAACAAATATATTTAGCTAAATAAGCAAGCGTACGTTTTGAAAATATTAGGGTTTCATTCTTCAGGGCGAACAAGACTGGACTTGAACGTCCAGATTAGCGCTAAATTGTGCAGGCCAAACAGAAAATAACTAAACGCCAGAACTCCACATCTAGGGTGCCGAAAATGGGACAGAAGGAAAAAACAAAAAATGAAGGACATATAAATGTGAGAAGCAAATAAGAAAAAGTAAACAAATGCTTAGTATTTGAACGCAACAAACGGAGCAGTGAAAGAGTTACAGAGATAAACAAAAATTATACAATATATCAATTTTTACACCATTTTTACTTTCCTTATATACATAATGTATAAGGAAAGTATTGTGACGGGGTCGAAAATTCGAATTCGAGTTTTCGACGGGAGAGCACGTTTCAAGCATCCCTGATCACGAATCAAACATTTTTGGAGTGATGTCTGTGTGTGTGTGTGTGTGTGTGAAAGTATGTGTGTATGTGTGTGTGTCAGTGAGTCTGTGGAGACGATAACTGACGAACGAATGGACCGATTCGAACCAAATTTGGTACAAAAATCACAATCCGTAAACACTGGAAGCCTATTGTTTTTATACGTAATCGAATGTTCAGAACCTCCCTAAATTTTCGAATGAAATTTTGAAAAAATCGTCAAAAAATCAAAACCGCTAATAAAGTTACGCAAATAGACATTTCTTATGTAATTTTTCATTAGAAAACGATTGGCATAAATTTTAGAAGGCTAACATGAACCGTTCTCGAGATATTGTACATTTTTCAAAAAAAATTATGAAAAAGTCACATAAAAAAAATTCCTATTGAGAAACATGTTCACTTTTCATATGTAATACCATGCGATAAATTGAGTGACATCATTCTCGTGGATCTAGCTCGTTCCATTCATGAAAAAATATACTTTGAATAATACTTTTGTATTTGAACGCCAATAGTCATTTTTCTGCTGTAAGAATAACTTTTTTCTTAGTGCATAACTCTTGGCGAGATTTTGGCGACGAATTTGGCGAAATGTCGCCAACTTGGCGACTTTTTGAAATGTTGCCAAATTAACGCAAATCTCGTCAAATGGATAAAAATGACGCTAAATCAATGAAAATGACAACTAATTGTCGAAAATTCAATATCTTGGAAAGAATATTAGTATCTACTATAAGAAAAACCTATTTTTTTACTGTAAAAGTAGTAAATTCATTACATTATATAAGGAAAGTCATGTGTTGCCCACATCAGATTTTTTTCCGAGGTATGGCGTAACTATAAGTAAAGCTCGTGACTTGTTGAGAATCAATAATGCAGTGGTTTACAACATAAAGTGCAACACAAATCAAGATAAATTAGCATACGTACATTTCGGAAATCAACTGGATTTCCTTCCTCGGTGCAAAATATTTGAACTTGAAAGCACAAATAAGGGTAAAACTAGCATAGCTTTGCGCATATTTGAGCATTCAGGCTCAGACTTTTTACACTGAAGAAAAAATACAGTTGATTTTCAAATCATGCACATGCTTATTTGCCTTGATTTGCGCTACATTTTGCGCTGTATCGAGCTAAAAGAATTACCACCATTTCGGCGACATTTTTTTTCTCTCAATCCAAGAGTGCATGGTTACTAAAAGAAGTAACAAAACAAAATACAAACAATAAAAGACACAAAATGGTGGAAATGCATAATTTAATACATTTAATGCATAGAATGCTGGGTTGATCTAAAAAATACTGTGCAATCACGAAAAAGGATTAAAAGTTCGGAAAAATTTTGTTTATTCTTTCTTAATTTGTATTTCAAACACATGTGTTTATTTTTTCAATAATTTGCGTTAAAAATCATTTTTTACTTTTTATTATCTTAACTTTTAAATTTTAAACTATGAACTATATTTTTAATCATTTAAATATCGAAAATATTTTGTTCACATACAAACTTTTGAAGAAAGCAGCCTTCTTGAACAGTACCATCATAATTGGTTGGTCATATTTCTTATTTGCCTGTAAATATTTGAAAGTCAATAACCTGCACAAGTACTAAAAAAATGTCTGGGAGAATTTATGTGAAAGTAATAATTTTAAATGACATGACACATCCACCGTTTCTTAATAACGATGTGCAAACATCGTTTAACACCTCCATCATTATCTTTCGACATTTTCCGAATGCCATACATGAAATGTTCCTGGAGCTTATTGGATTTCTTTCAGAAAGAATTCTTAACTCGGAACACAAAAATTTCTTGTATGATTTATGAAGAGTCTAGTACGGAGTAAATTGGCTTTTCTTTTTCAATGGAGAATTCTTCCGTATTTATAATTGTCTAGTGCTCTTTTATTCAGAGGAACATTTTGCATAATTTCAAGGCATGGTTACAGAAAATGACTAGTTATTAATAAGTATCTATATTTATAAAAACAGTGGTACTCAATCCATCGATCGCCATAGCTTGTCACTTTACACTTTAAGTGCTATAACTCACAAAAAAGATTAAATGCATATCACAGTGACTTTAACGTTTATTAATAAATAAACTTTTTATATTAGAAAAGTGGTGGATGTAGTACATAATTTTACTATTTTCAAAACATTGCTATATGATTTCAGAAAATGACTAGCTATTAATAAGTATATATATGTATTAAAGTAGTGGTGCCCAACCCGTCGATCGCTATAGCTTGTCACTTTACACTTTTAAGTGTTGTAGTTCACAAAACAGATTAAATGCATATCGTAGTAACTTTAACGTTTATTAATAAATAAACTTATTATATCAGGAAAGTGGTGGCTATTTAGTACAAAATTTTACTATTTTCAAAAAATTGCTATATTTGCAAATAAAAGAAACATTACGTTCGCTTTAAATTAAGAACTATCTCGTATTTTTAATAGACATTTGGTAGCGGTGTGTCAAACGTTTTCGTCTAAAATAACTAAAAACAAAAATTTACAATTTTATTCAGATTTTCTTCGTTTTTAACACTTTACAACAAAGTTGAAAAGTGTTTACGACTTTGTTCATTCTGTCTGTCTGTCTGTCTGTCTGTCCGTTAGCACGATAACTGCCGTAAAAATGACTTAATCAAAATGAAATTTTAGTATGTTATTCAGACGGTCTGTAGAACCTATGGGAATATAAATGAATAATATCATCCAATTAGTTTTGGATTGGACCCGAGTCGAAGAAATGAAATACATTGAGCCCTATGGGACCTAATTTTTCAAACATTTTTTAAGCTAATTTAAAATTCACAAATTGCTTCGAAAATTTTAGGTAATATTCAAATTGTTCCATAAAATATATAAAAGAAAAATTCAGCGAAATATATTCAGTAGTTTTTTAAATAAAAATTAAAATAATAATTACACCTCTTATATGAAACGATCACGTGACAATGATATGAAACGATCACATGACCCACTTCAAAATGATATATGGCATCCATCTTGTTTCAAAATCGTAATTTTTTTAAGTTCTTTTTAATTCATATTGAGTGTTGTATCCGTCCTAAAACTACATTATTTTTGCTTAAATTCTGTGCATCTACATACTGAAACAACGCAATGACAATATATTTGAGTTTAAATGCTCATCTAAATTTTATTATTTCTACAACTAAGCCTATTTTTCACTTATGTAAAATGTAAACAGCAAAATATATAGAATGAGTTGTATTAGAATTCCTGTATTTTTTTAACACAAAATAATTTAGTCCATGGAGTCTGCATGGCTGATATGAATGAAATATTAATTGATTTCATAAGGAGAAGGACGATTTTTTTCGATGAAGTTTCATGCATAGAGCTTAATTTTTTGTAGCTCCATGGTCTTAAACAAAATGTTTAATTAAAATAAATTATTATAGTATTGTGATGAATGAAATGAATGGGATAAAGTTATGAATGAAATCCTGTTTTTATAGAGAGATCCAGGCGTGTTATTTTTTCTATGACGTCATTTGAATTAATTTCAGTTGTTTTCGATGAAGTTTCAAATATAATAAATTATCGTAGTATTATGATAATTCTAAAACTATTACCGAGGAATGTATAACATTTTAGAGATGTTTAAACCAGGCAATTTATATTTCAATGCCGTCATTTGAATGAAGTTCATTTTTTTTCGATGAAGGTTTAAGTTTTCAAATATAATTAATTAATGCAGTATTGTGATAAGTTTCAAAATATCACCGAGGAATGTATTGCATTTTAGACTTGTTTAAATAAAATTGCATTGAAGTTGGAAAGTGTTTCATAATCAATGCTTTAAGCATGATTGATCTTTCTTGTTTTAGTTTGGTGGAGGAGGTTGAGCCACTGCTGATATGTTGTGTTCGCTACAAATAAAAACTGATATTCAATTTAAATACAAATCTCAATTATATAGTATCAATACCTCACAGATCGGGCATCCCTATGTAAAAAATTATGATGTGTTCAGATCATGTCTGTAACGGATTAACAATTGTAGTAAAATATAGACAAAAATGAAAGATTTCTTATATCTATATCTCGTTAAAAATTAAGAGGCCATTTTGTTGTTACAAATTATATAAGCTTATTCAATTTCATAATGTTTTATATATACTTCTTTAATTTAATGTTAGTGAAATCCTAAGAACATGGCAATAATGATAAATTTTTAAAGATATCGCTGTTTTATACATATGTATATATTTTACAAGCAAATGACTTAACTTACAGAAGTATAACATGGAATACTCCAGATATTGAACGTTTTTGATATTGAATAAAAAACAACATAAAATATTTAAAAACGTTCACTATTATCGAATAAGTGAATATTTTATAGGTGCGTTAAACCAGAAATTAACGAATTGGTTTAATAATTATCCCGAGTTATTCTCCAGATATCTTGAATATTATTTTTGCACAAGAAACGCAATATCTCTCGAATTAACCAATCGAATCATACCTAAATTAAAATTGTATGTGTAAAATGGCTGTATCTTTGGAAAAATTATCATTTTTTGACATATTTTTAGAATTTTGGAAAAAAATGTTCAAAAATTTCTTTTCAATTCAAGATCTTTCCCTGGATCAGGATCTTCAAAACCCACTATGTCTCTGTCATTTGTTAATTGAAATAATCGTAACAAATTATATTTTATTTGCTCAATTTGTTCGACAGCTATTGCACATTTTATTCATTTTTGAACTAAATGTGCAAAAGTAAAATTTTCAATATTTCGAGAACATCTTGGAATACCACTGAAACAATATTTTCCATTCATTTGAAACTAAAAGTACTAAAATGTAAAAATACTTAAAAAATACTTTTGAAATTTAGTAATATTAATGTACTTAGTATTTTTTTCTGATATTTGTTCTAAATATTCTGCAATAATAATTGTAAACGGTACATGTTAGCATTCCGTAAATTATGTCGGTCAGTTTTAAATAAAACATCACGTATTAAATTGATATGATGCAATTATATTTTTATAAAGTTTTTTTTCTATTTTCGAGAAAACGTTCGAAATATTATAAAGACCTTCCTCCGGTATATCCACCCAGAGAATCAATATGTCCTTGACGTTCATTGATGAAATAATCGTATCCAAATTTCATTCGATTTCTACAGTGGTGGATCCAGAATATATTTTTTTGCAGTGAGCAAAGTTTTTTATTCGCGTACATAGGTACAATATACGTATATGTATAACACAGGTAAAAACATCATCTTACCTAGTACAGATGATCTCATCTTAGAGGGGATGGAGCCCCCCCCCAAGCCCCCTCTGGATCCTCTAATAAGCATATGCATATTTTATACGTGACGTGGAAAACCATATTTTCATTGGGTCTGCATCTCATCTCCCAAGAAAGCGTAACGAAAAATGGACTTGATCTTTTTTATATAAAATGGCCACAAAGCTGACAAAAAATTACAAGTTGTGAAGTAGCACACGAGAAAAAATGACTTTAAAAGTACACTTTTGTGATTTTTTGGCTCTTTTTTAAGCTTTTTTACTTCCCTTATATACATAGTGTAATGTATAAGGAAAGTATGGTGACGGTGTCGAAATTTCGAATTCCAGTTTTCGAGGGGGGAACAGGTTTCAAGCATCTTTAAATACGAATCAAACGTTTTTGAGGTGATGTCTGTGTGTGTGTGTGTGTTAGTGAGTCATTGGAAACAATATCTCACGAACGAATCAATCGATCGGAACAAATTTTGGTACAAAAATCAAAATCAGTGAATACAGGAGTCTATTATTTTTAAACGCAGTCAAATGTTCAGAACATTCCTAAATTTTGATATGAAATTAAAAAAAAATGTTAAAACATTCAATAAAGTTAAGTAAATAATCATTTCTTATGAAATTTTTATTAGAAAACGATTGACATAAACTTTAGAACTCAAGCATGAACCGTTCTCAAGATATTTTCGGATAAATTTATCAAAAAAATCACATAAAATTAAAAAAAAATATTAACTATTGCAAAATTTGTTCACTATAATTAATCATCATTATTCGCGTAGATCTAGCTCGTTCCATTCACGAGAGAAGACACTTTGGGTAATAGCTTTGTAATTTGACGACATTAATCATTTATCTACTATAAAACTAACCTATTTCTTAATAAACAATACTTGGCGAAATTTAAGCTGCGAATTTGGAGGAATATCGCCAACTTAGTGAGTTTTTTTTTAAATGCTGCTGAATTGACGAAAATATTGCCAAATTGATAAAAACGTTACCAAATTGATAAAAATGTTACCAAATTGATAAAAATGACGCTACATCAATAAAACTGAAGACCAATTGATGAAAAGCCAATTTCTTGAGAAGAATAAGAATCTACTATAAGAGAAAATACTTTGGGTAACAGTTCTGTATTTGGACGCCATTAGTCGTTTACCTACTATAATAATAGCCTATTTCTCCAACTATAATGCTTGATGAAATTTTAGCAACGAATTTGACAGAATATCGCCAACTTGCCGAGTTTATAAATGTCGTCAAATTTATAAGAATAACGCTGAATCAATGAAAATGGCAACTAATTGATTTAAATTCAATATTTTGGAAATATTATAAGACTAACATAAGACTCCGTCTGTAACGCTTAGCAAAATTCTGGCAAAGAATTTTGGCGACATATTGCCAACTTCACGACTTTTTTAATGTTGCCAAATTGATAAAAATGACGCCAAGTTAATGAAAATGACTCCTAATTGATGTATTCACTATTAAAATATTTAAATATATGGACAATATTGCTTATTGAGGATGCTATCAATATTGATAATTGTTAATTTAGAGTTGAGTAAAATATAAGTTAATTGGGTACGAAATAGTTTTGGATGTTGTCATCCGGATGTACAATTTACCGCGCTGAATTAAAGGAGTAAATATTTGCATTATATAAGGAAAGTCATGTGCTGCCCACATCAGATTGTTTATTTTACTTTCAATCGACTGACCTGCAGAATCGATTTTAATCAATGGTGGTTCATGCTGTGTGCTCTGGTGGTAGGTATTTTCTTAGTAGGTAAACGGTACTTTTCTATTAAAATTTAAATTTTCAAAAATTGCAAAAATACAAGTAAATGATACTCGACGGCGAAGTAAAATTTGCAATACCTGCTATATTATTGTTACATAATCAAGTTAATACATATTTCTACAAAAAGTACTGAAATCTCAGAAGGACATCATGACATGGTGAAAATTTCCAAAGCGCAAAAAACAAAAACCTCTTTCCAAAATATTATTAATTCACAAAATGGTTATATGCTAAGTTTTCGCTGAACAGGAGCTGTATTTTCAGGTTTAGGTACTCAACTGAGTGATCCTAAACATCTTTTAAATCACATGTCGTCCTTTTTAGTCGTAGTCAATTAAAATTAACTGACTACAACTAAAAAGGTGTTTCGTATGATTACGTGGGGGATTAGAATTCCTCGGCAGAGAATCTAGACCTGAATGTATAGCTGTAGTACTGCGGAAATTTGGCGCGCACCATTTTCAGATAGATATATGCGTTTTTTCTGTCTGAAATCAATGTACTTGAGCACTCTTACTCAATTTTTTCAGACAATTCGGTAATTAATTAATTTACATATTTGACTCATGAACGTGGCAATATGACGTGAAAACATAAATGGGACCCGTTTTACTTTGTCATACTATATAATACAGTATAGAGAAAGTATTGTTTTCTCGAAAATGTTCGAATTCGAGGTTTTGATGCCCAATATATATTTTAAGGCCTCCTGAACAGGTTTTGACTAGAGTGATGTCCGCCTGTTTGTCTGTTTGTCTGACAATCTGTCTGTCTGTACGTCTATGGTCGATTTCTTGTGTACGGCCACAAATATTAATGGATTTTCATGGAACATTATATCCGGCTTTGTTATCAAAAATCTAGAATTCGGTAGATTTTATTTTTTTTTTAAATTCGATCGAGAACTTCGAAATTTATTTGAAATTTCATATTTTTTTAACATGACAGTATAGAACAAAATTTGACACAATCATGCATAAAATGGTTTATTTATGGCTCAATGATCATGAGACTAAATAGTTTTAATCATTGTTGTGAAAAATAGCTGCGATACAAATTTTTTGTTCGTGACGTCATCAACCCCCTTGGTGGCAACAAGTATTGTATCAAGCCCTTTAAAGTAGTGGGTAACAAGCTGTAATGGTAATCATTTGAACCCATGTTACCGATTTTTCAAAAAAAATTCTGGTGAACTTTAAAGAAATACAGGTTTGAAAACCGGATTCTGGAATGTAAAAATCGAGTTGAACAGCTATTTGTTTTCAAAATAGCTCACATAAATTCAATTAAAGGATGAATATGCATAAATATATTAAGTAAATATTTAAAAGAAAACTAACGCATCCTCTCCTATTTTGCTGTAACACACTGCTCTCCTCATATTACCGTTTTATATAATCTTGGCGAATTGGCATCACTTGAATCAAGCCAACTCGTCAAATGAGAGAAAAACGGCAAATTAGGTGCATTTTAAACAAATAAACATTTTTTTTGTGTGAAATTGAGTGCTTTATATTTTAATCCGATGAGCAAAAGTAACAAAGTAAAGAATCTGCATTACACATTAAGTGCTGCTCAAAATATATTTTTGACAGTTCCAGTAAAGACATAAGCATTCGAGAAAACATCTTTTAATACCTCTGGCGTCATCTTTGAACATTTTCTTTTAATTCTTTGTTTGTATTGTTCGAAAAGCATAATGGATTTCTTTCAGAATTCCTAACGCGAAACACATAAATTTCATGTATGATTTATGAAACACCTGATACAGTGATAATTGCTTTCTTTTTTTTTTTTTTTTTTTTGCTTTTTCTATCGAAAATTCTAACGTGTTTTTTATTATCTCGCGCAAAGGAGAATTTCATTAAGGAAAGTATTTTAAATAAGGTTAACTCATACATTAAAGTATAACCTTGTGTATTATTCGAAAACAATTATGGTGAAATTTGCGGCAAACATAGTGATGTTATATCAGGGTTTCTAGAAAGTCCTTAAGCACCTCAATAACATTGTCAGGAAAGGACAATGGGCGTACATGCTAAGTCTATCTATTGTAAATTTGCCATGCAAATAAGAGTGATTGCTGCGCTCCCTAGCGCAGAATTAAATACTCAACTTACGAACTCAAAGGGTTAGGACGCGGGGATTATACTCGGACGACCCCAGTACACGCCCCGGCTCCGTCCCAACCGTCCCCGTGTTCACACGAAGTACGG
Organism: Amaurobius ferox; assembly: GCA_951213105.1. Taxonomy (NCBI): domain Eukaryota; kingdom Metazoa; phylum Arthropoda; class Arachnida; order Araneae; family Amaurobiidae; genus Amaurobius; species Amaurobius ferox. The sequence goes on along the minus strand of OX578138.1, from coordinate 72,542,071 downwards.
GCACGTTAAATATGTGGGTCTGTATGTCCTTCCGAGAAGTTGGTGGTAGGGGAAGGAGGATACGGACTCTGTGGATGCGGTCGTCGGCGAGGCCTATCTTCAACAACATGTATCTTCTGATACGTAAAACAGCTCGGAAACGGGTTTCGGTAGGTGACAGACAGTAGCAACAATTGGCTCATCTGCCGTTTCATCCCCTTTATTCCGCGCTCTAATCACGTGACCCACTTGCATTTCAGATTATTTGCATACATCGGCCAGCTGCATTTGTCTCACAATTTGCATATTTATACAGCCAAAGTTCCATGGTGTTGCATTATTTTTTGTCAGGTAGTGTATATATATATGCAGGGTGTTCCAAAAACATTGACCTTGGCTTTTATTCCTTAAATAACTGATCTTAAATATATATAATAAATTACAAAGTTGCGTAAAAAGAGGTACAGAATATTATGAAATCGATAAAAATTTTCTGGGAATTAAATTTGGAGAAATACAAAATTTAAATTTTTATACGGCCCCCGTACAAAAACATTTCCAATGAGTAAAATGTGTTCCGCACACTAATAAGGCGATGTAAAAATCTCAGCATTTTATCATAAAAAGTCCCAGAGATATGTTTAAACAAATTTGGTGAGGGATTAATCACAAATTATAATGTAAAAGTTTACAGCAAGAGTGCAAATAACGCAACGCAGAAATGCATCATAGGCAAATAATATCTACCTCTTATCTTTAATGGATCTTTGGCATGGATGAAAAACATTATGAACAAGCTTTATTATATTTGTGTAAAATTATTATTTCTACACAGTGTAGATACTTTTGTAACAATAAATAACAAAATTATCATTTCTTTATGTAAACATTGTTTCCTTTCGTAATTTGTGTATGACTCCTGAAACGCGATCTGCCGACATGTTTTTCCCCTTTGAAAACCCATGTCGATGCATCGAAAAGTGGTTTAAGTCAGCAGTTTTGTCTTTTCATATCTCTGGGACATTTTAAGATAAAATTCTGAAATTTTGTACATCACCTTATTAGTGTATGGGGCACATTTTACTCATTGGAAATGTTTTTGTTCAAGGACCGTATAAAAATTTAAATTTTGTATTTCTTAAAATTTAATTCCCTTAAAGATTTTAATGGATTTCATAAAATTCTGTACCTTTTTTATGCAACTTTGTAATTTATTATATATGTCTGTCTAAGATCAATACTTAAGGAATAAAAGCCAAGGTCAATGTTTTTGGGACACCCTGTATATATATTACCAGGTTTTAGTTTGTAACAAATACAATTTTTATCTAATATGATTCCATATCATATTTACGTCCTAAGGAGCAGATACGTACTTATATTATTATGTTCTTAAAGTTCTTTATGCTCGTTACTCATATTGTTTTGTTCTTAAAGTTGTTTTTATTTTTTTATCCCTATGGGCTAGCATATTTTTACTGTTAGTATTATGAACGTTTACCTTAAAGTACCACCTTAAAAAAAACCTCATTCATTGATGTTAATTTCCGTAGCGAGGCTTAATCAAGTTAGAAAACCCCTTTGGGGTAAACTCCCCCCCCCCCCTAACGATGAGAGAATGAATGAATGGTATCTGCATGTATGAAATAAGCATTTAAATGATACATTTGAGCATGTATATTCCTTTATTTTAGATTTCGGTTAGATTTAGATGGTATTTCGCAAAATAAGACAGTTTTTGTTTTTTTCGCCGAATCGTACTAAAATCTAATTAACACCATGGTAACCGACGACTGAATCATCTACCGAATTTTGTTGAATTTTGTCAAGCTAGAATAGATGTATACATTGAGGCAACTAGAACAGATACATACATTGTACAGACAGAAACACAGACACTTACACAAACGTCACGCTACAAATATATCTTTCCGTATTCTGGAGTGCAAAAAACGTGTAGATCGGTCGAAAACCCGAGTTGCGATTTTCGACAATAATCCAATTCTTTCCCCCTACATTGCCCATGCTTTGTAAGGAAAGTAGAAATGGTGACTTTACAATTAAAAATTTTGTAATGGCTGCCAACTACTAAAAGATTTATTTTTAGAGTTGTCAGTACAAATTGTTTAAGAAATTGTTGTAATTATTGAGAAATTGTTTAGGAAATTGTTGTAAATTTTTGAGAAATTGTTTAAGAAATTGTTGAAATTTGAGAAATTGTTTATAAAATTGATTGAGAAATTGTTGTAATATTTTTGAGAAATTGTTTATAAATTTGTTTGTTTGAGATATTGTTGTAATTTTTTGAGGAATTCTTTGCAAAAATTATTTGTAAAAAAATTTAGCTACAGCTGCCGGATATTTTTACTTTGGTAATTTAATTAAAAAATATTTCCGCTGAAATTGCACTTTTTTTCTTTTTTTGAAAAAAGAATTCTTTCAACTCTTTTGCTTTAACAAAAAGAAAAACTTTCCTCTACGAAATGGATTGGTATAAAAGAAAAACAAATACGTGGTGTAAATACAGTCATAAAATTTATTAGTTTCTTTATTTACACCCTTTAAACTTGAAAGAAAAATTTATAAATAAACGTATGAAACAGTTGGGAGAGATTTAATCCGTTTTCTTTGTTTGAGGAAAAAATATGAACACCAAAGAGTTTTTCTCGTTGCGTGTTTTTCTGTAAATTGTCATAAAAACTAGTTAAAAGTTAAAGGAAAAGGGAGACGTTGATATAAAGGCAGAAGTTTTAGGTGCTGCTTGTATTTTCAGAAATACCAGAACGTTTTATTGCATTAACGCTTTTTTCGCATGATAGAAGCAAAATATTAGATTTAGTTTTAAGCCAATGAAAATAATAAACCATAAATACAGTGAAGTAATTTCTGCCCTCTAACAGAGCGTAGCACAAAATAAAGAACATGCTGACCTAATTATCCGTCACCACCAGTGAATCATGTTTTTAGGATCATTGCCGCTCGTCAGCACGGTGCCAGCAATGAAATGATCAATGAGCAGAAAACTTCTTAAAGTAGTCTTTTTAATATTTCTAATATTTTAATATTTTAATATTTTGATATTTTGTAAAAAAGTCTTTTTAATATTTCTGGCAAAAATATAACAACTTCAAGTCTCCCTCGATCGTTACTGAATTTAATTTTACACTACTTCTTTCGTAAAATTTTAAAATCCTGACTGTAAAGAGTTTTCTGCTCACGGATCATCTCATCGCCTGAACCGAGCTGACGCGCGGCAGTGACCTCGAAACCATGAGCCACGGGAGTGATGGATGATCAGTTGATCACTTTCTTGCTTCAATAAGCCAGAGCCGGAATTAGAATCCGCACTTCCTGGGTTGCATTCTCATGTACTAACTTGCACAGCGCTCTGCTCATAAAGCAATTACCATAATGATTTCCTCTTCCAAAACCGTTTTGGAGTGGCCCCATGTCCTTAAGGCCACATCCACACTGTGTATGATTTCAGGTGCCAGTCGTAAAGTATAAGACTAATTAACGCGATGAAGCAATTGTCTGAGTCGGCGACTGATGCCGGTCCTCCTGGGTTGTGTCCAGGCATGCTTAAAACGTCACCACTCCAGACCTGTAAAAAAACTAGAATTATCTTACGTAGTTTATATAATACCTCGCCTTCGTATTTTAGTGAGTATGTTTGAGAAGCATTTTTCTTATTCAATCTAACATAGATTACGCCATATAACATTATTTTGTATAAATAAGAATTCCTACAGAAACTACAGCGTTTGAAATTAACTTGGTTTCTTCAAATTGGTTTCTCGGTTCCTTCCTCCTGGTTCCTTGGTTCTTTTACCCTGAGTCCTTGCTTCCTTCATCTTTGTTCCCTGGTTCCTTCATCTTGATTCCTTCATCTAGGTTCCTTCATCTTGATTCCTTCATCTCGGCTCCTTCATCTTGATTCCTTCATCTAGGTCCCTTGGCTCTTTCATCTTGGTTCCTTGATTCTTTTATCTTGGTACCTGGTTCCTTTATCTTCATTCCTTAGCTTCCTTATCTTCGTTCCTTCACCTTGATTTCTTAATTCCTTCACCTTAGTTCCTTGGTTCTTTCCTTTTAGTTCCTCGGTTCGTTCATCTTGGTTCCTTGATTCTTTCATCTTGGTACCTGGTTCGTTCATCTTGGTTCCTTAATTCTTTCATCTTGGTTCGTCACCTTGGTTTCTTAATTCTTTAATCTAAGTTCCTTGGTTCTTTCATATTAGTTCCTTGGTTCCTTCATTTTCTTGGTTCTTTCATATTAGTTCCTTGGTTCCTTCATTTTCTTGGTTCTCTCATACTTCATTATGTACCGAAACGTTTAAATTTGTAATGTAATTCAGAGTTATAGTGAAAAAAACCAAATCATCAACTCCACAATGCCAGGATTTGAGAACTCCTTGTAAGCAAGCACCATTACGTTGAGTTAAATACGTCTCCACCTCAAGGCATTTTACTGCTCTAAGAGCGTTCACTAAAAAGTAATTCCTTACATGAACGAAATAGTGCAGTTGGTGACATAACGCTATCCAGAAGATACTGGTCCCATTGTCTGTTAATTCCAATTGTGTTTTAGTAACAGGTTACTTCATTAGTCAACACATTTTATTTTTATGCCGTATCCTCTGATTGGCAAGTGCAGTTTCAGGGCCTACAAAGAAATATTATAAGATCTGGGTGAATTTATATTACTTCAAAGCAGCAATGAGCGGTAACAGGAACTAAATACAAATACAAATCTTCTAATTTTCTCCCAATTTCCTAAAACAATCATCCGGTACAATAAAACAGCAATTTAATGCTCAGCAGCAAATTCACTAACTAGAAATTCATATTCTCAAAACACTGATGTATACAGAATCAACTGAACTCAATAAAACTCATATTTTCACGTCACTGACGCTATTAAATAGCATATTAGGAAAACTAAAAAATTTGCTAAAATTGTCACTTCCGGATTCAATTCTCGAAATTTTATGTGCGCATACACTTTATATGTTACTTTAATCGATAAAACGATATGTAGAGAAAAAAATTAAGTTTTATATTATCTGACTTATTTTAAAATAAAATAAATTAAAACGCTCAGATATTTACAAATACTGACCTAATAGATTTATGGAAATAGCTGCACTACTAAAACAATGTTTAAAAAAAAAATAAGTAGAATTCTCCTATTACAGATAACAGTATGGGTAGACTGGTTTCGTGCTTTTTATGGTCTCGTTAACATGTAAAGCTAACAAACCACAATAAGGTGTTCCATGCTGATGAGCGTAATTATAAGTATGAAATAAGTACTATAGATTCTGTTATATGTAATGTTAGGGTATTCCTGATTTTGGAAACGACCCTAAAAGGCGGTATCCGCGCTATTGTATTACTTTCTAGAATAGTTTCATGCATGTTATTACATACATGTTAGTGCACTCCGTATTTTGGAAACGCCCCCTACAGGCAGGATCCACGCTACTTTATAACTTTCTAGTATAGTTTCATACATGTTATACATACATGTTAGAACATTCCTTATTTTGGAAACGCCCCCTACAGACAGGATCCATGCTACTTTATAACTTTCTAGTATAGTTTCATACATGTTATACATACATGTTAGACCATTCCTTATTTTGGAAAGGCCCCCTACAGGCAGGATCCACGCTACTTTATAACTTTCTATTATAGTTTCATACATGTTATACATACATGTTAGAACATTCCTTATTTTGAAAACGCCCCCTACTGGCGGGATCCCTGCTATTTTACTACTTTCTAGTATAGATTCATACATGCTATACATACATGTAGGATCACTCCTTATTTTGGAAACGCCCCTTACAAGCGGGATCCATGCTACTTTGTAACTTTCTTGTATAGTTTCATACAAGTTATACATACATGTTACAACATTCCTTATTTTGGAAATACCCTCTACAGGCGGGATCAATTCTACTTTATTATTTTCTAGTATAATTTCATACACGTTACACATAGTACATGTTAAAGCACTCCTTATGTTGGAAACGCCCCCTACAGGCGGAATCCGTACTAACGTGTTACTTCATCTATTGTTTTAAATATATTTTATTATATTTCTTTAAAATATCGGGTAAAGTACTGTATTACTTTCCATTATCTATTACTTCAAATATATTTTATTCTATTTCTTTAAAATATTGGGTAATATGTTAAACTATGAAAAATGAATTATTACAAATAAAGTGAACGCGATCAATTGTTAATTTAAATTCTTTGTAACAATCTAACACAAAAATTAAACCACTTTGATTTAAAACACCGCTCCAAAAATGCAGTTATATGAGAAAAACCTGAAGAATTTTATAAAAAATAATTAATGGAAATAATGTATATTGTCCTTCTTCTCAATATATTTGAAAATCACAGTTAACGTTGGTATAGTAAATAACCACATTCCTAAAATAAAGAAAACTAAAACAATGCTTCAAATTCCTGAAAAGCCAATTAATTTAGTTTTTGCCCTGTTTCCAAATAAAGTTTTAATCAGTTTTATCCTCCTTTTTTTTGAGGGAGACGGGAGTTTAAAAATTCTAATTAAATTTGTGACGGAAAATATTCCCCATCTTTAGAAATTTCTTGTCATCCCACATTAATCTAACGAAACTTAACATACAATTCAGATTTTTACTTCCTTTACAATATTAAAATACATATAAATGGTAAGTATTAAGATACAGAGTATACATGAAAAAGGATATTGTATATGTATAAATTGGTATTACGATACAGAATATATACCAAAAAGGGTATTGTACATATGTAAATTGGTATTACGATACAGAATATATACCAAAAATGGTATTGTACATATGTAAATTGGTATTACGATACAGAATATGTATATACCAAAAAGGGTATTGTATATATGTAAATTGGTATTACGGTACAGAATACATCAGCCAGTGGGTATTGCATATTATCTGATGTCCGGATGAAAAGTATCCAAAAATATGGAAGTATATCTCGGAAAGTATATTTTATATAAACTTCTGGATTGCGCCATCGCAAAGGGAATCTTTTAAAGTTATTTTCATGTACCGCTCACATGCATTCCCCAGGTGGTACCCAACTAGTTAGAATATATGGAGAGAGCTTAAGGGTTGCAATCGTCATCCAAGATAAAGGCAGGTGTCTTAGGGACGAATTCCCCGAGAACGCATTTTCTTCCGACTGTGACCCTATACATTTCAATGGCAATTTCTAACAGAGAGCGTACTCGACAAATAGAAATGCTAAAATAATGGTTATGTACTGTTGGAATTACGGCTGCAAGTAAAAGCATGTACAAGGAGGGCTTTACTCTTTTCATGGATAACATTTGTTTCCATTATATATCTTACAAATAGAGTTAAAAAGGAATTGTGCTAGATTTTAGCGTGGTGCATTTCATTTGGCTATTCATTTCATTGCTTTTAATGCTGTATAATTAGAAGTTTTGCTTTATTTTTGGTATTTGTGATATTGCAAAAGACTTCTAATGTCATTCTAACACTTTAAAAAAGCATTTGGAGTACTTTGCTGATAGTTATAGAGTTATTTTCGGTATCCTCGTATGTTTTCTCTTCGAGGTAGAACTTGGCGACGGTTGGCGACTCGCAAGATCGGGTGGCTAGGGAAGAAAACTGGGAGTTTTAATGAGAGTAAAGACGTGTCGTATGATAAAATTTTACGTTCATAATAAAATATAATAATGGTTTACATTCATTGAAAATGTCAGCTAGATTTTACATCATAACTTTTCGGTGCATTTTATATAATGATATATGAGCATGATCTCATTTCTAGTTCAGAGTAAATCGTACTTAATAAGTATTACTAGTTAGCATGGACGCCCATAGGGGATGACAAGGGGACACTCCAAAATCACAAAGGCGGACATCAAACTAGTCGATGTTGTTAATCTTATCCTTGAATCCCTCCGGATAAATTTTATAGGTGCCGATGCTGGTTAGAATTAATTTCATATAAACATCTCGATTAAAAAGATATATTTCCCCCCGTTCACAAATTAAAAATCAAAGGATGTATCACCAAACTCCCAGTGTTTTCAAGAGGTATTTTGGTATTACACTCTTGTTTAGTTTGGCGCGGTAGCCCAGTGGTTAGCACGCGGGAATTGCTCTCGGTAGGCCTGGGTTCGATTCCCTCTGCTGCTAAAACTGTCGCCGTGTTCACGCGGAGTACGATCACGTTAAATATGTGGGTCAGTAGGTCCTTCCGAGAGGTTGGTGGTAGGGGAAGGAGGGTACGGTCCCTGTGGATGCTTCCCCACTGGGTTCTGGTCTAAATTGAGTGGCTCTTTCCGGCCGTCCAAACAGTTACACCTTTCTGGTAGGTCGGACGGTCTGGGTCTCAACAACAACAACTCTTGTTTAGTTCTCGAGAAAGAAATATGCCTTGCCCAAAGAAGTATTTGAATCACCGACTTCTTGATCATCCGTTAGCAATCTATTAAATGAGCAATCTTAACTCTAAAAGAACCTCACATTCTCCTCATCATAATTTAAGTAATAGGCTTCTTGATTTAGAAACAGCTCGACCAATATAAATATTTTTACTTACATCATACATTTTTACTTACATACTTTACATTACAAATGCAGAAGAATTTAATAAAAAATTAACTCTATTTAAAGGTCATTAAAACTTAATTCTGCACATAGCTTTAATTATAATTTTGGTCCTAATGCTTCAGTTGTTTTTAAAACTATAAATTGCCCTTTAATTTTACATAGTAACAGAAAAACGGGATTTTTAGGTTTATTAACATGTATCAATAGCACAAAATTACTATATAGCATTTTAATTGATTCTCAGCTTCTAATTTTTTTACCCACGTACAAACTTTCCCAAGATCACATTGAAATGTTTTTAGTGCAGTACGAAGCAAAGGCGGACACAACAATAACCCTACAGCCATACAATTTAAATCAGCATACGTTAGATTACTCTCTCATCACCAGATTACATCCTCCCTTAATTCAAACTGCTTGCCTTTAGATGAAACCAATATCCTGAATGTCTCATCATCTATAAACAAATACACTAATACTTTAAATGAAGATATTACTTTTTATGATGAAACGGTAGAACAAAATATTAGAGACATAGAAAATAATATAATGGACTTAAGCAATTTGAGCCTTTTTATTACTGATATTGTAGGCTACATTTCAGGATTCATCATAAAAAAATTAACCAAATCACTCAAGTGCTCACAATGTATTTTGGCATTAACAGTGAACTCTTCTTTTTCCAATTTAATTAAAATTAAAAACAGAGATGGATTAATATCGCCTGGTGATGATGTACATAAACTTTGCAAAGTTGCAGAAAAATCTTTTCGTATAATTGAAGCTGCTGGAAAATTACACAAACGCAACATTATGCACACACTTATAACTTATTCAATGATGCAGATGGATCCATATATTTTCTCAAATTTAAATGATCACATTCTAAACCACGACCCAATACAAAACCACAAAGTTCTGTTAATAAAATCCGTACTCTTTGAATTTTTTAAAATAAGGCTGTGTCACACTGCGAAATTTCATACTGAGAAACTTCAACAAAACAAATGCAGAAGTATTAATACAAAATTAACTCTATTTAAAGGTCATTAAAATTTAAAATTCTGCACATAGCTTTAATTATAATTTTGGTCCTAATGCTTTAGTTGTTCTTAAAATTTTTAGAAATAATTTTGGATAGATTGATCTTCAATTTCTGCTATAAGTTTTTAATATTTAATATAATTGTACAACATTTATTTTTATGCCACATTGAGTTAGCGCACTGCAATTGTGCTTACGGTCTTTTTAATTCTGGATGTAAATTTCACAATATTTATTTAAAGCATTTTTCAAACGAATTATTAGCAGTCAAATCTCTGAAACTATTATAATTAAATGCAATTTTTCTATTTTGTTCCGTAATATATTATAATCGTATTTATTTCCTATACTTTATAGAAAAACACTTTTAAACAATTTCCAGATTCTATGTGGATTAAACAAGCAAAAACACTTCCGAACACGTTTGGACAATTTAAGAATCGTGGCTATTTCAATATCTGAGCCCCTATTTATGAATTTAGACATGATTTTGTATTTTATTCTGAAATGTCATTTTATATTAAAAAAAGTGCAAATAAAGTTAAATATTTTATTATTGCAAATATTACATTGTTTTATATTTGACGGTACGCATACAATACATTAAAATAAATTAGATGTAAAAATGACTCAATCGTATTACGCCTCAAAGCAAATATGGATACTGCTAACATAACTTTCAAAGATAAAGTTTATCTGGATAAAAGTGGAGAGTTCCACATTTTAAGCGAGCATGCACATAATTTTTTCATATACTTTATAATTGTTTTTAAATATATTATACATATTCTTCAATTTGTATACTTGTAATCTATTTCCTATTATATTTTATTTGCAATTGTTTAGCAGTTCAATTTGTTTTTTGAAATTGACTTCATTAACAAAATTTGTCTTTAGTAATAAAATTTTTTGGTAATAAAAATATTCTAATCTTATTTCGTATTTTTCTTCATACATATTTTTTAAAATCATGTATATATAATACGTGTAACAACTTCCCATTCATCCTCAACTTTAATAGAAGTTAAAAAAGAAAACAGAAGGTACACGACACAGTTTAGGCGATAAATCGCCAAAGCATGAGTGGCCTTCTCCTCCTCACCCACTAGCACCTGCTCTATGTTTGGCCACGTTTATAATATGGAACAGATTGGACCGCACTCTCTCCATATATTCTAACTCGTTGGTGGTACCCCCTCATGCTCATGAATCATCTAGTGCGTGAGTGAGCTGAGTAATAGATTTATTCAGGGGGGTTTAATTCCCGGGCATGATTAACTTAATTTTTTTTTACTCTGAGTGTACGGACATAGCAAACGGGCGTATTTTGTTTTCGGGCTCTCAGAAGAGACAGAGAATCTCTTTGGACGTCACTGAAGAAGACCCAAATGAGGAAAGCGTCACTGAGCTCAGCACAATTAAAACTCTGTACGCAAATTGTTCACGTGTAGATATTACCACTTCAAAATACCAGAAATATATATGATTAATATTTTCAAAGATATAATCTTATTATTTTAGATATCTTACATCCAGATACCCTGTATGTAAATGGATATTACGATAGAGTATATATACAAAGGGGTATTGCATATATATAAAAAAGTGCTACATTTTATCTGATAGCCGCAGCTCCCTCCACCACCTTAATAATTGGATACTTGTAGGCGACAGGACCAGTATCTCTATCCTGCTTAAGCTAAAACTGATTTCGTTAAATCATAATGTACACTTTCAGTTGAATTCCTCTCATGTGGACATTCATGGTAATGAAGTGGCGGATAAACTTGCTAAGGAGGGCTACAGTCTCTCCACCCCCTTCCTCTTCCAACTTGACTTTTCTGGAATTATATTCTAGGGAAAAGTCAAAAATTTTGATGGACTGGAGAGAACCCCACCCATCATTAGTATAAGGGTAAAAAGCCGGGATTGATTCTAGACCTCCCGTGTGACAGAGGCTCCCAGACGGTATTTTCTAAACTAGCTAGCGGTCACATCAAGTGCCTCTCTTTTAATGAGGGCAGGGAGGTCTTCGCCGCTTACACCAAGTGCCACGACCATCAGGCTTCTGTAGAGCATATAATGGTTTGCATGGGTCTCTCCAAGGAGAATATCTATAGCTATCCACTTCTTGTGCTCGACTTCCTGAGAGTCAACGGACTTATGGATCTCGTCTGACTTTGTCAAACATTGGAAGATAAGCAACAACAACAACATATAGGTGCTACGATACAGAGGGGATATGCCAAGGTATATTGCATATATGTAAATGGGTATTACGATACAGAGTATATAAATTAAAGGGTATTGCATATAGATAAATGTGTATTACGATAAGGGTTTATATGCAAAGGGGTATTATATATATATATGTGAGTAAATGAGTATTAAGTTAAGAGTATACATTTAAAGGGTGTTGCGTATATGTAAATGGGTATTACGATACACAGTATATATAGAAATGGGTATTATATACATGTAAATGGAGGTTACGATATAGAGTACTTATGCAAAGAGGCATTACGTGTATATGTAAATGGGTATTACGATAATAACGTTATACGATGTACGATAATTTTACGGTCATGTTTAGATAAATCAATTTAATATTATTATTTTGCATAATTCTCATATAATGTTTAAATCGGTGTTATTAAATAATCAACGCAACTAAATAAATAAACTTTAATGATTTATTCTCAATGGTACGGTATTAATAAATCAACGAATTAACAATCTTAAGAAAATTAGTTATTCTAAATATATGCTTTATATAATTTATTTTTACTGAACTACAATTATGTTACAAAGTATATTTACGAATGGGTATTACAACGCATTTTATAATGCTAATGTCAAAATTTCGACACTCAGATTTCGATACCTGTGCAAACTTTTAGTATCCCTGAACACGATTCAGTGGTTTTTGAACGACGTTCATGTGTCTGTCTTTGCGTCTGTCGATCTAAAAGTCTTTGGATACGATACTCCTCGAAAAAATTGCGAGTCAAACAAAATATCTTGTAATAAGTTGAAGTGGGGAAATCAAATTCTCGCGGATTTTCATCTCTTGAGTAAAATGTTAAACTTTTGTTTCTTATTGAACTGCCACTTCGTTAAATACTTAAAACGTATCTGATATGAAACGGACAAACAACCTCCTTGCAACTAAATTAAAATCGCTCAAAGTGACATCTAAATAATAAAAAGATCATTAAACGGCCAAACTACCTCCTTGCAACTAAATTAAGATCGCTCAAACTGATATCTAAGTAATAAAAAATCATTAATCGGCCAAACTACCGCCTTCCAACTAAATTAAGATCACTCAAAGTGACAATAATAAAGTAATAAAACAATCATTAAACGTCCAAACTACCCCCTTGCAACTAAATTAAAATTGCTCAACTGACATCTAAGTAATAAAAACAAATCTTTAAACGGCCAAACTACCTTATTGCAACTAAATTAAGATGGCTTAAAGTGACATCTAAGTACTAAAAAAATCATTAAACAGCCAAACTATCTCCTTGCAATTATATTAAAATCGCTCAAAGCGATATCTAAGTAATAAAAAAATCGTTAATCGGCCAAACTACCTCCTTGCAACTAAATTAAGGTCACTCAAAGTGATATCTAAGCAATAAAACAATCATTAAACGACCAAACTACCTCCTTGAAACTAATTTAAAATCGCTCAAACTGACATCTAAGTAATAAAAAAAAATCATTAAACAGCCGAACTACCTTATTGCAACTAAATTAAGATGGCTTAAAGTGAGTTACATCTAAGTAATAAAAAAATCAACAAACGACCAAACTACTTCATTGCAACTAAATTAAGATCGCTCTAAGTAATAAAAAAAACTCATTAAAAGGCTAACTAACTCCTTGCAACTAAATTAAGATCGCTCAAAGTGACATCTAAGTAAATAATAAAATCATTAAAAGCCAAACTACTTCCTTGCAACTAAATTATGATGGCTTAAAGTGACATCTAAATAATAAAAAAATCATTGAAAGATCAGAATTTTCAATAATATTACATAAATGAATATTCCTTATTTATCTTTTTATTAGAAAACAAATGAAATAAAATAAGAACGCTAGCATAAAATAGTGCACATTGTTTTAATAAATTCAGCAAATAAATCACATAAAATTAAATAGTATTAATTAATGTGAAATATATTAACTTTTCATTAGTAATATTATACGATAAAATTTTAACATCATTCTCGTGTATCTAGTTCGTTCCATTCATGAGGGACGATATTTTGGGTAATAGTTATGTATTTTGACGCCTGGAAAATCGCCAAAAGTCATTTATTACAAAAAACTCTTCTTTCCATTTATCTGTAATACTTTAGATTAGATTTGGAGAACTTGGCGCATAATTTAGCGAAACATCGCAACGAGGTGATATTTCGCCTCAGATTGGCGAAAATATCGTCAAAATTGCCGATATGGCACTAAATTAACATAAATGGCTCAAAAATGATGAATTAATTATTAAAATATTTTAGCCTATAAAATATATTGCATATTGCGGATCCTATCAATATTAATAGTTGCCAATTTAGAGTTGTGGGAAATATACTTTAATTGGGTACTTCAAAATAATTTTAAATGTTGTCCACCAAAAAATCACCAGGTATACAATTCAGCTATAAAAACATTGTTCCATGGATGTTATATATTGCATTTTCACTGTGAAAAATGTCGATTTTTTGCATTACATAGGAAAATCCGTGTGCTTCCCACATCAGATTTTCTGTTTACCATTCTATAAAGAAAAAATTGATATATACCGAAAATTTCAGACTCAACACTTGGCAGAAACGATATTTTAAAACCTCATTTATATCAAACTATATCTCAAACGATTATTATTATTATTATAGTGATTACATGCAATACATAACTTTTTATGAGCCCAGTTATTTTTATTAAACTAAAATAAAATTCGGTTCTTAATATTTAAATGTCTCCATCTTGAAAATTTAACTATTTGGAACTTAACGGTAAATTGAATTTCAAATAAATTAATACCGTCTGATATTGATGCATCAAAATTGCAATGAGTTTTTTAAATGATTTTGAATAAATGTCAGTTAAAATCATTATATTTTTAAACTTCTGACTAAAATAATATTTTCGCGTTATAATCCATATTTCAGTGCCATACAATTATCCCATCAGACAAGATATTTCTAAAACCTGAATTTTCAACTCAAGTAGTAAAATCTGAAACTTTTGTTTCTTGTTATAAAAATAATGATGAATCTGTTGAGAAAAGGTAAAAAAAACCTCCAACTAAATTTAAATGGCTTGAAGAGACATCTAAGGAATTTTCCAATGTTGATATGAGCATCACATTACTTTCTCTACAGACTAAAACTCATTTTTGAAGTGAATAATGTTACGACATATCCTCTGGAATCGGGGGTGTGGGCTCAGGGTACAAGAATGAATCCAAAATTCCCAGATTAGGAACACGTTTATTCACAAGCATAACCTAAACAGGAACAATAAATAATAAAACAACAATTAAATGCTTCACTAATTTCACGAAATAACAAATACTATTATCCAAGCAATTGCGTATCTCATCCCACAAAACAGCAGTTACTATTCTTAAAACATTGACGTATATCACAGTTCAATGTAGCTCGTATCACATCAACTACTATCCAACTAAATGGTGACTCCTTTCATAGACTCTCTATAGCAACTTCTAGAAATATATCATATCTCATAGAATATTCATTATTTCGGGTGGTTCTCGAACCTTTGAAAAGTCACCAAACCTCGCCAAATTGGCGATAAATTGCAAAATATGTCAACCTCCTTTCAAATTTCAGCATATAGCAACCCTAGATTCATGTCATAAGAAAGGTTTCCTATACTGGTATTTTCACCGTTTATTTTTCAAAAGAGACTCCAGTGAGGGCATTTTACACTTTCACAACAATAACATCTATGTTTGGGGTATCTCTGCCTGAAATCGGAGCTTACGAAAAATGGACTTTGAATGCTTAACTCTGAACCAAATAGATAACAATCTAAATAATTCATATTCGTTTTGTCTGAAATAGGGTGCCAATTATGCATATAAAACGATACACTCATAGCAACCATAAAATGAAAGGAAGCAAAATGTGGAAAATTCAAATAAGTGCAGGATGCAGTAAGAAGAGGTGTGCGTTTGCAAATTTTTCATTTCCACGCTTGTTCGTTACGTGATGGTGCTGATAAGAGATTTAAAGGATTTGACGCGTATGGACAGTTGTTTTACCAAGTGAAAGTTTCACGGGAGAGATTTAATTGACGAACTTGACATTTTCGGCATGTCTTCCCGATATCACTTAGATGATTTTACGTGTAGCGGTATTATTGGAAAGATCGAAGGAGGGCGAAAAATAACAGATGTTGGTAAGGAGTTTGAAATCGCTCACAGCGTTGTTTCACTGCTGTGGCAAGCATTTGAAACAACTGGAATGTGTAACTAGCGTCACGAGGGAGGTCGTGTTAGAAGTACAACGTCTGCTGCAGACAGATGCATTGTCCTATCGCGAAAAGGGACCCGAGCACTAGAGCTCATCAGATGGCAAATCAGTTTCTTGCAATCACAGGACAGCGGATCTCCCGAAAAACTGTAGCCAGACGTTTGGGAGAAGGAGGATTATACGTCCGCAGACCTGATGTGTGTGTTCTATTGTCTAGATTGCACCGTACCACCCGTTTGCAATGGTGTCGTGATCATCGCAATTGGACCGAACAGGACTGGGCTTGCGTACTATTCTCAGATGAGAGTAGGTTCCGACTGTCATCGGATTGTAGATGCCAACTGATCTAGCGTGAGAGTAGTGCTGCTTATCGTCCAGAAAATACCCAGGAAAGGAACCGATATCCGACATGCAGTATCATAGTATAGGCCGGCATCATGATCAATGCCGTACGCCCCTACATGTGGTTGCAACTGGGACTATGACCAACCAGCCATACATTGGTGAAGTTCTATACAGCCTCATGTTCGCCTTTTCCGTGGTGCTGTCGGTGATAATTTTTTTTTTCATGGACGACCACGCACCATGTCATCGAACACTTGCTGTTCATGACTGTTTAGTCAGAGAGGGTATTCAATGCCTCGTATGGCCAGCACGTTCTCTAGATCTAAACCCCATTGAAAATGTTTGGGATGCTTTGGGGAGGCGACTTGCTGGTCGAAAATATCCTGCAACCAACATGAACATCCTCATCTGCGCATTGACAGAGGAATGGTATAACTTGCCTCACTGATGGATAATGTTGTGCAAAGCATGACACGACGTGTGGAATGTCGCATCGCACTCCACGGTGGACAAACACCGTACTGACACCTTTCTCATGGGTGCCTGCTGTCGTTCATATGCATTTTTTCCATTTCTCCGTACACAGCATCAAATGAACACTTTTTTCCATTTCAGGTATTTCAAAACCTTCTGGATTTTCAAGAACAATAAATGATCGTTATTCTAATGTCTGAACAGTTTGGCAACAATATTTTATCCTGCTAGACCTAAACCCTCGCTTATTGTTGTGCTACATTGCAATTTGTGATCCGTCCTTAGCAATTGTCCAGCAGTGTATATATATATATATATATATATATATATATATATATATATATATATATACATATATATATATATATATACACGGTATATATATATATATATATATATATACAGTATATAAATATAGTAATAAATATAGTATATATATATTCTAATGTAAAGGCGATGAGAGACCAATGAATCCTCGAAGACAGAGATAGTCGTACTTTGATCTCATTTTTATGGTATATGTACATGTAATACTTTTCATACTAATTAGAAAGCTCTCTACAACTTTTTAAATGAACATTTTCGCCTGTCTTGCTACATTTTCGAGATAAGAATTCTAACTCCTTCAATTCTGAGCTAGCGACGCTGCATATTTTCTTCATCTCCCGTGCATAATCGCTTTCTTATTAGTAAACTAGCCGCCTTTGGCGACCAGCCTGTTCGCTACCCTTGAAAATTTTGACCGTGGCAAACTCGTTGGCGCGACCTACCAGAAAGGTGTAAGGTAACTGCTTGGAAGGCCAGGAAGTGCCACACAATTTAGACCGGAACCCAATGGGGGAGGCATCCAAAGAGACCGTACCCTCCTTCCCCTACCACAAACCTCTCGGAAGGACTTGCAGTCCCACACGTTTAACGTGATCGTACTCCGCGTGAACACGGCTGCAGTTTTGGCAATGGCGGGAATCGAACCCGGGCCTACCGAGTGAAATTCAAGCGCGCTAACCACTGGGCTACCGTGCCATCCGCGACAATCTCCATAACTTTATTTTTATTCGGCAATTTTGGGAATCGAACCCGGGCCTACCAAGTGCAAATCCCGCGCACTAACCACTGGGGTACTTCACCCTCCGCGATATTCTTCATAACTTTCTTTTTATTCACCCAATTTAGACCGGAACCAAGTGGGAGAAGCATCCACAGGGACCGTACCCTTCTTCCCCTAACACCAACCTCTCGGAAGGACTTACAGACCCACATGTTTAACGTGATCGTACTCCGCGTAAACACGGCGGCAATTTTGGGAATCGAACCCGGGCCTACCGAGTGCAATTTCCGCGCGCTAACCATTGGGCTACTTTGCCCTACGCGACAATCTCCATAACTTTCTTTTTATTCATCCAATTTAGACCGTACCCTCCTTCCCCTACCACCAACTTCTCGGAAGGACTCACGGACCCACATGTTTAACGTGCTCATACTCCGCGTAAACACGGCGGCAATTTTGGGAATCGAACCCGGGCCTACAGAGTGCAATTTCCGCGCGCTAACCATTGGGCTACTTTGCCCTACGCGACAATCTCCATAACTTTCTTTTTATTCATCCAATTTAGACCGTACCCTCCTTCCCCTACCACCAACCTCTCGGAAGGACTCACGAACCCACATGTTTAACGTGATCGTACTCTGCGTGAACGTGGCGTAAGTTTTGGCAGTGGCGGGAATCGAACCCGGGCCTACTGAGTGCAATTCCCGCGCGCTAACCACTGGGCTGCCGCGCCCTCCGCGACAATCTCCATAACTTTCTACATATTCACCCAATTTAGACGGGAACCCAGTGGGGGAGGCATCCACAGGGGCCGTATCCTCCTTCCCCTACCACCAACCTCTCGGAAGGACTTACGGACCCACATATTTAACGTGATCGTATTCCACGTAAACACGGCGGCAGTTTTGGCAGTGGCGGGAATCGAACCCGGGCCTACCGCTAACTTCCCGCGCGCTAATTTGCAATTTAAAATGACCATATGCTTAATTCCATCATCCTCATTCCATTGTTTCATTGTTCCATCATTTAAAATATCCATAACGTTAACACTAATAATTAAATTGAAAAGTAATGTATTTCGAATATCGAATATATTCGATGATTTCGCTATTGCGTATTAGCGAAATCATCGAATACGTCCCCAGCCACCACCTTCCCTCCTTCTGCGGGGGAGAAACGCCGGTGAAGAAATGCTTTAACGGAAACCGAGAAATTGAAATTCGGAAAATCTTAAAATCCCGATCCTGTGGGCAATACGGAATATTTCTTGATCAGATTGGACTTGTAAGAATGCCAGATATTTGACCTTTCTAAAAATGTAAATTATTAGTCGAAATTCTGAGTACTTTTTACTATGCGAGAATTTAAAAACCAAAAATCGTTTTTTTGAGTCAAAAGTGACTTTTGTTTTAAAATCATAAAAAAATATTAGAATTTGTCCCTGAGATTTGAAATTGATATATGTTTACTCGAAATTCTCTGCTCTTTCCGATGGTGTGATTTGTTTTTTTCTACAATGTCTGGATCGTGGAGAAAAAGGTCAAAAAACGGTCGAAATCGCATAAAACATTAAATAACAAAAAAAATAATTAAAATTTTAAAAATCGGTATTCACGAATCCCCTTCCCCCCCCCCCCGGGTCTCCGATTGCCAAATTTCGTAGCTCTCCGATGCGCGGTCGCTGAACGTTCAATAAAATATCCATTCGTTCAATTATTTAAAATATTCAATATCGTTCCACAAATACATAAATATAATAAGTTCAAATACATCACCACAATTCAATCCACCATAATGCAATCATTTAAATTATTTAAAATATCCATAAATTAAAATATCCATTTAAAATATCATATAAATATAATCATTTCACCCGTTGTATACAACACATATCTTAATTCATTTAAACCCGGAAGGGCGGTCGGTCTCCATGGAGACGGGGAGAAAATTCAACGGGTGAAAACGCGTTCGCCGAGAAATTGGAAATCCTTAGGTCATTAAAATCGCGATCCTGTGAATATTTATAATTATTTCTTGACCAGATTGGACTTGTGAGAATGCCAGATGTTTGACCTTTCTAAAAATGTAAATTATTAGTCGAAATTCTGAGTACTTTTTACTATGCGAGAATATAAAAACCAAAAATCGTTTTTTTGAGTCAAAAGTGACTTTTGCTTTAAAATCATAAAAAAATATTAGAATTTGTCCCTGAGATTTGAAATTGATATATTTTTACTCGAAATTCTCTGCTCTTTCCGATGGTGTGATTTGTTTTTTTCTACAATGTCTGGATCGTGGAGAAAAAAGAGCAAAAAGGTCAAAAAACGGTCGAAATCTCATAAAACATTAAATAACAAAAAAAATAATTAACATTTTAAAAATCGGTTTTCACGTGTCCCCTTCCCACCCCCCAGGGTCTCCGATTGCCAAATTTCATAGCTCTCCGACGCGCGGTCGCGAAACGTATAGTGTATAAGACAGACAGACAGACGCACAGACATTGCCTTTTATTATTTACTAGCCGCCTTTGGCGACCAGCCTGTTCGCTACCCTTGAAAATTCTGACCGTGGCAAATTCTAACCGTGGCACACTCGCTGGCGCGACCTACCAGAAGGAACGACCTACCAGGAAGTGCCACCCAATTTAGACAGGAACTCAGTGGGGGAGGCATCCACAGGGACCGTACCCTCCTTCCCCTACCACCAACCTCTCGGAAGGACTTACGGTCCCGCATGTTTAACGTGATCGTACTCCGCCTGAACACGGCGGCAGTTTTGGCAGTGACGGGAATCGAACCCGGACCTACCTAGTGCAAATCCCGCGCGCTAACCACTGGGCTACCGCGCCCTCCGCGACAATCTCCATAACCTTCTTTTTATTCACCCAATTTAGACCGGAACCCAGTAGGGGAGGCATCCACAGGGTCCGTACCCTCCTTCCTCTACCAACAACCTCTCGGAAGGACTTACGGATCCACATGTTTAACGTGATCGTACTCCGCGTGAAAATGGCAGCAGTTTTGGCAGTGGCGGCAATCGAACCCTAGCCTACCGAGTGCAATTCCCGCGCGCCAACCACTGGGCTACCGCGCCCTCCGCGACAATCTCCATAACCTTCTTTTTATTCACCCAATTTAGACCGGAACCCAGTGGGAAAGTCATCCACAGGGTCCGTACCCTCCTTCCTCTACCAACAACCTCTCGGAAGGACTTACGGATCCACATGTTTAACGTGATCGTACTCCGCGTGAACACGGCAGCAGTTTTGTCAGTGGAGGGAATCGAACCCGGGCCTACCGAGTGAAATTCCCGCACGCTAACCACTGGGCTACCGCGCCCTCCGCGACAATCTCCATAACTTTCTTTTTATTCACCCAATTTGGACCAGAACCCAGTGGGGGAGGCATCCACAGAGACCGTACCCTCCTTTCCCTGCCACCAACCTCTCGGAAGGAATTATCGACCCATATGTTTAAGGTTATCGTACTCCGCATCAGTGGCGGGAATCGAACCCAGGCCTACCGAGTGCAATTCTCGCGCGCTAACTTCCCGCGCGCTAATTTAAATTTATAACGACCATATGCTAGGCTCTTAATTCCACCATCCTCGTTCCATCGTTCCATCATTTAAAATAGCCATAAAATTAAAATATCCATTTAAAATATCTATAAATTAAAATATCCATAAATTAAAATATCCATTTAAAATAAAAAAATCAACCATATCGTTCCACCAATCCATAAATATAATAATTTCAAATACATCACCACAATTCAAACCACCATAATTCAATCATTTAAATTATTTAAAATATCCATTTAAAAATATAAATTTAAAATATCATATAAATATAATAATTTCGCCCGATGTATACAACACTTATGCTCGTAATTCAGTTAAAACCGAAAGCGCGGTCTCCATGGAGACGGGGAAGAAACTAATGCGGATGGGAGGAAAATGCCGTTGAGAAACTGAGCCGGTAGCCGACAAATTTAAAATCATGGCGTCTTTAAAATTGCCATCCTGAAGGCAATTTTCATTATTTCTGGACCAGATTGGACTTGTAAGAATGCCAGATGTTTGACCTTTCTGAAAATGTAAATTATTAGTCGAAATTATGAGTACTTTTCACGATGCGAGAATTTAAAAACCAAAAATCGTTTTCTTGAGCAAAAAGTGACTTTTGTTTTAAAATCTTTAAAAAATATTAGAAATCGAAATTCAGATTTGAAATTGATATATTTTTACTCGAAATTCTCTGCTCTTTCCGATGGTGTAATTTGTTTTTTTCTACGATGTCTGGATCGTGGAGAAAAAAGGGCAAAAAGGGCAAAAAACGGTCGAAATCGCATAAAACATTAAATAAATAAAAAAATAATTAAAATTTTAAAAATCGGTTTTCACGTGTCCCCTTCCCTCCCCCCCCGGGTCTCCGATTGCCAAATTTCGTAGCTCTCCGACGCGCGGTCGCGAAACGTATAGTGTATAAGACAGACACACAGACAGACACACAGACATTGCCTTTTATTATATAGACTAGCCGCCTTTGGCGACCAGCCTGTTCGCTACCCTTGAAAATTCTGACCGTGGCAAATTCTAACCGTGGCACACTCGCTGGCGCGACCTACCAGAAGGAACGACCTACCAGGAAGTGCCACCCAATTTAGACAGGAACTCAGTGGGGGAGGCATCCACAGGGACCGTACCCTCCTTCCCCTACCACCAACCTCTCGGAAGGACTTACGGTCCCGCATGTTTAACGTGATCGTACTCCGCCTGAACACGGCGGCAGTTTTGGCAGTGGCGGGAATCGAACCCGGACCTACCTAGTGCAAATCCCGCGCGCTAACCACTGGGCTACCGCGCCCTCCGCGACAATCTCCATAACCTTCTTTTTATTCACCCAATTTAGACCGGAACCCAGTGGGAAAGTCATCCACAGGGTGCGTACCCTCCTTCCTCTACCACCAACCTCTCGGAAGGACTTACGGACCCACATGTTTAACGTGATCGTACTCCGCGTGAACACGGCAGCAGTTTTGTCAGTGGAGGGAATCGAACCCGGGCCTACCGAGTGAAATTCCCGCACGCTAACCACTGGGCTACCGCGCCCTCCGCGACAATCTCCATAACTTTCTTTTTATTCACCCAATTTGGACCAGGACCCAGTGGGGGAGGCATCCACAGAGACCGTACCCTCCTTTCCCTGCCACCAACCTCTCGGAAGGAATTATCGACCCATATGTTTAAGGTTATCGTACTCCGCATCAGTGGCGGGAATCGAACCCAGGCCTACCGAGTGCAATTCTCGCGCGCTAACTTCCCGCGCGCTAATTTAAATTTATAACGACCATATGCTAGGCTCTTAATTCCACCATCCTCGTTCCATCGTTCCATCATTTAAAATAGCCATAAAATTAAAATATCCATTTAAAATATCTATAAATTAAAATATCCATAAATTAAAATATCCATTTAAAATAAAAAAATTAACCATATCGTTCCACCAATCCATAAATATAATAATTTCAAATACATCACCACAATTCAAACCACCATAATTCAATCATTTAAATTATTTAAAATATCCATTTAAAAATATCCATTTAAAATATCATATAAATATAATAATTTCGCCCGATGTATACAACACTTATGCTCGTAATTCAGTTAAAACCGAAAGCGCGGTCTCCATGGAGACGGGGAAGAAACTAATGCGGATGGGAGGAAAATGCCGTTGAGGAACTGAGCCGGTAGCCGACAAATTTAAAATCATGGCGTCTTTAAAATTGCCATCCTGAAGGCAATTTTCATTATTTCTGGACCAGATTGGACTTGTAAGAATGCCAGATGTTTGACCTTTCTGAAAATGTAAATTATTAGTCGAAATTATGAGTACTTTTCACGATGCGAGAATTTAAAAACCCAAAATCGTTTTCTTGAGCAAAAAGTGACTTTTGTTTTAAAATCTTTAAAAAATATTAGAAATCGAAATTCAGATTTGAAATTGATATATTTTTACTCGAAATTCTCTGCTCTTTCCGATGGTGTAATTTGTTTTTTTCTACGATGTCTGGATCGTGGAGAAAAAAGGGCAAAAAGGGCAAAAAACGGTCGAAATCGCATAAAACATTAAATAAATAAAAAAATAATTAAAATTTTAAAAATCGGTTTTCACGTGTCCCCTTCCCTCCCCCCCCCCGGGTCTCCGATTGCCAAATTTCGTAGCTCTCCGACGCGCGGTCGCGAAACGTATAGTGTATAAGACAGACACACAGACAGACAGACAGACACACAGACATTGCCTTTTATTATATAGAAGATAATGCTTCTACAAATGTAGGCCATCTCAATCGAAAATCAAAGGGATGCATAAGGAACCGTGTATAGTGCATAGATGAAGCATTAATAGACTCACATTTATGGAGGTAAAAGTAAGGAATTAAATCTTCATAACAAGAAAATGCCAGAAACGTTTGAAACAATAATTCAGGTGGCTCTAGGATGAGATAAATACTTCTGCATTGTAGGCATTTCTATGACGAAAAGCCTAAAATATTTATTTAAACTGTCAATTTTGTAAAGATAATTCATTAGCTCAATACAAAGTAGAACAAAGAATATTCCTACGTATTGAAAATAATTTTACCTTTCAATTTATTGTTAACTCCATACATTCTGTGCTCTATCACACAATTATGAAAATGTACTGGTTAATTATACTCCTACTTTGGGAACTCTTAATTTAAAAATAATCAAAAATACATATACCAAATATTACTCCTTTCTGTTGTGTTAACTAACAATAGCGGCTACTTCACTAAAACTAGCGACACAGAGATATAATTTTCAAAGCATTATGGCATTTTCAAGCCTTTCATCCATAGGAGAATTATGTCCTTCTTTCTAATTCCATGCTTGCAACAATCATCTTGGTTGCTTATTATTATTTCAAAGAGAGATCGTTATGAGTGGGATAAATTTAAATTAAAATAAAAATCCAATTATAGAAAATAAATTAATTCCAATCCTTCATCAATAATTCATAAAACAGTATCTTTCCAGAATTAGCTACAAGACTGAAGTGCTGATAAATATTTTAAAGTTAAATGAACAAATTGCTTTCCAGAAAATTGTGTGCAAAAAAAAAATTCCTCGTTTAATATTCAACGCCATTAGTTACTCTTTTGTTAAGCAAACTTAACGATTTTCCACCTTCCGGAGTATTTGTATATAACACTGAAACGACGTTTGTAGTTCGTTTAAAACTATTCTTTTATTCGATAAAAAGTATATGAAATGTTTGGGATTCAAACGAAAATTTTAACTTCGGGCACAAAATACGTCATTGGATTAAAACATTTTCTCAACTCGTAAACGGATAAAATGTTTTAGTTTGAAAATAACCGATGTTTCGAAAACTCACATGTTATTATAACTAGTTTTTGATCCTTTAAAGGATAAAAATAAAATATAAAATGTTTGGTATTCAAATGAGAAGTTTTACTTCGGGCACAGAATCCATCATTGAATAAAAAAAATTTCTTAACTCGTAAAATCATAAAATGATTTAGTTTGAAAATAAGCCGTGTTTCAAAAACTCACATGTTAGTACAACTAGTATTTAATCCTGGCAAAGTTAAAGAAGATATAAAATGCTTGGAATTCAAATGAGAAGTTTAACTGCGGTCCCAAAAAAGTCATCGAATTAAAACATTTTAACTCGTAAAAGGTTGAAATTTTGTAGTTTAAAAATAAGCGATTATTTAAAACAAATATGTTATTATAACTAAACTAGTATTAAATCCTGTCAAAGATGAAAAAATGTAAAATGTTTAAGATTCAAATGAGAAGTTTATCTTCCGACACAAAATACGTGATTGGATTAACATATTTTCTTCACGCGTAAAATGATAAAATGTTTTAATTTGAAAATAAACGATGCTTTAAAACTGACATAATATTATAACTAGTATTTAATACTGTCAAAGAAAAAAAATGTTTGGGATTGAAATGAGGAGTTTATCTTCCGGCTCAAAATACGTGGTTGACTTAACATATTTTCTCCACGCGTAAAATGATAAACATTTTTAGTTTGAAAATAAGTGATATTTCAAGAACTCACATGTTATTATAACTGAACTACTCACATGTTATTTAATCCTGTCAACGATAAAAAAAATTGATGTGGGCAGCACATGACTTTCCTTATATAATGCAATGAATTTACCATTTTTACAGTAAAAAAATAGATTATTTTTATAGTAGATATTTATATTATTTCCAAGATGTTGAATTTTCGTCAATGAGTCGTCATTTTTATCAATTTGGCGACTTTTTTGTTAATTTCGCAATATTAAAAAATTCGCCAAGTTGGCGACATTCCACCAAATTCGTCGCCAAAATCCCGCCAAGTGTTATGGACGGAGAAATAAGTTATTCTCATAGCAGGTAAATAACTATTAGCGTTCAAATACAAAAGTATTATTCAAAATATCTTTTTTTATGAATGGAATGAGCTAGATCCACGAGAATAATGTCACCATCACCAAATTTATTGCATGGTATTACATATGAAAAGTGAACATGTTTCTCAATAGGAAATATTTTTTTATTTTATATGACTTTTGATATTTTTTTTAAATGTGCAATATCTCGAGAACGGTTCATGTTAGCGTTCTAAAATTTATGTCAATCGTTTTCTAATAAAAAATTACATAAGAAATGTTTATTTGTGTAATTTTATTAGCGGTTTTTATTTTTTGACGATTTTTTCAAAATTTCACTCGAAAATTTACGGGAGTTCTGTACATTCGATTGCGTCTGAAAACAATAGTCTTCCAGTGTTTACGGATTGTAGTTTCTGTAACAAATTTCGTTCGAATCGGTCCATTCGTTCGTCAGTTGTCGTCTCCACAGACTGACTGACACACACACAGATACTTTCACATACACACACACACCGACATCATTTCAAAAATGTTTGATTCGTGATCAGGGATGCTTGAAACGTGCTCTCCCGTCGAAAACTCGAATTCGAATTTTCGACCCCGTCACAATACAAAAGTATTACTCAAAGTATCTTTTTTCATGAATGGAATGAGCTAGATCCTCGAGAATAATGTCACCATCACCAAATTTATTGCATGGTATTACATATGAAAAGTGATATATACTCGAATTCGAATTTTCGACCCCGTCACAATACTTTCCTTATACATTATTGTATATAAGGAAAGTAAAAATATAAAATGCTTGGGATTCAAATGAATAGTTTCTCTTCAGGCACAAGATACGTGATTGGATTAACATATTTTCTCCACGAGTAAAGTACTGAAATATTGTATTTTGACAATAAGCGATGTTTTAAAACTCACATGTTATTACAACTAGTATTTAATCCTGTCAAAGATAAAAAAATATATAAAATATCTGAGATTCAAATCAGAAGTTTAACTTCGGGCCCAAAATAAATCATTGAATTAAATATTTTCTACACTCGTAAAATGACAAAATAATTTAGTTTGAAAATGAGCGGTGTTTTAAAACTCATATGTTATTGCAACTAGTATTTAATCCTGTCAAAATTAAAAATATGTATATGAAATATTTTGTATTTAATTGAAAAGTTTAACTTCCGGCACAAAATATATAATTAAATTGAAACAGTCCACGCGGTGGTCGAACGGACAAGGCAAGCATTTCCTAGCGATCGTTCGGCTGCCGGGTTGTGGGTTCAGGTCCCATCTTCAGGCATGGATGTTGCGTCGTTGGGCGCAGCGTGTTCCGCCTCCACTGGTGCGCCGAGGCAACGTCATGTGACGGCTAAATGGTCCACGATTCTGACCGGTGTATAGGCGAATAACGAAATATCAAGTGCCTGGGGCCATTGGAAAAAAAGTTAAAACAACTGATAAAATGATAAGAAGTTTTAGCTTAAAAATTAGTGATGTTTCAAAATGCCGCGTGGTATTATAACTAAACTAGTATTTAATCCTGTCAAAGACAGGTAAGCTAACACTAAGTTTAATACAACACGCTTAAAAGTTTTTATCAAATAATCACTCAAAAACTTCATCAAAATATTGCAATAAATAAATAAAAACTTCTTAAACACAGAATACATACAAAAAAGTTTTTATCAAATAATCACAACAGTTTTTATCAAATAATCACTCAAAAACTTGATCAAAATATTGCAATAAATAAATAAAAACTTCTTAAACACAGAATACATACAAAACAGTTGAATACAAATAACAACATTCTACTTCAGGACCGACAGGAAAAATGACATAAGTTACTTAAGTAAATTCGGCAACTGAGGATGGTAAGCCAACCACACATACCATCTTCAGAATTTGAATTACGTAATTCTAATAGTGGAACATGTAGTTTAGTAAACAACAAACTTTCTGCATACGTTCGAAAATAATACGAGATCTTCTGTCAGTTAAAATTAAATTAATACTGCTAAAACCAGGTTCGTATTCAGAAGAACTTCAAGCTATAATGTTGAGGTAAGTTCGCATTCAGAAGGACTAACTGCAAGTTATAATTTTGAAATAAGTTTGATTTCAGAAGAACTGTATGCTATAATTTTGAAATAAGTTCGCTTTCAGATGAACTGCAAGTTATAATTTTGAAATAAGTTCCCATTCAGAAGAACTAACTGCGAGCTCTAATTTTGAGGTAAGTTCGCATTCAGAAGAACTAACTGCAAGCTATAATTTTGAAATAAGTTTACTTTCGAAAGAACTGCAAGCTATAATTTTGAAATAAGTTCGCTTTCAGAAGAACTGCAGGCTATAATTTTGAAATAAGTTCGCTTTCAGAAGAACTGCAATCTATAATTTTGAAATAAGTTCGCATTCAGAATAACTAACTGCAAGCTATAATTTTGAAATAAGTTTGCTTTCAGAAGAACTGCAAGCTATAATTTTGAAAGAAGTTCGCATTCAGAAGAACTGCAAGCTATAATTTCGAAATAAGTTCGCTTTCAGAAGACCTGCAAGCTGAAAGCTGTAATTTCGAATTAAGTTCGCACTCAGAATAACTGCGAGCTATAATTTTGAAATAAGTTTGCTTTCAGAAGCACTGCGGGCTATAAATTTGAAATAAGTTGACTTTCAGAAGAACTGTAAGTCAGAATGTTTAGATAAGCTCACTATCAGAAGAACTGCAAGCTAGAATTTTGAAATAAGTTTGCGTTCAGAAGAACTGCAAGCTCTAACTTTAAAAAAAGTTCTCGTTCAGAAGAACTGCAAGCTGTAATTTCAAAATAAGTTCGCACTCAGAATAACTGCGAGCTATAATTTTGAAATAATGTTGCTTTCAGAAGAACTGCGAGCTATAAATTTGAAACAAATTCGCTTTCAGAAGAACTGCAAGCTACAATTTTTAGATAAGTTCACAATCAGAAGAACTGCAAGCTATAATTTTGAAATAAGTTTGCTTTCAGAAGGACTGCAAGATATAATTTTGAAATAAATTTATAAATGTGCCAAATTCGCGGTTACGCTACCACAACCATTGGCTATATAATCTCCATAGGCATATAAACATTTTATGAAAGCTAAATTAACACGTTTACAAACAGATTCTAGTTTAGTTTTTTCAAATCCAAGATCAATTTCAAAGGACCATTACTTTATTCAAGAATTCACCTCAAGTTGAAACTTCTCCAAAGAAATCTATTAATTTCAAAATTTAGTAAACATTTCTGGTTGCAATAGGAAAAATGTATATTATTTCTCCCTCCCCTTTTGTCATTGTTCTATAATATTAGGTGAACACATTTAATTATTTTGAATTGTGGCATTTAGAAAAAAGTTTCGGAACGCATATTCCCTCACTATAAATAAGTACCAGAGTCGATCCGGTTCGTTACTGCCTGAATACACTGTTGTTCAAAACGAACGTTTTTGGAGAGATGTCTCTGCACATTTACGCCAGTTAATTTGTTAACACTTTATTCCCAAGAACTAAGCAAGTGAACCGAATGATATTTGGTATATTATCTTAATATTGGAACTATTCGTAGATTGGGGTAATCGTTAGTTAATTGATTATCTTTCTAATCTATTTGCTCGTAAGGATGCCCATGCACATAGGATGGCCAAACACAAAAAATGTTTAGCTTAGATTGGGCATAATTCTTAAACGATTTTAAAAATCATTAATTTTATCAAACAGAACAAAATAATTTTATAATCTGGCATTTAGAAAAAGTTCCAAAACGCGTTCCGTCTGTCTCTACAAAAGAGTACCGGAACGTAGTGTCGGTGAGTTCCTGACCGAATATACTACTGTTCAAATTGAACGTTAAGGTAATGTCTCTGGGCAATTACGTGTGTCATTTAGCCTATAAATACTATATCTTAAGAACTAAGCAAGGAAATCAAATAATATTTGTTAAGTTTTCAAGATAGTAATTCGGAAGATAATAATTAGTTCTTTGAATATCTTAAATTTTGAATAAGGCGTTAAAATTGAAAAGGATAGCAATATAATTCTAACTGCGTTGGGCTGTATTCCATTATTTAGGAAAACAAAGTTATTTAGCATTGCGAGACCATTGCATATGCCTGCAATCGTGGACCGATTTTGGCCTTTTTTAACATTCATCAGCACGGTACAGCCGATATCTAAAATTGTAACGAGAAAACTTCCTGTTCCGCAGTAATACAATCTCTGTGGAGACCGGAATATTGCGTCTTACCTCACAGCTACAATAAAATTATATAAAGATTGAGCTCAAGCTGCTGCAAGGTCCAAGTTCATGCTCACAAAATCCGTCTCAAAGATGGGGGGGGGGGGGGAGGATTGCAGCCTTGTGCAAATGAAATTCAATCTTTGGAAATTTGATGCGGCTGAATTAATCGATATCGAAAGAGGCTAAAACAATTATGAAACAGCAAATGTCAATACTACCACATCAGATACTGACTATTCCGTGCTGATGAGTGCAAAGAAGTACGGAACCGGCTTGTGGATATTGATATACGCAGCAGAAGCGCGATCCTAATCAGTTTTTCATCATAATTTGTTTAAAAAACAAATTGAGAACGCCCTCAACCGATCAAACAACAAAGTGTCAGCTATCCATTCAGAGATTAGTAGTTCGTCTTACAGTTAACACAAGGTTTTTTTAACACTTTACAACATAGTTGAAAAGTGTTTATGACTTTGTTCATTCTCTCTGTCTGTCTGTCTGTCTGTCTGTCTGTTCATTCGCACGACAACTGCCGTAAAAATGACTTTTTCAAAATGAAATTTTAGTATGTTGTTCAGACGATCTGTGGAACGTATAGGAATATAAATGAATAATATCAACCAATTAGTTTTGGATTGAACCCGGGTAAAAAAAAATGAAATACATTGAACCCTATGGGACCTAATTTTCCAATAAATTTTTAAGCGAATTTAAAATTCACAAATTGCTTCGAAAATTTTAGGAAATATTTGAATTATCCCATAAAATATATGAAAAAAATTTCAACAAAATATATTTGGTAGATTTTAAAATAAAAATAAATATATTAATTACATCATTACATGAAGAGATAACTTGACCCACTTCAAAATAAAATATGGCATCCATCTTGGGTCAAAATCGTTATTTTTAAAGTTTTTTTTACTTTATATTTAGTGTTTTATCCGTCCTAAAATATATTTATTTTTGCTTAATTTCTGTGAATCTATATCCTGAAACAACGCAATTACAATATATTTGAGTTTAAATGATCATCATATTTTGATTATCTCTACAACGAAGCCTAATTTTCACTTATGGAGAATGTAAACACATAAAGCTGTAAGATGAGTTGTATAAGAATTGCTAAATTTCTTTAACGCAAAATTATATAGCTCTGGTGCCAGCAATATAGCTGATATGTATGAAACATTTATTGATTTTACACTGAGAAACAGACGATTTTATGGCAGACTTTTTTGATGAAGTTTTAAGTATAGAGATTGCTTTTACCTCTATGATTTTAACTTTTTATGTAAAATAAATTATTGTAGTATTGTGAATGAAAGGAACGGAATAAAACTGTATGAATGAAATATTTACTTATTTTACATAGAGAGAGCCAGGCGATTTATATTTCAATGATGTCATTTGAATAAAGTTCATTTTTTTCGATGAAGTTGTAAGTTTTCAAATATAATAAATTATTGTAATATTGTGATAATTTAAAAAATATTACCGCTGAATGTCTCGCATTTTAGAGATGTTTAAATAAAATTGCATTTCAGTTATAAAGTGTTTCATAAACAATTCTTTATGCAAGATTAATCTTTCTTGTTTATAATGTCAGCTGAACAACTTAGAAATTTTCGAAAATCGCTGCGATTTTAATTCTCTAAAGCTATCTCAAATGAAAAGCTATCCCATATTTCAAAAAAGAATAAAAATTGGGAAAGAATAGAGATTAAAAGATCTGTAAAAGATTTCGCTTTGATCTTGCTTTTTATAACAAGAACAATGTTGCAAACGTGTAATATTCCTTTTCTTCTGGAATCTTTCGTCTCTTTCTAAGACCAGACGGAGAGAACACACATACAGTCATTCTTTCTTATGACGTCATTCTAGGGTTGATAGTTGCAAAACTTCAAAAAGGGTTGCTAGATTTGGTGATTTATCGCAAATTTGACGATATTTGGCTACTTTCCGAAGGTTCGAGAAGGACCGCGAAATAACGATTATTCTACATGATATGAGAGATTTCATGAAGTTTCTATGGAGAGTTTTTTATATATCGGAGACATCACTGAGTCGAAAAGCAGTTGACGAAATACGAACTACATTGAACTGGGGCTTTCGTCAATGTTTTGCGAATAGAAGCTGCTATTTTGTAAAATTACATTCGTCAATGCTTTGAGAATAATATCATTTATTTTGTGAATTCAATGGAGCATTTAAATGCTGTTTTACTATATATAATTCCTGTTTACACTATGATTTTACATAGAGGACCAGGTGATTTATATTTCAATGACGTCATTTGAATCAAGTTCATTTCTTTTTGCTGAAGTTCTAAATTTTCAAATATAATAAATTATTGTAGTATTGTGATAATTTTTAAAATATTACCGCTGAATGTGTCGCGTTTTAGTGATATTTAAGTAACATTGCATTACATTTTGAAAGTGTTTCATAATCAATGCTGTATGCATGATTAATCTTTCTTGTTGAAAATTACTTTCGTCAATGTTTCATGAATAATATCAATTATTTTGTGAAATTAGTGGAGCACTAGCCGTTTACCCGTTGAAAATCAACGGTCTCGCAATAAGGAGAAAATATTGGAAAACTAAATTTTCGCACTTCTTCCTCTGTTTGTATTGTGTTTTTTATCAGATGATTGGCCCATATACCAAATATCAAGCCTCTATCACATTTAAAAGGAAGCGTGGCTCATTTATTCAGAAAATCGAACATATTAGTGTGCGCACCCCTTAAAGTAGCAAATATTGGAAATCTGAAATTTCACACTTTCTTCCTTTCAAACTATCTACCCTTACACCAAATTTTTATCAGATGATTGGCCCATATACCAAATATCAAGCCTCTATCACATTTAAAAGGAAGCGTGGCTCATTTATTCAGAAAATCGAACATATTAGTGTGCGCACCCCTTAAAGTAGCAAATATTGGAAATCTGAAATTTCACACTTTCTTCCTTTCAAACTATCTACCCTTACACCAAATTTGATATCTCTATCTCATTTCGAAGCATGGTTTTTTATCAATTCTCTTTTTGAACGTTTCGAACGAATAGATAGAGAGACATCGGCACCCCCTACAATAGCAAATGTTGGAAGACTAAAATTGCACACTTTCTTCCTTTCCAACTTTTTACCCGTACACCAAATTTGAAGTCTCTATCTCATCGTGAAGCATGCTTTTCTAGCATTTCATCTTTCGAATGCTTTTGTGTGGAGTACCCACCCCTTTAATTATACATTTTTTAAAAACTCTATTCTTTTTGTGATTTCTATGAGATGTTTCGCCCATATACCAAATATAAAGCCTCTATCACGTTTTTAAAGGAGCGTTTCTCCTTTATTCCGAAAATCGAACATTTTGGTGTGCGGCACCCCCTAAAGTAGAAAATATAGTTAAACTGAAATTGTACACTTTCGCCCTTTCAAACTATCTATCCTTACACCAAATCTGATATCTCTATCTCATTCCAAAGCATGGTTTTCTTTATCAATTGACTTTTCGAACGTTTGACTCTGGAGCACCCCCTTAAACGAACATTTTTGAAAAACTGTATTCGTCTTGGGCGTTTTCGTCAAATTATTAGCCCATATACCAAATTTTAAGCCTCTATCAAATTTTAAAGGCGTATTTTCTCATTTATTCGGTAAATCGAGCGTTTTGGTGTGCGACACCCCCTTAAGTAGAAAATATTGGAAATCTGAAATTGCACACTTTCTTCCTTTCGAACGATTTACCCATACACCGAATTTGAAGTCTCTATCTCATCGCAAAGCATGCTTTCCTATCATTTCACTTTTCGAACGTTTTGGTGTGCGGCACCCCCTTAAGTAGAAAATATTGGAAATCTGAAATTCCACACTTTATTTGTTTCATACGGTTTACCCATACTCCGAACTTGAAGTCTCAATCTCATCGCAAAGCATGCTCTCCTATCATATCACTTTTCGAACGTTTTGGTGTGCTGCACCCCCCCCCCTTAAGGATAAAATATTGGAAATCTGAAATTGCACACTTTTTTCCTTTCGAGTTATTTACCCATATACCAAATTTGAAGTCTCTATCTCATCGCAAAGCATGCTTTCCCGTCATTTCACTTTTCGAACGTTTTGGTGTGGGGCACCCCCTCTATAGAATGTTTTCGAAAAATTCGATTTTTCCAGGGGGTTTTATCGAACGACCAAGCCGTGTACCAAATTGCAAGTCTCTATCTATTCGGGAAGTGCCTAAAAAAAGCGTGACAGACAGACGGACACTTGGCAATTAGTATATATAGATTTAAATGCTATTTTTCTGTATATTATTCCTATTTACCCTGTGTTTGGGAATAAACGTGTTCGTTATCCAGAAATTTGGTCCCATTCTTGTGTCCTAAGTGCACACACACGATTCTAGATAATACGGCGTAACAGTAATGTAGAATTTACTCCAAATGTAGATATAGGATAATCATCGCGGTAGCTCAATAAATAAAGAAATTGTCTGGCTAGCCAGAGGTCGGAGGTTCGATTTCTCGCTGAGACAAGTTTCATTACAAGCTTTAAATCTTTGACATGATATCGGCAACTATTTCTAAAACATTTTCAGCGTACATTTCAAGATAAAAAGGAAGACAAATTCCCCAAACGGTTTTAAAATTTTTACAGATGTTAAGAACCCAAAAGTTGAAGAAAGACCGAATGTTATCGGCACATAAAATGAAAAATTATAGTGCAGTTCTAAAGAGATTTATAACGAAATAAGAAACGTGATAAAAAGTTATTTCTTCAGCATTTGAGATTTTCATCGTCCATAAAAGTTCTGTTTTAGGTTGAAACTATTCTTCAAAGAATGACATTTTTATTGGATAAAACATATTTTTTAACGCTCGTGAATTTGCCAGTAGTTTATGTTTAAAATGCTGTAGGCGAATGTATATTTTTAAAATTAAAAAAAAAAAAATTATGAAACAATTTTAATGCTAGATCGTTGTTTCTCTTTACAATTTTGCAAATTTTTCCGTAGAAATGTGTATAAGGGTAAATACATCACAGAAATTAGATAATTTTTACATTTTTAATGATGTTCTATATGGAGAAAGTCGTATTGGATAAAATAATATTGCTACGAAAATTACTTATAGGTAATAGAAAACATGTAAATAGATAAAATTATATCTTAAATGTAAGATTAGCAACAAAAAATATTAAATCAATATATAATTTAATTTTTGGTAATTTATTAAGCGAACGCAACAAACTCATTTTATCGGCTATCCACACATTGACTTTTCTTCCCTCTGCGGTTCCTTGTGCACAACTGCGCATGCGCTTAAAATTATCTCCTATAAGAAATATTTTGTTTAGTTTTTTTCCCTGTCGCTTTGGGCAAAGCGTCTATATTTTTTTCTTTTGCTTTACGGATAGCATGTGTGGGAAAGGATTTAAAGATACGATTTGGAAATTAAGTAGTGTTATTTGTTAATGTATTATTTAAGTAGCGGGCGCTGATTTACGACGATGCAACGCCGGGTAATTCGTTCTAGTGCTGTATGTAACTGAAACTTGTAGAATCCTAATCGAAAATAAGAGTTTACAATTCCGTACCAGTAGCTCAACGGCAGGGCGTCAGCTGGTCAATACGCAGATCCGTAGTTCTGTTCCCGATTGAACCAGCAAGGTTCTTTACAAACTCACCTTTCATATCTTTGAATAAGAATAATTAAGATCAACTCCCTTTTTTAGGCAGATTCGTAAAAGCAATAAGATACAATCTGAGTTATTAATCAATACCAGCTTTATTCTGAGTTATTAATCAATACCAGCTTTATTTTAATTTCTTCTTTAACACTGCACTGATAAGAGAAAGTATGATTTAATTCCAGAATATTCACGTCGTGTTTTAATTTGGCAATATCCTACCTAAAACTGCTTGTTGCTTTGCTTCACTATGAAAAACTACTAAAAGATAAGACATTTAATTTTGTAGTCTAAATGATAGCAAAGCTTTCGGAATAATATTTAAAGAATTGTTTACTTAAAGAAAACTATATTTCATAAAACCAAATTCATTTTTTAGAAATATAAATTTATGTTGCCAAAATTTATTTAATGATGCTCATTATATCTCAAAGTAATTTCACAAAATTACTTCTACTTTTGTTACTCATCAAACCACTATTTAAGGTTTTGGGACAATCTTGGCGGATATAATGACGCAAACGGAAAATCGAACTGAAAAATTGAAAAACCTAAGAAAAATATCGATGGTAGCTCCAGTCCGATGGAGATGAAATGGATTTTGCGTAAATAATATTTTGTAAAACAAAACCCCAGTAAAGTTTAATAAGTTTATTTGATTGTTTTAGACTCATTTATTTCGTTTGCAGTTTTTCAAAGCGCTACACGTAACGTACTAACTGTTTATAGCTCACTTTTAGTTTTTGCCACAATTTCATATGGATACTCCTTTATAGACTTCACCCCAAAATATCAAATTATTTTACTAACGTGCTTGCCGGTACATAAAGTAAACTTATATATCTGACTTAAAAATATATGTCTCGAGATTTTAGATTCAAATTATTCTATAAACTTGCCTGGCGGAAAATACATACTTATATTTCCATCTATTCCGTTCTAACTTCAATCACCAAATATCTTATTAATTATCGCCAAGATCATTTAACTCTCTAATTTTTTAAAAATAAAACAAAATATCTCGTGCTTGTGCACCAACAATTCACCAAAGAATAAGCAAGCAAATTGAGCTACAACAATCATGGCATTTCATATATTACAGCTTTCCCACCCATTGGAAAACTCAAGCTGAAATACTAAATTATCGAAATTATAACCACTATATACTTCGAAAACTTAGATCCAAAATCTAATTATATACATTTATAGAATTTTCAAAGATATACAAACTCCTGCATATTGTTCATTCTTTCAGTTTTTGAGATATAAGCATTACAAACTTTAAAGAGGAAAAATTTCAATCTTTTTCAAAATGAGAAGATGATTACTGGAAAATTATAAAAGCACTTTTAACAATAAATATAGATTTACAAACAAAATTTTCTAAAATATATTCTTGTCGCTTACTATTTATATCTATCTTTTATGGTTCCGAAGATATTGTGAAAGTAAGAAAAATGAGTTTTCTCAGGAAAAGGAATCCAAAATAATTATATATTTAACTTATTTTTATATATTCATAATCTAGACCCTATTTCTGAGAAACCGAAAAAAATTATTTGCATGTTTATTCATTTGGTTAGGAGGTGTAGGCTACCAAAACATTTACATTTCTCATAACGCTCTATTTTTCTGCCACAGAAACTCACCCCAAGCATAGATGCTATTCACATAAAGAAATAATTCTCTATTATAAAGTTTTCACTATACTAAACTGAAATTCTCACAAAGCCTTTATTAATAGTTGACGACTATCCAAGAAATCTTGCCCTTCGTTGGTCTGATTAGTTTATAAAAAACACCTTTAACAGAAAAATATCAGTTTTATTAGAAATGTCTGATAGACATTAGTAATCAATATTCCACAAAAAATATCCAAAAAGTACACACTAGAACTCAACTTAATTTTAAACTGTTATTTCAAAGAACACTAACTTCGTATTTTCGATCTCTGAAATTCAACTAAACTTTTCACTCCCGTGTTAATTAAAGCTGTATCTGTCTCTGTACAGAACTCTAACTAGTTGTTTCTTACTTTAATTCTACTCAACTAAAATATATGTCTGATTCGTAAAAATATTCTGTACGAGCAACCAACCTGCAGACGCTATTGGCTTAGCGAGATTTAGGACGGGCTCCTTAATTTTGAGGACAAATTCTGTCATCGACTTTTCTTTTTTATCGTATGATTTCAGTGTTGTCTCTCACAAATTACTTTGGGACTGGATGTCACTGCATTAAATTGCGGCATCGTAATTTTAGCAACATAAAGCTACTTTTTTTTTTCATTTTGGAGACACAAAGTCTAGCCCATTGTGAACATACATTCAAGGCAATATCAAGATCATTTAATTCTTATTACTCTGAACTTAATCTGCACACTTTCTTGTAGCATTTGGGTTGTCCAGTGTTTTTTACATTTGTTATTTGTAAACTTACAATGTTCATAAACAATAGAACTCCTGATTATTTAGCCTATTTCACTATTGTTATACAGAACTATTGTAATAAAACTGTTGTTTGTAATAGCTATTGTTTGTAAACTTTCAGTGTTCATAAACAATAGAATAATTGCTTATTTAAACTATTTAACTATTGCTGTTTAGAACTATTATAATAGAACTATTGTTCATAGTAGAACTATTGTTTGTAATAGAACTACTGATTATAAATTTACATGTTCCTTAACAATAGAACTATTGGTTATTTAAACTGTTTCACTGTACTACTTAAATTTGCGTCATTACAAAAGCCACTGTATCAAGATGGAGATGATCTCAGGATGCGCAATTATAATGAGAAAATAATAGTTCTGCCATTTGGTTTATAAACAAGTAATGCTAATTTAATTCCACTTGGTTTGACTAAAACTTAAAGGTTAAATGTTCAAAGATTCCAAAGTTAAATACTTTTTTATTTTTACGGTATATCTCAATGAATCTGGTGCTAAAGTCTTAGGTTTATTTTTGTTTCTACTGAAAAATTCCATATGTTTAACATCCTGTAGTGAATCGAATTATTTCAGCTGAAATTTTATACTAAAAATTCTGAAATCAGATTTATTATGTAAAAAACAGATATTAATACAATATCAAGCAATTAGCTTGATTAAAAAAATTATTCAAGAAATAGTATTTGAAAGGAAATTTATTAAGGAGCCTTCATATGGGGGGCAAATGGTATATGATGTTATACACTTCATTTTTAACGAAAATATAAAGCATTTTTATTATTTTTTGCATTGCTATTTCATGTAGTCATACGAATTTTCTGAAAAACCGGAAGTGACATCTTCAAAT
The DNA here is from genome assembly GCA_951213105.1 of Amaurobius ferox. Lineage (NCBI taxonomy): Eukaryota > Metazoa > Arthropoda > Arachnida > Araneae > Amaurobiidae > Amaurobius > Amaurobius ferox. The sequence goes on along the minus strand of OX578138.1, from coordinate 72,502,336 downwards.
CAGGAAATGCTTATAATAATAGGTATAATAAACCCCAACCCCTCTACAATTCGATATTAAATTCACATCAGAAATTTAGAATCCAGTCTTGAGAAATAGATATTATATTAAAAGTAATTTTTCAACCAGAAATGGAAATCCTTAGTGAACCCCTATTCTATTCTGAAGTTTAATGTTGAACTCATATCAGTCATCAGAGCTATATCTTTAGAAGATTCGGAAAAATAGATGTTTCAAAGAGAATACACATTTTTTAAACAGATATGATATCTCCAGAACCGGAAAAGGAAATTCTTAGTGAATCCCTTTCCTCTGGTGGAATTTGATGCTGAATCCACATCAGTCAGTATCTAAGTTCTATAGCCAAGCGTGGAAAATAGATGCTTCAAGGTAAAATTTTAACCGGAAGTGGAAGAAAATCCGAAAGTTAACATTCTTAGTGAACCACCCAACCCCCTTCAGAATTTGGTGCTGAAACCATTTTAGTTATCATGTAACCTCTATCTATAGTCAGCTTCGAGAAATAGACTGTTCTAGTGAAATGAAAATTTCGAACAGAAAGTGGAAAAAGAACCGAAAATGGAAATCATTTCCTCCCCTTTCTTCTTTGGAATTTAATATTGAATTCCAATCAGTCATCATTTGAACTCTATCTATAGCAGATCCTAAGAAATCGATGTTTCAAAGAAACATTTTTTCGTAAATACAATAGAATGGTAAAACTTATGCCACCAGTAATAATAATGTTCTCTATCGAGAAGTAATAAAAGTGTGCATATCGCTTTGAGTAAAATGGATGGATAATCTAATCACTTGTATCTATATTATGGACTTGGATAACTTCACCAACAAATATAGCAAATCTACAATTCGATACTAAATCGAGCCTCTACAATTCGATATTAAATTCACATCAGAAATTTAGAATCCAGTCTTGAGAAATAGATATTATATTAAAAGTAATTTTTCAACCAGAAATGGAAATCCTTAGTGAACCCCTATTCTATTCTGAAGTTTAATGTTGAACTCATATCAGTCATCAGAGCTATATCTTTAGAAGATTCGGAAAAATAGATGTTTCAAAGAGAATACACATTTTTTAAACAGATATGATATCTCCAGAACCGGAAAAGGAAATTCTTAGTGAATCCCTTTCCTCTGGTGGAATTTGATGCTGAATCCACATCAGTCAGTATCTAAGTTCTATAGCCAAGCGTGGAAAATAGATGCTTCAAGGTAAAATTTTAACCGGAAGTGGAAGAAAATCCGAAAGTTAACATTCTTAGTGAACCACCCAACCCCCTTCAGAATTTGGTGCTGAAACCATTTTAGTTATCATGTAACCTCTATCTATAGTCAGCTTCGAGAAATAGACTGTTCTAGTGAAATGAAAATTTCGAACAGAAAGTGGAAAAAGAACCGAAAATGGAAATCATTTCCTCCCCTTTCTTCTTTGGAATTTAATATTGAATTCCAATCAGTCATCATTTGAACTCTATCTATAGCAGATCCTAAGAAATCGATGTTTCAAAGAAACATTTTTTCGTAAATACAATAGAATGGTAAAACTTATGCCACCAGTAATAATAATGTTCTCTATCGAGAAGTAATAAAAGTGTGCATATCGCTTTGAGTAAAATGGATGGATAATCTAATCACTTGTATCTATATTATGGACTTGGATAACTTCACCAACAAATATAGCAAATCTACAATTCGATACTAAATCGAGCCTCTACAATTCGATATTAAATTCACATCAGAAATTTAGAATCCAGTCTTGAGAAATAGATATTATATTAAAAGTAATTTTTCAACCAGAAATGGAAATCCTTAGTGAACCCCTATTCTATTCTGAAGTTTAATGTTGAACTCATATCAGTCATCAGAGCTATATCTTTAGAAGATTCGGAAAAATAGATGTTTCAAAGAGAATACACATTTTTTAAACAGATATGATATCTCCAGAACCGGAAAAGGAAATTCTTAGTGAATCCCTTTCCTCTGGTGGAATTTGATGCTGAATCCACATCAGTCAGTATCTAAGTTCTATAGCCAAGCGTGGAAAATAGATGCTTCAAGGTAAAATTTTAACCGGAAGTGGAAGAAAATCCGAAAGTTAACATTCTTAGTGAACCACCCAACCCCCTTCAGAATTTGGTGCTGAAACCATTTTAGTTATCATGTAACCTCTATCTATAGTCAGCTTCGAGAAATAGACTGTTCTAGTGAAATGAAAATTTCGAACAGAAAGTGGAAAAAGAACCGAAAATGGAAATCATTTCCTCCCCTTTCTTCTTTGGAATTTAATATTGAATTCCAATCAGTCATCATTTGAACTCTATCTATAGCAGATCCTAAGAAATCGATGTTTCAAAGAAACATTTTTTCGTAAATACAATAGAATGGTAAAACTTATGCCACCAGTAATAATAATGTTCTCTATCGAGAAGTAATAAAAGTGTGCATATCGCTTTGAGTAAAATGGATGGATAATCTAATCACTTGTATCTATATTATGGACTTGGATAACTTCACCAACAAATATAGCAAATCTACAATTCGATACTAAATCGAGCCTCTACAATTCGATATTAAATTCACATCAGAAATTTAGAATCCAGTCTTGAGAAATAGATATTATATTAAAAGTAATTTTTCAACCAGAAATGGAAATCCTTAGTGAACCCCTATTCTATTCTGAAGTTTAATGTTGAACTCATATCAGTCATCAGAGCTATATCTTTAGAAGATTCGGAAAAATAGATGTTTCAAAGAGAATACACATTTTTTAAACAGATATGATATCTCCAGAACCGGAAAAGGAAATTCTTAGTGAATCCCTTTCCTCTGGTGGAATTTGATGCTGAATCCACATCAGTCAGTATCTAAGTTCTATAGCCAAGCGTGGAAAATAGATGCTTCAAGGTAAAATTTTAACCGGAAGTGGAAGAAAATCCGAAAGTTAACATTCTTAGTGAACCACCCAACCCCCTTCAGAATTTGGTGCTGAAACCATTTTAGTTATCATGTAACCTCTATCTATAGTCAGCTTCGAGAAATAGACTGTTCTAGTGAAATGAAAATTTCGAACAGAAAGTGGAAAAAGAACCGAAAATGGAAATCATTTCCTCCCCTTTCTTCTTTGGAATTTAATATTGAATTCCAATCAGTCATCATTTGAACTCTATCTATAGCAGAACCTAAGAAATCGATGTTTCAAAGAAACATTTTTTCGTAAATACAATAGAATGGTAAAACTTATGCCACCAGTAATAATAATGTTCTCTATCGAGAAGTAATAAAAGTGTGCATATCGCTTTGAGTAAAATGGATGGATAATCTAATCACTTGTATCTATATTATGGACTTGGATAACTTCACCAACAAATATAGCAAATCGGGATTATATTAAGTATCAATGATTGAGAAATCATGTTTTTGAATAAATATATTTTTATAGTTAAAATTAAAATCTAAATTGACTGCGTATATTTAAAAATAAAATACAAACTAATAAAATTTTCATATTTTTTTACGTGAGAAAAACGAGCAGGAATTCTTTTGAAAAAAAAAAAATAAACATTTCTGAAATCTTTATTTTAAAGAACCACGCTCATCCACTTCCACTATTTCCTTTTAATAATTAACTTCATTCGTAGCCCATTAAGTTATAGTAAACAGTTTCAATTATATGCTGTTAAATGATTTATATGAGTAATAATACACAATTTGTAAAAGCAGCATTCTTATTTAACGCCATTTTCTTTCCATTACGTTTTTTCTTAGAAGCGTTGCAGACGATTATTGGGAAATGGATTGTATCAATATATGCATTCAGAATGAGTAAATAAATGTTCTCTGCTGAATGGATTCCCACAACGCTTAATGAAATGCTTAATTGCAATAATGGAAAATTTTTGAAGTTCTTGATTGCACATGTGAAAGAGAAAAAAAGCTAGATTAAAAAGATTCTGATGTGGCCAGCACATAACTTTCCCTATATAATGCGACGAATTTACTTCTTCATGGTTAAAAAATGATGTATAATATCTACGGCACAATGTTTTTAATGTTAAATTGTACATTTTGCGCTTTTCCGGATGGCAACATGTGAAACTATTTCGAAGTGTCCAATTACTTTAGCATCAGCAATAAGCTATCGAGTCCATATATTAAAATATTTTAATAATTAATTCATCAATTTGACGTCATTTTTGTTAACTTGGCGTCATTCTTGCAATTTTGAAGATATTTGCTTTAATCGCATAATATTACGTATGAAAAGTGAACCTATTTCACAATAGTTAATACGTTTATTTTTTATTCTGGCATTCTAAATTTCATGTCAATCGTTTTCTAATGAAATATTACATAATAAATTGTTATTTAAATAACATTATTGAGCGTTCTGAATTTTTCAAAATTTCATTCAAAAATTTTGATCTTCCGTGCATTGTTGACGTTTAAAATCAATAAGCTTTCAGTATTTAGGGATTGTATGAAATTCTTGTACTAAATATCGCTTAAAACTCTTCGTTCGTGCGTGAAATATCCTCTCCACAAACACACACATACACGCGCACGCACACACGCACACGCACACACGCACACGCACACATGCACGTACACACACAAACACGCACAAACGCACACGAACACACGCACACTCACTCATACATACGCACGCACATGCACTCACACACATGCACGCACACGCACATATATGCACACATACCCACACACACGCGCGTTCACACACGCACGCACGCACACACACACACGCACGCACACACACACACACACACACACACAGAGACATTACATCAGAAACGGTCTATTCGACTTCAGAGATGCTTGAAACGTTGCTCTTCCTTCGCAAACTCGAATTCGAATTTTCCATCCTATTGCAATACTCTCCTTATACAATATACTGTATATATAGGGTAAATAAAATTCTATGATGGTCAGGACAGTTATTAGAAGTTTTCGGTGTTATTGTTGTTGAGACCCAGACCGTCCGACCTACCAGAAAGGTGTAAGGTAACTGTTTGGACGGCCCTGAAGTGCCACTCAATTTAAACCGGAACCCAGTGGGGGAGGCATCCACAGGGACCGTACCCTCCTTCCCCTACCACCAACCTCTCGGAAGGACATACGGACCCACATGTTTAACGTGATCGTACTCCGCATGAACACGGCGGCAGTTGTGGCAGCGTGCAAATCCAGCGCGCAAACCACCGGGCTACCGCGCCCAAAATTTGCCAACTGCACGCGGTGTTCCCAGATGGTCACCCAAGTACTAACCGCGCCCGATGCTGCCAGAAGTTTTCGGGGTGTAATGTTCGGGCTCTTAAAGCATTTGATTTATCTCTCTTCTACTTAATAATTCCATATCTTTGAAGAATGGAAAATTGATAAATTTTTATTGATTGTTTCAATCTTGGCGCATAGTCAGAAATGCATATTTTAAGGTCTCCTGCATCTATTTAGACAATATAGATAATTCACTATTCCTGTGTATATATACATATGTATATGTGCGTAAAAAATAGACAGCGGCTTTTTCTTAATCCGACCTCCTAAACTATCAATAGGATTCATAAAATTATTAGTTTAATTAACTGTACATAATTCCATTCGAATCTTTCAATTTCTTTAAAAAATATCTGAAAAGCTCTGACAGATAGACGCACATATATAGTTTAAAATAGTTGATTTCGTATTCAAGCACATTCAAAATATGAGAATCCTGTTTTATCTACGATCACAACACTTTCCCTTTACATATACGATGTATTGCAATACATGGTAATGTATAGGGAAAGTATTGGAATCATGCCGAAAATCACAACTCGAGTTTTCGACGGATCTACACGTTTCAAGACCTCTAGAATACGAAAAAACCATTTTTAGCGTGACGTCTGTGCGTGTGTCTGTGTGTCTGTCTGTCTGTCTGTCTGTCTGTCTGTCTGTCTGTGTGTCTGTCTGTGTGTCTGTCTGTCTGTCTGTGCAGATTTTGTATCCACTGTAACTAAAAAACTAATCGACCGAATTTCACAAAATTTGGTAGGTAAGTCACTTGTGGGCGGGGCTAGGGCTGATTAGTTTTGGGTACGATTCGGAATAAAAGAACCCGCCTTTTTTTGCGAAATGGCCCGCAAAAGCTTGTATCCACTCTAGCTGAAAAACTAATGAACCGAATTTCACAAAATTCGGTAGATGACTCACGTATAGGTCACTCTGGTGCTGATTAGATTTTGGTACGATTCGGAAAAAAATAACCTGCCTTTTTTTGCAAAACGGCCCGCAAAAATCTTCAAAATCTAAACTAAAGAACTTGGTATACTTAGATATATCCATTAAATGCCCGTTTAATACGTAATGTTTAACGACGAAAAGAATAAGACCAACCCCATTACACTAGGACTAGCCGTTCTCGAGATATTTTAGTTTTTCGTACTTTCCCTACGCCACCTTTGAAAATAAGCCCGGTTACCGAATGAGAACGAAAATTGAATTAAAAGTGAATTACATTTAATAGAAATAAATAGAACGTGGATATAAGTTTGCAGGGAAAGTCATGTGCTGACCACATCAGATTTTTTAAACAGATATGATATCTCCAGAACCGGAAAAGGAAATTCTTAGTGAATCCCTTTCCTCTGGTGGAATTTGATGCTGAATCCACATCAGTCAGTATCTAAGTTCTATAGCCAAGCGTGGAAAATAGATGCTTCAAGGTAAAATTTTAACCGGAAGTGGAAGAAAATCCGAAAGTTAACATTCTTAGTGAACCACCCAACCCCCTTCAGAATTTGGTGCTGAAACCATTTTAGTTATCATGTAACCTCTATCTATAGTCAGCTTCGAGAAATAGACTGTTCTAGTGAAATGAAAATTTCGAACAGAAAGTGGAAAAAGAACCGAAAATGGAAATCATTTCCTCCCCTTTCTTCTTTGGAATTTAATATTGAATTCCAATCAGTCATCATTTGAACTCTATCTATAGCAGATCCTAAGAAATCGATGTTTCAAAGAAACATTTTTTCGTAAATACAATAGAATGGTAAAACTTATGCCACCAGTAATAATAATGTTCTCTATCGAGAAGTAATAAAAGTGTGCATATCGCTTTGAGTAAAATGGATGGATAATCTAATCACTTGTATCTATATTATGGACTTGGATAACTTCACCAACAAATATAGCAAATCTACAATTCGATACTAAATCGAGCCTCTACAATTCGATATTAAATTCACATCAGAAATTTAGAATCCAGTCTTGAGAAATAGATATTATATTAAAAGTAATTTTTCAACCAGAAATGGAAATCCTTAGTGAACCCCTATTCTATTCTGAAGTTTAATGTTGAACTCATATCAGTCATCAGAGCTATATCTTTAGAAGATTCGGAAAAATAGATGTTTCAAAGAGAATACACATTTTTTAAACAGATATGATATCTCCAGAACCGGAAAAGGAAATTCTTAGTGAATCCCTTTCCTCTGGTGGAATTTGATGCTGAATCCACATCAGTCAGTATCTAAGTTCTATAGCCAAGCGTGGAAAATAGATGCTTCAAGGTAAAATTTTAACCGGAAGTGGAAGAAAATCCGAAAGTTAACATTCTTAGTGAACCACCCAACCCCCTTCAGAATTTGGTGCTGAAACCATTTTAGTTATCATGTAACCTCTATCTATAGTCAGCTTCGAGAAATAGACTGTTCTAGTGAAATGAAAATTTCGAACAGAAAGTGGAAAAAGAACCGAAAATGGAAATCATTTCCTCCCCTTTCTTCTTTGGAATTTAATATTGAATTCCAATCAGTCATCATTTGAACTCTATCTATAGCAGATCCTAAGAAATCGATGTTTCAAAGAAACATTTTTTCGTAAATACAATAGAATGGTAAAACTTATGCCACCAGTAATAATAATGTTCTCTATCGAGAAGTAATAAAAGTGTGCATATCGCTTTGAGTAAAATGGATGGATAATCTAATCACTTGTATCTATATTATGGACTTGGATAACTTCACCAACAAATATAGCAAATCTACAATTCGATACTAAATCGAGCCTCTACAATTCGATATTAAATTCACATCAGAAATTTAGAATCCAGTCTTGAGAAATAGATATTATATTAAAAGTAATTTTTCAACCAGAAATGGAAATCCTTAGTGAACCCCTATTCTATTCTGAAGTTTAATGTTGAACTCATATCAGTCATCAGAGCTATATCTTTAGAAGATTCGGAAAAATAGATGTTTCAAAGAGAATACACATTTTTTAAACAGATATGATATCTCCAGAACCGGAAAAGGAAATTCTTAGTGAATCCCTTTCCTCTGGTGGAATTTGATGCTGAATCCACATCAGTCAGTATCTAAGTTCTATAGCCAAGCGTGGAAAATAGATGCTTCAAGGTAAAATTTTAACCGGAAGTGGAAGAAAATCCGAAAGTTAACATTCTTAGTGAACCACCCAACCCCCTTCAGAATTTGGTGCTGAAACCATTTTAGTTATCATGTAACCTCTATCTATAGTCAGCTTCGAGAAATAGACTGTTCTAGTGAAATAAAAATTTCGAACAGAAAGTGGAAAAAGAACCGAAAATGGAAATCATTTCCTCCCCTTTCTTCTTTGGAATTTAATATTGAATTCCAATCAGTCATCATTTGAACTCTATCTATAGCAGATCCTAAGAAATCGATGTTTCAAAGAAACATTTTTTCGTAAATACAATAGAATGGTAAAACTTATGCCACCAGTAATAATAATGTTCTCTATCGAGAAGTAATAAAAGTGTGCATATCGCTTTGAGTAAAATGGATGGATAATCTAATCACTTGTATCTATATTATGGACTTGGATAACTTCACCAACAAATATAGCAAATCTACAATTCGATACTAAATCGAGCCTCTACAATTCGATATTAAATTCACATCAGAAATTTAGAATCCAGTCTTGAGAAATAGATATTATATTAAAAGTAATTTTTCAACCAGAAATGGAAATCCTTAGTGAACCCCTATTCTATTCTGAAGTTTAATGTTGAACTCATATCAGTCATCAGAGCTATATCTTTAGAAGATTCGGAAAAATAGATGTTTCAAAGAGAATACACATTTTTTAAACAGATATGATATCTCCAGAACCGGAAAAGGAAATTCTTAGTGAATCCCTTTCCTCTGGTGGAATTTGATGCTGAATCCACATCAGTCAGTATCTAAGTTCTATAGCCAAGCGTGGAAAATAGATGCTTCAAGGTAAAATTTTAACCGGAAGTGGAAGAAAATCCGAAAGTTAACATTCTTAGTGAACCACCCAACCCCCTTCAGAATTTGGTGCTGAAACCATTTTAGTTATCATGTAACCTCTATCTATAGTCAGCTTCGAGAAATAGACTGTTCTAGTGAAATGAAAATTTCGAACAGAAAGTGGAAAAAGAACCGAAAATGGAAATCATTTCCTCCCCTTTCTTCTTTGGAATTTAATATTGAATTCCAATCAGTCATCATTTGAACTCTATCTATAGCAGAACCTAAGAAATCGATGTTTCAAAGAAACATTTTTTCGTAAATACAATAGAATGGTAAAACTTATGCCACCAGTAATAATAATGTTCTCTATCGAGAAGTAATAAAAGTGTGCATATCGCTTTGAGTAAAATGGATGGATAATCTAATCACTTGTATCTATATTATGGACTTGGATAACTTCACCAACAAATATAGCAAATCGGGATTATATTAAGTATCAATGATTGAGAAATCATGTTTTTGAATAAATATATTTTTATAGTTAAAATTAAAATCTAAATTGACTGCGTATATTTAAAAATAAAATACAAACTAATAAAATTTTCATATTTTTTTACGTGAGAAAAACGAGCAGGAATTCTTTTGAAAAAAAAAAAATAAACATTTCTGAAATCTTTATTTTAAAGAACCACGCTCATCCACTTCCACTATTTCCTTTTAATAATTAACTTCATTCGTAGCCCATTAAGTTATAGTAAACAGTTTCAATTATATGCTGTTAAATGATTTATATGAGTAATAATACACAATTTGTAAAAGCAGCATTCTTATTTAACGCCATTTTCTTTCCATTACGTTTTTTCTTAGAAGCGTTGCAGACGATTATTGGGAAATGGATTGTATCAATATATGCATTCAGAATGAGTAAATAAATGTTCTCTGCTGAATGGATTCCCACAACGCTTAATGAAATGCTTAATTGCAATAATGGAAAATTTTTGAAGTTCTTGATTGCACATGTGAAAGAGAAAAAAAGCTAGATTAAAAAGATTCTGATGTGGCCAGCACATAACTTTCCCTATATAATGCGACGAATTTACTTCTTCATGGTTAAAAAATGATGTATAATATCTACGGCACAATGTTTTTAATGTTAAATTGTACATTTTGCGCTTTTCCGGATGGCAACATGTGAAACTATTTCGAAGTGTCCAATTACTTTAGCATCAGCAATAAGCTATCGAGTCCATATATTAAAATATTTTAATAATTAATTCATCAATTTGACGTCATTTTTGTTAACTTGGCGTCATTCTTGCAATTTTGAAGATATTTGCTTTAATCGCATAATATTACGTATGAAAAGTGAACCTATTTCACAATAGTTAATACGTTTATTTTTTATTCTGGCATTCTAAATTTCATGTCAATCGTTTTCTAATGAAATATTACATAATAAATTGTTATTTAAATAACATTATTGAGCGTTCTGAATTTTTCAAAATTTCATTCAAAAATTTTGATCTTCCGTGCATTGTTGACGTTTAAAATCAATAAGCTTTCAGTATTTAGGGATTGTATGAAATTCTTGTACTAAATATCGCTTAAAACTCTTCGTTCGTGCGTGAAATATCCTCTCCACAAACACACACATACACGCGCACGCACACACGCACACGCACACACGCACACGCACACATGCACGTACACACACAAACACGCACAAACGCACACGAACACACGCACACTCACTCATACATACGCACGCACATGCACTCACACACATGCACGCACACGCACATATATGCACACATACCCACACACACGCGCGTTCACACACGCACGCACGCACACACACACACGCACGCACACACACACACACACACACACACAGAGACATTACATCAGAAACGGTCTATTCGACTTCAGAGATGCTTGAAACGTTGCTCTTCCTTCGCAAACTCGAATTCGAATTTTCCATCCTATTGCAATACTCTCCTTATACAATATACTGTATATATAGGGTAAATAAAATTCTATGATGGTCAGGACAGTTATTAGAAGTTTTCGGTGTTATTGTTGTTGAGACCCAGACCGTCCGACCTACCAGAAAGGTGTAAGGTAACTGTTTGGACGGCCCTGAAGTGCCACTCAATTTAAACCGGAACCCAGTGGGGGAGGCATCCACAGGGACCGTACCCTCCTTCCCCTACCACCAACCTCTCGGAAGGACATACGGACCCACATGTTTAACGTGATCGTACTCCGCATGAACACGGCGGCAGTTGTGGCAGCGTGCAAATCCAGCGCGCAAACCACCGGGCTACCGCGCCCAAAATTTGCCAACTGCACGCGGTGTTCCCAGATGGTCACCCAAGTACTAACCGCGCCCGATGCTGCCAGAAGTTTTCGGGGTGTAATGTTCGGGCTCTTAAAGCATTTGATTTATCTCTCTTCTACTTAATAATTCCATATCTTTGAAGAATGGAAAATTGATAAATTTTTATTGATTGTTTCAATCTTGGCGCATAGTCAGAAATGCATATTTTAAGGTCTCCTGCATCTATTTAGACAATATAGATAATTCACTATTCCTGTGTATATATACATATGTATATGTGCGTAAAAAATAGACAGCGGCTTTTTCTTAATCCGACCTCCTAAACTATCAATAGGATTCATAAAATTATTAGTTTAATTAACTGTACATAATTCCATTCGAATCTTTCAATTTCTTTAAAAAATATCTGAAAAGCTCTGACAGATAGACGCACATATATAGTTTAAAATAGTTGATTTCGTATTCAAGCACATTCAAAATATGAGAATCCTGTTTTATCTACGATCACAACACTTTCCCTTTACATATACGATGTATTGCAGGGAAAGTAAAAATCTGATGTGGGTTGTGCATGACTTAAAGGAGTAGTGCATAACTAGGCAGTGCATGACTCATATTCCTTTTCTCTTTCAAAATTCATTAAATTGAGTATAATTTCACAAATTGACACGGAAAATTTTATTTTAAATTACATCCGTTTTACAGTTCTAATGTATCTCCTTTTGTCGTTTAGCAACTTTATTGATTTTGAAACATCGCCACCTCCCGAAAAATAGCTCGTCCTAATGTAGGGGTTCTTGACCATTTTTCCCATGACCCAAAATTAATTCCTGGACTTGGCTACGCAATCCACGAATCTCGTCCGGATAACGCCTACATTCGCGTGTCCCTTGCTTTTCTATTGCAGCTATGGTGCACCGACCTACCCCAAAATCCACGACGACTCACATTTGGGTCACGACCTACGTGTTAAGAACCCCTGTACTAGAGTAGTGGGGTTGGTCTTATTCATTTCATTGACAAAAATTAGTAAAATGGCGAGCATTTAATTAATACATTCCAGCATATTTGGTTTTTTGCTTCAAATTTTGACAAATTTTGTGGACCATTTAGCAAAAAAGATCGTTTCTATTTTTCTGAATTGTATCAAACTAATCAGCACCAGGGCAACCTATAAATAAACGACTTACTAACAAATTTTGTGAAATGGTGTTTAATAGTTTATTAAACTAGAGTAGATACATACATTTCACAGACAAACATGCACACACAAACAGACATACACATAGATGTAACGTTAGGAAGAGTGGATTTGTCCTTTAGAATGTTCGAAATGTTTAGATCAGCTATAAACTAGTCATCCAATTTTTAATCCCATTCCAATACTTTCCCTATACATTACCAAGTATTATAGTAGATATGGAAGAAAAGATATGGAGCAAAAGATATGTAACAAAGTAGATATGGAACAAAAATAGATTACACTCCATTGAAACTTGACCGTTCTTAAAAGCATGGGCATTAAATATCTAAAGTGATAAATGATTTTAGTAAATTTATTATAAATGAGTTCGTAATTTATTTCTGAACCTTTACTCTTTTAATAATGAACTCTCTTTTAATCACGTTAAATAAGAGTAATTAGTTTCGAACCTTTTATGCAGAAGGATTCGCACAAAGAATGTAAAAATAGAACTATTCAAATAAGTACCATTTTTAATTAGAGCCATTTTGTTTTGTCTTTACTTCTTGAACTACTACAAAAGTTTACTGAAAATAAATTCGTTCTACACATTTCTAATGAGCCAATAATAGTTTTCCTAATGGACTTCGGCGTTTAATGAAATATTTAATTGCATAAATGGAAATGGGGATATTTCGAAGTTTCTGAATGCAGGCGTGGTGAAAATACAAAAGATAAATTCCCAAAAATCTCCTGTATTTTAAAAAACTTATCGACAAGAGAAATTGTTAGCTATTTGTAAGTGGATTGTGTGTGGAAAAAAGATTTTATGATTCGGAATATTAAAAAACTGGAATACGCGCCCAGACATCGTAATCCACAGGAGTTATTGACATTGGAGAAAGAATAATTATATCATAATATTTTATTTAAATTTAAATTAATAAAAGATTTAGCATAACCTGAAAATTCAAAATATTTTGTCTAAAGAGCTTCTGCATTCCATTCACTAATCATCTTTGGGAGCAAACTTTTAACTAAAAATGAAGACGGCTTTTCTGATTTGTTTTATTTCTTTAAATGTTTGCATACCATTTCGTACATCAACAAAATGATAACTCCGAAATAATATAAATACAGAAATTTATGCAATACTGCTCATAAAAAAAGTATTTAAATTAAGATAACATTCGGAAACGCTATAAAAAAAACATTCAAGTAAATTGTTGAAAAACGGATAGTAATGAATAAACTGTAAAACGTTTCCTTCGGATTTCTTTGCTGACAAAGAAAATTTAGAAAAGTGAGCTATTTTTATTTAAGCAACACAAAGTTTTCTGTGCAAAGAGAACTCTAAACTAACATTTCTAGAGTTTTAAATACAAAAATTCTTCCGTAGAGGATTTTCTGGGAGCTTCAAAACCCACATGTACTTAAAGGTTTATCTTCTGTTCTTGTGCATATCAAAAACTCTATATGAAAACATGCTTGTATTAGTGACGAATCCGTTCTAAACTTTAACTACCAGGAAAAGAATGTCTCGTGTACATAAAAGAAATACAAAACCTTTGCCGCCTAGGCGGTGAAGTGGATAGCGTCTTCGGCTGCAGTCTTGTGGGCTCGGGTTCAAGTCCCGAATAAGGCATGGATGTTTCTCGAGGATAAAGTCAGTCTTCCGCCTTATGGGTCCTCTTCTGAATGTGAGGCTGCACCCCCTTCGGCCTTCGTCAGTGATGCGTTCTTGTAATAAACTTTGTTCTTTCGTCTTGTGCCATTCTTCGTTGCTTCCTGCGTCACTGGTCCTGAATCGGCTACCCCGAAACAGGAGGTCATCAACAACAACATAACAACAACAACAAAACCTTTAAAGCAATCTAATCAAATTCAGGTAAAGAGCTGGAAACATCAACCAAAGAAACTTTTCCAGCCAACATTAAAAAAAAAATTAGAAAGCATTCTGCTTCCGACGAGAACAGCTTGATTTCCATTTTTTATAGGACATACGGATACATATTTCATAGTGTAAATTTTAATTTATTTGATTACTATTACTGCATTTTTAAAAATAATGAACCCGCACCCCTCTACAAGAAAAGCGTCACGTTACACGTAACGCTGTTATATTTATTCCCTATAACTAATTTTATTAATGCCTGACATATTTGATTGTTCTATTTTCAACAGTACCCAAACACTAGGCATCAGTAAGATTTTTAAGGATAGGACTCTGAAGACAATCAGAGAAACTCTTGATGTATCGCTCAATAGCTTGTGGATGGCAAGAAATTTTAAATTTTATTTCTGGTATTTCTCTACACTTCAAGACTTCCTACATATCTTTATTAGTAGGCTATAAAGCAAAGGTTCGGTTAATAGACATTGATTCAAGTTAATTAAATCATCATGATTTTCATTTTCGCGGTTTAACTTTGGTATCAGGAAGAGCGTCCTTAGAATTTTGCTGTCACTTTTTAATATGCGTCTCATAAATAATTTGTGAATCTGAATAAGACTTTAATTGGCTCTAAGTTTTGCATTTTGTCTCCGGCAGAGGCTAATTTCAAGACTTTTTTCGGCTCGTCAAAGTCTATCAGCGTCATAAAGTAAATAAAAAGGCTTATTTTAAAATATTTGTTTCATCATTTGCTTTCCAGTAAGAGTGTTTCGAAAGCTTAGTATAAACAGCACATCATCGTTTTCTCTGCGTTAAACAATATAATTTTATTCTTTGTGCTTCAAACAATATGATTGAACTCCATGCATCAAACAACTAAATAAAAAAGTTTTTACTGAATAAATAAAAATAATAGATGAAGTTTTTAAACTAAGAAAATAGAGTTTTCCTTTACTTTCATGTTTTAAACAATGTAATGAAGGCTAAATTCGTTGTCATTCTGTAAACAAGAATTAGACCCTGCTTTCGTATTACATAACTAAGCAAAATATATATAAAGATTCTTCACAGTCAGAAAGCTGTAACAGAGATTTAATGTATTTTACAAACAAATACTACACATAAGTCAGTTGATAATTGAATTCAATAAGTATATTATTCTTCGTATAGAATTTTATTATAATTAAATACTATTATTGCCAATCTTGATTATACCTAATTACTCTCAAACATTTTAATTGCTTTTAAACGCATACGATTTTTATTAGCAGTTCATTGTGACCACTATTTCATACATTAATTTTCAATAGCAAATTAATCAACATGCTGTTTTCAATATTACAATACTAAACTATTTACTGTTCCAATTTTAAGCATTGTTAATGAGCATTCCTATTTCACGGGTGTATGCACTGATTTAATATTAATTACCTCCGTTATTTATTCAACTCTTTCAAATGGAATTCATAACTTTCTTCACGTTTCAACAGAGCAGTAACAAAGTAACTTTCATAACACAGGAAATACATTCCTAAAATACATTGTCTTTGGAATTAATTTTAAATAATTGACAGAAAGTGAATTTTTCTTTCAACTGTATAAACGCCGCTTTTCTATTTGCAGAGTTTCAAATGTTCATGCATCACATATGAATATGTAGAAGATACTTAATCAACTTCCAAATGCCTGAAGAATGGCTTGTAGCTTAATTCGACTTTTTCATACCAGAATTTAAGTACCTTGTTTGTTTGTTTTTGCGTACTCAAGAAACCGACCTCAGACAAACGACAGACAGACGGGCATCACTCCAAAATAGTCAAAACGTGTTCAGGAAGTCCTATAATATACATTGGCATCAAAATATCAAAACTAAAAACTTTTATGAAAAAAAAAAATTTTTATACTATATTTTATAACACGAGAAAGTAAAAATCATAATCAAAAGGTAAGCATATGTATCAAATTTATGTAAATAAAATTGAAAATGTATCTTTTCGTCTGTCTCATTATCGTGGGAAAAAGGCTGTACCGAGTCCCATAAAAATTTGCTGGGTAACCTTGGAATGGTTTCATAGTAAATGTAAGCGCCCGTATGTCTGTCCTTCTGTCTATTTGTCTGTCTACTGTCCTTCTGATTGTTTGTTCTCTCACTTTGGGCGTGACCCAATCGTTATATGACCCTTCAAACAAACAAGACCCAATCGTTATTTGAGTCTCCAAACTGGAGTGATCTAATCGTTCCTTGAGCTTTCTTATAATAAATGCAATTCAAAATCCGAAAACATGGCCCGATTCTTATTTGTGCATCTCCATTTTTATAATTATTGAAGCTTTATAAATTAGCGAAATAAAAGTATGGAATAGAAGAGAAAAAATGTGATTCTTTCATCTGGGTTTTTATCGTTTGTCATATATTACTACTATAAACTTACATGTACTTTATGGCAACAGAAAATATTTAATTACTTGTTTTTCTCTGAGTGGCAATATTAGACTATTCGTTACTACCAGCAGCTTCATTTAAAATATTCTACTTATAAAATAGTGGGTGTTTCTACTGAAAGCTTGGTTTAGAATATTATATGCATAAAAGTCAGATATTTATAGTTGTAGATTTCTTTTGTGGGAATTATTATAAAATTTCAAAAAAAAATAAAGATTCACCGCAAATTCATCGCAACTGGCAAAGTTTACCGCAAATTGAGAATTAAGTTTCTTTATATTTCATATTCCGGAGAAAGGACGGATATGAAGATAGCCAAAAATAATATTAAATACACCATTTTTAATCTCTTATATTCACCGTTGATTTAACAGAAAAATAGAAATATACATCAGTTCCAAACTTCTATTATTGAAAACTAATTTATAGATTCCTGCTGAAACCTTTGGAGATAGAAGGAGTGCCGTTGCACGTAATAGAGACCTTTTTTCATGTATTCTGAAAAAAAAATTAGCTAACATGGATTGGCTTAATTAATAATATAT
The DNA here is from genome assembly GCA_951213105.1 of Amaurobius ferox. NCBI lineage: Eukaryota > Metazoa > Arthropoda > Arachnida > Araneae > Amaurobiidae > Amaurobius > Amaurobius ferox. The sequence continues at coordinate 72,484,655 of OX578138.1, read as the reverse complement.
TTGAACTTTCGAATTCAGAATTTTAAAATATTTTCCGCAAAGCATACCATGCGCTATTTATTTTATGACACCATACATTTTTTTTAAATTCTCTCCAACTATTTATTTAAATATTCGTATTTAAATTATTATTCTGCATGTAATCCATATTTCAAAATCCACTTTTACATATAAAAAAATTGCATGTATATAATCACAAAAAATATCATATTTTGACTTTCCTTATATACATAATGTATAAGGAAAGTATTGTGACGGGGACGAGAATTCGAATTCGATTTTTCGACGGGAGAGCACGTTTCAAGCATCCCTGATCCCGAATCGAACATTTTTGAAGTGATATCTGTGTGTGTGTGTTGTGTGTGTGTGTTTGTGTGTGTGTGAAAGTATATGTGTGTGTGTGAAAGTGTGTGTGTGTGAAAGTGTGTGTGTGTGTGTGTGTGTCAGTGATACTTTGGAGACGGTAACTGACGAACAAATGGTCCGATTCAAACGAAATTTCGTACAAAAACCACAATCCATAAACACTGGAAGCCTATTGTTTTTATACGCAATCGAATGTTCAGAACCCTCCTAAATTTTCGAGTGAAATTTTGATAAAATCGTTAAAAAATCAAAACCTCTAATAAAGTTACGCAAATAGACATTTCTTATGTAATTTTTCATTAGAAAACGATTAACATAAATTTTAGAACGCTAACCTGAACCGTTCTTGAGATATTACACATTTTTCAAAAAAAATATCAAAAGGTCATATAAAATAGAAAAAAAAAATATTCCCTATTGAGAAACATACTCACTTTTCATATGTAATGCCATGCGATAAATTGGGTGACATCATTCTCGGGGATCTAGCTTGATCCATTCATAAAAAAAAATACTTTGAGTAATAATTTTTGTATTTGAACGCCAATAGTCATTTATCATTTTTTAAATGTTATTTAATTAAAGAAAAACTCGCCAAATGGATAAAAATGACGCTAAATCAATGAAAATAACGACTAATTGACGACAATTCAAATCTTGGGAAGAGTATAAATATCTACAATAAAAATAATCTATTTTTTTATTGTAAAAGTAGTAAATTCATTGCATTATATAAGGAAAGTCATGTGCTGCCCACATCAGATTTTTATTATTTATTATTATTCCGAATACTGTCTGTATTTAAAAACCCACATTTAAAGTATTAATTAAATAAAATAAGATCGCCTTGTTATTATCACAATAAAATCTTAACTCTAATAATTGTTTTTAGAATCGCAAGATTTTTACCCATATGGCTTTTAATGAGTAAAGCTACTAACTTGAAGTAAATAGCCACAAAATTGAGAAAGTTATACTTTTATTTTTAATGCCCATTCATTTCATAATGCGGCTACTGCTTGCAAGATATGTGGCTACAATTCGTCTGCAATAAGAGCGAAATCATAACATCAACTCCTTTTATATTATCTCCTTATATATATATATTACAACTCCTTTTATATTATTATATATCAACTCCTTTTATATTATTTATAGCAATCTTAAACTACCCAGATTTCTGCTTAAGCAATAATGGCTTTTATACTAAAGCGAATTAATAAATTTTAGAACAATCACTTCGAGTTCTATCGGCGTCTGATCTGAAAACAGGCATCGCATTCTGTGGTTGTACGTATCATTTGGTTGTTGTACACCATCTTAACCGCGATCACACAGATAAATATACAGAAAAACACACAGACAGATATTCCTTTTATTACTTAAGATATTGTAAATATCCTTGCTGCCCCAACCGGAAATCGAACACTGTCACATCCGAACTGGCCAGCCGATGCAAGTTGAGCCGTTGAGCTACTGGGAAGAAATTGCAAGCTCTTATCGTCAAAGCAATATACCGTGGGCACAGTTTATGGATAATTCTATTATCAACTTCGTCAGGCCTTTATTTAGCAATGTTTATACATCCATAAGTGTGCACGTTAGATCCAGTTACAACAAAGTAACCACGCCCGATTGAAGAAAAGTGATTGTATCGCCCCAAGCGGAGAATTTAAATTGCTGGATAGCGTTGTTGACAACGAAGCTAAATAGACGATAAAAGCCAATTAGAAAGATATAGAGCATTGTCTAATCAGTAAGAATCAGCACCAGGAATAAGCGAAATGCGCATCTGGAAGACAGTAAAGAACTGTTAGAAAGTTGTATTATCAGAGACTTTAACACGGTGACACCTGCAATGCTTCTCAAAATTGTCGGTAATATTCTTTCTGGAAATCAGATGTGTATTTCTCTTTCGAGGGGCATTTTGAGCAGAATCTACACTAGATTTCTGTTTATGTAAGCACTGTTTATTGTATGCTTCCTGAATAGGACTGCCATTCATCAATAACCCCAAGGTGTCACATAAATGCCGTAACAGTTGTAACAGTTTTACTGCCGATTCCTTCTCATTAGGGCTGATTAGTAGATCTTTAACTTTGTACAAAATTATACAGTACATCTCAACAACTTTGTACACAATTATTCAATAAGTTTCAACATTGTACAAAATTGTACAGTAGATCTCAGTAATTTTACACAAAATTAAAGAGTAGATCTCAACAACTTTGTACCAAATTATACAGTAGATTTCAACGACTTTGTACGAAACTATACAGTAGATCTCAACAACTTTGTATAAAATTGTACAATAGATTTCAACGACTTTGTAGTAGGTTATAGGGCAGATCTATTAAACTTTGTATAATGTCATAGAGTCATCTTTACAATATCGTAATTGGATGCTTTCGTCTATCTTGCTTTGTTGCCGACTTTGTTACTCTAACTTTTAAAATTCTCTACTAGAGGCGCTGCAATCACCTTTCGATCACATATGCTTACTACAGTTAGACATAACTTTAGACTTATAGTTCCACTTTCCTAATGTTAGACTTCACGTATGCACTCAGGAACCTTTCCTAAAAAAATTATCAACGTGCTTAAGGGCGTTCTTAGGAACCCTATATTGTTTGTACCACTGCTACAAACAAAGCACTTTATTTATTTCTATTTATCTATCCATTAATTTATTTACATTATACTACAGTCAAACTCTTTATACGAGTACCCATGCGTTGTGTTTACTTTGCAATAAAAAGTTATTGAATTCGTTAAAACTTTCAAAATTACTGGAAAATGTTAACCTGATGGAAAGTACACTCTGCAAGTTGCTAACCATGTCAACATCCGAGTTCTGAAATTATAACGTTAGTTTTCTATTATAGCGTCTTTGAGTAATCCTTACGGCAATCGCAAAGGTATGATTTAGCTAATCTTAATGGCTTCTAGTTGGAAGATTAAATTTTATTTCCTTGAAACACTTTGTGCAGAGCGTAAAATTAATAAGGAATTCCAGAAATAAAGTAAATAAGAAGATTATAAAGTTTAAGGACAGTGTATCAGATTTTGAAAGGGAGTAATTGTGCAGTGGATTTAATTCAAGCTAAAAGAGCAAAAAAAAAATCATATTGCAGAGATTACTAAATATAATCTACTTATATATCGCCGAATTCGTATTAAATTGGACGAAATTATGTATGGATGAAATTCGTATTAAATTTAATTTTCCTTATTTTACCTTTCTCATTTTATTCTTATAGTTAAAAATATTTGTACGCATTAGTCGTTTTACTTGTTGTTAGTTCTAAGTTTTGCGCTATCCATTTCATTTGACATGATCGCTATATATTCTCCATTTAAGACAACTAATTGTGTTTTGTCTCTGATTTATAACCACTCACCTATGACTCCCTGAAAAATGTCATAACTCCAGAATCATTCAAGGTAAAACAATCATTTTTACTGTTTTTAAAAGTTATTAGATAGAAATTTGCAGTATATGCAACTTATCTTTATTAAGTCGTCAGCTGCTCAAGGTTCACTCACCTCATCTTGCCTGAGCAAATGCATACTCCTGCTATTTTTTTTTTACGCTTCACTCTTTTTTATATTAAGGTAAAATTTAAAAAAAACTTAAACTAACAAGCACGAACTAGTAACTTTAAAGTAAGTTGTTAAAGTTACAGTTCCGATATGCCAAGGGTTTGTCAGCGCCATAAGTCTGAACTTGTGAACTTCAAGGATGCATTTATCTCACCTTACTTTATCTTACACAACAGTTGATGTACAATGCAATATACAAGGCTTCGTACTGTAAAAATACTGTAATTATGCCATCATTTTACTTTCTCATGCGTAGTATTGAGAAAGTATAATTTTCACGACAATTTCGATTTCAATATTTTGATGTTAATATATGTTTCAAGACCTCCTGAACACGTTTTAACTATTTTTGGAGTGATGTCTGTCTGCCTGTATGCTTGTGATCGATTTCTTGTATACACGATGGCGGCCACAATACTAATGGATTTTCATGAAACTTTATATCCGGCTTTGTTATCAAAAAATCTAGAACTAGATAGAATTTTTTTTTCTAGCGAAAACCTCGAAATTTATTTAAAATTTGATATTTTTTTTAATATGGCAACATAGATTAAATTTGACATAAACATGCATGAAAAAGGTTATTTATAGCTTAATGATCACAAGACTTTAAAGTTTCAATCATTGTTGTGAAAATAACTTAGATACAATTTCAATTTTTTGCTCGTAACGTCATTAGCCCTTCTCGGGGGTGGGGGTGGGGGGTGGGGGCAAGTTACCCCGCTGAGGGGTACATTGCCAATTATGGTGCCAATCCAAAAAATTTTTCCAAGCCCTTTAAAGAGAAGGTAACACACTATAATTGTAATCATTTGCACCCATAATACCTATTTTTCAAAACATTTTTTGTAACATTTGTAAAAACATTGTAAAATTTGACAAACAGAAGTTGTAAAATTGGATTCATTTATGAGAAAGCCGAGTTGAGCCACTCTTAAGTTAATTTACAATGTATCTATTATATGTGCTGTAGGGAAAGCGAAAAAGACTATCATATAGATACTGCTTTGATATTTTAAAATCCAATCTAAATTTCTCCACTCAAAAAACGTATTAAATTTCTAAAAGTAACCATTTATTCCGTTAAAACGTTGAATGTTTCCCAAAAGTTTAAATATTAACTGTATTCACCTCCACCTCGCCGTCACTAACCCTACATTTGTGCCATCCGGGTTCATAAATTATAGCCCATTTGGCGCGTGCTATTGCTGCTTTGGCTAATCTTTATGGCATTCTCAAAGGTAATTTAGATAAGCGGGATGAACTAATTAGTAAAGGACATCAGGGATTAAATTTTAGATCCCTGAATCAGTCCGAGGATAGTAACTTAAAATTCAGCAAATTTTTCAGATTAGGGTTATTAGGTAGATGTATAAAGTTAGTGAGCTCCGTTTTAAAATGACAAAATACTTTAGGAGGGAATTAAGTTTCTAAGCGAGAAATTCACTGTTTATATTAGTTTAACAAACAACGTGAGTTTACTCTACAAAATTGGGCATTCAATTATTGCTTAATATGTATACGTTCTAGTAGAGTGTATATAGTATTATAACCGGGTCAAAAATTCGACTTCAAATTTTTAACTGATTTACTGATGTTAAGCATACTGAACGTGAATTGATTGTTTTTGGTGCCATGTCTATGTGCTTGTATGTAAGTGCTCGTGTATAGAATGTATGTTCATTAGACCAGTGGTCTCCAAGGTATGGATCGCGTACCCCAGGGGGCAATTCTATACGTGGTTTGTACGTCAAGAAAACATAATATTTTCTTTTCATATTTTTTTTCTGAAAACTAGACAGAAAAATATTATTTAAAGAATGACAGATATTAACTTGTATTTTTAAACTACACGATTATGAACACAATAATATTTGATTACAGGAATATCATGAATATTATTTTATTAGAACGCTCGTTTAGAATAGAAAATCTCGCATCTGTATTTACCATCGTGATAAATCTGTATTTACCATAGTGGTACTCAATATAATAAAGTGGTTTTTTTTAATGGAAACGCGGTATAAAAAAGTTGTTTTAAGTGATACGCTTTGTATAAAAGTAATGTTTAGGGTTATGCGATATAAAAAAGTAGTTTTTAGGTGAATACTGTGTAAAAATGTAAAACTTAGTGGTACATGAATAAAAACAGCTTGGAGATCACTGCATTAGACTCTGAACCCAATACTCCATGATCGGAAGGAGTGTTTTAAATGAAATTTGGTACGATTGTCACAATCTATGATTGCTGACACCTTTGTTGATTATAAACGTTGTCAAACATTCCTAAAGCTTCAGATTCCAAATAAATATTTTTAAATCATTAAAAGAATCAGCAAATCAAATCATGTTAAATAAATAATAATTTTATGCGTGATTTATTATACACGAAACTGAATAGCACTCGTTTTAGAGCAAAGACCCTTGCAAGAACCCTTCATTAAAAATTTCACATTCTCCGAATTAACGTATAAATATTAAAACAGCAACAATTACATAATATTAAAACAGCATTAAGAAGATTAAAATAAGTTGATATACTATAATCCAGAGGTCTTCTACCTGGGACCGCCACCTTATTTTGTGCGATCTGCCAAAATAATTTTAAGAAATTATTCTTCTGTAAAAAAGTATATATATATGCTGCTACTATATAAGGACTAGATTTTAAGTTTTACAAAAACTATCCCCTTTCTTTAGCAGCTTTATATGCTACCTTTAGAAAATTTGTGTAAGAGAAATTTTAAATCTAGAATATTTAAAATGCTTGTAGAAAATGAATTAATAGAATTCCTCAAATCTTCTAACTACGGCTGTATGCAATGAAGGGAGTTAACCCACAGCAGTCAAAATATGAATCAAGATATGAAGATCAGAATATGAATAAAGATAATTTTTGGCATAAATAACTCACATGGGACTTTTTGATTAAAAACATTTATATTTGTTATATTTGTAAAAAACATTGCTGTTCTAACCGGAAATCGAACCTCGGATATTCGTACTGGCCAGCCAACGGTCTACCATTGCGCTACTGGGGCGGAATAGCAAGTTCTTATCGTCGAAGTGGACTCTGCAATTTATTTATTCATTTTCACTATTCATTTTATTCATTTCAATTTATTTATTCATTCAAGTTACAGAAAATGACCATATGGTCACACTAGATCAAAAAATCTGATGTGGGCACCACATGACTTTCCTTATATAATGCAATGAATTTACTACTCTTACAGTAAAAAAACTAGAATATTTTTATAGTAGATATTTATATTCTTTCTAAGATATTGAATTTTCGTCAATGAGTCGTCATTTTCATTGATTTTGTGTCATTTTTATCAATTTGACGAGTTTTTCGCTAATTTAGCAACATCTAAAAAAGTCGCCAAGTTGGTTACATTCCACATAGACGAAGAAATAAGTTATTCTTACAGCAAATAAATGACTATTGGCGTTCAAATACAAAAGTATTACTCAAAGTATATTTTCTCACGAATGGAACGAGCTAGATCCACGAGAATGATGTCACCCAATTTATCGCATGATATTACATATGAAAAGTGAACATGTTTCTCAACAGTTAATATATATTTTTTAATTTATGGGATTTTTTGTTAATTTTTTTTAAAAATGTGTAATATCTCGAGAACGATTCATGTTAGCGTTCTAAAATTTATGTCAATCGTTTTCTAATGAAAAATTACATAAGAAATGTCTATTTGCATAACTTTATCAGAGGTTTTGATTTTTTGACGATTTCTTCAAACTTTCCCTCGAAAATTTAGGGGGGTTCTGAACATTCGATTGCGTATAAAAACAATAGGCTTCCAGTGTTTATGGATTGTGATTTTTGTACCAAATTTCGTTCGAATCGGTCCATTCGTTCGTCGGTTATCGTCTCCACAGACCCACTGACACACACACACACACACACACACACACACACATACACACACACACACAGATATCACTTCAAAAATGTTTGATTCGTGATCAGGGATGCTTGAAACGTGCTCTCCCGTCGAAAACTCGAATTCGAATTTTTGGCCCCGTCACAATACTTTCCTTATACATTATGTATATAAGGAAAGTAAAAAGAATCTTTTCGCCTTACAAACACACCATAATTTCGCTGGATATTTCTTTATGGTTCGGAAGGAACAAAATAGAATTCATTTCGAATGAAAATTTAGAATAAATTCAACGCACAATCAATAGTCACATTTTTGGCAGAACAGCCTTCTCCAGTGAATTATTCATCAATTTAATCTAGAACTAGTGTAACTACATTAAAGAGCAGTGGGATCGAATGGAATATTATCTGCCAGACCACTGAGTGAGTGGCAAGCTGCTTTTGCTAACAGAGGGACAACCTAATCCCTTTGCAATAGTTCTGAAACGAGAAAAATACGTATGCACTATGTGTCATCTGAAATTCGAATTTGCAATTTGCATTCCTGGGCATTATTTATATAAAACCCATGAATTTTGTACTGAAATGTCAATGAGCAAAGAAAGAAGAAGCCAACACCATATTTTAGAACAAGATATAAAACTGCTGCGAGTGAAAATAGCATATTCTTCCTTAAAGATGGCGGATATATGCAAAGTACGTGACAAAATTTGTTTCGAGGGATTTTTGATCCCGCTTCATCAGATCAAAACAGTGTCTTTATTTAACAAACAATTCTTAGTGTTTCTTAATTAAAGGCACTGTTTTGACCTGATTTATATATATATATATATATATATATATATATATATATAATAAAAGTTTGAAAATCCGATGAAAGAATAGAGAGAAGTTTCAACTCAAAAACCCCAACATTACAAAATGCCTTACAACTAAAAGTATCACACAGAGATTCATCAATCAAGTGGAAAATAAAAATGCAAGTCTATAGTCATCAAGCTGAAGACAAATAAAAACATCAATGGAAAGGAATCGATAAAATAATATCATATAAAATCCAAGCATGAAAGCTTTACACGTGGACAAGCCCTAGGACTAAAAATGGATTGTCCATTTCGATAAAACTTATCAAGTCCAAGTATTTTATAAAAATGAATACAAAATGCATATTTCTGATAGTGATAGTTTATATCTATAAACACTGATAACTTGAACAACATGCATAAAGATTGAAAAATAATAGGAAACAAGGAAACCTGAAAAACACTACATACGTCTAATCCATTGGAGCCTTGAATAAAGAGATCAATGTTGCCAATCTCAAAAAATAAGAACTTGAGAACTGCTGTTGCCAATCGTGGGAAAGAAATAACATTAATGCGAAAAGGCGATAAAAGGTGACATTCAACAGTAAGAAGTCCAAAAAATTAATGTTATTACTAATAGTGGCATCATTAGTAATTAATTCCAAATTATACGGATAGAAATCTATATCTATGACACAGTTGTCTGTAAAGACCAAACAAATCAGATAATCAACATATCTGTAAATTTTATAATCTGTGGAAGTAAAAGAATTTTCATAATGATAAAGGTATAAATTAGCTAATATACTGCTATTACAGCCACCTTGTGGAACCCCTGAGATTTGTAAGTATAATTTATTACCTTGAAATATATAATTATTGAAAATAACAAAGTGAAGAAGTTTTGGAAATTTGGTAAATATAGTATGACTAGTATGATAAGTAGTATATGCATTATATAGAGCTAAAATTACTACATAAAGATCAGAGATCTTAATATTATTAAAAAGATCTTTAAAATCAAAAGTTTGAAATCCAATTAGTTTACGAAGTGATGTTAATTTATTGTTTAATTCTTTACTATTATTTAGAATAAGGTAGTTATTGCTAGAAAAACGTAAACTATCATTTATTACATTTAAATAATTTAGAAGTAATTTACTCGTAGTAGTAGAGTAAGTATTATGACCACTAGTTACTGTTCTAAATTTAATAGGATTCTTATGAAATTTAGGTATTAGCATGGAAATTTAAGAAATTTATAATTAATATTTAAATCATTACACATATTGATAATTTTCAGTTTAATACTATTAATGGAATGTGAATCAAGTTTAAATAGACTATTGTTATTTAAATAATCTAACAGAAATTGTATATAGAGTATTTTACAGATAATAGCATAATTATTGGAGGCTTTATCAATATAAGTAATAACAAAAGATTTTTGTAAATCATTATTGGAATGTTTTAAATTATCAATATTATATGTAGATCTAGACAATTTAATACTACAAATAGCATTTATAATAAATTTTAATAAAGTGAATTTTCACGTATTAAATGCCTCAAAAGCAGAGCGTATTTAGAAGCTAATTTATAAATATATGTATCAAGGTCAAGCTTGATTGACTTTAAAACTTTAATAGAGTTATAACAGGATGATATATATATATATATAACCTGAATTTTGTAACAAATGACATAATGATTCCTTAACGTTTCGTCTTGCTAAGTCTCCTGTAACGATATGGTCCAAGTGTGGATTTATATAGTCAGCATATTCGTCTACTTTGCAAATACATTCATTATCTACATTTGGCATGGAATCTTTATCAATAGAGAGAGATTGTGAAATTTCATTGTAATTAAAAATAGTTTATATATATATATATATATATATATATATATATATATATATATATATGTATATATATATATATATATATAGTATGTCATATAACAGAATCTACCATAGTACAAACAGTACAAAAACAGTTATCTAGACCAATAAGCGCAATGCAGCTTGAAATAGCCCAGAAAAGTATAATAGTAAAAATTGAAAGATTGGACATGAAGTCAGCCAACAGGTAATACACAAAAGGCCTAGGGGGATTGTGACCCCTAGTTCCCGTTTACAAGTCGACTTTTCCACCAATGGCAACACTCACGGAGCCATGCATACCTGCGGTTAAATTCAGTACAACGTCGAAACAGAAGACGCCCATACGAAGTATATATCAAACGTAAAATGAAAAATTCCCCCAACTTAAGAGCAATATAATTGAAACGACACAAAACTAAACCTACTTAAAATATACGAACTACAAATACAAATACCTTACCTCCATCCAAATCACTCACGTCAATTTTACACGCTTAAATAGTTCCTCGCTGTATCGATGCCATTTTATTTCCTGAAATAAAGGTGTTGCCAAAATCCTTACTGAACGCATCGAAAACTTTACTATGTACCACATTGTAACACTGACAAATAAATATTAAAGGATAATTTTCTGTTATTGCTTCCTTAATAAATATAGAATCATTTTTGATCCTATCCTTTCCATAAGAATGCATTCTTTCACTACGTTTAAAGTGATTAATGACTATATTGCGAAATATCCTGATACTTAAATTAGAATACCAGTTAATTATATAATGTATTCTAAAACTGTACTGTCTTCTTTTATCATAAATAGTATAATACGTTGTCTTGCTAGGTGTTAAATGTATACTTATATCCAGATAGTTGATTGCCTTTGTTTTATCCGAGATATTCTCAATAAGATTCAAGCAAGCAGGATAAAAGGAAAAATCAAATTCATACCCGTCTCCTGTGTTTTCGTATGCTATGAGGATGTCATCAATAAATCGAAAGTACACCATTTCGTTTATAAAGTGATTTCCTTGTTCATAATGGTGCAAATATAGATTTGCTAATAATGTCGAGCACCCTCCACCCATTGGCACGCCTTTAATTTGTTTGTAATATTCAGTACCATTATACAATATATTGTTGTACCATTATACAATAATATGTTGTATAATGGTACTGAATATTACAAACAAATTAAAGGCGTGCCAATGGGTGGAGGGTGCTCGACATTATTAGCAAATCTATATTTGCGCCATTATGAACAAGGAAATCACTTTATAAACGAAATGGTGTACTTTCGATTTATTGATGACATCCTCATAGCATACGAAAACACAGGAGACGGGTATGAATTTGATTTTTCCTTTTACCCTGCTTGCTTGAATCTTATTGAGAATATCTCGGATAAAACAAAGGCAATCATCTATCTGGATATAAGTATACATTTAACACCTAGCAAGACAACGTATTATACTATTTATGATAAAAGAAGACAGTACAGTTTTAGAATACATTATATAATTAACTGGTATTCTAATTTAAGTATCAGGATATTTCGCAATATAGTCATTAATCACTTTAAACGTAGTGAAAGAATGCATTCTTATGGAAAGGATAGGATCAAAAATGATTCTATATTTATTAAGGAAGCAATAACAGAAAATTATCCTTTAATATTTATTTGTCAGTGTTACAATGTGTTACATAGTAAAGTTTTCGATGCGTTCAGTAAGAATTTGGCAACACCTTTATTTCAGGAAATAAAATGGCATCGATACAGCGAGGAACTATTTAAGCGTGTAAAATTGACGTGAGTGATTTGGATGGAGGTAAGGTATTTGTATTTGTAGTTCGTATATTTTAAGTAGGTTTAGTTTTGTGTCGTTTCAATTATATTGCTCTTAAGTTGGGGGATTTTTTCATTTTACGTTTGATATATACTTCGTATGGGCGTCTTCTGTTTCGACGTTGTACTGAATTTAACCGCAGGTAATGCATGGCTCCGTGAGTGTTGCCATTGGTGGAAAAGTCGACTTGTAAACGGGAACTAGGGGTTACAATCCCCCTAGGCCTTTTGTGTATTACCTGTTGGCTGACTTCATGTCCAATCTTTCAATTTTTACTATTATATATATATATATATATATATATATTTATACAGGGTGAGTCAGAACTCTTGGGCCAAACTTTAAGGACTGATAAATCACATCTAAACAAGCAATTTTTGTCATACAAAGCAGGGTCGTAACGCAAGAGGTGAACCGCTAGACGTCGCTGGCATTAAACGCAGTGATGACTGCGTCAGAACTAGCCAGGGTTTAAGCTGATCGCCTGATCTCTCCTGTCTCCACTTTTTCTTATGGGGCCATATGGAAAGTCTCATCTGCAATAGTCCCATCGGCTCCAATGAAGACCTTGTTGCTAGGATTGCTGTTGCTGCCGGCGTTGCCCAAGATATGCCAGGTGTTTTTGCTAACGTGCACCGCTCGCTACGTCGCAGATGTGAAGCCTGCATTACTGCTGGCGGTCGCACTTTTGAGCAGTTTCTGTAACTTTGTCCATGCATTCTGCAATTTCTGTCAGTAAAACGTACTTCGTGTCAACATTTTGTGTTTCCTCTTTTCACGAGAGAGTCATCATTTCCTCATTTCATGAGCTACTACCTAGCGGTTCACCTCTTGCGTTGCGACCCTGCTTTGTATGACAAAAATTGCTTGTTTAGATGTGATTTATCACCCCTTAAAGTTTAGCCCAAGAGTTCTGACTCACGCTGCATGTATATATATATATATATATATATATATATATATATATATATATATATATATATATATATATATATATATATAAACTTTAAAACTTTTAGACTAATGTTTGGAATAATATTACCAATAAGGCAATGTATACCAGTTAAACAATAAAAGAGTATGCGCAAAGCAGCAATTACAATTTTATGCACTATATAAAATACAATGAAAGAATGAACAGTACCAAAAAGTGGCTGTGGGGGGGGTGACCCCCACTCCCCGGTTAAAAGCATGCTTTGAGTGCCACGGCAAACACTCCCGGAAAACCGGCACCGTTCAAAGAAAGTCCTTACGACTATAGGAATTGCCGAAAATATAGACACTGAAATTAAGCAAAAACCAAAAGAAATACCTTATGTGAAACCAATCGAATCCATCTCTCGCCAACACCACCTAAACCACCGATAAATTCTTCTAACTCAACACACAAACACTCTACCCCATTTCTTTCATCACCAGAATAACTTCGAGAACTGAGGAATCTCCCATTATATACTGTATACAGTATACCGTTGCCACAGATTCAACTAAAGATCCGTTATTCTTATTTTGCACTCTTGTATATCGATATTGTAAAAATCCGATGCGATACCATAAAGGAATCCCCTGGGATATCCAACCCTACGGACTTCCCCAAAATGCTTTTTCAAACACGAATATTGATCTTCTGTCTTTGTGTTCAATCTTCTACTTCTGATCAGATAATTTCTAATGAGATTTCGAAACACTCGCTTATTGAGATTAGATGTCCAAGAAACAAGATAATTAATTTCAAATTGGAAATCGTTGCGTTTATCATAGATACGAAAACATGTTTTATGATGTTTACCGTCACTTTTATTGTTAACAATACTAAGATCTAAAAAATTAACGATTCCGTCATCTTTTTTGGTGTTTTCGATTAGAGTTAAACCATTTGGATAAAAACTAAAATCCACCGCGTAATCCTTTTCCTCGCAAGCAGTCAACACATCGTCGACTTATCTTAGGAATATAATTTCATTTAAGATGTGTGTTCCTGATTCATAGCTATGCAAATAGATATCTGCCAATATGGATGAGCAACTACCCCCCATAGGTATACCAAATTGTTGTTTATAAAAATCCATGCCATTATACAAAACGGTTTCGAAAAGAACCATTTGTACCAAGTTTTGATATTTATTGTAATTCAGGAAAGTCTGTAAATCATATTTTTCAAAAGTTATCATTAAAATATCGAAAAGGTCATTTATGTTTATATTGTTAAAAATATCTGAAAAATCGTAACTTTTATAGTAAACTTCATCTGTCACTTTTTCCAGCGGTTTTTTAACTTCAAAACTATTTGATGCAATATGAGCTCCTAAAAATCTACTAAATAAGAGAATAATCTACTAAAAATAATAAGTAAAACTGCTTGATTATTTACTACTTGGTATATTCATTTATTCATTTCAATAAATGATCAATCTCTGGTATATATAATACAAGTAAATAAAAATTATGTAATTAAATCGTACCATATAAATAATCAGCAGTTTAAGCGGGTTATATAAAAAGTGGATGTTTTATTACCATCAATCATTTTATATGAATTTTATATGATGTCAAACAACTTATAAAAATACTCACTTCACAATATTACAAACTTAGCAGCAAACTAGCGCAAGTTATAATATATGGTATGTGTTTGTCTACTAAAAATAATGTAAATAAAACTGCTTGATTATTTAATACTTGGGATATTTAATTATTTATTTCAATAAATGATCAACTTCTGGTATATATAATGCAAGTAAATTAAAATTCTTCAATTATATATATATATATATATATATAAAGCTAATTTAGAACATGAATAATGGCATACCTAGTTCAATAACAGTAAGGAAGTAAAATATTATTCGTAAAAGAGAATTTGAAATAAAATATCTAACAAAAGGAAACCAAAGATACCAGATAATTTAAATTGATCTTAATTTTAAACTAAAAGGTCATTTAATTAATAATACATGGGAATAATTTAGCAGTTTACAAGAGTTATACAAACATACTAAGCACGTGCTACAAAAGAATAACAAAAACTGGAGGCCCAAACTATTAGAATAACAAAATTTTTAAGAAAAGATGCAAATTCAATATGAAATTGGATATAAAATTGCATAAAACCTCTGTAGATGCAGCTTCTCAAGGTTCTTTACATCCACAGAGGTTCTATATATATATATATATATATATATATAACTTCATCAAAATACTTTCAGCATGAAAACTAAATACAGAAAACATTCCCCTCAGCGCCAAGCATCTCAACCAAGTATATTTATATAAAGTAATAATTAAAATGTAATAGAAGGAAAGCAATGTATCAAAAATGGCCAGGGGGGATTGCGATCCCCACTTCCCGGTTAAGCCAGCTTTATGTCATGACGACACTCTTGGAAGCCGATACACTGCCAAAAAGAAAGTACTCAGTACTTAAAACACAAAAGAAATGAAATAAAATGGAAATAAAATAAATAATTACACTAATTATGTAAATTAAATATCCAAAAATATCAAAAATCCCATCAGGACCACAATATTCATAACAAAAACATAATATCAAACACCAAACTAAAAACATTACAAACTAGCCGTGTGCATATTCCACAACCCAAATACAAATGTCACCAAAGCACTCTTTACAAATTTAACGTTTAAACCAGCAAACCACATCATTGCAAACTAATCCATAATAGCTCTATACATCCGTCTGCTCAAACTTCTTATCTACTTCTATTTAAATGCAGATTAAGACTCTCCGTTACGGTTATATTGTAAAACTTGAGTGTAACGTCGTTTAGAAAACGCCTTGGAAATCCCTTTGCAATTGCCTCATTCAGGAAACGATGATCGCAATCATATCGATCTATTTATTTTACAACCATTTAATCTTTTGCTATGTATCAAATAGTTTAATACAATATTGCGGAATACGTTACGATGTAAACATGTATTCCAAAGTGTTATGTAATTTATTTTAAACGTGAAGTCATTACGTTTATTATAAAGTCGAAAGCCCACTGAACCATTTGATTTCTTGTATATATATAGTTAAATCAAGGAAATTTATGCTTTGATCTTGATTACGTTTTGCTTCTGTCAAAGATAAGTTGTCTGGATAAAAGGTGAAATCCAAAATACATCGGCTACCTGTACATGCACACAAAATATCATCCACGTAATGAATATATATTATTTCATTCAAAATATTCGTGCCTTTCTCGTATTTATTTAAATAGATATCGGCGAGTATAGAGGAGCATCCACCTCCCATTGGTATGCCATTTCGCTGTTTGTAAAAATTCGTACCATCATACAAAACTGTTCCAAACAGCACCATATCAACAACACAATTGAAAACATGTCTTTTTTTTCTTTTTTGCATGTCATATTTGTTGAATAATTCCATCAGAATTGTAAATAAATCATTAATATTTATATTGCAGAAAAGGTCATTGAAGTCGTAACTCCTGAATCCTCTGAAATATTTAATAATCCTCTGTTTTTTCAAAACTTCATTACTATTATGAGTAAAATACACTCCATTATATTTAATTTTTAATATCATATCTTTCAAAAGTTTTAACGATTTTTCATTGGCAATAGTCGAATGTGTTTTATAACCATTTGTTACCGGTCGAAATTTAACAGGATTTTTGTGAAATTTAGGCATTAGTGTGATGTATGAGAATCTAATGGAATTCAAATTATAACCCAAACCTTTTTTATATACTATACCCAAAACTATATATATATATATATATATATATATATAGTAAAAAATATTTTAAAAACATATGAACAAGTAAACCAAGACTTAAAAGCAAAGTATTGTAAGGCGCAATGCCGCACTTTGTGGTGGTGTAAATAGTTTCTTTCCAACTTGACCCTTTGTGAATTCTGGCTCGTTTTCCTCTTGGATGTTTCATTACTATTTATCGGAAGGAGAAATGCTTCGGGAATGCAGAGGTACCGGGAGTGTTTGCATGGAATAAAAGCGCTTTAACCGGGAATGGGGGGTCACAATCCCCTAGGCCTTTTTACTGACATTCCTGTAAGTACTCTATAAACTTTCCCCCTCCTTTTACTCGCCCTCCTCTTTTCAATATTTTTCAACGTTTTTCTAATATATATATATATATATATATATATATATATATATATATATATATATATATATATATATATATACTCTCAGACTGTTGTAGTTGTGATAGCAAGGTGTTAACAGATACTGAACATTAAGAAACGCTAGAGCACAGATGCTCTGTGTGGATAAAGCTACTAATAACAAATGCTCTCACTCTTCCGTATGAATCTATATTAAACTGATTAAATGGTTTAAAATCGACAAAAATAATAATTAAAGTGTAGTATAACGACTACTACGCAATACCGGTCCTCATGTCCTTATTGCAAGTCAAGCAAACAAAATCCGTCATGGAAAAATAAGAAAATCATAATAAGCCCAAATCTCGAAAGCTATTCCAAAGTTAATATTTAATCTTTAGGAAAAGAGTTTTAACTCTTTTCTATTACAAAACAACAATTTATTTATGTAAACTTAGAAAGGAAATAATCTCTAACCTCAGCTTAATGATAAATATTAAAGAAATTTAATGGAACAGATTTCGAGATTTTATTTTTGTACAATGCTTAGAACAAAGAAATATTTCCCTTTCCTGTACTTTACGAGAATGTTTGTACTGTGGAAACAAAACTTTGGATTATTTGTTTTACGCATCTATTGTCTTTATTCTTCCTGTGGGATGAACAACGTATTTGATTCGCTAAAAGAAAAGGTTTCACGCATCTATTTCAAACTCTAGATCGCATTTTTTTTTTTACTCAGTGAAAAAGAACCAATACATTAGATACATTATCCAAAGAACATAAATACTTGAAATAAATCGAACCAGTTGATAGCAACCCAAGTGGAAAATTGCGGGTTAAAAATTTCGATATACTTTTATTTCACTTCGATTTGATTGAGCCAGTGGAAATCTCATTATTGGATTCTGGGCCAGAACTGTAGGAATCTTAACTCAAAGCTTCTGAGATCATCGAAAATCTAGAAAATGATAAATCTTATAGATATTTTGAAAAATTAAATGGAAACTATATTTTTTTTCACAGATCGAAATTGATTAGGCCAGGATAATTATTTAGATTTTATTTGAAACACTCTTTGATAAAATAGAATTTTATGTGTACTTTTTTAAACAGCAATTGTCTAAAGTTAGTTAAATCCTATCAATATACAAATTTGGAATGCTCTAAAAGGAAATATATGTGAACAAAAATTATAGTTAATTGTCTTATATAAGTGACGTATGTGTATGTTAAACAATCTGCCCTATATAATAATTTCATTGTTGTGCTTATTGATAATTTGATTTAACAAAAGGGGTGTAAATAAAATGAATTGCGTCGATGTATATGTAAGCAATAGATATATAGTAGAAATATAGATATATCGACGAAAACAGCTTGCAATGTCGTCCCAATGGCTCAACTGTAGAGCGTCGGCTGGCCAGTTTGGAGAACCAGGGTTAAATTCCCGGTTGAGGCAACAAGACGCTTACAATTCCGCCCGAACAAATCAACCCTGTAGGTCAGTAAAAAATGTCGGAAGTCTGAAAGTGACCCTAGTACGACAAGTACGAATTCAGTGGACTCTGGAAGATTGAGTGCGGATTTTAAATTGAGAGGATAACGACCACGCAGGATACTTACCTGGGTAGAAGTAGCAGAAGCAGTAGGCAGACCTAAGATAAAAGTAGCACGAAGTGGTCAGTCAGATTATCAGTTTCCCGCCAATCCTACATTAGAAGGTGTAGAATGCAGAGTAATACGCAGGTAACTAACTAGGGTAAAAATAGTAGTAGTAGGAAGCTAAACTAAGGTAAAAATAGCAAAAGGTGGTTAGTCAAATTGTCAGTGGCCCGCCAACCTGACAGGGGGTGGAGAATGTAGAGTCCACTTCGATGATAAGAACTTGCAATTTCGTCCCAGTAGCTCAACGGTAGAGCGTCGGCTGGCCAGTTCGGAGATCCAGGGTTCGACTTCCGATTCGGGCAGCAAGCCTCATACAAAAGACGGATATGCTGTTAGTCGTACAATAAATGTAACTAGCACAAGCTTCTAATTTTGTTCTATAGCACCTAATGACTAATCTTTGTCGGAAATTCTGCTCAAAAACAGCATAAATCCTCTGGGAAACAACACTATTCATGAATATTTCAATACTACACTGCTACTTCCATTTTTTTTACACTGTGATGACGTGTTTCTGGTTACAAGTGGAGATTTCTGGCTTGGAGCTTGAACTCTAAAGAAAACTCTGTGAGATTCTAAATGTATTTTCTGAAGGGTTGTTGTGGCGGCGCGGCAAAAAAATATTTTCCATAAAACAAATCAGAAGAACGTGACTTGAATTTATATCCCATGTTCGATCCTTGTGTATGTCCATGCGTTTCAATTTAAACGCATTTTGTTGGAATATGTGTTATTATCCAAATATCAGGTTATGATTTGTAACACAATAGAAATGCGTAATGGTAATTTTAGCAAGATTTTGGAATTTCAGTTTTGGAGAACCTACACTAAACCTTATTCGGGGGCCCTCATAATGTCATTGATGATATATTTTGCCATAATATTGTTCTTAACTTGAAAAATATGTACCTCAGTATCTGTCTTAGATACAGATACAACTTAGATAATGACCGATTTGGATTCAGCATCAAATTCTGGAAGAATTTCCATTTCTGGTTCTTTGTTTTCTATTTCCAGTTGAAATTTTTTCATTTTATTTGAAGCATCTATTTCTCAATATTGGCTAAATATAGAGCTTAGATTAAAGCTGATGTGGATTCCGCCTCGAATTCTGGAGGATGTAAGGTGAAGAAGAATTTTCACACTTCCTATTTCTTTCTCACTTCCGGAGGTCAAAAATATTAATTGAAATATTTCTTCGGATTACCTATACATAGAGCTTAGGTAATGTCTGATTTGAATTCACCATAAAATTCCTCAAAAAGTAGGATATTCACTAAATATATCAATTTCCGGTTTTTTTCACTTCCGGTTCAAAAATTTTCCTTTAAATATCTATTTCTCGGGATGTGCTATAGATATAGCTTTATTAATAATTGATATACATGGATTCAACATCGAATTTCAAAGGGGGTGTGGGGATGCTTATGATTCCATCAATTCTAAGGATTTCCATTTGCAGGTCTGGGGAGCGATAAGCCCAAAGGTATACCAATTCAGAAAGTTTCTCTCACATCACACGCCAAACGTCGTTTTATCGCCAGTTCTGGTACACTATTTTTGCAACTCCTGCAAGCGGAGAGAAGCGGAATTCCTCAAGCGGAGAGAAAGACGATTGTTTTTAATCCGCGATATTGTTCACGGAGACAGATTAGATACATTTGTATCCCATTATTTAAATCATGTTTTATGCACATTTTGGTTTTAAAGTAATACTATGAAAATACATGTATTTAAGAACTTTTTGTACTGCACGCAGATTGTTTGCAATGAGTGTAAGAAATGTTCCACCCACATATATAATTTATTATTTGAATAAAACGTTTATATGCGAGATTTTGGAGTAAATATATTCGTAGGATCCGTATGTTGTTCAATACTTATATTGTACAACAATCAGTGACGAAAATTGAAGATTATTTAAAAGGAGGGAATATTTGTCATTTTAAAAATGCAGAATTTGTGACATTTTAAGGAAATTTGCTTGACATTTTCGGTTTGTGGGAGCAATAAATATTACTTTTCTGACATACCTAATATAATGCATCGTATTTCAAGGTAGACTTTTCAAAGTTTTTCGGAACCCTTGGGATTCCGCGACGTGATAGTTTCATGCAAATTGTCTTAAATTTAAAAACGTGTAAAATTTTGATGCATAATTTGGACAACAGGTGATATTTCTTATTTTGGGGTTCCACCATCAAATTAAATTTCAAAAGGGTTTCGTGACAAAATGAATTTGAAAAATACTGATATAATGTATAGGGAAAGTATTATGACGAGGTTGAAAACTCGAATTCTGCTTTGTGTTTTCGACGGTAGAGCTTGTTTCAAACATCCCTGAAATCGAATCGAACGTTTTTAAAGTGGTATCTGTGTGTGCATGTATATTAATGTATGTAGTATGTGCATGTATATTAGTGTGTGTATGTGTATTAGTGTGTGTGCATGTATATTAGTGTGTGCGTCCTTGAGTCAGTAGATGCGATATCTAACGAACGGATGGAACGTTTCAAACAAAAAAAATTCGATTATTACAATCAGTGAATACTGGAAGACTATTGATTTTATAAGCAATCGAATATTTGGAAACCAGCTCCAAACTTTCGAATGAAATTTTGAAAAACATCATAAAAAATCAGAACCTTTAATATTGTTACATAAAATATCATTTTTTATTTAATTTTTTATTAGAAAATAAATGACATAAACTTTGGTATAATAGCATGAACCATTCTTGATATATTGTACGTTTTTCAAATAAATTTTAGAAAATACATGAAATTAAAACAGTACTAACTACCGTAATATGTTTCCATTCCATGTACAATATTATGTGACAACGGTGTTAGCATCATTCTAGTAGGTTTTATTCACGAGACACTGTTTCACAATAATTTTGTATTTTGACATCAAACAATTCGTCAAATGTAATTTATTAGTTTGTCTGTCTGTCTGTAATGCTTGTCGATAAATTAACAAAATATCGTCAACTTGACATTTTATTTAAAATGTTTCCAAATTGGCAAAAATGACATTAAATTAATAAAAATGATATCAAATTGATGAATATTCTTGAAAAATGAAGTTTAATTTATTTGATAATTCCTATCATTTTGGGGAAATTAATACTCTTGATTTAAGAGATATTGAGTGACCTCAAGGTACAAGGGTAAAACGAAAACACATTCTTGCACAAAACATAGATAAAAACTTACCCCATCCAAAAAATTAATAATGCAGGTTGCAAACAAAAGTAATAGTCTAAATTTTGGTGAGCAATTTAACAAAGTGTCTGTCTGGAAATTTAATTTGCTAGAAAATATGTTAATGCCTAAACGGAATATGCTGCAGAGCCTTAGTTAAAAAAATTTTAATGAATTTATACTTTTAAATTGTTTTAATTTTATATATTTTATTATTAAATAAAATAATTTTAAATGTTATTAGAAAATAAATAAAAATATTTCCTAATTTAAATATGGTAAACAAATGTTAAAATTAAATGCACTTTACATTTTAAAATTCTCTGGCTAATTACATTTCCAGCAAGTTACGTATGTTGTTGTTGTTGAGACCCAGACCATCCGACCCACCAGAAAGGTGTAAGGTAACTGTTTGGATAGCCAGAAAGTGCCACCCAATTTAGACCAAAACCCAGGGGAGGAGGCATAAACAGGGACCGTACCCTCCTTCCCTACCACCAACCTCTCGGAAGGACTTACGGACTCACATGTTTAACGTGATCGTATATCGCGTGAACACGGCAGCAGTTTTGGTAGTGACGGGAATCGAACCCGGGCCTACCGAGTGCAATTCCCATGCGCTAACCACTCGGCTACCGCGCCGCAGCAAGTCACGTATGTGTAATCGTTCATTCAAATTAGTAATGTATTATATTTATGCCGTAGAATGTAGGATCTCATTAATTTGACATTTATGGATTTTTTTTGTGAATATATATATATATATATATAATAAAAAAAGTTTGAAAGCCAATGAAAGAAAAGTGAGAAGCTGTAACTCGGAAAACCTAACTTTCTAACAAACTTACAAAATAAAGGTATAAATCAGCATATATATATATATATATACATATATATATATATATATATTATCATTATTATTAAATAGGTAACATGAAAATATTGTAGGCTCATTTTTAATCATTTATAACAAAGAAATAAGCTATAAAAAAACTGAAACCACAATATTTTCAATTGGATTTAAATTCTGGAAAATTATGACTGAAAAATGACAAAAAATATAACAAAGTTAACTAGATATTGGATTAAAATGTTTGGGGATAAAATCCGTCATCAATATTTACTCTGTCAGCATAACAAATTTAAAGATAAATATTTCACCATATATACTATTACTGATTTTTATATTCAATATAACTTAAAACTATTTAATGCATTATCATCACTGTACACCTTTAATTTATTTAGATAAGCATGGGCCATATATTTCTGAGACAGTTAATAAATATTTCAAAAGTAAACATTACTTGTTCACATACATATATGCTGTGTTTAGCAATTCTTTTTATAACAGTTTTTATGGATATATATATATACTTTCAGTAACAGTATTTATTTATGAACAAACTATGGAAAATACTTGTCAAATGTGTTAAAGACAATGTTAAAAAATACTATTTTTTGTAATTGTGGAATATGCAATTTATTATAAGAGAAAAAAAAAATAAAGATTGGATTTTGGTTTCCCAAATTTTCAGCATTTTTATTTTTTCCCTAAAGGAGATGCAAGTTCCAAATAAAGCTTTAAACTATGTTAGTTTTATTTAGCATTTTGCTAAAAGAAATCTTATTTTGCTAATACATGTTCTAACATTAAGCAACAGGTTTCCGGTTTTCCCTAATTGTAATTTTGTACCAAATTTCGTTCGAATCGCTTTATTCGTTCGTGAGATATCATCTCCACAGATTTACTGACACATTCACGCACTCACTAATTTTTCTAATTTTTTTTTCTCTAATTTTTATTTTATACTAAATTTCATTCGAATCGCTTTATTCGTTCGGGAGATATCATCTCCACAGACTTACCAACACACACTCGTACGCACACACATCAAACACATACATGCATGACTTTAAAAACGTCTGATTCGTGGTCAAGGTTGCTTGAAAGGTGCTCTCCCGACAAAAACTGGAATTCAAACTTTCGCCCATATATATGAAAGTAAAAATCAATCCATTGCCGTAGAGCTATAACTTTAACAAAGTATTCAGTTATGACTTGAACGTAAATGAGAAGTCTTTCATGCATTAAATTAATCAAATCCGAAGTATATTGAATCATTCATTCACATTTTTTTGCACTTGTACCCGCGCCCACCCTCCTCCACGTTATAGAAGAGGAGAAATATCACGTGTTTTGCTCCGAAATAACCTTGAGAAGGAATGTCTCTCCGCTCTTCACGTGATACATTTGGCGATCGCTCCGAAAGCCAGCCAATATCCGCGTGTAATGGTGAGCGGAGGGGCTGGCTCGTCACCTCCGAAAGCAGAGGCCGGAGCACTAATTTTTGACGTCTTGGCTTGTAGGCCCACTGCGAGTAGGTCTTCCAGATCGCGATCGAAGCTTTTGCTATTTGTTTCCCTTTTAATTCTCTGTTCGATGTAAAGGAATCATAATTTATCAGTAAATCAAATAATATTCATGAAATTTGGAAGTATTTTCGATAATGTTCATTAAAATGGGTGATTTAAAATATTAATATTGCTGTACATTTCCTTAAAATAAAATATTTATAATGACTCAGATTCATTCTGGGAGCAAAGATGAAAGGATTCCATTCAGTTAGTGTTTTAATAAAAGTTTGAAAAAGAACCCTGTATATTTATTGCTTAATCAGGCATTTTATTTGAATAATTCTTCAGTACATTCAGCTAAAGTATGCGTGCTTACAGATAAAGTATGCAGAAACTAAAATGATTACTGAATACTATATCTTTAAATATCATAAGATAATCATTAAAAAGAAACTCAGAATTTAACTTTTAATATGCTTACGTGTTTATTTATTTTTATTTCATTTTATTTTATTCATTTTTTGTTGTTATAAATTGTAAAATGATTTAGAATTAAGATAAAATACTAGTTGAATGTCATTCATTAACCTATGCACTATAAATTGTAGAAGTTCAGGTTTTCTAATATAGCACATCT
This sequence comes from Amaurobius ferox, assembly GCA_951213105.1. NCBI lineage: Eukaryota > Metazoa > Arthropoda > Arachnida > Araneae > Amaurobiidae > Amaurobius > Amaurobius ferox. The sequence goes on along the minus strand of OX578138.1, from coordinate 72,459,275 downwards.
TATATTCCCTTTTTTACTACCAGACATTAACAAATTGAATAACTCGCTACATAAAAAATAAAATGTACCCAACCTAAACACAAATGACTTCCTAACATATTCTTCTAAAATTTCAGCATGCCATAACAAATAATAAAAAATATACGTGCAATATATTAAGATACTATATCTTTTATATGCAATTACTTACTTATCAAACAGTTAAAATATGTTATTTGATGTGTGAAATATTCCATTTTACATTATTTTACTTTCATAACTTTAGTGTAGCATTTTTATTGCTACGATTTCTTACTATTGACAATATCTTAAAAAGAGAATGACATTTTTTTATCTATATAAATAAAATTGAAAATACATGTATCTGTCTGTGTGTTTATCTATCTCATCATCACGGTAGAACTGCTGCATCGAATTTCATGAACATTCTGTGGGTAGCTTTGAAATAGCCCTACTTAAAATTTAGTCCATGTTTCGAGTTTCTAGGACCAGGGATTGTCGAGATATGAATAAAAATCCCACAATTAAACCTTCCATAAAAATAGAATTATGCAGATGATATATTTTCCACAAATTTATTAAGAAAATTATATCATGATGCTTAGCAACGCAATTAAATCAAATGTGTTTATTAGGCAGACGATTATTAAATTTTTTAAGATTTAAATAATAAAGAAATCAATATAAAACAAAATTTTATAACCATTTTTATACAATTTTAGCGCTTTTATTAACACTTTACAACAAAGTTGAAAAGTGTTTATGACTTTGTTCATTCTGTCTGTCTGTCTGTCTGTCTGTCTGTCTGTCTGTCTGTCTGTCTGTCCGTTAGCACGATAACTGCCGTAAAAATGAGTTTATCAAAATGAAATTTTAGTATGTTGTTCAGACGGTCTGTAGGACCTATGGGAATATAAATAAATAATATCACCCAATTAGTTTTTTATTGAACCCGGGTTGAAAAAATGAAATACATTGAACCCTATGGGACCTAATTTTTCAAACATTTTTTAAGTAAATTTAAAATTCACGAATTGCTTCGAAATTTTTAGGAAATATTCACATTATCCCATAGAATATATAAAAAAAAATTCAGTAAAATATGTCAAGTATTTTTTAATTAAAAAAATTATTTAATATAGGGAAAAAAACAAATTCAATTAAATTCTGACTTTGGGATATCTTCCAGAAAGAAAAGAGAGAGATATTATATAATAAATATCTCTCCATTTGTTTAAACGTTTTGCATATGGGAGTGGCTTCATATTTTAAAATAAATTTGGTAGATAACAATTTTTCATTTTTTTTAAATTTTATATAACTCTTCTTGATAAATTTAATTGATGGCATTTTAAATGCACTTTCCTACGTCCTAGAGAGTTAAAATTTGGTACACAGCTTAAATTTGTTGAACATTTTATTCGACAAAAATTTGATGGATCTTTAAATATAGATCATACATTTTTTTCGAAATGGCCTGAAAATAATCCCCGTTCACTTCTATAAATCATTGGTGTAATATTGTTAAAAATTCTTATGTGGACAGCACATGTCTCTGCAGACTCATATTCGTTCTCTTTATTTGTTCAATGATAATTTGAGTTTATCTGCACAACATAAGTATTTTAAATGACATTGAATTTACACGTTAAACTTAAATTTGGTTCTCATTTGATAGCTGGACTTATTGTCAAAGGTGGCGTAGCGAAAACGCGAAAAAACTAGAATATCTCAAGAACGGCTAGTCCTAGAGTAATGGGGTTAGTCTTATTCTTTTTGTTGTCAAAAATCACATATAAAATAGGAATTTAATTGATATAATTGAGCACACGTAGTCTTTTATTTTTATATATAACGATTTTTGCTGGCCATTTCGCAAAAATAGCCCGTTCCTTTTTCCCGAATCGTAGTAGAATAACCTACAAATGATTTATATACAGAATTTTGTTAAATTTGGTATATAAATCACTTGTAGGTTATTGAAATATTATACTCCAAATTTTGTTAAATTTGGTTCATTAGTTTTTAGCTAGAGTGGATAAAGGCAATTTCTGCGGCCATTTCGCAAAGAAGGCAGATTCTTTTATTACGAATTGTACTATAATCTAATGAACATCAGGATTTCCCACAAAAAACATACCTACCAAATTGTATGAAATTCGGTCCATTAGTTTTTCAATTAGAGTGGATGTAATATCCACACAGACACACAGAAACATACACAGATACACCCTTACACACACAGACGTCTTCCTAAAAGTAGTTTTTTCGTGTTCTAGAAGTCCCAAAGCATGTAGATCCTTTGAAAATTCGAGTTCCGATCTTCGGCACGATTCCAATACTTTGAGTACATAGACATACACATATATATTATCTGTGTATTATCTGTGTATCTAAATTCCGTGCCTATGCAATTACAATAGTTGTGATTTTAAATGATCCCTAAACTTTTATTATTTCTTCAAGGAAGCCTAATTTTAACATATGCAGAATGCAAATATCTCAAGCGATTGTAAGATGAATTACATAAGAATTGCTGAATTTTTTTCACACAAAATTATTTAGCTCTGGAGTCTGGAATACAAGTTATATGAATGAAATATTCATTGATTTTGCATAAAGAATCAGATGATTTATATTTCGATACAGTTTTAAATATTTAAGTATAATAAATTACTGTAGTACTGTGATAATGTAAAAGATATTACCACTGAATGAATCACATTTTAGAAATTTTTAAATGAAATTACATTTCAGTTGGAAAGTGTTTCATAATCAATGCTTATGCATGATTGATCTTTCTTGTTTTAGTTTATATTGATCCAATTTCATATATATTTTATAATTTGTTTTCAAACGAGAATGTTTTATTCAGATCTGCTTGAAGATAATTTTGTATAGAAAACACAGAAAGGAGAATTAAATGAAATATTTTAATAGAATGTTTTGAGTAAGAATGTCATTTAGAATACTGCAGGAATTTGCACATATATTAAATCATGGGCAATGTCGGGTATATCTGCTATTAACAGTATACATAAAATTGTATGTTGTACATCTATCTGGCTGTTTATTATCTCAGCACGGTAGAGATCGCCTATTTTCATTTCATTAGAATTATTATAAAATTTCAAAAATTGAGACTCTAAATATTAAAACTTCACATCAAATTCTGAATTTTAGGTTTCTTGTATTATATGGTCAGTATGAAGAACGGACATGCTGCTAGTCTATTATAAAATATTACACAACTAACATTATTAAAGTAATTTTAAAATATTTGCAGGAGACTGTATAATTTATGTATAATGACACATGTATAATAGCTGTATAATGACACAAGCTAACTTGATAAAATATACATTTTAAACATTGAATGATTTTAAATACTTTACAATTACTTAGCAAAGCTTAATTTTACAAGTACCTGGGCAGTTCTTAATTAATATGACAACAATAAAATTTTAAAACAAACTAAGAAAACTCTAAAAGGTTTGTTGACGTTATAATTAGCAACAAAACAATTTAGAATCCAGTTAGCGTTAATTGAATAGCAATAATTTGATTGCCATATATTTAAAATTCTATATAATTTTAAATGACATGATAATAAGCAAAAAATGGTAAGCACTTACTTCTAAATAGCATTTTTCGTTTTTCACATTACGGTAATAAGGTAACTAGTAATCCAATGTTATAAGGTATGTAGTCGAAGGTATGCTGGTCAAAATGTTTATTAAATGATGAACTAACATATAAGACATTCAAAAATACGATAAAAAGACCGTTATGCATCCACACGCGCGAGCCCACGTACTGCACTGCACATACGATACTTCTTTGTGTGGGCTACTCTACTAGGGGAGAACTTTCCAGAAAAGTTGAGACGGAGGAATTCGAATTCGAAGGCCAGAATTGGGCCTACAGCTAATACGTCACGAGGTACAGGGGGGGAAAGTAGTTCGGCCTTTTCTACCGGGGGTGACGGCTGGCTTGGTATACACACTGGCCGCTCGCGTCTGGGGATGACACTTCAGGAAATTTGTCTAACTGTACGAAATGCAGAAGAATGCAAAAGAGATTAAAACTGGTTAATAGTTACTATAAAAAACGAAGTCTAGACACCATTTGTCATCATATAAAGTTAATATTATAAATTTCTTGTTTTATTTATGATGACATAAATTTTATTCAGTACTGATACTACGTATTTCAGTAATATCATCATGTTAAGTTATTTTGGTCGCATGTGAAACCTAGCTCCGCTCGTTTATTTTTCTTCGCTCCTGATTACTTTGAGTTTTCAGACATTCTTATGTCGAAGTTAGGCATATAGTAAAATCTAGTAACTTTGAATGCTAGAACATATTGAGCTATTGAAATTGAATTTAGCGCTCTCTCCAACATTTTCCATCACTTACAACAAATACTGTCCTAAAGATATAAAAGACTTTATTACCTACTAATAGTTTATTCTAATTAAAAGCGTAAAAATCCCCATCTTTTTACAGAGCTGAGGCACTTTTCATAAAATTGTGCACTAAATTTTAAGAAACTATGGAATTGCAATTATATGACGAGGAGCAATATTGAAGAAATAAACACCTCTTTCAAGAACCTTGTATCAGGCAAATTTCAATATACATTAATAAAACTTAAGGAGTTCCGGCAATTAATTAAACTTATATCTATTAATCACCTGATGGAATAGGTTAGTCAAAAAATAAACCCGATTAATAAGTAAAATACACTTTGTTCGAAGGATAAGAAAAATTGTAGAGCTAATAACGTAGCATAGCAACGTACATAAACAACGTAAATAAGCACAAATAACACAAATAATTCACCAAGGGGATCCGGTGTATCCTTGAAACAGCTGTATGCTGCTTTATTGTGTTTTTTGTGCTTATTTACGCTGCTCTAGTTTTTCCTAAAGAACCCGATAATTCCAGGAAAATAAAATCAATGAGCTACATAGTTTTCTCTTCACTACCAAAATCTTCATTTGTACAGAAAGTATAACCAGCATAAATTTAGAACTCTTAATATTCAATAAGACATCGTTTCAAATCGCCAAGATATCTATGTTTCGTTATAAATACTATTCGAAATGAACATTATCTCTTAATGCAACAACTGAACATGTACATAATACAAAAGAACTATTTTCTTTCCTGAAACTTATTCAAAATTATGTTCCCATACCACAGGCTTATTAAATCCCAACGTATTCCAATCACTCTCAATATAGACTAAAGTATTTCATTACATTCGTCAACAGGTGCCTTAACATTAAGGTGCGTGTCAGAGGACCAACCAAGTTCTGTTCACAAATACAACGTACAATGTTGAAGTTTCTGAGGGACACCTTTTGGTTGTTTAGTTGATATTTATTCTCACTTGTCTGGAACAAGGCCAGATCAAGTTCCTAAAACAAAAGTCCATTGTAAAAAGAGTGAGAATTCAGCTTCTGTTAGTACAAAGGCATCAAGTATATCATGGTTGAAGTCTTTTTTTTTCTAATGGCCAGACATTTGATTCATCATTCGCCTATACACCGGCCATAACCGTGAACCTTTTAGCCGTCACATGACACTGCCCCAGCGCACCAGTGGGGGCAGGAACACATCACGCCCAACGACACAACATCCATGCCTGAAGGTGGGACACGAACCCACAACCCGGCGGCCGAACGATGGCCAGGAAATGCTTGCCTTGACCGTTCGGCCACCGCATCGCTGGTTGAAGTCTGACACCACCCAATTTAAACTAAAACCCAGCGAGTATGGCATCCTCAGGAAATCGTACCCTCCTTCTCCCGCCATCAACCTCTCGAAAAGACTTCCTGACTCACAATTTCAACGTACTGATACTCTGTGTAGAAATGGAGATTGTTTGGAGTAGCTCCAGAAACCGAACTTGGGTCCTTCGATCGCAATTCCCGTGCACTAGCCACTGGTCTATCTCTCACCGAAAGGGCATCTTTTTCATGAGCCCCTAATGGCTTTATCAGCTCTTGGTTCTCAGAAAGTAAAAGGAGTAGAATTATGATTTTTAAATTTTCTGACAGGTAGGCGTGATGAAACAAGACGTTATAACTATGGTATATGTTGCCCCAGACACATTTTTGTATCAATGCAGCAAAGATAGTACATTCTGTTTTTTTATGAAATTTCCACTTTTACACCTAAAATCTAAAGCAGACTAATTAAGTTAGAAATTCAACATTTGGCATATTGAGTGTTTCACTGCTTCTCTTGAGGAAAAATACACAAATTTTTCATTTATCCAATTTTAAATACCCGTAATGATTGTTCGAAATCTCGCAAATAGCGTATTTATCAGGGTTTTTTTCTCAAATGGGGTTACTGAAATCAAAATTTTACAGAAAATCTGCTTAAGATGCACATTTAAGATACAAAGAATGCTGAACTGAGTGTCTTGTAGATATCTGTAGAGGAAATATAATAAAATTTTCAATTTTCAGTTTTTAAGGAAACGTAAAGACTGTTCAAAAACTCGCAATTGATGTATTTATCAAATTTTTTTCCATAAAAAAGGTAATTTATAACCAAAATTCTACAAGAAATCAGTTGAAATTCTATATGATGAGTGTCCTGTCACAATCATTAAAAATTAATTAGAGTGTGGCCCAACTCGACTTTACAGAATTCATTCTTGTTTTCAAATTTTACAAGACTTTTTTTTTTTTAAATTGGTATCGTGGACCAAAATGATTTCAACTATAGCCTGTTACTAACTTTAACGGGACTTAAAAAAATCTTCGATTGATACCATGCTTGGATCAATAAAAAGATCCGGAAAAGTGATTTCATTTCAGTTCCCTTATCTCCCACTTGGCATATTTCAACCCCGGCACATTTTGACCCCAGTAAATAATGAGTATTCTACAAAAATGTAAATAATACAACTAAATTTTTAATAATTCAAATTTATTTTGTTTTGATAGAATAAATGCACATTATTATTGTATAAAACTCGAAGTTGTATGCAATGCATCCAAAAAGTCAATCATACAAAGATTTCGAAAATCTTGGACTATTGCTTTGATTTAACAGACATTGCAGCATTTTTCTTGTTTCTTTTATTGCCTGAATTGCCATCAACTAGTTGTGTAATTTCGAAATTGTGCATCCCTTGTTTCTTTAAAGTAATCAGTGAATCGTTATATATATATATATATATATATATATATATATATATATACAGTATGTTCAGAAAGTTCGGGAACGGCGCAATATCTCGAGAAATGCACTTCGAATCAAAAAATAAAAAAACACATATTCAATATTTTTATAAAAGCTATCCAATGATACCAAAATTGACCCCTCCCCCCCTCCTGGGGGTAGGGGTGGAGCAACTTTGAAATTTTCAATGGGAACCCCCACTTTTTTATTGCAGATTTGGATTTCCAGAAAAAATTACATACATTTGATCTACGATTTTTGATTTTTACTCCCACAAACTGCGCTATAATCGAGAAAAACAGAAGTGGGGCACAAACGTTTAAAAGTTACAGAAAAAAGCACCCTGATCATGAGAGGCAAGGGGAGTTACAGAAAAAAGCACCTTGATCATGAGAGGCAAGGGGAGTTACAGAAAAAAGCACCCTGATCATGAGAGGCCAGGAGACTCATGTTAATCAAGCACCCCGAAGGGAACAAAAAACTACTACGTCCACATCGTTGTTCCTGGGTAGTGCTAAATGTAGTTGCCGTTTTCTAAACTGAAGTCAACAGTTGTCGCTAAAGGGAACAGTTATCGGGGGAAGGGGGTCAATTTTAGCATCATTGAATAGTTTTTTTGAAAATATAGAACACGTAATTTTTTTATTTTTCTATCCGAAGTGTATTCCCCGAGGCATTCCCACTTTTAAACGTTTGTGCCCCACTTCTGTTTTTCTCGATTATAGCGCCATTTGTGGGAGCAAAAATCAAAAATCGCAGGTCAAATGTATGTATTTTTTACTGGAGAATCCAAATCTGCAATAAATAATGGGGGTTCACATTGAAGATTTAAAAGTTGCCCCATACCCCTCCCCCCAGGAGTGGGGAGGGGGTTAATTTTAGTATCATTGGATAGCGTTTCAAAAAATATTGAATACGTGTTTTTTTAATTTTTGATCCGAAGTATATTTCTCGAGTTATTCCGGAACTTTCTGGACACCCAGTATATATATAATGTATATATATAATGTATATATATAATGTATATATATAATGTATGTATATAATGTATATATATAATGTATATATATATATATAGCGATATCGTGGAAAAAAGAAAAGGTAACTTATGTAATACTATTGATTACAATGCAGACTTAGTGAAATTACAGTATAATTATTCTCAAACTTTCTATTTCCTACCAATTAGAACTTGGTTATATAAAGTCAGAAAATGCAAATTAAATACTGTTTATTCTTACTCTTTAAAATTAAAATTAACTAATGAGCATTTTAAACATGTATTTTATGATTTGCTTCTTTCTCATATAAATTTCTTAAATTTCCACTTACACCATTCACCTAATCCACCAACTAAAATTGCTTACTGTGTAATTTCTTTTAAACACCCAATTCTTAATTCTCTTAACTTTAATAATTTATTTGCAAAACATCAGCACTTGTTATCTGTAAATGATATCAAAATACAAAAGTCTTTCAAATATAATTTATCAATTGGTAGAACTATTTACAATTACAATGAAGTTTCAAGGTCATTAAACTCCGATAATCTTACATCATGTGTATGCAGCGATAAGAATCTTACACTTTATGTCAACTCATCTCATGGACACATTATTACTGGGGATCTCAGTATAGTTCAGAATAATATACTTAGGGATATAATGAATATAAAGGGTCTAAATTTCGCATTCCATTCTGCCATCACCCCAAACTTCTTCTTCAGTCTTTATCTTTTGATTTTGATAAATTCATACACCAACAGGCTTGTTCACATTCCATTCCTATTGAAGCGTTCCATTTATGGAAGTATACTCCTTACATATTCTTAAAAATGTTATTATAAATATTAAATTTACAAGGCCTAGTTATTCTTATAAACAACTCCTTTCTGCTATTAAAAAACTACAAAAACATTTTGTCATAACTTATGTAGATAAATCTTCTAATATTTATGCCATTATTTGCAAAAAATATTATGTTTCTCTGTTACAGAATTACTTAATAATCATATTTTAAAACCCATTAATAATCAGTCTATCAAAATCAAAACTAAAATGCTAAAATTATACAAACAATTAAATATTAATTCTAAGTTTTGCAAATTTCCATATGCTACTTTGGTTCCTAAATTCCACAAATCACCTCTCAATTTTAGAACCGTCACTTGTGGACATAATTCCTTTACCACTACAGCTAGTAAGTACTTGCTAAACTGTTTAAATAGAATTAATGAATCTCTTAAATTTAAGAATTTAGACTATTTCATATTAAACAATAGTTTTGATTTAGTTAATCACCTTAGCAAGCTTCCACATATTCTTGGTTTCCATACCTTTGATTTTAAAGACCTTTTTAATAATATTGATATTAAAGATTTATATAAAGTTAATATCTCTCTCTATCATGATTATCAATCTTCCAATAATGTTACATTTAATGTCAAAAACTTTCCTATGTTATTGCACTTTGTGTTATACAACAATTATATTATCCAAGGAGATGACATATATTTACAAAAATCTGGTGTACCTCCAGGGGGCTGTAGTAATAGTATTCTAGCTAACTTATATATTTATTATTATGACGTCATTTAAACCCTAACTCATATATTATATATCGATATGTTGACGACTTAATTTGTATTATCCTTGATGACTCCTATCCCATTAATATTGACTTTTACCCCTCAAACCTAGAATTAATCCCTACTGAGTTTAGTGTTAGTCAAAATGTAAATTATTTAGACCTAAATTTAGATACCCTCAATAATCATGTTATCACCAATCTATATTATAAAAAAGATTCTTATAACTTCACTATTATTAAGCTGCTATCATACCGATCTTGTAAATCTATTAAATTGTTTAGAAACATCATTTTAAACCAGCTATTTCGAATACATCGACTTTCTGATCCTCAGTTTCACTTTCTCCACATCAATATTCTTAAACGCATGTGTCAAAATTACCATTATCCGGAAGTATTTGTAAATATTATTAATAATTTCAAATGCACCACGTAATAGTTTTACAATTGCATTATTTATCCTTGATTGGATAACTCTTTTTGGGGAATTTCACCCGTTCTTATCACCTACATACCACTTGGCCTGAGTCTGATACTGCTTACTATTTTTGAAAGCCTACTTTCCACTTGTCCTGAGTTCTATACTGCTTACTATTTTTGAAAGTCTTTATACACATTATTTTCCGTTCAAGTGTATTCATTCCGGTGGCCATTCGCTTTAACGAAGATATGTAAAATGCTCTGTCGCATGTCGAACGTCTAGACTCTCACGTGGTGGCTATGCCTATGAGTTAATATTTCTGTTTTTTATATTTCTGGCTTATAATTCACTTGGTTTTTATTATTTGTCCTTCCACTAGCCAGTAGACAGTTCCAATAGTGTCCATAGCTAAATACTATCGCCATTGTCAGAAACTGGCTATTCTTACGGTTTTAATTCGAATTGTATGGCTGTCCTGACGAGAAGGCAATTTTGAACTAACCGCCGTTTTTTGTGTAGTTTCAGTTGATTGTTCTCCATGTCTTGATCTTCATTCTTGAGTTATTATTGCTTTTTCTCATTTTTGCCGTGTTTGCTTTCTATTATATATATATACATATATATATATATATATACCTTTTTAATTATGAGTTTTGTATACTCATCTTCCCCTTCCCCCTTTCCATTATAGTGATAAATTACCTTCTATTTTTATCCTTAGTCTTGGTCTATAGTTACTTAATTGTAGCAGATATGCTAGAAATGGGTTTTTTTATACTTACCGTAGTTTATGCATAGTTTCCGTTTAAAAAAAATTGCAATTTATATATATATATATATATATATATATATATATATATATATATATATTGTTTATTTATGCACTAAATATTCCCGACCTTAGCTTTAATATTATTTCCCTGGCAATAGTACCTTTTTTGTGATTACACATATTATGTTTTGTTCTGTCGTTGCCATTCTTTTGCTTGTTCTGTGTATTTTGTGTATTTCATGTTCTTCTTTTCGTTTTGTTTTTGTTGGTTTTTCTACATTTGTGCTTGGGTTTTTTCCCTTCGGGGTTTTCCCCACTTTTCTTTTTTTCCTTCTTATGTCTCTCTTGTATTGTATTGTATTGTATTGTTTTTATGTTTTGTTTTGTCGTTGCCTTTCTTTTTTTTGTCTTGTAACTGTGTTGTGATTCAATTTTAACCTGTTTTGTAATGTTTTGGATCTAAAATAAAGTTCCCGGCCACACACTTAGCTACAGTAAACCTTCGGGTCTGTCGTGTGGTCTGGGTTTTCAACATATTTTCAGAGTAATTGTTGAGAACGTAATGTTGATTTAAAGCACGTCTAGTATACCGCATTCCAGTATCAATAAAATCAAATATGATAAAATCCCCTGTACATATATTTTATTTACTGTCAACCGCCCATTAATTTAAATCATTTTATCAGCCTCTCTTTAGTTTAAAGCACTTCACTAATTTAACCATGTCTTATCTTCTATTTATGTCAGAGCTTAGTTTTTAAGATTATAGACGACTTTATTTGAGCTAACAAACGCCGCGTACTCGAATTGCATGATCCCTACATGGAACAAATGTGTATTACATCCGTGCAGTAAGTTTATTTCATTTTTTACTAGCCGCATTCGGCGACCAGCCTGTTCGCTACCCTTGAAAATTCTTACCGTAGCAAGCTCGCTCTTTAACGATGATGCTCAACGAAAAAAGTTTTTTTTTAAGATTGTCCCCACCACCACCCGATGCACAAATGCACCGCGACAATTTCTATAACTTTCTTTTTATACATTTTTATTTCTTCAGTGTTTAAGTTTTTTCATTATGGTCCCAACCACCACCCGATGTAAACAATACATCGCCACAATACAATTCAGCATAATGAGGCAGAAACCTTATGAAAAGCAAAGTCTAATTCGGTTTTTAATTGTCGCTAGGCCAAAAACCATATAAAAAGCAAACACTTATTCGGTTTTTAATTGTCCCTAGGCCAAAAACCGTATAGAAAGCAAACACTTATTCGGTTTTTAATTGTCCCTAAGCCAAAAAACGTATATTAATATATAAAATTATACCGTATATTTTATTCACACAATTTAGACCGGAACCCAGTGGGGGTGGCATCCACAGGGACCGTACCATCCTTCACCTACCTCCAACCTCTCGGAAGGACTTACGAACCCACATGTTTTACGTGATCGTACTCCGCCTGAACACGGCGGCAGTTTTGGCAGTAGCGGGAATCGAACCAGGGCCTACCGAGTTCAATTCCCGCGCGTTAACCACTGGACTACCGCGCCCTCCTCGACAATCTCCTTAACTTTCTTTTTATTCACCTAATTTAGACCGGAACCCAGTGGGGGAGGCATCCACAGGGACCGTACCCTCCTTCTTCTACCACCAACCTCTCTGAAGGACTTACGGACCCACATATTTGACGTGACCGTACTCCGCCTGAACACGGTGGCAGTTTTGGCAGTAGCGGGAATCAAATCCGGGCCTACCGCGTGCAATTCCCGCGCGCTAACCACTGGGCTACTGCGCCCTCCGCGACAATCTCCATAACTTTCTTTTTATTCACCTAATTTAGACCAGAACCCAGTGGGGGAGGCATCCACAGGGACCGTACCCTCCTTCCCCTACCACCAACCTCTCGGAAGGACTTACGGATCCACATGTTTAACGTGAAATACATCTTGCCACAATTAAGGTTTTACAATACAATAAATTACGCCACAATAATACATCGCAATCAATACATCGCCACAAGTCAATCATTTAAATTTTATAATGACCATATGCTAAGCTCTTAATTCCATCATTTTCTTTCCTATTGCGTATTCAGAACAATGACGTCCCCTCCACCTTCCCTCCTCCCGCGCAAAAACTTCTGGGGGCGGGGGGGGAGAACGCGGGAGAAGAACTACTTTAGCGGAATGTCGAGAAATTATAATACGGAAAATATTAAAATCCCGATCCTGCAGCATTTTTCATTATTTCTTGACCAGATTGGGCTTGTAAAAAAGCCAGATCTTTGAACTTTCTAAAAATGTAAATTATTAGTCGAAATTATTAGTACTTTTTCCGATGCCAGGATTTAAAAACCAAAGTTTGGTTTTTTGAGCAAAAAGTGACTTTTGTTTTAAAATCTTTAAAAAATAGTAGAAATTGAAATTTAGATTTGAAATGGATATATTTTTACTTGCAATTGTCTGCTCTTGGCGGTGGTGTGATTTGCTGTTTTCTACGATGTCCGGATGGTAGAGAAAAAAGGGGGTAAATGGGAAAAAACGGTCGCATAAAACAAAAAAAAAATAATTAAAATTTTAAAAATCGGTTTTGGCGAGTCCCCTTCCCGCCACTCGGATCTCCGATTGCCAAATTTCGTAGCTCTCCGACGCGCGGTCGTTGAACGTATAGTGTATAAGACACACACACAGACAGACAGACATTGCCTTTTATTATTTAAGATTCAAATTTGGTTGTCGTTATCGTTAAAGCGTTGTTTGGTTTTCGAAAATACGCAGTATATTCCGGTGCACTTTTAAACATAGATTCGTATCTTAAATCTCGAGAAACGTCGGGTATTCATGCCAGTTATGCACAATACAGGTTTTTCATTACAATTACGTGTCATTTGAAAACCTAAGGATGAAGACGAAAATAGAATAAAATATGCAACTTTCAGACTTTTAATAACTTAAAATTAAAATGTTATTGTTCTTTAATCTACCACAAAAATTTAAATATTTAATAATACATAAAAGTTATTTTCTGAAAGTGTGTAATAATAACCAATCCTCTATATCGAGAAAGCTGATCCGAAAGGAAAACAGCAAATTGAAATTTCCAAATCAGACAAGAAAGATCAAACAAGCATAGAGCGTTGATTATGAGACATTTTCCAACTCAAGTTTTATTTAAACATATCTAAAATGAGATACATTTAGTGGTAATATTTTTTAAATTACAAAATACTGTAATCATTAATTATATTTGAAAATTTAAAACTTCATCGAGAAAAACGAACTTGATTTAAATGAAGTCATCGAAATATAAATAGCCTGGCTCTATGTGTAAAAGCAGTAAATATTTCCTTTATATTTTTTATTTCATTCATCGCAGTACTATAGTAATTTATTCTACTTAAAAACTGAAAACCATGTAGGTAAAATAATTTAACTCTATTCATAAAACTTAATCGAAAAAGTCTGCCATTAAATCATCTGCTTCTCTATGTAAAATCAATGAATATTTCAGCCATATCATCTATATTGCAGACTCCAGAACAAAATAATTTTGCTTTAATAAAATTCAGCAATTCTTATACAATTCATCTTACAGTCTAATCTGTTTACATTCTCCATAACATAAGTGAAAATTAGGTTTCGTTGTAGAAATAATCAAAGTTTTATGATCATTTAAACTCAAATATATTATCATTGTGTTGTTTCAGAATACAGATGCGCAGAAATTAAGCAAATATAAAGCGGTTTTAGGACGGATACAACACTAAATATAAATTAAAAAGAATTTTCAAAATCACGATTTTTACCACAAAATGGAAGCCATATTTTAGTTTGAAGTGGGTCACGTGATCTCTTCATATAATGGTCACCTGATCAGTTCATATAAAAGGTGTAATAATTATTTTCATTTTTATTTAAACAACTAATGAATATATTTTTCTGAAATTATTTTTATATATTTTATGGGATAATTTGAATATGTCTTAAAACTTTGAAAACAATTTGTGAATTTTAAATTCGCTTGAAAATTTTTTGAAAAATTAGGTCCCTTAGGGTTCAATGTACTTCATTTTTTCAATCCGGGTTCAATCCAAAACTAATTGGGTGATAGTATTAATTTATATTCCCATAAGTCCCACAGACCGTCTAAACAACATACTAAAATTTCAGTTTGATAAAGTAATTTTTACGGCAGTTATCATGCTAACGGACAGACAGACAGAATGAACAAAGTCATAAACACTTTACAACTGTGTTGTAAAGTGTTAAAAACCACGATAGTGCATATTTTTCTGATAGTTTTCTCGATCTGATAGGAGACCTCGTCATTTTCTTAAAATTCCATGCGTCAGTATATAGAATGTTCTAGAATATCCTCCCCCTCCCCCCCAAATTTCGTATCTAATATGATAAAAACGACTTGAATTAACTTGACGATTGGTAATGTTGACTGCATAAATGATCACTTTCGTCAGTTTCCTTAACTACTCCATATTTTGTATAATAGTGCATTTTTTACTAAATTTAATTACCAAAAAAATATTTTTATTCTTTTCTTTGTATTGCGACCTTTCCTTCTGGGAAGTAAGTTTTGCTTTGATCTCAAAATCCAAAAAAATTCAAAGCTACTTTGAATATTTTTCTAAAGGTGTTTTTAAAAGAGCACAAGAGTATCTGCTTTAAAGCAAGTTAATAAATATAAGAGAAGATATCACGCAAGTTTGAAATTGTTGTCAATTTTATTATTAATGCATTTTGTAGAGAATTTCCCTTTACCTACAATACAGAGTATATGCCTAGATAAGTATTATTAGGCGTTGAAAATTCGAAATAGACATTTTGATGAATTTATGATTGGATTCGAATCGACAAAGAATATGAATCAACTATGTTTTGTGACTCCCCCACTATATATATATATACCCACAACGTAGCGGTCGAGCGATTGCTACGGAAACACTTGCCTTGACCACTCGACAACCACGTCGGCAATATAATAATGTGTATTTAATAACAGAAAGTAAAAAGAAACGAGGAAGGGCTGGAAAAGTAGAGCACGGAAAGGCCAGCACAAGGAAAATAAATCAATGAATAGTATATCTGCCAGAAACATCTTCAGGGGCACATTCTAGACAGATATACTAAAATCCGTTGTTTCTATGATTGCATGAACAGACGTGGTTAAAATTTTATGCAATCTGTGTTTAACAACAGAATAAACGAGATTAACAGAAAAAAGACCATAGAGGACAAATTTCAACATAAAAACATAAAATACCACATAGCCATGAAAAATATACCGCACAAATGCACAAACATGCAAAAATCCTGTATATATATATATATATATATATATATATATATATATATATATATATATATATATATATATATATATATATATATCAAAAAGAATGAAATGTGAATATATATATATATATATATATATATATATAATATATATATATATATATTTATATATATAATATATATATATATTTATATATAATATACATATATACATATATACACACACATATATATATATATATATACACACACAGGGTGTCCCAAAAAGATTGAAAAGTGCTTTAATTTTTAACTTGTTGGAGATAAGTCGGAAATGTAAATTGCAAAAATGTTGAAAGTAAGGTAGAAAATAAGACTACGTTAATGAAATAGTCCACCCATTAATTTTCAAAAAGTTACACTATTTACATTTTTATACGAACCCCTTAAACAAATTTAGTCAATCAGAAATTTTTTATTTTTAATGCAACAAGATCATTAAAACAATCGCATACCTGTATCCTTAAAATTAAGCGACTTATATTTAATTGAAAGTTGAACATTGTGAATGGGAACCCTATATCAAATTAGAAATGTAAATTTGTGACATATCACAAAAAAGATAAAACTGGATGATGATACATAGGATATCCAACCGCGTAGTGAGCACCTCTACTTTAAATGAACTCAGTCTGTGTAATGCTTTATTTAGATGCATCTGTGATAAAAAATTCTGACACATATTAACGTATTTTTGATCTAAACAATTTTCATCGTCAATTTGTTTATAATCCCTGTTTTCACTGATGAAACATCCTTTCACATGCTACGGAAAAATGACATAAGTCAGATCTTTTCCTTTATCATAACTCAGTTGATTTTAAAGATACAGATATGAGGTTTTTTTAATGATCTTGTTAAATTAAAAATAAGAAATTTCTAATTAACCAAATTTATCTAAGGATGTCGTATAAAAATTTAAAAATGCAACTTTTTGAAAATTAATGGGAGGACTATTTCATTAACGGAGTCTTATTTCCTACCTTACTTTCAACATTTTTGCAATTTACATTTCCGACTTATCTCCAACAAGTTAAAAATTAAAGCGCATTTCAATCTTTTTGGGACACCCTGTATATATATATATATATATATATATATATATATATATATATATATATATATATATATATATATATATATATATATATATATATGTATATATATATATATATATATGTATATATATATATATATATATATATGTATATATATATGTATGTATATATATGTATATATATATATATATATATATATATATATATATATATATGTATATATATGTATATATATATATATATATATATATATATATATATATATATATATATATATTATATATAAATATATATATATATATATTATATATATATATATATATATATATATATATTGCTACACCCTCTCTCCCTCTCTATACACGAGAATTTACTTTTTTTTCTTTTCTCAATGTGGTCTGCATTGATTATTCTAGACGACTCGATTAAAAAATTTTTTAACTATTAAATAGAAATGTATTTCGTTGACATCCCCCTAGATACGATATCAATACCATGACATCAATAGTATCAGAGCATATCTTCCAGAATATCATAAAAATTATTAAGGTATATCAAATAAAAGAAAAACAGTTGTTTTCAGCAGCGTACTTTCCAGCTCCTAAATCGCACACGAAATTCCTATGTTTCACGTTAAAATTTCTGCTGTCTACAGGAACAGAACATATCAAGCGTTCAAAATGTCAAAAGTGAATAAAGGTGTTAAACGTCTTTAAAATGTCCGATAAAAGACGAAAATAATAATAAAATAAATAAAACTATATGTTTAGTAATTATACTATTATACTTAAAACAGCAAAATGAAAAAAAAATTATATTTCTAAATAAGTTGCAGAAAAATAATTACAGTAACAACAACATAATATATTATTTTGTCAGACAAAATAGCAGTCAACTGAAATGTACTTTATCATTTCAAACACATGACCGCATTATGTGCAGGTCATGACATATGAAACAAAAATGTGTGGCCAATATTTTATTTTTTACTTTGTCTAGCATGCAACGAATAATGTACAAAAACCTACTGACTTCGTTCGAAAATAATAGTTTATGTTATGTATATAAACTTTCCATGCTTTTACTACTCATGAAGCCACTGATGAAGGGCGTATATAGGTCCGAAAGCGCTCTGGCAGTTTTTAGCAATATGTTGTGTCTTTTAGGATGTTAAATAAAGGACCTTTCGTTTTTTAAAAACGTTTTGTTCTTGGTTTTGTCTATGTTAGATGCATTTACAAATTTGATCATGCCAGAACATGAATCAACTAGTTTTGACTGAAGAGAGAATATCTTTCAACTGTGTGAGAATATCTGTCAACTGTGCCTATGCGTGCATGTGTATGACCAAAATATATCCACTCCTGTTTCAAAACTCTCTGTACATTTTCCCGCAACTTTGGCTGTCAAGTAATTTATGTCTTAAGTTATGCGAATTTTATGTTAGTACGTTTGAGATAAAACCGGTCTTTTTTTTATATTACTTACTAAACTGGACAAATACTGAAGCAAGAAATATTTATCTCTTAAGTGCATAAATTTAATGCTTATTTTATATGTAATTATTTATAATATAGCGAAGACAATGCAACCAGTCAACGAATACAACCAATCAAATAACCATCGGTATGTTTAAATTTTCCTTTTTTATATTTGTCCGTAAAGATGGCAGATTGTTAAATACTAAATGAAATTGCTGTAACTACAGATATTTTGTAGTTCAAAAATAATATTATTAAATGTTTCATTATTATTTCTTTCGATACAAGAAACATATGCATCATTTCAAGGAGTATAATTCAAAAACCGAGATCTAAATGTATAAAAAAAATCTTGTTTTGTCAGATCAGAGTAAGATTTTTTTTTGTTTTCGTAAGTCCATCTAAATATTAGTTTACGATATTTATGGAGTGGGAATTATGCTTATGTTTTACTTCATTACCAAGAGTTTGCAGATCATTTTGAGGTGTTTATTCCAACGTGCACTATATTACTATAATCTCTATTGATATTTTATTTATCTAATAACGATATATACAGCAGTATTAAAAATGCATTTCCAGTTGTGTCATCCTAAATCATTTAAATTCATTTAAATTTTTAAAGCAAGAAATATTGTAAAAGGTAAACTTTTGTTCCACTTGTATTGTTCCAATTGCCTCATATCCCTTTTCTTGCCTTAAAAGTCTCTAAGCTAGAAAACTAGATTTATAGACTCCAATTACTATTACAGCGAAGTCCGAAACATATGATTTGAACATATGATCCGAAACATGTGATTGTACAGAATGTTGCCAACTTGGCGAATTTTGACGAATTTGGAAAAGATAAAGAAAGAAAACAGGAAGCCGATTATTTCACAGAAAAATAAAGTTTTTCTGGATTTTTACTTTCCCCGCAATACATGGTAATGTATAGGGAAAGTATTGGAATCATGCCGAAAATCGCAACTCAAGTTTTCGACGAATCTACAGGTTTCGAGACCTCTAGAATACGAAAGAAATTACTTTTAGCGTGACGTCTGTGTGTGTCTGTGTGTCTGTGTGTCTGTCTGTCTGTGTCTGTGTATCTGTGTGTCTGTCTGTCTGTCTGTCTGTGCAGATTTTGTATCCACTCTAACTAAACTAAAAAACTAATTGACCGAATTTCATAAAATTTGGTAGGTAAGTCATTTGTGGGCGAAACTGATGCTGATTAGCTTTGGGTACGATTCGCGATAAAAGAACCCGTCTTTTTTTGTAAATGGCCCGCAAAAGCTTATATCCACTCTAGCTGAAAATCTAATACACCGAAGTTCACAAAATTTGGGTGATAAGTCGCTTGTGGGACACCCTGATGCTGATTAGATTTTGGTACGATTTGGAAAAAAATAACCTGCCTTTTTGTGCAAAATGGCCGGCAAAAATCGCCAAAATCTAAAATAAAAAACTATGTAGGCTCAAATATATCCATTAAATGCTTGTTTAATACGTAATTTTTAACGAAGAAAAGAATAACCAACCCCATTACACTAGGACTAGCCGTTCTCGGGATATTTTGTTTTTTTCGTATTTTCTCTACGCCACCTTTGAAAATAAGTCCAGTTATCAAATGAGAACGGAAATTGAATTTAAAGTGAATTAAATTTAATTAAAATAAAGAGAACGCGAATATAAGTCTGCAGGGAAAGTCGTGTGCTGTCCACATCAGATTTTTTTATTCCCCGTATGAACCTGTAAAGATGCTCGGTGTTCAGAGAGAAATGTTTCGTTAAATGCTCTGAAGGAAATATACGTCAGTATTTGAGAATATAATTTCCTTATTTGTAAATTCGTTGGGCTTTTAATTGCAGCTTTAGTACGGTTGTTTTGAGACTTAGCTTAATAGCTAAAAGTTATCACCTACATCTTGTTCTTGTTTGAGCTAATTTCAAGCCTCAATCATTCAAATCTTCGAAATCCTTCTTGTATACTGAGAATGCACATTTAAATCCAGAGAAAATTTTACAAAAAATAAATATTCCTACTTTAAATTAAATGCATATACATTTTTATTATACTGGTGAGCTCTGCCTCCTACTCGGTATGCTTCGCCAACCCCCGTAACCTGCATCGAGTCGATAGACTGCGCCTCATACTCGCTGCGCTTACAGAGCTCACTTCGCGAGCCAAATTAAAGTATAAATCGGTAAAAGGTTTATTTTATCGTGTTACCCCATTATATATTTTTTAAATGCATCAAATTTCATATTTTATAGTTTTTGCGGTACGAGATAGAGAACATCGGTAAATGTGCCAATACAAAAAAATCTGATGTGGGCAACACATGACTTTCCTTATATAATGAAATGAATTTACTACTTTTAAAGTAAAATAAATAGGTTTTTCTTATAGTATATATTAATATCCTTTCCAAGATGTTGAATTTTCGACAATTAGTCGTCATTTTCATTGATTTAGCGTCATTTTTATCCATTTGGCGAGATTTTCGTTAATTTGGTAACATTTCAAAAAGTCGACAAGTTGGCGACATTCTGCCAATTTCGTCGCCAAAATCTCGCCAAGCGTTATGCACGAAGAAATAAGTTGTTCTTACAGCAGATAAATTGGCGTTCAAATGCAAAAGTATTACTCAAAGTACCTTTTTTCATGAATGGAACAAGGTAGATCCACGAGAATGATGTCACTCAATTTATCGCATGGTATTACATATGAAAAGTGAACATGTTTCTCAATAGGAAATATTTTTTTTTCTATTTTACATGACTTTTTGATAATTTTTTTGAAAAATGTGCAATATCTCGAGAACGGTTCATGTTAGCGTTCTAAAATTTATGTCAATCGTTTTCTAATGAAAAATTACATAAGAAATGTCTATTTGCGTAACTTTAATATTGGTTTTTATTTTTTGACGATTTTTTCAAAATTTCATTCTAAAATTTAGGGGGGTTCTGAACATTCAATTGCGTATAAAAACAATAGGCTTCCAATGTTTACGGATTGTAATTTTTGAACCAAATGTTGTTCGAATCGGTCCATTTGTTAGTCAGTTATCGTCTCCACAGACTCATTGACACACACACACACACACAGACACACACACGTACTTTCATGCACACATGCACACACACACACACAGATATCACTTCAAAAATGTTCGATTCGTGATCAGGGATGCTTGAAACGTGCTCTCCCATCGAAAACTCGAATTCGAATTTTCGACTCTGTCACAATACTTTCCTTATACATTATTGTATATAAGGAAAGTAAAAGGGTAAAAATTCCTTACATCAAGCCTACATCTTCTTAAAATACATATATTAAAGTACGTGTTAAATTTTAAAGGATCTTGCTGTCCCAACCGGGAATCGAATCACGGATCTTCATACTGGTCAACATTATCGGTGTGCTACTGGGATACTATTGCAAGCATTTATCGAAGTGGACTTTAAACTTTCCATTCTATTACGGAAGAAGAAAGTAGAAATTGAATAGAGAGAAAAAGACATCATTTGACGACAAAGTCCCACCAAAATAATATAAAACGATCGCAGCATAAAAATACATGCAATCATTTTACGCTTCGAAAGTCCAGATTAAACTTTTCCCGACAAAGAAAATTCAAATTAGGTGAATCCTTCCACTGTGATTAGAATTTCTGATAAAGTTCTTTGAAATGAACATTGCTATTCTCTCAGGAGGGGGTCTAAATTTAAATAATAGATTAAGGTGTCCTTTACGTTTGGAATTGACCTTTAGTATAAGCCGAATAAATTTATTGAATTATATGAGATATTATAAATTCACATTCAAATAATTTAAAGCTCATATGTTAATAAAATTTTTCCTTAATTTCGCTGCAATGTTATTTAGTAAATTATTTAGTAAATTATCATTTTAAACATAGAAACGGCGAGAAAATTTTGACTTTCAGCTCAACATAAAAAATATTAGTTTTAATTTTTCATTATGTATCAAAAATTTTTAACAATGAATCAAACACACTACATATTTGTGAACATGAACAAATATATGTTTCTAAAAACGTCTCTAAAATCTTCAATAAATTAATACTTTCATACAAATTGCCTATATTGCCTAGCATGCCCTAGCTCATATAGTAAAGGAATTTAATCATTAGAAAATAGTTAATTTTCATCAATTTTGGCGTCATCTTTAAAAATTAGCCAAGATGGCGGTATTTTGCTAAATTTTTCACCATGATCAACTTATTTAAACATACTTGCTATTTACTTAAATTTTATTAACTTTTGCAATAAATTTATCTGAAAAAGTGCTATATCTTGAGAACGGTTCATGCTTGCGTTCCAAAATTGGTGCTATTCTTTTCTAATAAATTACTTAAGAAATGATTCTTTTTTGACATTCTGAAAAATCCTAATTTTTTTCTGAATTTTTCAAAATATCATTCGAAAATTTGAGTAGGTTTTCCGAACATTCGATTGTCTTTTAAAATCAATGGGGCATCAGTATATACTGATTGAAGCAATCGTACCAATTTTTTTTTTAAATCGATCCATAAGTTTGTGACAATTGCTTCCACACCCACACGCACTTTCTCTCTCACAATTCTGGGGTCTTGAAATGTGCTCCTCCATCAAAAACTCGCTGCTTAAGCTCCCGCTGCTTAATAGTATATTTGAATACAATTTTATATGGCTCTGATCCGAAAATTGTACGATTCGAATCGCACGCGATCTTCACAAAAACAAAAAATATGAAAATAACAATTGACCGTATATTCAACACACCACTCATGAAACAGGCGATAAGACAACTCCGCAGAAATCTTCATGCACCCAAAATATCCACTCCCCTACGAAAAAATCAGTGGTTCCTTATCCCGTACTTTTCAAACTCGAATGGAGTCCGATAGATAGCGTGAGCTTACAAGATTCGTTCAAGAAATGAAAGACAGCCTCAGATAAAAAATGCATAATTAATCAACGGATGGGTGTTTATGAATTTTTTTTGGAGTAGCATGTGATATTTTAAGCAATTACTGCAAAAAAATGAACTATGTATGACAAGTCGATTTCTGTATATTTTAATATAAAAATGAGAGGTATAAAAAGCTCAAAAAGTATATATATTTGTAATTTCACAAAACATCGTCTAATAATTGTATGGAAAAGACAGTTTTTCAATCTTTCTAAGGGTGTCAAGGTGGAAACTCTAGAATAATATTTTTGATTATTAAGAATCTATTTGTGTGGATATCTCCCAATATCGGGCAAAAACAGGAAATAACTAAACTTATTTGAAATGAAAAAGTAACTTCGAGATGCAACTGTTCGGGTCCTGAAGTACCCGTATCCTAAATTCTATTGTCGTACAAAGTTTAAACTTATCGCTACAGATTGCACACATACAGAGAGAGAGAGAGAGAGAGATCTTCCTTTATTAAGAAAAATTTATTACAGTTTAAAATATTTCTATCAAGTTTTCCTAAAATTTAGAGGTTACTTGACTTAACGATCTCGCAGGTATTTAATCTTCGCAGACATTGAAAAATAAGTGCTCAATTTCTTCGAAATCGCTAATAACTGAAAATAACAAAGATCAAATTGAAGGATAAATATATGTTCAACAGAGTTTATCAAAAGATAAAAAAAATCATTTTGAATTCTATACAACTTGCAGAAAAATTATTAAAGTAATAATTTTATGAAGTATTATTTTGTTACATAATTGCCCCTTTTTCAATTCCAATCGTCTATATATTAAAAAAAAATAGCCTCACTACATGCAGATCATGAGATGAGATATGAAAGAACAATTTGCATATTTTTACTTTTCTTCTATACCTAGAATAATATAAATATGTAGTAGAGTATTGAAACAAATCGGAAATAGAAGTTTACAATTTCAATGAATTTAAAAGATTGTTTAATGCTTCTATTATACGTAACTGTTTATAATAAAGGGCATAGATGCACTCAAACATTACTAGAGTAAATTGTTTCCGCTTTTCCTCCATAAAAGTAACATGTCAAATAAAAATAAAAATTAATGTAAAATTGAAAATTCTGCGTTACTAAAAATATATATTCATTAGTGAGCCAAGTAGGAATATCAGAAATCGAATATATATGTATATATATATGTATATATATATATATAAACTCCTAAAAAGAACAAGTACCTATACACCCATAAATATGTTAAATGGGTATTAATAAAGTGTATTAAAAAAAAAGGTTAAAAGGTATTTATAAAGTGACGGTTGAGTTGTCTTTTTTAAGAGTTTATTTAGTTATACACATGTATATAGCAACATGGTGCTTTACCGTTGTATATGCAATGATCTCTTAATATTTTAAAGAGAATTTGGCTTTTTTAAGTCATTTTATGTATTACTTATATGTGTGTGTGTGTGTATCAACATACATACAAATATACATATAAACATGCATATAACAGTTTAGAGCTTTTAAGAGTCTAGACTGGTGGCAAAAAATTATCCTCCATACTATTGTTTTTACGACAAAATTTCCTTGTAAAATCTATTTCCGAGGATCTGCTATATATAGAACTCAGATGATGACTGATTTGGATTCAGCATCATTTTCCGTAGGTGAATGTGGAGGGTCACTAAGGCGGGTCACTTTCGACATAGATTTCCAGTCATATAGGACCGATGAGTCAAGTTGCCAGTTGGTACAAGCTGTTGACCGCTTACCGGTGTGGAGCAAACCCCATGAGGTTATAGATCCAATATGTTAACAAGGCACTTCGAAAGTTGCTGGTGGTTCCATAATGGGAGTCTTTAATGTTCATAGATTGAGTCCTCGTGTCAAATTGAACCGGTCATTGACAGGAAATCGCTATGTCCAGCTGCTTGATGACCATTTGCAACCGTTTATGGACTTCACGTACCGTAATAACGATAGGATGTTTCAAGATGATAATGCTCCATGTCACTGGGTCCATATTTGTCGGGATTGGTTTGAGGAGCATACTGTACAATTCCAGCACATGATTTATCCACCTACATCGCCAGACACGAATCCCTTGGAGGATATCTGGGATATGACCAAAGCAGTCACTCGAGCCCAAATTCCGACACCTACCACAACCATGCAATTATGGACTGCTATCAAGATAGAATGGCTCAACATTTCTTCTGGAGACTTCCGCCGACTAGTTGAGTCCATGCCACATCGAGTTACTGCACTTCGTTGAGCAAAAGGAAGCCAAACACGATATTAGTGAGATATACTATGACTTTTGACACTTGAGTGCATATATATATATATTATATACATTTTCGGGTTTTTTTCCCAGAGAAATGAAAGGTCCACGGTTTAAAGAATATTTTTTATCAAAAAATATTTCAAAAAATAACAAAGTTAAAATTGCTACAAAAACTGTTATTTTATATAAAATTTTATTAATAGAATTATAGCAAATTTTATTCTGCAAATATTGCAAGTTCATTAAAAAATCCTAAAAATCAAACAATATTATTTGTAGTGTGAGTAATTTACGCACATTATTGTAAGAATTATTAAGAAGTATTTTTAAGTATTTTTAAGAACTTTTTAATCAAAAAATATTTCAAAAAAAAAATTGCTACAAAAACTGTTATTTTATATAAAGTTTTATTAATAGAATTATAGCAAATTTTATTCTGCAGATATTGCACCTTCTTTAAAAAATCCTAAATATCAAACTACATTATTTGGAGTGTGAGTAATTTACGCACGTTATTGTCATTTGCCGAATGGCAACAAGTATATTATCAAACAACATAATTTCGAGGGTGAGAAGTTTACCCACATATTGTTATCCGAATGGCAACAACCATATGCCCACGTTTGGGGATTCGACGATTTGGATTCACTTTATTCGTTTTTAATAAAATAAGAAATGGCGTTATGTTGAAATACTACTTAACAATAATAACACTTTATACTCAATATTTCTGTCTTATTCTATAACTTCCAGTTAACTAATTGTATATTAAAACAGAGTAAAAGTTCTATATGTTCACCGAGGATTCCGTGTAAGCTTGGAGTTAGGCCTAACCGCCGACACTTAGCGCTTACGACATTATTTTCCTGTCACTTGAGAAAGAGAATATCAAAACCGATTATGGAGCACAAATAAACAACAAAGATCAATCATGATTAAAGCATTGATTATAAAACACTTTCCAACTTTAATGCAATTTTATTTAAACATTTCTAAAATGCAATACATTCCTCAGTAATATTTTAAAAATTATCACAATACTACATTAATTTATTATATTTGAAAACTGAAAACTTCATCGAAAAAAATGAACTTCATTCAAATGACTACATTGAAATATAAATTGCCTGGTTTAAACATCTCTACAATGCGATACATCCCTCGGTAATATTTCTAAAATTATCACAATACTACAATAATTTATTATATTTGAAAACTTCATCGAAAACAACTGAAATTCATTCAAATGACGTCATAAAAATATAACACACAATGACTCTCTCTATAAAAGCAGCATTTCACTCATAAATATTTCCCATTCATTTCATTCAGCACAGTACTAAAATAATTTATTTTATTTAAAAACTTAAGACCATGGAGCTACAAGTAATTAAACTCTATGTTTAAAACTTCATCGAAAAAAAATCGTCCTTCTCTCTGCAAAATCAATGAATATTTCATTCATATCAGCTATACAGACTCCATGAGCTAAATAATTTTGCGTTAAAGAAATACAGCAATTCTTATATAACTCATTCTACATATTTTGCTGTTTACATTTTACATAAGTGAAAAATAAGCTTCGTTGTAGAAATAATCAAATTTGGATGATCATTTAAACTCAAATATATTGTCATTACGTTGTTTCAGTATGTAGATGCACAGAATTTAAGCAAAAATAAAGCGGTTTTAGGACGGATACAACACTCAATATAAATAAAAAGAATTTTAAAAATCACGATTTTGAGACAAAATGGATGCCATATTTCATTTTGAAGTAGGTCACGTGATCCTTTCATATCATGGTCACGTGATCGCTTCATATAAAAGGTGTAATTACTATTTTAATTTTTATTTAAAAAACTACTGACTATATTTTGCTGATTTTTTTTTATACATTTTATGGAATAATTTGAATATTACCTAAAATTTTCGAAGCAATTTGGGAATTTTAAATCCGCTTAAAAAATGTTTGAAAAATTAGATCCCATAGGGTTCAATGTATTTCATTTTTTCAACCCGGGTTCAATCCAAAACTAATTGGGTGATATTATTCATTTATATTCCCATAGGTGCTACAGACCGTCTGAACAACATACTAAAATTTCATTTTGATGAAGTCATTTTTACGGCAGTTATCGTGCTAACGGACAGACAAACAGACAGACAGAATGACCAAAGTCATAAACACTTTTCAACTTTGTTGTAAAGTGTTAAAAAGAGTAAAATGCAAAGCGCATTTTAAATTGAACTCTTAAACATGGTCGTTGATCGTAATTCGAATAACAATTGCATTGTGCCGCATTAAAACCCACCACATAATCTTTAGTAAGAGTTCCTGGAATAGAATATATTTACAAAATACTACTCACAAGTAACTGCAACCTTTTTAACTTTAAAATAACATAATTTATTAAGAACATTCTATTCATTATTAAATTAATTACAATTATCACATATAATTAAGGAGGAGATTGGACAAGTGAGGCCAGGTAAGTTAAAAATCTGATGTGGGCAGCACATGTCTTTCCCTGCAGACTTATATTCACGTTCTCTTTATTTTAATTAAATTTAATTCAGTTTCAATTCAGTTGCCGTTCACATTTGGTAACTGAACTTATTTTCAAAGGTGGCGTAGAGAAAATACGAAAAAACTAAAATATCTCGAGCACGGCTAGTCCCAGTGTAATGGGGTTGTTTTTATTTATTTTTATCGTAAAAAATTATATATAAAACAAGCAATTAATGGATATGTTTGAGCATGCGTAGTTTTTTATTTTAGATGTTGACGAATTTTATGGGCCATATCGCAAAAAAGGCAGGCTATTTTTTCCGAATCATACCAAAACCTTATCAGCACCAGGGTAACCCATAAACGACTTATCTATCGAATTTTGTGAAATTCTATCGAGTTGTTTTTCAGTTAGAGTGGATACAGGTTTTTGCGGGCCATTTCGCAAAAAAAGGTGGGTTCTTTTATCCCGAATCGTGCCGAAAAGTAATCAGCACCAGATTCGCCCAAAAGTGACTTACCTACCAAATTTTATAATATTCGACCCATTAGTTTCTGAGTTAGAGTCGATACATACATATCACAGATAGACACACACACAGACGTCACGTTAAAAATAGTTTTTCGTATTCTAAAAGTCTCGAAACGTGTAGATCCGTCGAAAACTCGAGTTGCGATTTTCTGTATGATTCCATTACTTGCCCTATACATTACCATGTATTGCAGGGAAAGTAAAAATTCCTAAACATAAAATGACCTTCTGCAATATTTGATATGCACTGCACATGCCTATAAGTCTGTCTTTGGACATAGACACACAACTCGCTATTGCACATTGCCTCTTCGGCAACCATTGCCTCAATTTTATAACGGCACACTACTGACGCTGGCACACATCACTGCTTCGTTTCTCTCTCTGTTCTGCTCTATATTACAATGAACGCAACTGAATCTGATTTCATATCTTCTACATCATTCTATATTACTCTAAATACAACTGATATATAGCCATAATTTTTACATCTCTAGAGATTCAGAATGAATCTGTAGCATCTTCAGAATGAATCTGTAGCATCTTATATCAATCTGTAGCATCTTCTCTCGGTTGTCACCTCTTTTTGCCTGAGGTCTGATACACCTCTTCGGCTACATGTGAGACCAGGTAAGTAAAAATGCCTAAACTGAATATGACTTTCTATAATATTTGATACGCAGATACCTCCAAGTCTGGTTTTTACATTGACACTGTGAGACCAGATTTAACGGAGACAATTTTATTTCAATATTTATATCAAGTCACACAATGACATGAGACTGCAAGCCGATATTGTATTGCAGCCTTGACCCGAGAGATCAGCAAAAGCCATAAACAAGGTCTTCAAATACATGCTTGATCGAGCCAGAGCAGTACTGGAGGCTAAAAGAAAAACCATGGGATTGGTTAAAAGAGTAACCATTGTGGAACATGGTTTTCGCCTCGCCCTGAGGTCAACCAATGATAGCCGAAGAGGCGTTGTTGTTGTTGAAACCCAGACCGTCCGACCTACCAGAAAGGTGTAATGTAACCGTTTGGACGGTCGGGAAGTGCCACCCAATTTAGACCGGTACCCAGTGGGGGATGCATCCACAGGGACCGTACCCTCCTTCCCCTACCACCAACCACTCGAAAGGACTTTCGGACCCACATGTTTAACGTAATCGTACTCCGCATGAACACGGCGGCAGTTTTTGGCAGTGGCTGGAATCGAACCCGGGCCTACCGAGTGCAACTCCAGCGCGCTAACCAATGGGCTACCGCGCCCAGCCGAAGAGGCGTATCAGATCTCAGGCAAAAAGAGGTCGCATTATGTTGAAGGCCCCAGATACACTTTGACGTCAGAGATGCAGAGATACAACAGTGATATAATGATTACAGATTCAGATAGGTAGATACCTCCAAGTCTGGTTTTTACATTGACACTGTGAGACCAGATTTAACGGAGACAATTTTGTTTCAATATTTATAGCAGGTCACACAATGGCATGAGACTGCAAGACGATATTGTATTGCAGCCTTGACCCGAGAGATCAGCAAAAGCCATAAATAAGGTCTTCAAGTACAGGTTTGGTCGAGCCAGATCAGTACTGGAGGCTAAAAGGAAAACCATGGGATTGGTTAAAAGAGTAACCAATGCAGGATATGGTTGTCGCATCGCCCTGAGATCAACCAATGATAGCCGAAGAGGCGTATCAGATCTCAGGCAAAAAGAGGTGGCAACAAGTTGATGGCCTCAGATACACTTCGACGTCAGAGATGCAGAGATTCAACAGTGATATAAGGATTACGGATTCAGATATGTAGAAGTTACGGTAAGAGAGCAGTAAGAGTAAGACACCAGATTCAGAGATGTGAAAAGAACGATAACTGATCAGATGAGATCAATAACAGATTCAGTGTAAGACGGAGTGCCGAAGAGGCCATATACAATAGCAAGTTGTGCGAGTGCCGATGTGAAAGACAATCGTCTGTGTGTCAACGTCTAAAGACAACCAGAAGGTATATGCGAATCAGCTTTTCGCAGGTCATAACGATTTTGATAAGAATAACTTACCTGGTCTCACATGTCCAATCTCCTCCTTCATATGTGATAATTCTTGTAATTAATTTAGTAATGAATAGAATGCTCTTAATAAATAACATTATTTCAAAGTTAAACTGGGTGCAGTTAATTATGAGTAGTACTATGTTAATGTATTCTATTCCTGGAACTCGTACTAAAAATTTATATGGTGGATTATTAGCGCCACAACACAAGTGTTTTATAAATTACGATCAACGACCACGTTAGTTATGAATAATTTAATAAATCTAAAATCTAATATATATAAGATTAATATTTTTTGTGCACCACGGGCACACAACTTGCTATTGCACAATGGCTCTTCGGCAACCTTTGTCTCCATTTTATGACGGCACACTGGTGATTCTCGTCTGAACGCTGACACACATCACTGCTTCGTTTCTCTCTCTGTTCTGCTCTATATTACACTGAATGCAACTGAATCTGATCTCATCTCTGCTTCATTATTCTACATTACTCTGAATACAACTGATCTTTAGCCGTAATTTTTACATGTCTGAATCTCTAGAGATTCTATTTCAATAAAATGAATCTGTAGCACCTTCTCTCGGTTGCCACCTCTTTTTGCCTGAGGTCTGATACGCCTCTTCGGCTACCATTGGCTGACCTGAGGACGATGCGACAAAAGATCCTCCTTATTGGTTTAACTTTGAACCAATCTTATGGTTTTCCCTATAGCCTCCAGTAATTGCTCTGGCTCGATCCAACATGTACTTGAAGCCCCCTTATTTGTAGCACCTGCTGACCTCTCGAGTCAGGGCTGCAATACAATCGTGTCTTGCCGTCAGATGCCATTGTTTGGCTTGATAGATATCATAAATCCACGTATAAAACTGTCTACGTAATTTCTGGTCTCGCACCGATTAAATGAGATAATTTTGTGTCGCTATACGAAGTCTAAATAATACTATACAAAAATGCCGAAATAAATATTATATATACTAAAAATATTCTCTTCGAAGATATCTGTGTCATAAAAAAACAAATTTTAAGATCTTTTACGTTTATT
This sequence comes from Amaurobius ferox, assembly GCA_951213105.1. NCBI lineage: Eukaryota > Metazoa > Arthropoda > Arachnida > Araneae > Amaurobiidae > Amaurobius > Amaurobius ferox. The sequence goes on along the minus strand of OX578138.1, from coordinate 72,427,040 downwards.
GACGTTCAGTCAATAAAAAATTTTCACGTAATTTTTCCACGGGTACTCACAAGTATAAATGTATTCACCACTTTCAAATGAATGAACATTTTGTACAAATTGCAACCGGAAATAAATGGACATCACTACTTAAAATTTATCACGAATCGTTCATGAAATAAGGGACATTTTATTTTCCGAAAGAGAGATATTTATGTCTCGAAAGAATCATCATACGATTTCAGTGAACTTTTGGATATGTTTTTTTTTAATCAATAGCATAAAAAAAACTATTGTTTTTCAACGGGATCTAATTACAAGAAAATTCAGTTTTGCATTGGTCTTTCTCCACAATATCCAAATTTATCAATTTTTAGAGAGAGTCACATGTTGGTCAATAAGTCACATGTTGGTCACATTCTTTTAACAGTAAAAGTATACATCACGCCATTCTACGGTATATGAACTTACGTGTTAAAGTACAGAAAGATCAGAATTCCTTCCTTCAAACTTAAATTTAGTTCGCATTCGGTTATTACAGCATGCTTTAACTTTCCATTTCATTACGAAGTCCTTCGGAAGTTGCACAGAGAGAGAAAGCAATCATTAGAAAAACAAAAGTCCCAAATACCGACATAATATGAAACGTTCACAATACAAAAATGCAGTGTAATCATATTAGACTTCAAGACTTTAGATTAAACTTTTTCTTGACGAAGAACATTTAATTTAGGAGAGCCTTTCGTCTAAGATTAGAATTTCTGATCAAGTTCTTTGAAAATAAAATTTCAATTCTCTCAAGAGTGAATGCAAATTGAAATAAGAGATTAAAGAAGTTTGCAGTAGTTGACCTTTAGCATAGGTTGAATCCAAATGTACAGAATTTGAGTGTGATAGAGGAAATTCGTAGTTAAATTATTGACAGAAATTTTTCAATAATTTGTTTCAATCTTTCTTGATAGTAGTAATAAATATGTATAGCATACGTTAAAGTATTCTCATAAGTTTTCTATATTTAACATATCGATATGACAATATGTATGAAACCAAAATATAAAATGTTAACATTCAGTACTCTATGGCTACATTTTGGCCTTCTGATTGGTCTAAACAGTCCAGGTTTGAAAAGCTTTGAGGTTTGATATGAGGTTTGATTTGAGTCCAAGTTTGATATACATGACGCGGCTTGCTAGCAAATCGCTTGAATTGTATTCCCACAGTTCTGCTGTATTAGCGTGCCACGATTGCTGTCGAACGTATGTATGGTTCAACCTCTCGGCTGAATCTTCAGTCCACACAGGGTGAAGGGGCGTCGGGTGCCTGTTCCCCCCAGAAACTTTCTTTATGTACATGTTCTTTATGTATTTAGTTCATCTCCTAAAATAACATGCTTTTTCAATTGTTGTCATTTAATATACTATTTCTAACTGTATTGTAAGATGTATATTTAAAATATATAATTATTAATTAATTATAAATGCGTTTTATTTTGAACATATTATTAAGTTTTTATCAAAAATTGTGCCCCCCTCCCCATCCGAAATCTTTCTATGTCTACGTACCTGAGTTTACACATTTGCATGCGTTCCTTAATATCATCTTCCCACTCACATCAAGATTCCAAGGCAGACACGATGATTTCCAGCGATGCCCAAGGTATCCCTTGGCTACGTTAAATCTATGGGTCCAAAAATCGTTCCAAGATTTTGGTGGAAGGGGAAGGCGGATACCGTCCCCACAGGGTTCTGTATTCAGGTTTACATTAAGTGCCACTGTCCCGGCCGTTCAAACCCATACTTTACACCTACAAATAGGTCAGATAGTCTGGGTCGAAAGAAAAAAAACTAAAGATAATGAACGAACAGTCCGATCTGTGCGTGTATGTTGGTAAGGTGCAAGCAGACATAACTGCGACGTATATGGTGAGATAACTAAATCTAATATTAAAATATCCCTTTCTAGTCATGCTATTCACGCAGAATAGCATTCCTGCCGTTTGTATGGAATGTGTTACACTAATTGCCCTGTACAATAGTATATCAATTAGTAATAATTTGGAATTTTGTAAAGCAAATTTCCGTTTTATTTTTAGAGTAATCATTTCCACATCTCGGGGAAAATGCCAGAGTTCAGAGCTGTGTAATTATGAAAACAAATTCTTGACACTCGGCAACCAAATAATGACTGCAGAGATGTTAGTTTTTTGAAAAGAGTAAATATTAAATAAATGATCCTTTTAGACACAAAAATTATAGACAATTTTAAATCTAAAGTATTTTCAACGCATATAAGTTATAGAAAAATTATTTTCATTTAACTATTTTCTATTACTTAAAATTTTAACAATATGTCAAAAATTTATATACACTTATATATATATATATATATATATATATATATATATATATATATATATATATATATATATATACATATATATATATAAATATTTATATATATATATATATAAATTGAAATTTTTAATCGAAAACTATGCATAAATTACGGTAAGTACAAGGAAACCCATCTCTAGCATATCTCTTACAAATAAGTAACTATAGTCCAAGACTACAGATAAAAATAGGAGATAACTTATCACTATAACGGAAAGGAGGTGAGGCGAAGATGAGTATACAAAAATCATAATTAAAAAGGTATATATAAATATATATAAAATAAAAAAGCAAACACGGCAAAAATGAGAAAAGCCAATAATAAATAGCTCAAGATTGAATATCGAGACATGGAGAACAATCAACTGAAACTACACAAAAAACGGCGGTTAGTTCGAAAGTGCATTCTCGTCAGGACAGCGATACAATTCGAATTTAAACCGATATAATAGCCAGTTTCTGACAATGGCAATAGGATTTACCTATGGACACCACTGGAACTGTCTGCTGGTTAGTGGAAGGTGAATATTAAAAACCAAGATAATTATAAACCAGAAATATCAAAAACAGAAATATTAACTCACAGGCACAGTCACCACGCGAGAGGCTACACGTTCGCAGAGGAACATTCAACAGAGCATTTTACACCTACCTCTTCGTCAAAGCGAGTGGACACCGGAATGAATACACTTATGAATGCACACGAAAAATAATGTGTATGAAGACTTTCAAAAATAGTAAGCAGTATAGGACTCAGGACAAGTGGAAAGTAATCGTTCAAAAATAGTAAACAGTATCAGACTCAGGCCTAATGGTAAGTAGGTGATAAGAACGGGTGAAATTCACAAAAAAGAGTTATATATATATACATAATATATATATATATATATATGTATATATATATATATGTATATATATATATATATATATATATATATATATATATATAAATAATATATATATATATGTATATATATATATATATATATAATATACAAGATAGAAATTGGAAGTTTATTAAAGATATTGAAGTGTTATAGCATTTATGGGCAAAGGAGCTACAAATACTATACACGATATAAGTATAAAATGTATAAAAAGCATTTAAAATTGGAAAAAAGAAGGAAGGCTT